>JARQOC010000001.1:228568565-229168565 GCA_033576535.1 Allobates femoralis | reverse complement strand
ATGTGTTGGTAGGAGAACTATGCACTTCACAAAGGTCTGCATACTGAAACGTCGTGTTTTATGATTTACATAATAAAGCATTGAAGCATTGAAGAACACACCAGCTTGAGAGGCGCTGTTTCTTTCTATATATTAGTCTCAGCACAGTCAGAAGTTCACATTACTGAGCAAGGGAGTTTTTTTTGTTTTTTTTTAAACCCCTCTTGCTCTGCAAATATGTGAAGCTCATACATGTGCCATGGAGAGAATCTTTATAGAACGTGATTATCCTGGGGGACAAATCAGACTTAGGAATAGCCTTAAGCATAGAATGGTTGGAAAAATAGATAGTATATAGAGTTGACAGCGATAAATAACAGTCTAAAAATAATCAAATATACATGATATCAACTCAAATCATTGCTACCATCCACAGGCATTAGTCATTCCAGTTGTGTTCATAGATCTTCACTAGTCCATACAAGGCAGGGCTTCTGATATATAGAAGTGACTAAAAGTGAAAACATAAAAACCACACGTAAGTTAAAATGGCAAGCTGACATCAAATCCAGAAGGCAGTAGCAATTTAAAGGGGCAGAAGCATCACAACATGTGTCAAAAAAATAAGTTGACACATACCCAGGTCGAGGTTTTACAATTAGGTTTAACTTTTGTCGCCAGTACTAACTACGATTCTTTTACCATAGCCAAAGATTTGAACCTTTTTCTTCGGAAGTTGGTGCTGCTTAAGCTTCACTCGAAACGGGACGCTGACCGCACTATCAAATGACCCTACACCTCAAATGGAGATTGACACTGGAGGAATTGGAGGAGGGACAGAGCTGTGCATTTCAAGGTACGTTCCCGAAACATGTCTTTCCGAAATCCACAACGTTTTCCCCCTTCTCAAGCTGTCCTCAGGTTGAAATTTTTAAAACATTGGTCATGAAAGATTTTGAAAAATTAAGTACCAAAGGCTCAACGCGAAATCTGACCTTTAGACAGAGGACTGCTCTTCATGAATTGAGAGACCTGAGGGTAGAGGTAATCAAACCAGCTGATAAGGGGGGAAATGTCGTGTTGTGGCTGTCTGACATGTATGAACACGAGGTAATGCGTCTGCTACGTAATAAGTCCTATTATGAACGACTCCCTTGCTCAGTAATGTGAACTTCTGACTGTGCTGAGACTAAGTCCTCAATCTGTGTCAGTGCGCATGTGCGTAAGACCCGTGGTCACATAGCGATGATGCGGTCTATTGGAAGCGGCGCCCCGGGTCACATGATGTCTATGGAGGATTTCCTCCCCTGGGACGCCGCCGGTTGACCGTAGCAACCACCACAGCTGATAAGGGGTTTCTTATTCTATGCACTAACTTATAATCTACTATGCAGTCTCTGCAAAGCATATACTATGTAATACCATGCTAATGTTATGTAAACTCATTGCCTATAGTTAATTTAGTGCCCGTGGTGTCTGTGTCTCCCTACACCACCCAATCATGTCCTGTTTTATGTCATAACAATGTTTGGATCCTCTGTTTCATGTTTTTCATCTGTATTAAACTTTTATATATTTGCTAGTGATGAGCGAGTATGCTTGTGACTACTCGGTACTCGCACAAGTATCACTGTACTCGGGCTACTCGGCGAGTACCGAGTAATCTCACGATACTCGTGCTGTACTCGGGGTCCTCATCCCTGCATGTTGGCGCTCTTTAGAGAGCCAGCCCACATGCAGGGATTGGCTGGCAGTCACTGCAATGCCACAGTCCTGTTAGTTGAGGCATTGCAGTGATTGCCCAACCCGCACAGCGTGACTGAGCCTTTATAAGACCCGGCCGCGCTGTGCTCTGCACACAGCCATCCAGACAGTGAGTGTAGGGAGAGTGTCTGCTGCTGCTTAGGGACAGATTTGTGGCTCTCATAGGTAGATCCGGAGCAGGGCTGCAAATTGCTGCTGACCACAACAGTCCTTCTCAGGACTAATCTAGGAGGATATAGGGTGATCTAGATCGGAGTCCAAGCTTTACAGTGACCAGAACAGTCCTCAGGAGACTGTTGGAGCTGACTATGTTCTCTCCGTGTTTGCATGGGTTTCCTCCGGGCACTCTGGTTTCCTCCCACATTGTAAAGACATACTGACAGGATATTTAGATTGTGAGCTCCAAGAGAGACAGCATTATTGATGTATGGAAAGTGCTATGGAATTAATAGCGCTATATAAATGAATAAATATTATTATTATTATGACTAGCTGTATACAGGCAGGGTCTAATATCCAGCTTTCCTGTGACCAGAACAGTCAGGAGACTGTTGTAGCTGACTAGCTGTATACAGGCAGTGTCTAAAATCCAGCTTTCCTGTGACCAGAACAGTCAGGAGACTGTTGTAGCTGACTAGCTGTATACAGGCAGGGTCTAAAATCCAGCTTTCCTGTGACCAGAACAGTCACCAGACTGTTGTAGCTGACTAGCTGTATACAGGCAGGGTCTAAAATTCAGCTTTCCTGTGACAACAGGTTGTTACTTGGATAGCGGATAATGCTTTAAGTCAGATTGGCACCTCCACAAACACCCTGTCTTCCACACAGTCAAGTGTCAGTAGCCGTGATACTGCAGCGCACATTTCCCAACCTGATCCTCCTTCCTACCACCAGGCCGAGTACACTACTAGGACACTCGGAAGAGCTGTTCACGTATCCATTCGCAGAATCTGGCCTCTCGCCAGCTACTGTTGAAGTGGGTGATGAGATGGTATGTACAGATGCCCAAATATTTGAGCAGCCACGTTCTCACGAAGGGAACGTTGGCAACGTGTCTCAACAAGGGGTGGACGATGATGAGACTCAATTGTCAGGAAGTCAGGAGGAGGACCAGGGTGCGGAAGAGGAAGACGACGTGGTGGATGATCCAGTAGCTGACCCAACCTGGCAGGAGGATATGCAGAGCGAGGACAGCAGTGCACAGGGGGAGAGAGGCGTAGCTTCCCAACAGGCAGTAAGAAGCAGGGTCGTGTCCGCAGGCAGAAGGCAGGCAACCGTTCCCCGGAACAACAACACGACACAAGGTGCCTGTGCAAATGTTAGGTCTTCCCGAGTCTGGCAGTTTTTTAAGTTGGCTCCAGATGACTCTAAAAAGGCCATTTGCAACACCTGCCATGCCAGCATCAGCAGGGGTACGAAAACTAGCAGTCTGACCACCACCAGCATGATCAGGCACATGTCAGCCAAGCACCCGACTTTGTGGGAAGTACAACAGAGTCGAGGAGCGGTGCTTGCTGATGTCACTGCTACGTCTTCGCGTGTTGTGCGTGCGAGCCAATCCCCTGTCCATGCTGGCTGCGAACAAGCCTCCGGCCCTGCACCTGACGTTTTCCACGCACAAATAACACCACCATCAAGCACGTCCTTGTCCCAGCGCAGCGTTCAATTATCCATTCAGCAAACCTTTGAACGCAGGCGCAAATACGCTGCCAACGCCCCACATGCCACAGTCCTAAATTATCACATTTCGCGACTGCTTGCGCTAGAAATGTTACCTTTCCGGCTGGTGGAGACGGAAGCATTCCGCGACCTGATGGTGGCTGCAGTCCCATGTTACTCGGTCCCCAGCCGCCACTATTTCTCCAGATGTGCCGTCCCCGCATTGCATAACCACGTGTCCCAAAGCATCACACGTGCCCTGAACAACGCTGTTTCAGCCAAAGTCCACCTAACCACAGACACGTGGACAAGTGCTTGTGGGCAAGGCCGCTACATCTCCTTGACGGCACACTGGGTTAATATTGTGGAAGCTGGGACCCAGTCTGAGCGAGGGACGGAACACGTCCTTCCCACACCAAGGATTGCAGGCCCTACCTCAGTCAGGGTTTCACCCACACTCTACAGCTCCGGAATGTCATGCTCCTCAGCCTCCTCCTCCTCCTCCGCATCCTCATCCACTTTACCCTCCACACCAGTCCCAAGCGGGAGGCACTGCAGCACTGCCTCTGTGAAGTGGCAACAGGCTGTGCTGAAGCTAATATGCATAGGTGACAAACCCCACAATGCAGAAGAGGTGTGGACAGCTCTGAAACAGCAGTCAGATCACTGGCTCACACCTCTGAACCTAAAGCCAGGAAAGGTGGTGTGTGACAATGGCCGGAACCTGGTGGCAGCTTTGAGGCGAGGCCAGCTGACGCATGTTCCATGCGTGGCCCATGTGCTCAACCTGGTGGTTCAGCGGTTGCTAAAGTCATACCCAAAGCTGTCTGATCTGCTGGTAAAAGTTTGCCGCCTGTCTGCACATTTTCGCAAGTCACCTGCTGCTTCAGCCGGCCTTCCCGGCTTTCAGCGCCGTTTGCGTCTTCCGACCCACAGACTGGTGTGTGATGTCCCCATGCGTTGGAATTCAACTCTGCAGAAGAGGGCAGTTGTTGACTACCTGCATCACCTAAGCCGACGGGAAATGGGTCAAACTCCACACATAACACCTGAGGAGTGGAGATGGATGTCTGACCTATGTACCGTCCTCCAAAACTTTGAGGACTCCACCAAGATGGTGAGCGGCGATGACGCCATTATTAGCGTCACCATACCGCTACTCTGCCTTCTAAAACGGTCTCTGCTGAAAAACAAAGAGGATGCTTTGCAGGCAGAGCACGATGACTTGGAGCAAGAAACATTAGTTGGTGTGGGTGATAACACACAGCTCAGCCTCATCTCATCACAACATGCAGTGGAGGACTATGACGAGGAGGAGGAGGAAGATGAAGACATGGTGCAACTCTCTGGCCAAATTGAGGATATGACATGCACACCAGTCATACCCTCGCTTCAGCGTGGCTGGCCAGAGGACAGGGGAGATGAGGAGGAGGAGGAAGAGGACAGCATGTTCAGTCATCGTGTTGGTCAGGATACTGAACTGATGGCTGTTAAGAGTCTGGCGCACATGGCTGACTTTATGGTAAGCTGCCTGGCTCGTGACCCTCGCGTTCAGAACATCTTGGCCGACAATCAGTACTGGTTGGCAACACTCTTAGACCCACGGTACAAGGAGAACTTTATGTCTCTCATTCCTGAAGCGGAGAGGATAGCCAAAATGCAGCAGTTCCAGAAGGCCATAGTCATGGAAGTAGACAAAGCATTCCCCTCACAAAACGCTAGCGGCACAGGTCAGGAATCGGTGGACAACCAAGGCGTACGGCCGAAAGGGGCACAAGTCCAATCCGCCAGAGGTAGGGGAACAGTCTTTACGATGTGGGACAGTTTTCTCAGCCCCTCACGTACCACAGCCCCTGAGGTGGGGGTAGTACCACAAGAAATGCTAAGTTTGGCCAGATGCTGAAGGAGTACCTTGCAGATCGAACAACTGTACTGCGAGATTCCTCTGTGCCTTACAATTATTGAGTCTCCAAGCTGGACACGTGGCATGAATTGGCTCTCTACGCCTTGGAAGTCCTGGCCTGCCTTGCCGCTGGCGTTTTGTCAGAGTGTGTTTTCAGTGCCACAGGTGGAATCATTACTGATAAACGCACCCGCCTGTCAACTGAAAATGCTGACAGGCTGACTCTGATCAAGATGAACAAGGGTTGGATTGGGCCAGACTTCACCACACCACCAACAAATGACAGCGGAATTTAAATTTTGTTATGGGAATTTGCCACGTACCTCCACTCACCCATGGGTACACACTTCTGGACTATGGCTAATCGCTGGACTGCTTCTCCTTCTCCTCATGTGCCACAATAGTTAGGCCTCCCAATTTTTGGCTGCCCTGCCAAAGGGCTATACTACAATACACCCACTTGAGGTTTACAGGCCCTCCTGCACGTCTCTATCCAGGGACAATGTGGAGCCTCCCAATTTTTGGCTGCCCTGCCAAAGGGCTATACTACAATACACCCACTTGAGGTTTACAGGTCCTCATGCATGTCTGTATACATGGGTCATTGTTGAACCTTCCAATTTTTGGCTGCCCTGCCAAAGGGCTATACTACAATACACCCACTTGAGGTTTACAGGCCCTCATGCATGTCTGTATGCATGGGTCATTGTTGAACCTCCCAATTTTTGGCTGCCCTGCCAAAGGGCTATACTACAATACACCCACTTGAGGTTTACAGGCCCTCCTGCTCGTCTCTATCCAGGGACAATGTTAAACCTCCCAATTTTGGACTGCCCTGGCAAAGGAAAATACTACAATAGACCCACTTCCTCAAAATGGGCACATTATGTCAAGACAGGGCTTCATGTACGTCGCTTCTCAGGGACAGGGGTATGTGCCCTTAACATTTCCACCCTGAATATTCATTTTGGTGTCATTTTGGAAGGTTTTCTGGTGACTCTGTAAAATTGGCGTGAAACTCGGACAACATTGTTCACAGCTGTGACTTTTGAGTGAGAAATGCTTACAGGGGTCTTCCCCATGGTGTTGCCATGTCATTTGAGCACTCTTCTGAGACTTTTGTGACATTTTTAGGGTTTCTACATGCTGCCGGCAGTCATTTCATAAAAATACTCGGGTCTCCCATAGGATAACATTGGGCTCGGTGCTCGGGCCGAGTACACGAGTATCTTGGGATGCTCGGCCCGAGCTTCGAGCACCCGAGCATTTTAGTACTCGCTCATCACTAATATTTGCATGAAAATTTGGTCTCCACTCATGTGTTCAAAAGGTACATTAAACACAAATATTTTGTCGTAGTAAAATAACATTATATCTCGGCCTACATCTCACTGAGAGTCCAGCAGTTTGTCGGGTACACCGTACTCCACTCTGTCTCAGCACAGCAGCCAGCTCTCGGTCCTGCAGACGTGGTCAAGTAAAATGACCATTCCCTCCTACCCATGCCAAAGCTAAAACTTTAAATTTCGCCATCTCCAAACTGTTTTCCACGGAAATGCTGTCTTCCTGAGCAGGGCATAAAATTTACTGGAATGGTTGCATGAAGTTTGAGAGCATCCTGCCCACTGGATGTATATTATTGAGCCACCTGAATCCTCTTCTTGTAGTAGTCTATGAAGCTGATACTCATGTCACCTGAGTGTGGCAGGGTATAAAATTGACTAGAGTGCTTTCATGAGGTTTGAGGGCCCCCTGCCCACTGGGCCTATACAGTCACTGACCCACCTGATCCTTCTATTCGTAATAATCCATGAAGCTGATACTTATGTCACCTGAGTGTGGTGGGGCATACAATTGACTAGAGCGGTTGCATGAGGTTTGAGGGCCCACTGGGCTTATATGTGGAGCCCACTGGGATGGGGTACTCGGTACCGGACCAGGGTACTGCTGGGGATATCACAGCGGTCTTGGTCTGGACCATGTCCCGGGTTCCGCAATAAATGGGGGGAATATTTACAGGGGGTTTGTCATGACGCCACCCATGGGTTGTGGTCAGTGAGGGGACCACCGCTGCTGCAGAACCTCCAACCTCCGGGGATGATGTTGAGCATCTGAGGATGTAATGGCTCTCCTCAGGTAGAGCTGGGTTCCCCGGGGTAGTGGTAGTAATAGTCTATAGATGGTGCTATGGATGTTGCAGGATAGGGGTAGTAGTAGAGAAGATGGGAGTTTGTGAGGGTACGCAGGGTTTGAGCACAAGGATCACACACACTCACGGTTTTGAAGTTTTCCAAGGCTTTACTGCAGATTTTGGTAGCAGAGTACTATCCACAGAGTCTGTACAGGGGCCGGGTTGCTCCCACCCTGTCCGGGTCCTCAGCTTCCCACTGCTACGCTGTGTGTGTGGACCTGCTGCCGCTTTAGCTGAGCTGCTGGCCCTGTTCCTCCTCACAGGTACCCCCTTTGCTAGGCAACTTTAGTCTTTCTGTGTGCTTCTGACCCCACCGTGTTGCTTCGCTGAGGTACAGTGTAGATCTACATCCTCCACTATCCCGGTGTTTTCTGTGCTGCATGTTTCAGTCACAGATTCGGATCCGGTATCCGGTCTCCGCGCTCCTCTGCAACGAGTTATGAGGTAACTCAGTCTCCCAGATATGTTCCTCTGTTTCTTGTACTCCTCTCCTCAGACCCTGCCTTCAGGCCTGCAAGTAGTCAGTGGTCCCTGTCAGGAGCTCAGCACTGCTCCCATTTACAGGTCCTCCTCCTAGTGTCCCTGCACTAAACTGAACTGTCAACTGTCAACTATCAACTAACTACTTCCTCCTGAGACCAGAATATATAAGGGAGCTGCTTGAGCTCCCCCTTCTGGCCTAGAGGTGCTAGTGCAGTGTCCAGTGTTGTGTGGGGAGTTAACCCTTGTGATGTTACTGTGGCACATTAACCCCTGGGGTGCCACATATACATGTCACTGACCCAGCTGAATAATTATTTCGGTTGTGTTCCATGAAACTTATAGTTTTGCTACCTGACTATGGCAGAGCTTAAAATTGGCTGGAGCAGTCGCATGAGGTTTGAGGATTCCCTGCCACTGGGCCTATACAGGTCACTGACCAACCTGAATCCTTCTACTTGCAGAAATTCATGAAGCTGATACTCTTGCCACCTGAGTGTGGCGAGGCATAGAACTTACTGGAGTGGTTGCATGAGGTTTGAGGACCCCCTGCTCACATGTTCTGTACAGGTCACTGACCCACGTGAATATGACTTCCAATAGTAACAGGTAAAGCTGATACTTGTGCCCATGAGTGTGGTGTAGCCTAAAATTTATTGGAGCTTTCCCATGAGGTTTAAGAGCACCCTGCCCAGCAGTCCTACACCTGTCACTCATCCCACAGTTCCTGATCAATGTTTAAGATGGTGCAGGGCTCTCTGAGTATAATACCTACTCCTGACACTCCTGCACCCATTCCTGAATATTGAACCTTGAAATGCTAAGCCTAGGCCTCCTGCTTTGCTGCCATTATGGCCTAATACTAAATGTATAAGATTAATGCCACTTTCCTGTGGTCTGACACTATATTTTAGAAAAGTGAGGACGCTTTTGAGGTCGCCTTGCTGTGTGGTACATGACTTGAGAAGGGCTCTTTTAATGACATGCCAACACCTGTAACTCATCCTCCTTTTACTCTTCATCCTCCTTTTGCGTAATGTAGAACACTGCTGCCACTTTTCCCCTGTAACTCATCAATCTGTCAAGTCTATCTGATTTTCACCAACCTCTGAAATCAAGTGAATGTGAGCCTCCTCCTATTTTTAACTGATTTTGAAGAGCGTGTAGGCTGTCACAGACAGTGTCTCATGCACCCATGCTACGCCATGATAGTATTTGTACTCTGGCTCGATTGTTGTCACTTTTTCAGGTGTCTGGCACTAATATGAGCAGATTGGCAGCTTTTGAACACCTTTGAAGGAATTTTCTATGCATTTCATGTTGCCTGCCATTGATTTCAATGGGGTTTGGGTTCGGTTAAGCAAACATTTCCTCAAACAATTCGACAAATACCCTGATGTTCGGTGAACAGAACAGAACTATAAAGTGTTTGCTTATCTCTATGCTCAAACAAGACGTCATCATGAGGCAAAGGCTGTGGTCACTGCTGCAGACTTTGCTTCCAACATGAAATGAAGTGTAAACAGTAACATCCATCTCTGTGACTGGGCTAGTAGCTGCTCTACTTGACAATGCATGGGTTTTCAATTCCAAAATGATAAGGAGAGCTTCATTGTTACTGTGCAATCAGTGGCGTAATGATCGCGGTCGCAGGGGTCGTGACTGCGACTGGGCCTGGATCTGTAAGGGGCCCGCACCGCCAGCCACATTCTGCACCCGCCAATCGCAGCTCCTGCTTCACATGGAGAGGACAAACATCCATGTGACAGCGCGGCAGCACAGGCCACTATAGGACCCGTGTGTCAGGAAGAGGAGTGGAGGGAAGCCTCATACTTCCTGCTGCTGCTCCCACCTCTCGCCTCCTCTGACTTTCCGGCTTCCCGGCCTGCGTTCCACTGGAGACCGCATACAGCAGGCCGGCACCTCCTCCTCCTCCTTGGTCTTGAATCTTCAGGAGACCGCTGGAGTAGCAAGGGAACCAGGAGAGGTAAGTATAGATTTTTTTTTAACTAAGTGAGTGCACTATGGCCAAAGGATTATGGGGGGGAGAGGGGTTCATATATAAGGCAGCATATATAATACTGCACTATATGGAGAGATATGAGGCCGGGCATAATACTGCACTATATGGAGAGATTTGAGGCTGCATATATAATACTGCACTATATGGAAAGATGTAAGGCTGCATATACAGTATAATACTGCACTGTATGGAGAGATATAAGGCTGCATATATAATGCTGCACTATATGGAGAGTTATGAGGCTGCATATATAATACTGCACAATATGGAGAGATATGAGGCTGCATTATGCTATATGGAGAGGCTATGAGGCTGTATTATATGGAGAGGCTATGAGGTTGTATTATACTATATGGAGAGGGTATGAGGCTGTATTATACTATATGGAGATTCTATGAGGCTGTATTATATGGAGAGGCTATGAGGCTGTATTATACTATATGGAGAGGCTATGAGGCTGTATTATATGGAGAGGCTATGAGGTTGTATTATACTATATGGAGAGGGTATGAGGCTGTATTATACTATATGAGAGGCTAAGAGGCTGTATTATATGGAGAGGCTATGAGGCTGTATTATACTATATGGAGAGGCTATGAGGCTGTATTCTACTATATGGAGAGGCTATGAGGCTGTATTTTACTACATGCAGAGGCTATGAGGCTGCATTATACTAATGGAGAGGATACGAGGCTGCATTGTGCTATATGGAGGGATGAGAGGCTGCATTATATTATATGAAGGATAATGGGACTTTATTAGAATAATTGAATGACTATGGGGCTATCGTATGAATGGAGGACTATGGGATGCATTATAATACATGGGGGTACATTGTAATGTACATGGACTACGGGGGTACATTGTAATATATGGAGAAATATGGGGATGCATTATAATAATTGAACGACTATGGTGGCAGGAGGACCATATAAACCAGGATGGGGGACATATATACCACGATAAGGGTCATATCCAGGAGGAGGACCATATATAACATGATGAGAAACATTAATGCATAATGAAGGGGGAGAGGGGTCAATTTGTGAGTCTTTACAGGATTTAGAACATTACATAAGATCCATTCATCTGACCAACGTGTGCGTGCCAAGGAGGGGTCTAAATTTCGCACCGGGGCCCGCCAGACTCTGGATACGCCACTGTGTGCAGTATATTACTTACAATGCACAATGACAGTGCACTCCTTTACTGGCTCTAATGAGAAGTTACAAGTCGGCAAAAAAGTGCACTCTCAGTGCTCTTTGTGAAAGGAGAACCAAGTGAAGTCTCATTTCAGTATCCTGTCATGTACTGGAAGTAGCAATATAGAAAAATAAAAAAAAAGGCAATTACATAGTGAGTGAACCATAGGGACTTTAAATTAATGTATATAAAAAAAAAAAAAGAGTTAGATTACTACATTAAATAATCAGAAACTTAAGAATGTATATACATGTAGTTTCAAACCACCCCTTTAACTAACTTATGTGCTAATTATCTGGAGGTGAGGAGGCAGTCAATCATTAGGATTATCTAAAAATAGGGAAACAAGAGGCGCAATAGGGTCTTATCTTTTATATAGGTTATGGAAAGTCGTGAATATTGCTGCTCACCTGGACTGGTTGTGGAACACATAACCAGTATATGCATTTAATACAGCCGCTGCTGGATCCACACTTCCACGTGCACGGTGGTTAAGATACGCGTATCCAAAGGACAGTGCTTTGTGATCCGCGCTGACTGTATACAGATAAGTGAAAAATGTTTGTACCGTGTTAGCCAGTAGATAGAAAAATATTAGAATCTGAGAGTCCTCAGTGGTTGAGACCTTTTAATGGCTAACTGAAAAGATGGTAAGAAAAAGCAAAGCAAGCTTTTGAGACACTATAAGGCCATAGCGTCTCGAAAGCTTTCTTTCCTTATTACCATCTTTTCAGTTAGCCATTAAAAGGTCTCAACCACTGAGGACTCTCAGATTCTAATATTTTTTATACAGATAATGACCACAAAGGATCTGAATCACATTGGAAATAAAGCACCATAGTCCACAGGTCCTTTGTGGTCATTATCGGTATACAGTCAGCGTGGATCGCAAAGCACTGTCCTTTGGATAAATGATTGGATTAGTTATATATTGTGAAGATATTGCTGTTATACTTTGCAAATATAACGCCATATATTCTGCAGCACTTTATAAAATCTTATCTGTCCCAATTAGGACTCACCAAAATAAATTTCCTATCAGTATGTCAAGTGTAGAAGTGAAACCCACAAAACATGGGGAGAACATACAAACTTCTTGAAGATGTTGTCTGTGATGTCCCAGGATGCCAGTGCTAACCACTTTGTCGCCATGCTGACCAGGTATATTTGTAAAATTGTAATTCATACGTTTAATGATTTTCTAGAGCATATTTCTCTCTTTATAAAGCTAAAGTATAATCTTAGCTTGTACATATCAAAATCAAATTAAATACAGAGAAAAAAAGCCCACACCTACAGTTAACCATACCTTGTTTCCCCAAAAAGAAGACACTGTCTTATATTAATTTTTGCTACCAAAGGTGCACCATGTCTTATTTTCAGGGGATGTCTTATCTCCATGAAGAAGAATTCACATTTATTGATTAACAAAATATGAATATTTATCATATACTGTACAGTAGTTGTCTTCACAAACCAGCATAACCAAACTATGTCATCCATCCATCCATCATCCATCTACACCCATCATCCCCCAATATCACATCATCTGTAAGCAGTCGCCATCATCCATCAGCAACCCCCATCATCCATCAGCACCCCCCATCACACTCCAATATTCCTCTGTAGACCCCATCATCCCTCAATATCGCTCTGTAGCCCCCATCACACATCTGCAGCCACAAACGCAGCCAGCCACACACACACACTGTACCACTATTGCCAGTGCCTGTCGAAGCCTGCCACCACCGCCGCTTCATTCCTTTTCTGTCCTCCTGTGTGTAAGTATCCATGAACCGCTTAACATAGATGTATGATAGTAAGCTGCCAGCCAATCAGGCGGCTGCAGGCATCTGATTGGACACTGAATTAAGGTACATCTACACTAAGTGGCACCCGGAGAACGTCCATACAAGAGATGTACGGAATGCCGCGTCCAATCAGACGTCAGCAGCCGCCCGATTGGCTGACGGCTTACTACCATACATCTACATTGAGCGGCTCCTGGTGCATACAGGAGAACGTGGAGGAACAAATAAAGTGGCTGCAGCGGCAAGCCGCAGCAGCGGCAGAGGCAGGCAGGCTCCGGCAATAGCCGTACCGTGAGGTGAGTATCAATTATTTTTTTTGACATGTCTTACTTTCGGGGGGGGGAAGAAGGCTTATATTTAGCAGCTTGGCCAGAATCCCCACTATGTCTTATTTTCACATGGAATGTCTTACTTTAGGAAACCACGGCATGAATAACTTATTTGAAACATTATCAATATGTCTTGTAACTTAACATTAGGACCAAAGCTTATTTTCCATACTATGCCATCAGATTGCAATAAAATAACCCAGCCTACAATCAGCTGGCCCAATTTCTAACACTTTAATAAGAAAATTACATAAAACTTGAAGTTTTAGGTATTGCCATGCCACTGGTCTAAAATTAAACACTAGGTGAAGGTGATTTGACATTAATGTTTACACGAAAAGATGAAGAGATCTAACACTGAAAAATAAGAGGAAGAATGTGGATGTTGACTTAGAGTACAGTATTGCTTCAGTTTTACTTTTCTTAGAGGTCAAGCAATGAAAACACATATACAATAAAATAACATGTAAGGTGAAGCTATATGTAAAAGTGCAAAGAGGAGAATGTATGAAGCTCATATTCTTGTCCAACACATTTAGCCTAAATGACGAAGCCAATTTTGACCTTAATGATAAGGCCAAATTTAAGAAATATGACCAGTGTCATTTTATGAGGTAATAAGTCTGGAACGCTTGAACATATCCCAATGATAATTTTGTAAAATATTATACTTCATGTTAGTGGTAATTTTAGGACAATATTTTTTGAGTTTACAGTTGTGGCCAAAAGTATTGACACCCCTGCAATTCTGTCAGATAATACTCAGTTTCTTCCTGAAAATGATTGCAATCACAAATTCTTTGGTATTATTATCTTCATTTAATTTGTCTTCAATGAAAAAACACAAAAAGAATTGTCCTAAAGCCAAATTGGATATAATTCCACACCAAACATAAAAAAGGGGGTGGACAAAAGTATTGGCAGTGTTAGAAAAATCATGTGATGCTTCTCAAATTTGTGTAATTAACAGCACCTGTAACTTACCTGTGGCACCTAACAGGTGTTGGCAATAACTAAATCACACTTGCAGCCAGTTGACATGGATTAAAGTTGATGCAACCTCTGTCCTGTGTCCTTGTGTGTGTAGCGACCGGTGGTAAGGCCGCGGGTGTGTGTGTATGATCTTTCTCAACAGAATCCCCATACTCAGGTTTAACCGGTAATAACGTTTCTTTACTGTCAAACATGTTTATATCACAGTCAACTGAACTATATGCGCACTTGTATATATTAGAGTCTCTGGATCTTCACTTCTTCTGGGTACGCAGCAAGAAAAGAAAAAAAACACAACAATGAAGGTATCTTTCCCTAACTTTCCCTAAAATCACGTACCAGTTTATCACAGAAGAAGATGTCGCTCCCACGTAGCAGGCCTGGGGATCTCACGATGACGGGTCCCGGTGCAGCGCTGAAGGGGGAAACTCCTCAGTCTTCATCTTTGGTCTCCTTCCACAGGTAACGGAATTTTTCTTTTAATGTCTCTCCCAGTCTTAGGGCACACCGAGCAGCAGAAGGGAGCCCACAGCAGCACAGAAGTCTCTCTCAGTCTCGGGGGCACCCCGAGCAGCAGGAGGAAGATCACGGCAGTACAAATGGCTCCCTTATTCGGTCACGGCCCCTGCACATGCACTCCGGGTGCTCGGCGGGCAAGGTTTTGCAGAGCGGCCAGAGTCACAGCACCAAAGTCCAGTGGCCCAGGATCTGTCACGGGGCTTCTGCGGGGTGATTTTTCCGGCAAGGTGTAGCAAAGTAGCCCTCTTTCAACAGACATCCACACGCAGGTCTTCCCTGGCTCAGCTCTGGATCTGCACTGAGTTTCTGCTCTCTCTCTTCCTGGGTAAACACTTTTGCTGAAAAGGGAATTTCCCACTTCCTGCGTTTGTTTCAGCACTTGTCCACAAGGGGGCAGTAGCGGACTGTGCACAGTTCATTTCCATATCCATTTCTATGATACAGTCTGAATTGCTCACCTCACTACATGTGTACCACATTGAGCATGGAGAAAAGAAAGAAGACCAAAGAACTGTCTGAGAACTTGAGAAGCCAAATAGTGAGGAAGCATGAGCAATCTCAAGGCTACAAGTCCATCTCCAAAGACCTGAATGTTCCTGTGTCTACTATGCGCAGTGTCATCAAGAAGTTTAAAGCCCATGGCACTGTGGCTAACCTCCCTAGATGTGGACGGAAAAGAAAAATTGACGAGAGATTTCAACGCAAGATTGTGCGGATGGTGAAAAAAGAACCTCGACTAACATCCAAACAAGTTCAAGCTGCCCTGCAGTCCGAGGGTACAACAGTGTCAACCCGCACTATCCGTCGGCGTCTGAATGAAAAGGGACTGTATGGTAGGAGACCCAGGAAGACCCAACTTCTTACCCCGAGACATAAAAAAGCCAGGCTGGAGTTTGCCAAAACTTACCTGAGAAAGTCTAAAACGTTTTGGAATGATGTTCTCTGGGCAGATACAAAAGTAGAGCTTTTTGGGCAAAGGCATCAACATAGAGTTTACAGGAGAAAAAAGAGGCATCCAAAGAAAAGAACACAGTCCCTACAGCCAAACATGGCGGAGGTTCCCTGATGTTTTGGGGTTGCTTTGCTGCCTCTGGCACTGGACTGCTTGACCGTGTGCATGGCATTATGAAGTCTGAAGACTACCAACAAATTTTGCAGCATAATGTAGGGCCCAGTGTGAGAAAGCTGGGTCTCCCTCAGAGGTCATGGGTCTTCCAGCAGGACAATGACCCAAAACACACTTCAAAAAGCACTAGAAAATGGTTTGAGAGAAAGCACTGGAGACTTCCAAGGTGGCCAGCAATGAGTCCAGACCTGAATCCCATAGAACACCTGTGGAGAGATCTAAAAATGGCAGTTTGGAGAAGGCACCCTTCACATATCAGGGACCTGGAGCAGTTTGCCAAAGAAGAATGGTCTAAAATTCCAGCAGAGCACTGTAAGAAACTTATTGATGGTTACTGGAAGCGGTTGATCGCAGTTATTTTGGCTAAAGGTTGTGCAACCAAGTATTAGGCTGAGGGTGCCAATACTTTTGTCTGGCCCATTTTTCGAGTTTTGTGTGGAGCATCGCCTGATCGCCCTGCACTGCAGTGAAATCAGGTGATAACCACCAGGCGATTTCTGCGCATCATGGCGTGTGTCAGGGCGATACTGATGTAGAAAGCAAGCTCAGACCATCTGGAAGCAATTCCAGAGGCATGCCTGAGCGTTGTGTTTGACGCACCCTGTGTGCCACGATTGGTGGCCGCTCCTGTGTTCCCATTGGCTGGCCATGGCTAAGGCACCATATTTGATGATGTTTGCGTTCTTCAACAGAATCATCTTCTTCCCAAGTGTGTTGAAAGGCAAAGTATGAGTGTCATGGAGTACCATATCATAGTGATACTGCGTGTATGATGTTTGGACGTCCTGAAGAAATGTTAAAAGGCGGAAAATGTACATTGGTGTCTGCAAACATACCCTGAAATATTTGTGTACTAAGCCAAGTTCTATTGCTGTTGGCAGAAATGTGAAAAGCAACATGTTCACCATACACAAATCACAAAGCATATGCTACCAGAAAGGAAATAGTAACACATGCAGTTGCGGTTCCTTCTTCATGTATTGAGGTGACGTTACGGCGTCCCATAAAGCACACAATTCTATTGCGCCTTAAGTTGTGCAGTCCCTCAAGTCTCCTCGGCGTAACCAGCATGCATAATGATGTCATGTCGTTGTGTCACGTTGGGCCCTGCCTTCCAGGTGCTTTACCTTCCCCTGCAGAGGTTAGCGATGGCATCAGGACAGAGAGCTGTAGCATGGGGCGAGCCAGAGCTGCTAATTCTGTTCAACATATTGGACAGCTGGGATTATTGGTGCCACCAGAACCAACAGCACCCACGTCTTCACAAGCAGGTCATCCTACGTAAACTGAAGAGGGCCCTGCTGAGGAGACTGGGTGTGGAGCGCACCACCCAGTAGATACAGAAGAAGGTGGCGGACCTTAACCCCTTCCCGCCCGGGCGCGCAGCGTATGCGCCATGGAAACATCACCGTTCCCGCCCGATGGCGCATACGCTGCGTCATCGCGGTTTCCCCCTTGCTGCGGCTCTATTAAGCGGGTTCACGAAAGGGTTAATAGAGCCGCAGATAGGGGACAACCTCTAGATGACCCCACGGGAGGGGATTTCCCCCCCCCGTGGCTAGGAGCCCTCCGATTGGCTAGTTAATTCACAACTAGCCAAAAGTGATGATTGAAACATTACACCAATAGAAATTGGTGTAATGTTTTCAATCTGGCCATAGCCTGATGCTCAAAGCATCAGGCATTGGCTGGGGCACTGTGAGGTGTGTGTGCCCCCCCCCGATCTGATTGGGGGCTAGCATCCATGTGATGCAAGCCCTCCAATCAGATGTGCAGGGGGATGTTTACAATATGGCCACCGAGCTCATCAGCTCCACTCTGTCGGTGGACGCTGATGAGCGTGCACCCCTGCAGCCCTCCGCTGCCACCGACCGTGCCCACGTGGTGTGAGCCCCCCCGCCGCCGCCGCCGCTGCTGCTGCTGCCACCGCCGCTGCTGCTGCTGATCGTAAGTACCCCGCTGCTGTGATCCGCTCCCTCTCCTCCTCCCCTGGTGTCCTCCCACCCTCCCCCATTGTCCTCTCCCCCTCCCCCTTCCCCATTGTCCTCTCTCCCCCCCCTCCCCTTTTGTCTTCTTCCCCCCCCCCCCTTCCCTGAGTTTGCTCTCTCCCCCTCCCCTGGGTTTGCTCTCTCCCCCCCTCCCCTGAGTTTGCTCTCTCCCCCCTCCCCAGAGCTCATTCTCACCGGTCCGGTCTGCTCGGTGTTGACCCCCTGACCGACTGCTGCCTGGCCCGAGTGACCCCCTGACCGACCGCTGCCTGGCCCGAGTGACCCCCTGACCAACCGCTGCCTGGCCCGAGTGACCCCCTGACCGACCGCTGCCTGGCCCGAGTGACCCCCTGACCGACCGCTGCCTGGCCCGAGTGACCCCCTGACCGACCGCTGCCTGGCCCGAGTGACCCCCTGACCGACCGCTGCCTGGCCCGAGTGACCCCCTGACCGACCGCTGCCTGGCCCGAGTGACCCCCTGACTGACCGCTGCCTGGCCCGAGTGACCCCCTGACCGACCGCTGCCTGGCCCGAGTGACCCCCTGACCGACCGCTGCCTGGCCCGAGTGACCCCCTGACCGACCGCTGCCTGGCCCGAGTGACCCCCTGACCGACCGCTGCCTGGCCCGAGTGACCCCCTGACCGACCGCTGCCTGGCCCGAGTGACCCCCTGACTGTTGTCGTCCGCCGCCCCTGACTGACCGTCGTCGTCCGCCGCCCCTGACTGACCGTCGTCGTCTGCCACCCCTGACTGTCGCCGTCCGCCGCCCCTGACTGACCGTCGTCGTCCGCCGCCCCTGACTGTCGTCGTCCGCCCCCCCTGACTGTCGTCGTCCGCCGCCCCTGACTGTCGTCGTCGTCCGCCGCCCCTGACTGACCGTCGTCGTCCGCCGCCCCTGACTGTCGTCGTCCGCCGCCCCTGACTGTCGTCGTCCGCCGCCCCTGACTGTCGTCGTCGTCCGCCGCCCCTGACTGACCGTCGTCGTCCGCCGCCCCTGACTGACCGTCGCCGTCCGCCGCCCCTGACTGTCGTCGTCCGCCGCCCCTGACTATCGTCGTCGTCCGCCGCCCCTGACTGACCGTCGTCGTCCGCCGCCCCTGACTGACCGTCGTCGTCCGCCGCCCCTGACTGACCGTCGTCGTCCGCCGCCCCTGACTGACCGTCGTCGTCTGCCGCCCCTGACTGTCGCCGTCCGCCGCCCCTGACTGACCGTCGTCGTCCGCCGCCCCTGACTGACCGTCGTCGTCCGCCGCCCCTGACTGTCGTCGTCCGTCGCCCCTGACTGTCGTCGTCCGCCGCCCCTGACTGTCGTCGTCGTCCGCCGCCCCTGACTGACCGTCGTCGTCTGCCGCCCCTGACTGACCGTCGTCGTCCGCCGCCCCTGACTGACCGTCGTCGTCCGCCGCCCCTGACTGACCGTCGTCGTCCGCCGCCCCTGACTGTCGTCGTCCGCCGCCCCTGACTGTCGTCGTCGTCCGCCGCCCCTGACAGTCGTCGTCGTCCGCCGCCCCTGACTGACCGTCGTCGTCCGCTGCCCCTGACTGTCGTCGTCCGCCGCCCCTGACTGACCGTCGTCGTCCGCCGCCCCTGACTGACCGTCGTCGTCCGCCGCCCCTGACTGACCGTCGTCGTCCGCCGCCCCTGACTGACCGTCGTCGTCTGCCGCCCCTGACTGACCGTCGTCGTCCGCCGCCCCAGACCGTCGTCGTCCGCCGCCCCTGACTGACCGTCGTCGTCCGCCGCCCCTGACTGACCGTCGTCGTCCGCCGCCCCTGACTGACCGTCGTCGTCCGCCCGCCCCTGACCGTCGTCGTCCGCCGCCCCTGACTGACCGTCATCGTCTGCCGCCCCTGACTGTCGCCGTCCGCCGCCCCTGACTGACTGTCGTCGTCCGCCGCCCCTGACTGACCGTCGTCGTCCGCCGCCCCTGACTGACCGTCGTCGTCCGCCGCCCCTGACCGACCGTCGTCCCGAAAGTTACACCAGTTAACGTTCACATACACGCACACTAAACACACGTACACGCACACTAATAAAAAGTTTACTTTTTTTTTTTTTTACACACGCACACAGCACATACAACATGTCACGCCCGTCCCGCTCATCAAGGTCACAAAGGGTGTACTCGGCTGAGGAGGCATATGCTATACTTGCCTCCGATGCTGACAGTGAGGAAGTGGACCCCACGTTCCACTATTCCTCACATTCTTCCTCCGACAGTGAAATCTGCAGCAGTGACACCGACTCGCCACCACCACGAAGACGGCGGAGGACAAGAGATCGTCCGGAGCCAGAGGAAGAGGAGTCGGAGTCCGAGGAAGAGGAGTCTGAGCCTGGAGAAGAGGAGTCGGAGGAAGACCCACAGCCGTCAGTGAGTAACCCTCCACCTGGTGCTAGGCATGCCCAACCTAGCACCAGGGCCCCTGTGTGGATCCCCGTCCCTGATCGGTACACTCCACAGATTCCTGATTTTATTCCCCAATCAGGAATCCTGTTTGAGGCCACAAACTTCAGGGAAATTGACTTTTTCAAAGTCTTTTTCTCTGAGGACTTTGTGAGGCTCATGGTGGAGCAGACGAACCTGTACGCCCAACAGTTTCTGGTCCAAAACCCAGATTCCATCTTTTCTTCTTGGACTCCTGTGGACTCTGGAGAAATTATGAAATACTGGGGTTTGATACTTCATATGGGGATTGTGACGAGACCAGAAATGCGCCAATGCTGGAGTACAGATAAGTTTTTTCTAACTCCAGTGTACGGCGAGGTGATGGCCCGAAACAGATTCGACGCTATCCATAAATTTCTCCACTTCAGGGACAACACTGACAGCCTTCCCCGTAATGACCCGAATTTTGACAGATTGTTCAAAATTCGACCGGTCATCGACCACTTCAGCAGCAAGTTTGCTGAAGTGTACGTTCCCAAACGGGAAATTTGTGTGGACGAATCCCTCGTCCTTTACAAAGGTAGGCTTAGTTTCCGCCAATACATTCCCAGCAAGAGGGCCAGGTATGGGATAAAGCTCTACAAGCTTTGTGAGAGTACCTCAGGGTACACTCACAACTTTAGAGTGTATGAGGGGAAGGATTCGAGGATCGAGCCCCCAGAGTGTCCCCCTGCTCTGGGGGTATGCGGGAAAATAGTGTGGGATTTGATCCACCCACTACTTGATAAAGGTTATCATCTATACGTTGATAACTTTTATACAAGTGTCCCGCTCTTCAGATCCCTCTCTGCCAGAACTACCGCCGCTTGCGGTACTGTGCGCAGAAACAAGAGGGATCTCCCTATGCCGCTAATTGAGCAGCCTCTCCCAAGAGGTGAGAGCCGAGCTCAATGTAGCGGCAACATGGTACTGGTCAAGTTCAAAGACCGAAGGGATGTCTTTATCTTGACCACGATCCATGGTCCCGGCACCAGGGCCACCACCACCAGAGGTACCCCAGGACAGGTCCACAAACCGGAATGTGTCCTGGGGTACAATAAGAACATGGGAGGAGTTGATCGTTCTGATCAAGTCCTCAAGCCCTACAGGGCCACGCGGAAAACGAGGAAGTGGTACAAAAAACTGGCCGTGTACATTGTCCAAATGGCAATGTATAATGCATACTTGCTGTCACGATGTGCAGGTCACACCACTAACACCTTTCTTGAGTTCCAGGTGAAGGTGATCAAGGCCCTGTTGAATGGAGGAGAACGAAGACCAAGAGAAGAAGGAGGACGAGAACGAAGACCAAGAGAAGAAAGAGGAAGACGAAGAGAAGAAGATGAAGGGGGCCCCAGCACTCCTGGAACTCGATATTCCCGCGTGGTACCAGGGCAACATTTTGCAGAGAAGGGGCCAAGAAAAAGGTGCCGGGTCTGCCATCAAAGGGGAACAGAACGACCGTCCAAACCCAATGTAAAACGTGCCCTGACAAACCAGGTTTGTGTATCTTTGGATGTTTCGAAATCTATCACACGACCCCAGACTGACATGCACTCACAACATCATACACAAACACACACACACACCCTGATGTACACTACAACACACCAACCTGACATACACACCCTGATGTACACTACAACACACCAACCTGACACACACCCTGATGTACACTACAACACACCAACCTGACATGCACTACGATAAGTGCCCCCTTAGTCTTTACCATGGCTTTGGGGGTCTTATTCCGGTGCTAGAACAAATCCCTTCCTGCAGAAAGGCCAGGCCTCGCCTCACGGTGACCTGTCCTTCTGAAAGGCTGGGTACAGTTGTGTAATTATATGTGTAATTATATTATATGTGTGATTATATATGATTATATGTGTATGGGGTCACTGTGGGGGAACTCCAATGTGTAGGCACACAGGGGCTCTCCATACGCAACCTGGTGTTTGCTAACAATTGGAATTGTTAGCGGACACCATGTCGCGTTTGGAGAGCCCCTGTGTGCCTTAACATTGGAGCTCCCCCACAAGTGACCCCATTTTGGAAACTAGACACCCCAGGGAACTTATCTAGATGGGTAGGGGCATATTGAACCCCCAGGTGCTTCACAAATAAATGGGAAAAAAAAAAAAAAGTGGAAAAAAAGTACTTTTTCGTTTTTACGGATTAATTTGTGAAGCACCTGGGGGTTCAATATGCTCACAACCCATCAGGATAAGTTCCCTGGGGTGTCTAGTTTCCAAAATGGGGTCACTTGTGGGGGAGCTCCAATGTGTAGGCACACAGGGGCTCTCCAAACGTGACATGTGTCCGCTAACAAGTTGACCTGATTTTCCATTCAAATTGTTAGCGGACACCATGTTGCGTTTGGAGAGCCCCTGTGTGCCTACACTTTGGAGTTCCCCCACAAGTGACCCCATTTTGGAAACTAGACACCCCAGGGAACTTATCTAGATGGGTAGTGTGGCATATTGAACCCCCAGGTGCTTCACAAATAAATGGGAAAAAAAAAAAAAAGTGGAAAAAAAGTACTTTTTCGTTTTTACGGATTAATTTGTGAAGCACCTGGGGGTTCAATATGCTCACAACCCATCAGGATAAGTTCCCTGGGGTGTCTAGTTTCCAAAATGGGGTCACTTGGGGGAGCTCCAATGTGTAGGCACACAGGGGCTCTCCAAACGTGACATGTGTCCGCTAACAAGTTGACCTGATTTTCCATTCAAATTGTTAGCGGACACCATGTTGCGTTTGGAGAGCCCCTGTGTGCCTACACATTGGAGTTCCCCCACAAGTGACCCCATTTTGGAAACTAGACACCCCAGGGAACTTATCTAGATGGGTAGTGGGCATATTGAACCCCCAGGTGCTTCACAAATTGATCTGTAAAAATTAAAAAGTACTTTTTTTTTCACAAAAATTTTGTTTTAGCCTAATTTTTTAAATTTTCAAATGGCCAACAGCATAAAGTTCATCCTAAAATTTGTTGGGCAATTTCTCCTGAGTACATCGATACCTCATATGTGGTCATAAACAACTGTTTGGGCGCACGACAGGGCTCAGAAGGGAAGGAGCGCAATTTCCCTTTTTGAATGGAAAATTAGCTCCAAAAGTCAAATTGCGCTCCTTCCCTTCTCAGCCCTGCCGTGCGCCCAAACAGTTGTTTATGACCACATATGAGGTATCGATATACTCAGGAGAAATTGTCCAACAAACTTTAGGATCCATTTTATGCTGTTGCCCATGTGAAAATGAAAGATTTGAGGCTAAAAGAACATTTTTGTTGGAAAAATTTAAATATCCATTTTTTGTTTCCACTTTGCTTTAGTTCCTGTGAAGCACCTGAAGGGTTAATATTCTTCTTGAATGTAGTTTTGAGTAGCATGAGGGGTGCAGTTTTTAGAATGGTGTCACTTTTGGGTGTTTTCTGTTGTGTACACCCCTCAAACGGACTTCAAATGTGATGTGGTCACTAAAAAAAATGGTTTTGTAAATTTTGGTGGAAAAATGAAAAATTGCTGATGAACTTTGAACCCTTATAACTTCCTACCCCAAAAAAATTTTTTTTCCAAAATTGTGCTGATATAAAGTAGACATGTGGGAAATATTATTTATCAACAATTTTGTGTCACATAACTCTCTGGTTTAGCAGAAAAAAAATTCAAAATATGAAAATTTCGAAATTTTCAAAATTTTTGCCATATTTTTGATTTTTTCACAAATAAACGCAAAAATTATTGACCTAAATTTAATACTAACATGAAGCCCAATATGTCACGAAAAAACAATCTCAGAATCGATAGGATCGGTTGAAGCGTTCCAGAGTTATAACCTCATAAAGGGACACTGGTCAGAATTGCAAAAAATGGCTCGGGCATTAAGGCTAAAATAAGCAAAAATGGGCTCGGGGGTGAAGGGTTAAATACAAGTTTCCAGGGTGCATTGACACCATCCGGGTATGGATTAAGAGGCTGCGTTGTGAGTACTTGTGATACATACATACCTCATCCCATCAACAATCAAGCCTGTACCACCACATGCAAGTGTAGCCTGTCAGATAGGTACCCTGATCACCTGATGTTGAAGCTTCATCCCACTGCATCTGCAGGGTCTGCAATATGCAACATGAAATTGCTGCCTACACTACTATGTGTTGCCATTGTTGATGTCAACATTGCCGGCATATCAACCCACATAGCTGGATAATAAGGCTGAAGTTAACATGTACGTGATGTCTTGGCCACCATGACACATACAGTCAGTATCAGCATGGTGTGTGACATATACGCTGTCACACAATGTTGTTGGGAAGTCCAAGATATCCATTACCCTGATCCTAAATGTATATTGCCACATGACCACTACACCACCTGAGCCCTGTGTGGTCATATGCATGTGTACATTACTATGTATGGATATGGAAGTGTCAGTATAGTTGGTAACATCTCTCACACTGTGTTGTGATGGGCGATATTCCATCATGTAGCCCCTTCATTCACAGCATAGGTCTGCACACACAACATTAATGGCCTAATTGTGTGAGACAAAGTCTCTGTCATGGGCAACACTATATTTGTGTGTGCACTGCATGCCAACAAAACAGTGTGTTTGGCCATGGCCATGTCGAGATGTGCACAGTCCCCTCACAGCACATCACAATGGGGCAAGTAACAATCATTTATATGTTGACTGCAGTCATTACTGACACCCATACAAATGACATGTCTGTTGGCATAGGTGTTGTGGATGGTGTACATGTGTTCATAATTGCTATGTTCAATCTTACAGAGGATGCTGACAGCTCTGAAGGGCAGCCATCACCACCGGCAAGTCCACCACCCGGCAGACATCTATTTCCCCCAGCAACACCATCTGGCAGCCCGCCGCCACCTTCTCCTGTTAAGGCTGCATCGACACCTGCAGCCAGCTCTGCCTCTGGGACACCTCCAAGCTCCCCCCTCTGCACCTGGCAGCCCAGCCTCAGGGACACACAGCCCAACCACCACCCCACCTGGAAGGGCAACAAGAGGGCCAACGCCTGACCCAGGACTCACACACGGCTGGCTGCAGACACCTTCACCTCCTGACACCCTTCCACCAAACATAGGCAGCCAAGTTGCCAGCCCTGTTGGGGAATGGTCCCCACAGGGTGAATGTGAGCCTGTTTGAGGTGTCCCTGATGGTACGTGTTGACCATATGAAACAAGCTTTTTTGTCAAAATTTTCCCTGTCTGACCCGGTGTTCATGCCTTCCTGTTTTAGTTGTATCCCTTTAGTTAATGCAGATGGCACAGCAGCTGTGGGATTTTCTCTGATAGGGAGCGGCAAGGCGCAGTAATGAGGCAATACACAGGCTTTAAGTCCAACAAAACTTCAGTGTTTTATTCACACTTACCACTGGCTGTGGCAAAAGGGAAAAACAACACATAAGATCTCCAACACTCAGGCTTTTTCCTCCAGCCTAGCTCCTCTCTCTCTGATGTTTTCCACTCACCCCCTTATGCAGGTCTGATTGCTCCAGATGATCCTGACCCACACTGACCTGGAAAACCTGGAGCTTTAGGGAAAATCCAGGCCACATTTTACCATGCTGGGAGCAATATACCTACCATCCAGCACTAGACCCTTCACTGCCTCACCTACCTCCTCCCTTTGTACAACTCTATGGATGTGGACACAGGACATACAATGGACTCGGGACTGGGCATCCGCATTCTCCTGAAGTTTGCCAGCCCGATGCTCCACCGAAAAGTTGAAGTTCTGTAGGGAGAGAAACCACCGGGTGACTCGCGCATTCCTCTCCTTAGCCTGACTCATCCAAGTAAGAGGGGAGTGGTCGGTCACCAAACGAAAGGTTCTCCCCAAGAAATAGTAGCGGAAAGACTCAAGTGCCCACTTAATGGCCAGGCACTCCCTCTCCACTATGCTGTACCTGGTTTCGGCTGGGGTGAGCTTCTGGCTCAGGAAACAAACGGGATGCTCTTCCCCGTTAACCTCTTGAGACAGCACGGCACCAAGACACACCTCCAAGGCATCGTCTGCACTATGAACTCCCTTTTTTAAATCGGGTGTGACCAGGATCGATGTATCACACAGTACCGACTTCAATTTGATAAATGCCTCCTCCGTCTGATCATTACAGCGAACCATCACGGACTTCCTCCCTTTCAAGCAGTCAGTTAAAGGAGTGGACAAGGTGGCGAAGTTGGGAACAAATCACCTATAATATCCTACTAAACCCAGAAAGGCTCTCACCTGCGTTGTTGTGAGGGGGCGTGGCCAGTTCTGAATCGCCTCCACTTTATTTGCTTGGGGTTTGAGGACTCCTCCCCCAATAACATAACCCAAGTATTGGGCTTCCTCCAACCCTATGGAACATTTTTTTGGATTGGCGGTGAGCCCTGCTTGTCGGAGGGAGTCTACCACCCCCTGTACTTTTAGAATGTGACTTTCCCAGTCTGCACTGTACACAACAATATCGTCTAAATAGGCTGTGGCATAACAGCGATGGGGGCAGAGAACAATACCCATTAGCCGATGGAACGTCACCGGCGCACCATGCAAACCAAAAGGTAAGACTTTATACTGAAATAAGCCTTCGGGTGTTACAAAGGCCGTTTTTTTCCTTCGCTGTCTCTGATAGGGGCACCTGCCAGTACCCTTTTGTGAGATCAAGGGTCGAAAAGTACCGTACCTGCCCAAACCTCTCTATCAACTCATCTACCCGGGGCATGAGATAGGCGTCAAATTATGAAACTTCATTAAGTTTTCGGAAGTCACTGCAGAACCGTAGAGTCCCGTCTGGCTTTGGAATTATGACTATTGGGCTAGCCCACTCACTTTGGGACTCTTCAATGACACCTAACTCTGCATAGTGTTTACTTCTTGCGAGATGGCTTGTCGCCGGGCTTCAGGCACCCGATACGGCTTTAGTTGGATTTTAGCCTGAGGCTCTGTGACAATGTCATAGTGGTTTAAGGTGGTTCGTCCAGGGAGCTCCGAGAACACATCTGTGCTTCGGCTAACGAACTCCCGGGTCTCCTGAACCCGTTTAGGGGACAGAGTATCTGCCAACCTCACCGCGGTGGAGGCTCCACTCGTCATCCCTGGAGAAGAAAGAGCCCTCTCCACAGGGAAAGCAGGCAGGAACTGTCCCCCCCCAGGTGGTCTCTATCTTTCCAAGGCTTAAGTAAATTAACATGGTAGACCTGCTTTGGATTCCTCCTTCCTGGTTGGAGTACTTTGTAGGTCACTGGCCCTACCTTCTCCATTATTTGTAGGGCCCCTGCCACCTGGCAAGGAACTTGCTATCTATGGTAGGTACCAGTACCAACACCTCGATCGCCCGCCTAAAGGTTCTTACCTGCGCCCCCCGGTTGTAGACCCGACTGTTAGGCTGCCTCCATATGTTCCCGGACCAGTGGTAGTACTGTCTCCATTTATTCCTGCATTTTTGCAACATACTCTAACACGCTTTTGTATGGGGTCAGTTGATTCTCCCATACCTCTGTCTGCCATATAAAAGTTCGAAGGGTGAGAACCCTGTAGATGCCTGGGGCACCTCATGCACTGAAAACAATAAGTATGGCAGTAAGAGATCCCAGTCCTTTCCATCTTTGGAAACCGCTTTTTTTTAGCATGCTCTTTAACGTCTTATTAAATCTTTCTACTAGACCATTTGTTTGGGATGATAGAACGACTTGCGCAACTGCTTAACGTTTAACAGGCGGCAGAGTTCCATCATAATCTTTGACATAAAGGGGATTCCCTGGTCTGTTAGAATCTCTTTAGGAATCCCCACCCGAGAGAACATACCCATGAGTTCTTTTGCTATGAGTTTAGCTGACGTGTGGTGCAGAGGAACGGTCTCAGGATACCGGGTGGCATAATCTAGAACCACCAGCATGTGTTGGTGACCCCTCGTTGACTTATTGACGGGACTACCAGATGCATTGCCACCCTTTCGAAAGGCACCTCTTTAATTGGTAGAGGTACCAAGGGATTCCGAAAGTGTGGCTGAGGACTGGTTACCTGGCACACTGGACAGTAACTACAAAACCGTTTGACCTCTTCATGGATGCCTAACCAATAAAACCGCTGCAGTATTCAGTCTAGGGTTTTCTTTTGGCCTAAATGCCCACCCAACACATGCGCATGCGCTAAGGTCCATTACCAGCCTACGATATGCCTGAGGAACAAGCAACTGCTCTACCCTTTGCCCACGTATTTTCTCGACTCGATACAAGAAGTCGTGAGTCATCTCAAAGCATGGTAACACTGTGGCTGCCCCCAGTTGTTGGGGTTCTCCTTTAATGAACAGCACATTTTCCCTGGCTCGAGCCAAAGTAGGGCCTCGGAGTTGCGCCATACCAAAATTGTCGCCAGAGACACTTAAGTCTGACAATTCAGGTCCCAGCGGCAAGTCATCCCCATCTCCGACCAACACTTCTATGGGACAGTTTTCCCCCCCCACTACTGAAGGGGAGGTTACCCCAACGCCAGCACCTCGGGGTAACCAGGTTCATGCCCCACTGCAGGATAATGTAACCTGGTTTCCACCAATGGCGGCAGTTGTCCACTGGGTGGGACCACTGTTGGCCTTAGTACAGAAAATAAAGGTAAGTCTCTTCCCAATATAAGTTCATAATGTAGATCACGTAGCACCCCCAACTTCATGACACTGCCTCCCCGCTGGTGTATTTATTACTACTAGCACCGTAGGGTAGTCTTTTGAGTCCCCATGTATACACAACACCTCAATAGTTCGTCCCGTATACTCGCTGGGTTGTACCAGATTGGCTTAAACCAAAGTCACGAGACTCCCGAGTCTAGTAGGGCCACGGCCGGGGTGCCCTCCACAGTAACCTTACACAGATGTCCAGTACTGGGACCCTCCAGGGTGCCAGTTGCACAAATCAGATCGGCAAAATGGGATACACGGTACCCAAAGTTTGTGTCCATGGCCTCAGCCAGGTGGGGACAGTCAGCTCTCATATGGCCTGGCTCCTGGCACTGCCAACAGACTAAGGGGGTCCTTTCTCCCCCGGACACGTCATGAGCGTGCTTTCTGGGCTCTGCTCGCTGGGTCAAGGGTGGGGATTTAGGGACCTTTCCTGACGCCTTCCGCTGAGCCCCTCCCTGGAGCTCTTTGGTAGACTCATATCGTTTTATAAGGACCAACATCTGGAGCATGCGCTTGACCAACCATTTGTGGTTAACTGCAAATCATCATCCCTGTGTGGTCACAAGGTGTTACCTGATCTGCCGTTAACCCCTTTGACCACACAGGGATGATCATCTGCAGTTAATCCCTTGTGGTTAACTGTGCAGATCATCATCCCTGTGTGGTTACAAGGGGTTACATGATCTGCAGTTAACCTTTTGTGACCACACAGGGGGTTAACTTCAGATCATCTGAATGAGAATCGTCGCAGGACCTCCCACTGGACTACGTCGGACCTTCCCACTGGACTACGTCGGACGTCACAGTAATAAAGATGGGGTCTAAATATGTGTTTGTGGTTTTTTTTTTCCAATAAAAATATTTTTCTCTGTGTTGTGTCTTCTTTACAATTTACTAGAGATTCCTAATCGTCCGGTCTAATATTGGCTAGACGTTATGAATCTCGGGCTTAGTGCCAGCTGACAAAAAGCTGGCATTAACCCCTTATTACCCAGTCTGCCACCGCTACATGGCAGCTGGAAGAGCTGGATACAGCGCCAGAAAATGGCGCTTCTATGAATGCGCCATTTTTTGGGGCGGCTGCGGGCTGCAATTCGCAGCAGGGGTGGCCCAGAAAATTTGGGCCTCCCTACGCTGAGGATTCCAGTCCCCAGCTACCTAGTTGTACCTGGCTGGCCCAAAAATGTGGCGAAGCCCACGCCATTTTTTTTTTAATTATTTCAAGAAATAATTTAAAAAAATAGGGCTTCCCTATATTTTTGGTTTCCAGCCAGGTAAAACTAGGCAGAAGGGGTTGGTGGCAACCCGTAGCTGTCTGCTGCACCTGGCTGGACCAAAATATGGCGAAGCCCCACTCGTTTTTTATTTAAAATTTAATAAAGAAATACTAAAAAAAAAGCAGGAGAGAAGACGACGAGGACATGGTGTCTCCGTATCTTGTGCACATGCTCTAAAAGTGAGAAATTGTGTGAAAAAAGAAAATGTTCAATATGACTTAATCAAATTTTGTGAAGTAGCTGTAGGTTCCAAATGCTCACTATACCCCTAGATATAATCCTTGAGGCGTCTAGTTTCCAAAATGGGGTCACTTGTGGGGGAGCTCGAATGTTTAGGCACACAGGGGCTCTCCATACGTGACATGGTGTCCGCTAACAATTGGAGCTAATTTTCCATTCAAATTGTTAGCGGACACCATGTCGCGTATAGAGAGCCCCTGTGTGCCTAAACATTGGAGCTCCCCCACAAGTGACCCCATTTTGGAATAGACCCCCCCAAGGAACTTATCTAGATGCATAGTGAGCAATTTGAACCTTCTGGTGCTTTACAAATTGATCCGTAAAATGAAAAAGTACTTTTTTTTCACAAAAAATTTCTTTTGTCCTCTATTTTTTCATTTTCACATGAGCAACAGGATAAAATGCATCCTAAACTTTGTTGGGCAATTCTCCTGAGTGGACCAATACCTCATATGTAGTCATAAACCACTGTTTGGGTGCATGGCAGGGCTCGAAAGGGAAGGAGTGCCATTTGACTTTTTGAATGGTAAATTAGCTCCAAAAGTCAAATTGCGCTCCTTCCCTTCTGAGCCCTGCCGTGTGCCCAAACCGTGATTTATGACCACATATGAGGCATCGGTGTACTCAGGAGAAATTGGCCAACAAATTTTAGGATGCATTTTATCCTGTTGCCCATGTGAAAATGAAAACATTGAGGCTAAAAGAACATTTTTGTTGGAAAAATTAAAATGTCCAGTTTTTGCTTCCACTTTGCTTTAGTTGCTGTGAAGCACCTGAAGGGTTAATAATCTTCTTGAATGTAGTTTTGAGTAGCTTGAGGGGTGCAGTTTTTGGAATGGTGTCACTTTTGGGTGTTTTCTGTCATGTACACCCCTCAAAGGGACTTCAAATGTGATGTGGTCACTAAAAAAATGGTTTTGTAAATTTTGCTGGAAAAATGAAAAATTGTTGATGAACTTTGAACCCTTATAACTTCCTAACAAAATTTTTTTTTTCCCCAAAAGTGTGCTGATGTAAAGTAGACATGTGGGAAATGTGATTTATTAATTATTTTATGTCACATATCTCTCTGGTTTAGCAGAATAAAAATAAAAAATTTGAAAATTGTGAAATTTTCAAAATGTTTGCCAATTTTTTTATATTTTCACAAATAAACGCAAACATTTTCGACCTAAATTTACCACTAACATGAAGCCCAATATGTCACGAAAAAACAATCTCAGAATCGCTAGGATCCGTTGGAGCGTTCCAGAGTTATAACCTCATAAAGGTACACTGGTCAGAATTGACAAAAACGGTCTGGTCATTAAGGTGGAAATTGGCTCCGTCACTAAGGGGTTAAATAAGAAAAAAGGTTTTTTATTCAGTATTCATCGTTTATCTCCTTTTCATGATTTTTGTATGTGCAATAATAAGTGCCTAAAATTTATAGAATTAAAATAAAAACACACATGAACAGCGATAGTGTTTATAACATGACCGTCCCCCCTTTTTTCCCCCCTCTTTTAAATTTATAAGCTTGAGAGCCCCATTTCTGATGTACATGGATAATTACTATCAAAATTCAGCTATTAGTGAATATGGAAACATAATGATATAATAAAAAATAAAACAAGAAAATAAAAATTAATAAATAGGTATTGTATAAGATGATATATGCGATGTATTAATGAATGTATAAACATAAATACATAAAATCTAAATGAAGGAATCATATGAATATTAGAATTCCTATCTTCGTATTGTAAATTATTACCGTATATACTCATGTATAAGCCGACCCGTGTATAAGCCGACCCTCCTACTTTTGCCCCAAAAATCTGGAAAAACCTATTGACTCGTGTATAAGCCGAGGGTGGACCCCAGCACAGGTATACAGCCCCCAGCAGTGTGGTATACAGGCCCCCCCCAGTGGTATACAGGCCTCCCCAGTGGTAGTATACAGCAGCCCCAGTGGTAGTATACAGCAGCCCCAGTGGTAGTATATAGCATCCCCAGCAGCCCCAGTGGTAGTATATAGCATCCCCAGCAGCCCCAGTGGTAGTATATAGCATTCCCAGCAGCCCCAGTGGTAGTACAGCAGCCCAGCAGCCCCAGTGGTAGTAAACAGCAGCCCCAGCAGCCCCAGCAGCCCCAGTGGTAGTATACAGCAGCCCCAGTGGTAGTATATAGCATCCCAGCAGCCCCAGTGGTAGTTATAGCAGCCCCAGCAGCCCCAGTGGTAGTATATAGCAGCCTCAGCAGCCCCAGTGGTAGTATATAGCATCCCCAGCAGCCCCAGTGGTAGTATATAGCAGCCCCAGCAGCCCCAGTGGTAGTATACAGCAGCCTCAGCAGCCCCAGTGGTAGTATATAGCAGCCCCAGCAGCCCCAGTGGTAGTATATAGCAGCCCCAGCAGCCCCAGTAGTATATAGCATCCCCAGCAGCCCCAGTGGTAGTATATAGCATCCCAGCAGCCCCAGTGGTAGTATACAGCAGCCCCAGCAGCCCCAGTGGTAGTAAACAGCAGCCCCAGCAGCCCCAGTGGTAGTATACAGCAGCCCCAGTGGTAGTATATAGCATCCCCAGCAGCCCCAGTGGTAGTTTATAGCAGCCCCAGAGCCCCAGTGGTAGTATATAGCAGCCTCAGCAGCCCCAGTGGTAGTATATAGCATCCCAGCAGCCCCAGTGGTAGTATATAGCAGCCCCAGCAGCCCCAGTAGTAGTATATAGCAGCCCCAGCAGCCCCAGTGGTAGTATACAGCAGCCCAGCAGCCCCAGTGGTAGTATATAGCAGCCCTCAGCAGCCCCAGTGGTAGTATATAGCAGCCCCAGCAGCCCCAGTGGTAGTATATACAGCCCCAGCAGCCCAGTGGTAGTATACAGCAGCCCCAGCAGCCCCAGTGGTAGTATATAGCATCACCAGCAGCCCCAGTGGTAGTATATAGCAGCCCCAGTGGTAGTATATAAGCAGCCCCAGCAGCCCCAGTGGTAGTATACAGCAGCCCCAGCAGCCCCAGTGGTAGTATATAGCAGCCCCTGCAGCCCCAGTGGTAGTATATAGCAGCCCCAGTGGTAGTATACAGCAGCCCCAGCAGCCCCAGTGGTAGTATATAGCATCCCCAGCAGCCCCAGTGGTAGTATATAGCATCCCCAGCAGCCCCAGTGGTAGTATACAGCAGCCCAGCAGCCCCAGTGGTAGTATACAGCAGCCCCAGCAGCCCCAGTGGTAGTATATAGGAGCCCCAGCAGCCCCAGTGGTAGTATATAGGAGCCCCAGCAGCCCCAGTGGTAGTATATAGGAGCCCCAGCAGCCCCAGTGGTAGTATACAGCATCCCCAGCAGCCCCAGTGGTAGTATACAGCAGCCCCAGCAGCCCCAGTGGTAGTATATAGGAGCCCCAGCAGCCCCAGTGGTAGTATATAGGAGCCCCAGCAGCCCCAGTGGTAGTATATAGGAGCCCCAGCAGCCCCAGTGGTAGTATACAGCAGCCCCGGCAGCCCCAGCGGTAGTATACAGCAGCCCCAGTAATCCAGGGCCCCCCCAGCCTTGCTCCGGTAACCTGTAAAGTAAACTATACTTATCACTGTCCCGCTGCCGTTCCGCCCGCATCTGCCGACATGCGATCCTCCATCTTCATGCGTCTTCTTCCGACTTCCTGTGTTCGGCGCCGGCAATGACGTCATTGCCTGCACTGAACAGAGAAAACCAGAAGAAGACGCATGAAGATGGAGGATCGCATGTCGGCAGATGCGGGCGCGAACGGCAGCGGGACAGTGATAAGTATAGTTTACTTTACAGGTTACCGGAGCAAGGCTGGGGGGGCCCTGGATTACTGGGGCTGCTGGGGCTGCTGGGGCTGCCGGGGCTGCCGTATTGACTCGCGTATAAGCCGAGGGGGGTATGTCAGAAAAATAATGGGTCAAAATAGCTTGGTTTTACTTGAGAGAGGGAAAATAAATATTTTTAGATTAAGGTTGGAAAATAAGATCGCATTATGTTTTAATTAAAACTATTACGTGTATAGGCACAAATGCTAAGTTTTTTCTACAGACTTCATGCTATTTAATGATGATCCTGTAATATTTATTCCTTGTTTAAATTTTTGTTTTATACATTGGTCCTTGTAGTCTGTTGCATTCTCTCTTAAACTGTTATAGATGTTTGTTACAAATGTGTTTTTAATTAACCCTGATATGATTGCACTACTCCCCACCCATAAAGAGGGGAAGTGACGTCATCAGACTCTGTGGACCCGTCAAAGAGTAACATACTCGAAACGGAGTGCCCGTAGTCCTCCCTCCGCCTCTCCTCCCTTCCCTGCATTACTGTAACCCCATTCCTAGATGGAAAAATAAAGAGCACTGTGAAGAACTCTGAAGGGTGAGTGCCATCGTTGTTTCTCTTTTTATACTGAATCCAAACAGTATGTCTCTGTAGTGTGGCTGGACAAACCTTTTATATGTACTACATGATGAAATGTGGTGGGAAGAAGCTACATGAAGCTTGGGGGGGATGGCCGCGACTAGGGGAAAAATTGTCCGTGATTGGGGGAGGGGCCACGATGGGGGGAGGAGCCGTGACGGGTTGGGGCGACCGCTGACAGTGCCTAGGGCAGCAGGAACTCCAATTACGGCCCTGTGTGTAGCCCCACATTATGTGGGACACATTACATTTACATCAGGAACATGCCTACATAAACCTCACCAACATAGACAACATGATTGGATACAACATGACATATGGGGCAGTAGGTCGGGGTAGGAGCCAAAACCACAGTCATATACAGATGATCAAGGCATGCACATCGCTATACCTACTGTCTGACCAGCAGAGTGTGCTTGAAGAGACGCTAACACAATGCTTCATATAACTTTGCAACAACACTAGTGCTTTCAATACCGCCATTTTTAAGGGTCCGCCAACCAATAAGAACACACCTGAGTCAGCTAATCACAGGATTCAGGCGTGGCAAGCGCGCTGTGATTGGCTGCATAGCATATAAAAAGCAGCTACGCCAGTGCGTGGTCAAGCTAGCTGGACAGAGTCATTGGGTAAGAAGCACTCTTCTGACGTCCTTTCAGCGATGGTTGAGTGTTTCTTGTTGTGAGGCTTTTTAGGTAACATACATGTATATTGTGTTGGTCAGCACAAATACATCTCCAGGTGTGTGTAGACCAGACTCCGGATGAGTGACCTTGTTGTGATTTCTTTCACAAAGTGTATGCATGGTTAGACAATAGGGGATGGCCCCTACTCATTGTGCTTATATGTTGTGATTTAAATGGTGTAATGTGTACACAAGTTGGGTCACTGATGGAGTATGCTCAACATATGAAGTGATGAGGAATTTATCATGTCTTGCACGCACAAAAGGGATGGTGTTGTGGTGATGGGGGCACCTTGCTTGTGTTTGCAGTATTGTGAATGTGTGAGGGCCAATATCCGGTTTTGCATTAAAACAATAGTACAGCGGTCTCAGGGAGCGCCAAAGGAATACTGGACAAATTAGTGAATAAGAACAGACCTTTATTCTTCCTCCAATACCACTGCCACAACGCGTTTCGACGGTCTAAGCCGTCTTCAAGGTTTAATGTTGTTCCTTTTATATCTTTCTCGAGATGTTTTCGGCCGTTTAAAGGCGGGTTGTGGGGTCACCCGCATAAGATTGAAGTCAGGACATGTGGCAGCCTGGTGGGAAATCTGTTTGCCCTTTCTGGTTGTGACTTAGCTCATCTTTCTTATCATGATAATTTTTTCAGTAGCCCTTACTGTGTTGGGTACTTGGTTTACTGGAAACGTAGGTTTTAATCATTATAATGGACTAGATGGCAGCCCGATTCTAAAGAATCGGGTAGTCTAGAATCCAGATATAGTTTATTTACGAATAGTTAGGGTAGAGCGGTGAAATTAATTGTGTGTATACAGGCGGCTGTGTGGGTACCAGAGTATATGGTGGCTCAGTGGCTAGCAGTGAGTGCGGTGAGAGTGGTCAGCGCAGCGGCGTGGGCAGAGTGGTCAGGACATACATACAGACACACACCACACACACTCACTCCGCTATACTTACCACCGACCCTGCGTCTTCTCCGGCGCCTGGATCCTGAGTCAACATGTGGCCACCCCCGGACGACTGGAGAGGGCAGAGGACGGCTGGAGGCGGCAGGGGGCAGGGGACGGCTGGAGGCTGGAGGGGGCAGGGGACGGCTGGAGGGGGCAGGGGACGGCTGGAGGGGCAGGGACGCTGGAGGGGCAGAGGACGGCTGGAGGCTGGAGGGCAGAGGACGGCTGGAGGCTGGAGAGGGCAGAGGACGCTGGAGGCTGGAGAGGGCAGAGGACGGCTGGAGGCTGGAGAGGGCAGAGGACGGCTGGAGAGGGTAGAGGACGGCTGGAGAGGGCAGGGACGGCTGGAGGGGGCAGGGGACGGCTGGAGGGGCAGGGGACGGCTGGAGGGGGCAGGGAAGGCTGGAGGGCAAAGGGGAGGCTAGAGGGCAGAGGACAAAGGGAAGGCAGGAGGGGCAGAGGACAGGGGAGGCTGGAGGCCAGAGGACAGGGGAGGCTGGAGGCCAGGGAGGCTGGAGGCCAGAGGACAGGGGAGGCTGGAGGCCAGAGGACAGGGGAGGCTGGAGGCCAAGAGGAGCTGGAGCGCCAGAGGACAGGGGAGGCTGGAGGCCAGAGGACAGGGGAGGCTGGAGGGTAGAGGAGAGGGAGAGGAGAGCGGAGACTGGAGAGGAGAGGGAAGCGGACAGGGGAGGCTGGAGGTAGAGGAGAGGGAGAGGAGAGCGGAGACTGGAGGGCAGAGGAAGGGGGACAGGCTGCTGGGCAGAGGAGAGGCTGCTGGGCAGAGGACAGAGGCTGCTGGGCAAGGAGAGGGGACAGGCTGCTGGGCAGAGGACAGGGGGACAGGCTGCTGGGCAGAGGACAGGCTGCTGGGCAGAGGACAGAGGGACAGGCTGCTGGGCACAGGACAGGGGGAGCAGGCTGCTGGGCAGAGGACAGGGGGACAGGCTGCTGGGCAGAGGAGAGGCTGCTGGGCAGAGGACAGGGGGACAGGCTGCTGGGCAGAGGACAGGGGGACAGGCTGCTGGGCAGAGGACAGGGGGACAGGCTGCTGTGGCAGAGGAGAGGGGGAGAGGCTGCTGGGCAGAGGACAGGCTGCTGGGCAGAGTTAGAGAGGGGGACAGGCTGCTGGGCAGAGGCAGCTGCTGGGAGAGGGGGACAGGCTGCTGGGCAGAGGCTCAAGAGGGGGACAGGCTGCTGTGGCAAGGACGGGGACAGGCTGCTGGGCAGAGGACAGGGGGGACAGGCTGCTGGGCAGAGAGAGGACAGGCTGCTGGGCAGAGGACAGGGGGGACAGGCTGCTGGGCAGAGGAGCAGGCTGCTGGGCAGAGGACAGGGGACAGGCTGCTGGGCAGAGGACAGGGGGACAGGCTGCTGGGCAGAGGACAGGGGGACAGGCTGCTGGGCAGAGGAGAGGGTGGGCAGAGGACAGTGACAGGCTGGGCAGAGGACAGGGAAGGCTGCTGGGCAGGGAAGGAAGGGGGACAGGCTGCTGGGCAGAGGAAGGGGACAGGCTGCTGGGCAGAGGACAGGCTGCTGGGCAGAGGACAGGGGGACAGGCTGCTGGCAGAGGCAGCAGCTGCAGCAGGGACAGGGCAGGACAGGCTGCTGGGCAGAGGACAGGGGACAGGCTGCTGGGCAGAGGACAGGCTGCAGGGCAGGGACAGGGTGGGAGACAAGGCTGCTGGGCAGAGGACAGGCTGCTGGGCAGAGGACAGGGGGACAGCTGCTGGGCAGAGGACAGGGGGACAGGCTGCTGGGCAGAGGACAGGCTGCTGGGCAGAGGACAGGGGGACAGGCTGCTGGGCAGAGGACAGGGGGACAGGCTGCTGGGCAGAGGACAGGCTGCTGGGCAGAGGAAGGGGGACAGGCTGCTGGGCAGAGGACAGGGGGACAGGTTGCTGGGCAGAGGACAGGGGACAGGCTGCTGGGCAGAGGACAGGGGGACAGGCTGCTGGCAGAGGACAGGGGGACAGGCTGCTGGGCAGAGTACAGGGGGACAGGCTGCTGGGCAGAGGACAGGGGGACAGGCTGCTGGGCAGAGGACAGGGGGACAGGCAGCTGGGCAGAGGACAGGGGGACAGGCAGCTGGGCAGAGGACAGGGGGACAGGCTGCTGGGCAGAGGACAGGGGGACAGGCAGCTGGGCAGAGGACAGGCAGGAGGGCAGAGGACAGGGGGACAGGCAGCTGGGCAGAGGACAGGGGGACAGGCAGCTGGGCAGAGGACAGGGGGACAGGCTGCTTAGCAGAGGCGACTGGAGCGGCGGCGGGCAGAGGCGGCTGGAGCGGCGGCGGTCAGAGGCGGCTGGAGCGGCTGGGGCAGAGGCGGCTGGAGCGGCGGCGGGCAGAGTTGGCTGGAGCGGCGGCGGGCAGAGGCGGATGGAGCGGAGGAGCGTGTGGGGGGCTGGAGACTCAGCACGGGCCGCGCGTCGGGTGTAGGAGGAGAGGAGGGGTGGGCAGAGGTGCAGGAGAGGAAGTCCCGCCCTCCCTCCTCTCCAGGCGCGCGGCGGGGAGCACAGGTACCCTGAGGGTGTGTGTGGCCCCCCGAGGTGGTGGGCAATGGGCCCCCCCTGCCCCCCGGTATGTAGGCTAGTGGGCTGGAAGGCAGAGGGTGGAGGGGAGAGGCTGTAGGGCACACGGAACTTCCGAGGTCGGAACGTTCCTGTGCCGCTGCCTGTAGCAGGGGGCCCTGCACTGGATGACGTCACCAGCCCCTGGGCGAAGTCCGTCACGGAAGTGGCCTTCGCCTTTTCAGGAAGTGGCCTTCGGTTTTATATATAAGATAGTATTGGGTTGTATTGGCTTTATAATAGTAGTGGGCAACTGTACAAGGTTATTTTCAGCCATTTTATATGAAAGTGTACTGTCTCTTTAAGAAACTTAACTATTGAATTGGGGGCTGGAAATTGCAGTAAAGCATTATCAAGACATCCTGAGTAGGTTCCCAGGGTGATTCTAAAAATTTGAGGGGCTTATAATAGTGGTAGGCAACTGAAGACCTGCGGTGATATGGTATCCGGTCCGGCAGGATCAAATGAATTTTTGGGAAGCACGGAGTTGTGAACGCAAACACTGACAGGATGTCAGCACTAATAGAGAGAGGCGACCTGGAGCCCCATTAACCACAATTAACCACACGCTTCATCTTAGTTGTGTAGACGTACACAACCATTAATGGTGAGTGCACTGGCACTTTTTATTTATACAAATAGCCCTGTGTGTCTACACATGCGCCTTTTCTTTTTCTTTCTGAATATCCAGTTTTGGACACTCAACAGGGATGTAGTTTGGTAATGGTGATTCCTGCAGTGTGTGATGTTGCCTTGACATGGCTATGTTCATACCTGTTGTACGTGGTGCCAATATGGTTTGGGGTGCTGTGTCCTACAAATGTACATGTACGGGCAATTATTGGTAGCATGTTTTTTGTCATGTCCTTTCTATACAGATGGTGTACAATATGTTTTTGGTATTATTGAGAATGTTTTTTTGGGATGTCATTTATTTAATGGGGAATGTGTTGGTGGTTGTCCAGATATTATTTGGGTGTGTATGTTGGGAAAACGATGTTATTGTATTTTGTGTGAATGGTGGATATTTAAGAGGGGAATGGCCACTGCATCAGAACCTTGTTTTCGGTACTTGTGTGTGCATGCATGTATGTAGGCAATCAAATACTGTAGGCTTTGGCTGAGTTGTGACATGGAATTGATGAGTTACATTTTTTGTTTTCCTGTTCCCCAGGGGTTGGTTCATCTGCTCATCATGGATACTGAACAGAGGCTTCTTGTGGCTCTTGCCTTGGTGGATGAGGACTTGTGGCTGGAGGAGAGAGCTGAGAGATTGCGGGCTCGCAGACCACGCCATGTGTGAGGACTCATTCAAGTTCCTATTGGACCGCATTCGGCCATGGATAGCCCGTGAATATACTGTGATGCGCAGAACTGTTCCACCTAAGGAGCCATTGGCTGTAACTTTGAGGTTCCTGGCAACAGGTCGATCGATGACGGACCTGCAATACTCTGCAGCTGTGTCGCGGCCACTGCTGAGCAGCATCATACCCAAGACGTGTGAGGCCATCCTGAGGTGCCTGGTGCCATCCTTTTTGCGGTTGCCAACCACCTCTGCAGAATAGATGCATGTTGACAGTAGTTTTGCAGATCGCTGGCAATTTCCAAACTGCGGTGGGGCATTGGATGGTAAGCACGTGAGGATCACGCAACCCCCCAACAACGGGTCCTTTTTTACAACTATAAAGGTTATTTTAGTGTGATCCTCATGGCCCTTGTGGATGCTCACTATGAGTTCCTCTACAAGGCTGTTGGCATGATCGGCCGTGTCTCAGATGGGGGTGTGTTTGGACACAGCTCCTTTGGGCAAGACCTGAGGAGAGGTGTGACTCGCCCAGGGCAGGGTACTCAGCTCTCAGGCTTGGTCTGGGATGTCACGGTAGCTGCCCGAGGCTGTGGCCCTGGTGGTCAATGGTAAAATAAAGAATAAAGTATATACAAGTTCGTGACGCCACCTGCAGTACCTGGTGATGCTCACCAGCACTGCTACAGTCCTCCGGTGGTCGTTGGTATTGCGGCAATGATGGTGTAGTCCTCCGCAGGCAGGACTGGACCGCCGGGGCAGCGATTCTGTAAAGAAACAGTTCATGCAAGAAAGGATGCAGCAGAGTTGGCAATTCACTTCACCGGGTACTTTACTGGAAAACTTTCAGTCATCATCACAGTTTTTCAGTGCAGTAGATGTTATAACGACAAATACTATGGGTGCTGCAAATGGAATTTCTGGCTGTTAGATGGATCCCTCACTGTGTGCCATTCCTTTCCTTTCTTTCCCTTGCCTCCCAGTGGCGGTGAAGTCTGATTTCATGAAGACTAATCTGACCTCCTGCTGTTACTTGTTCTCCTCTCCTTTGTACCCGTTGGGTGAACCTTCTCTGGATCCTGCAGTGTCCTGCTGCTCCTGATTCCCCTCTTTCTGGCTCTTTGGGAGTCAGGGTCGTATTTGTAGATAACCCCGGTCATCGGATTTCTGTGAGACTTAAAGGTTCTCACAGGGCGGGCTCCGGTACCCGGTTTCTTTCCTGGGGCAAACTCTCTGGTTACTCTGTTCCCCACTTAGAGTGAACTCCCACTTTGAGTTTCTTTCTCTCTTCCTTTTCTTCTGGGATCTGTGCTTCTCTCAGTTCCGTGGGTCTCTCAGCCGAGGAGACCCTCCTTGCTCCCTCCAGGCCTGCTGCCTGGCTCTTGAGTCCTAGACTCCTCTCTAACCGAATGACTGACTGACTGGTTCCCCCTGGAGGTCACTATATACCCTCCCGGATTCCCTCCCACCTGCTGACTAGTGTGGAGTGTGAGTTCTAGGGTTCCACCTACTGGCCATAGTTCCACTTGAAGTAGGGTGACTACACCGCTTTTATGGGTGTAGTACCCCTTTTGTGGCACCTACATAGTGGGGCGCTACAGGTGCTCTCACCTTGCCCTCAAATGATGTCACCACCGGTAATCTCAACTTTGCGTTTGTGGGGGATGAAGCATTTCCACTTCATGCTCACCTACTACGGCCATATCCCCAGAGGACTGTTACTTTTGAGCAACGCATTTTCAAATACCGGCTATCCCGGGCACGTTATGTGGTTGTCTTCTCCTACTTCAATGGCCCTGGGGCAGTGGCCTGGCAGCAACAACAGGTGTAGGGTGGCTGGGGTTGTCAGGCACCACCACCAGGAGGAGGGTGTAGTCATCATTGTACCTGCACCAGGAGGAGGCTTTTTTTTTTGTTCAGGTTGCCCTTTAAATTTTATTAATTTCTTTAATTGACCTTTATTATTTTTCTTATGGCCATTGTTTGAGCTCATATTTCTATTATTTATGTGATGTTAACACTTGTGTTTATGTTCGGTATGTCCTTGTCTGTGTTTTTTTGGTGTACAATTTTTTTAAAAACAAACTGATCAAACTACCTGTGTCTGTTTTTACTTTTAACTACAGGGCAATTGCACATAGCATTAAGCTGTGCACAGAGGTATGTGAGATGACAATGGTCATTATGGGTCCCTGTAGCATTGTCTGCTAATGTCCAGTACACAGGTCCAGGCCTTTGGCCCACACTGTATGCTCAGACTGTGTCACCATGTCCATATTATATGGATTTGCACATGGGTATGTCTCCACACACATGAACATTTGTGTTTGGTGATGATGGAGGCAGGGCCGTATTTTCCATTAGGCACCCGTAGGCACGTGCCTAGGGCGGGGCCATTCATGGGGGGCGGCGCCTCAGCCTGTTTTCTTTTTTTCTTTTTTTTTTTTTTATTTCTCCTGCCCAGTGTCGGCCGGGTCGTAAGCCCCGCCCCCTCACAACCCCCACTCACCCCCCCCTGCTCATCAGGCCCACCCACTTCACCCAGCCTGCAGCAGTCAGACCCGCCAGAAGAGGGAAGGAGGGGACCGCCGCAGAGGACAGGGCCTGCGTCAGCAGCACCCGGCATACCCGGGGCCCAGGCATGTCTGAGGGGCCCACCGCCGACCACGCGCATTGCGCCACCGCCCGCCGGCATTGCGCCGCCGCCCGCCGGCATTGTGCCGCCGCCGGTATTATCTTACCGGTGCGGTGCTTTCATTCATAGACCCCAGCCACCAGCCCCCGCTCCGCCCTTAGCCCCTCTCCGCCCCCAGATCCGGGCCGTCATTTCCTCTTCCTTTGTGTTCCACAGTATGGAACGCATAGAAGAGGAGAAGCAGCACTACCTCCCCATAAGACACAGAAGGAATGCGGCGGCAATGGTCAGTGGCTCCACAATGGAGCTGAAGATAAGTGATATTTGCTACAGATGGGCAGTGTGTGTGGGGAATACGATGAATGCGGGCAGCCAGACAGGGTGTGTGGGCAGTGTGTGTGGGGTATATTATGAGTGGGGGCAGTGTGTGGAGGGTAATTTATGAGTGGGGGCAGTGTGTGGAGGGTAATTTATGAGTGGGGGCAGTGTGTGGAGGGTAATTTATGAGTGGGGGCAGTGTGTGGAGGGTAATTATGAGTGGGGGCAGTGTGTGGAGGGTAATTTATGAGTGGGGGCAGTGTATGGAGGGTAATTTATGAGTGAGGGCAGTGTGTGGAGGGTATTTTATGAGGGGGCAGTGTGGGGGGGGGTATATTATGAGGGGGGCAGTGTGTGGAGGGTAATTTATGAGGGGGCAGTGTGTGGGGGGTATATTATGAGTGGGGGCAGTGTGTGGAGGGTAATTTATGAGTGGGGGCAGTGTGTAGAGGGTAATTTATGAGTGGGGCAGTGTGTGGAGGTAATTTATGAGTGGGGCAGTGTGTGGAGGGTAATTTATGAGTGGGGGCAGTGTGTGGAGGGTAATTTATGAGTGGGGGCAGTGTGTGGAGGGTAATTTATGAGTGGGGGCAGTGTGTGGAGGGTAATTTATGAGTGGGGGCAGTGTGTGGAGAGTAATTTATGAGTGGGGGCAGTGTGTGGAGGTAATTTATGAGTGGGGGCAGTGTGTGGAGGGTATTTTATGAGGGGGCAGTGTGGGGGGTATATTATGAGGGGGCAGTGTGTGGAGGTAATTTTGGGGGCAGTGTGTGGGGGTATATTATGAGTGGGGGCAGTGTGTGGGGGGTATATTATGAGGGGGGAAGTGTGTGGAGGGTAATTTATGAGGGGGAAGTGTGTGGAGGGTAATTTATGAGGGGGGAAGTGTGTGGAGGGTAATTTATGAGGGGGCAGTATGGTATATTATGAGTCGGGGATATATTATGAGTGGGGCAGTGTGGGGGATATATTAGAAGGGGGACAGTGTGGAGAGGGTATATTATGAGTGGGGGCAGTGTGGAGGGCAGGCCGGGGCCCACTTGCTGTTGGCGACACCATTTGCACCACTTGCAGGATGGTGTCCCCAGCAGTTCATGGCTTCCTTGCGCTGTTTCTCCTTCCACCTGCACTGTCTTCTCCTCCCCCTGCTCTGTGTTCTCCACCTTCTGCGCTATCTTCTCCCCGCGTGAGATAAACGAAGCGTGCGACTGCTCATGGTTGCTTATGAATACTGATAAGCTGGCAGTGAAAGATCTGCGCCACACCGCAGGTAATATCACAGGTCTCTGCCAGGGATAGTCACACCGCTCTGCTGCCAGCTTATTACTATTCATAAGCCGTCAGCAGTCAGAAGCTGCACTTATCGCAGCACAGCTCAAGTGGAGAGAAGACCTCGCACAGGAGAAGAAAATGCATGGGGTGGACAGAGCACAGGAGAAGATGGCTCAAGGGGTGGGGGCAAGAGAGACAATAGAGGGGGAAGAAAGCACATTGGGATAGATAACAGCATGAGAGGTGGGGGCAAGAGACATAGAGCACACAGGCAAGACAAAGCAAGGGGTTGGGGGCAAGAGACAGGGCACACGGGCACAGCACAAGGGATAGAGTACAGTGCATGAGGAGAAAGCAAGCAAAGGTTGGGAATAGTGCACAGGGGGGAAAACAGCATGGGGGGTTAGGGTGGAGAAGACATTGCGTGTTGCGGGGAGACAGCACACGGGGAGAAGACAGTGCATATGGGGGTGGAGAGACAAAGCGCACCGGGTGGAGTAGAGGGATTATTACTGAGATTCTATTGTGTATATATATATTGCCCACAGCGTCTATATTATATATATATATATATATATATATATATATATATATATATATATTGTATATATATATATATATATATATATATATATATACACACACACACACACACACCCCATGTGTTAAAGGGGCCCACTAAGACTTTCGCCCAGGGCCCGCAAAAACCTGGAGCCGGCCTTGGCGGAGGAGACCATGTCAGAGAGAGATGTTCCCGCGGAGGGAACCCGGATGGCAGATAGCTGCCATCCGGGTCCATCTGGGCCCCATAGGAATACTATGGGGCCAAAATCAGATCCGGGGCTGTCTGGTTCACAACGGACAGCCCCGGATCACAAAAAACGTGATGTGAAACCGGCCTTAGGCGGCCGTCACACGCATCAATTTAATGCACGATATCGTTTAAGTGATCTGCTTTTTGATCACTTAAGCGATATCGTTTGTGTGTCGCTGCGTGTAATCAAGCGATTTTACAATGTGAAATCGCTTGATCGTTACATCGCAGATATGAGAGCTGGAGCTCATATCAAGCGATAAACGCTTGTTCAGTCTGCTTCATCGTGGTGTGTGACACCATGATGATCCATCTCCCAGCGGCAGAGCCTATGCTGGGAGATGGTATCTATGGTAAACGTCAGGTTACTAAGCGCCGCGCGGCGCCTAGTAACCCGATGTGTACCATAGTTACCAGCGATCTCGCTGGTCCACATCGCTGGTGAGTCTGCCCGTGTGACAGCTCACCAGCGATGTGAGCGATATTGTTAGCGATTGCGCGTGCATGAGATCGCTAACAATATCGCTATCGATATTGAAGCGTGTGACGGCCGCCTTAGTCAGATACTGGGCAACATTATAAGGGAGGAAACACACTGGCGTTTTTAAAATCGGTCCGTTTGTCATCCAGGAGAGTCGGATGAGTGTCATCGGTTTTTTGGTCCATTTGGCAACTGCTGTGCGAGTGTCCAACATTTCTCTCAGATCACATCCGTGTGCAATCTGTTCTTTCCTCAGCAGCTATTACTGTAGAATCATTTACAGGAACATTTTACAGTGTTCTCAGCTACAGAATGAGAATGTATCAGTGAAAAAAACAGATGCCTCACGGATGGTCCATGTGCTGTCAGTGTGCGGTCCATGATTTTGTCGGACTCATAGACTTGCATTAGTGAGTCTCGCACGTGAATAACAGACTGTCGCAGCATGTTGTGACTTTTTTCCCCATCCAGAATCTGGATGAGAAAAAAGCGTCCAACACTCGTCAATCTGCTCTCATAAATTGATTAACATTGGTCCGAGTGTAATGCGATAAAATCACACATTGCACTCATCCGAGTTTCACGCCACTGTGTCCGTACCCTAATACTAAAATCCATATAGTAATCCTACAATGTCTGTGGGACATGCTATGGGGGGTTTATGGCTCAGTTAGTACACTCCATACTTCTTGTTATTAACCAGTTAATGCTCTCTTGTCCACCGCACTGCAGTGTCAAAAGAGGACGACAGCGAGACAGGCAGCGACATGGCATCAGAGAGTCCCTGACCTCGAAATACATGATCCTCAGATCCCGGTATTGTGACGACATATGAAGAAATATTTTTTTACATTTATATTACGCCATGAACTCCACAGCACTTTACATACATCATCACTGTCCCCATTGGGCTCACAATGTAAACATCCTACCTGTATGTCTCTCATTGTATATCACCTTTCTTTGAGATCACCTTCACAAATATTGCATTTATTGAACTTGTCAGGTTTTGGATGTTTTAAGATTGCATTTGTTTGCAGGATGTCAGAATTGACTCCCAGAGCTGCTGGTTTGATGGTTAATGTCTTGCAGCATCTTAGATTTCTTTGATTAAAGGTACTTCCAAGTTTCTCAATAGGGCTGAGATCAAGGGAGACTGGTAGCCACACCATGGTTTTCTCTACTTTTATGTCCATAGCAGCCAATTACTCAGGGCTATGCTCTGTACCAAGAGATGGTGCTTTGTCATGCATGGGGATGATTTTGTACAAAGAAAAAAAAGTGGTCAGTCTAAAAGTATATATACTTTGCCGTGGTCCTTTTCACGCCTTCATGGACCCTATAGGGGCAAACTAGCTGTCTCCACATGATTACGACCCAAAACATGACTGCCACCTCCTTGCTGATGTCACAGCCTTTTTGGGACATGGAGGTGGTCATCTAGCAACCATCCACTACTCCAACCATAATGGGAACCTCTCGGCTCCTTTTAGCCCCTCGTATCACTACTTTGCACCTTGCTAGCTCATCCCTAACCATCCAAAAGATGATTTATCACCTTATTGTTGCCTTTTGCACATAAACGAATGAAAATCATTAAAAGATTTTATTATCTTTGTATTTATTTCAAAGCAGTCTGTCTGCAGGGGGGGCGTGGCCAATGGGGGTTTGGCACAATGGGGGGCGTGGCATGATGGGGGGTGGCGCGACAGGGGGGGGGCGGCATCGCTGACAGTGCCTAGGGCGGCAGGAACTCCAAATACGGGCCTGGATGGAGGTAGTCATCTGTAAGCACACACAGACCTGTCTGCACACACATAGTTCAGCCAGGGCCACACACAATCCAGCCACATCTGTCCAGAGTGTTGTTTTCAGCTTACCTACATAAACAACAGAAGCACACAGAGTCATTCATAGTGTACTCCACAGAGCAAAACACGAGCCGTCCTGTGTGGCACTTTGGCGACACATGACACGAGCGTGCTGAAGTGACATAGTACAAAAGGCAAATCCGTCATGTAGTGGGCAGACGTCTAGACAAGGCTAACCAATAGTAATGCAGTTGTGTTGGCCAATTAGAGGGGTAGGGGCGCGGTGAGAAACACTCTGGCACGCCTGTCTCCTCGGCGTACTCACACTCTCCGGCCACATCACTGATGAGGTGGAGGCATGTGAGGCGGCGATGTGGGCAAGGGAAATTGCTTCCGGTCTGCGCCAGGCGATTTCCGGAACGCAGGATTCCCAGAGATGGCACTCGAAATCACGACATGTAACAGATCCATGGCGATGTTAAAAAAAAGTGCCCGCAACGTGCGCGCTCATGTCAAATCGCAATATGGAAGTCATATCGCTGCATGTGACAGTACTAGGGATGGGCGAATCTACTCGCTAGGACTCGTTACTCGGCGAGTAGTAAGGGACTCGCAGGACTCGGTACTCTGCGAGCTTCCCAGCGATTACTCGCACAGCAACGAGTCCAATGCAAATCAATATCAATCCTAGTTTTGTCAGAGACGCTGACAAAACTAGGATTGCCTTTGACTTGCATTAACTCGGCTACTGTGCCAGTGATAGCAGGGAAACTCGCAAAGTACCTGCTGTTACTTTGCGAGCCGAGTCCAGCTGTCTGCTCTGTACAGGCTGCCGCAGCTCCAGGGTCCTAGAGCCCGCCTAATCACAGAGATGATGTAGCAGAGCTGCGATTGTTCTCAGTCTGCTCATCCCTGTGCATAGACATCTATATCTATGCACAGGGGATGTAGCAGAGAGGACATCGCGTTTTGGACTACGTCGGACGGAAGAGGATTTTTTAATTAAAGATGGAGTCCCTAATGGCTTTTTTTAATTATTTCTAATAAAAAATTTTCTCTGTGTTGTGTTTTTTTAACCCTTTATTGGAGATTCTTAGTGGCTGGGTCAAACGTGGCCTGACATTAAGAATCTCGGGCTTAATACCAGCTTGTATAACAAAGCTGGTATTAACCCCTTTATTACCCAGCGTTCCACCGCCACCAGGGCCGCTGGAAGAGCGGGCTTCAGCGCCAGAGGATGGCGCTTCAATGAACGCGCCATCTCTGGAGCGGCTGCGGGCTGCAATTTGCAGCGGGGGGTGCCCAGAAAGCTTGGGCATCCCTGCGCTGCGGATTCCAGCCCCCAGCTGCTTAGCTGTACCTGGCTAGACATAGAAATTGCGCGGAGCCCCACAAATTTTTTTTTATATTATTTCATGAAATTCATGAAATAATTTTAAAAAAGGGCTCCCCTATATCCTTGTGTCCGGCCAGGTACAAATAGGCACCTGGGGGTTGGGGGCAGCCTGTCGCTGCCTGCTGGATCCGGCTGGTTCCAGAAATACGGCGAAGCCCACGCGAAATGTTTTTTCTGACAAATCCATAAAACAATGTAAATAAAAGGGACTGCATCTTTATTAACCCTGGACCATGGGCGAGGGGTTAATAAAGATGCAGTCCCTTTTTTAGGATTGTTTTATTGATTTTTCAGAAAAAAAAATTACATGGGCTTCGCCGTATTTCTGGAACCAGCCGGATCCAGCAGGCAGCGACGGGCTGCCCCCAACCCCCAGGTGCCTATTTGTACTTGGCCAGACACAAGAATATAGGGGAGCCCTTTTTTTTTATTATTTCATGAATTTCATGAAATAATTAAAAAAAAATGCGTGGGGCTCCGCAGAATTTCTATGTCTAGCCAGGTACAGCTAAGCAGCTGGGGGCTGGAATCTGCAGCGCAGGGATGCCCAAGCTTTCTGGGCACCCCCCGCTGCAAATTGCAGCCCGCAGCCGCCCCAGAAGATGGCGCGTTCATTTAAGCGCCATCCTCTGGCGCTGAACCCCGCTCTTCCAGTGGCCCTGGTGGCGGTGGCACGCTGGGTAATAAAGGGGTTAATACCAGCTTTGTTATACAAGCTGGTATTAAGCCCGAGATTCTTAATGTCAGGCCACGTTTGACCCAGCCACTAAGAATCTCCAATAAAGGGTTAAAAAAACACAACACAGAGAAAATTTTTTATTAGAAATAAAATAAAAAAGCCATTAGGGACTCTATCTTTAATTAAAAAAATCCTCTTCCGTCCGACGTAGTCCAAAACGCGATGTCCTCTCTGCTACATCCCCTGTGCATAGATATAGATGTCTATGCACAGGGATGAGCAGACTAAGAACAATCTCAGCTCTGCTACATCAGGCAGCAGGCGGGCTCTAGGACCCCGGAGCTGCGGCAGCCTGCACACAGAGCAGACAGCCGGACTCTTATCTGTGCGAGTTTCCCAGCGATTACTTGCACAGTAAACGAGTCCAATGCAAATCAATGGCAAAACTAGGATTGCTTCAGGCTGAAGCTTCCGAGACACATCTGTGATTTGTAAATCGCACAGTACTCGCTATTACTCGCTTCCCCATTCACTAACATTGGACTCGCTAGACTCGCAACGAGTAGCGAGTCCCGGGCTCGACTCGCTAGAGTCAAGCGATTCCGAGTAATTTAGGATTCACCCATAACTAGACATTACTTTTAGATGCCACTGTCGCCATTGACAGAAGTATTTAATTGGTTAATCAGCTGCAATCGGTTCCAAAAGTGGTTGGGACTGATGCTCGCAGGTGTCATCTGTCATATACAGCTGTTATGCATGGGATTTTTTTTTTTCCAATATCATGTTTATGAATTTTTTCAATCAACATCAAAAAGAAATACAAATCTATGACAAAAACTTTGGTACAAACAACCTATAACACCCTGTTACTGACATTATACACCTAATAATCATATACCGTATATACTCGTGTATAAGCCGACCCGTGTATAAGCCGACCCCCCTACTTTTGCCCCAAAAATCTGGAAAAACCTATTGACTCGTGTATAAGCCGAGGGTGGACCCCAGCACAGGTATACAGCCCCCAGCAGTGTGGTATACAGGCCCCCCCCAGTGGTATACAGGCCTCCCCAGTGGTAGTATACAGCAGCCCTAGTGGTAGTATACAGCAGCCCCAATGGTGGTATATAGCATCCCCAGCAGCCCCAGTGGTAGTATACAGCAGCCCCAGTGGTAGTATACAGGAGCCCCAGCAGCCCCAGTGGTAGTATACAGGAGCCCCAGCAGCCCCAGTGGTATATACAGCAGCCCCAGTGGTATATACAGCAGCCCCAGTGGTATACAGGCCTCAGCAGTATATACAGCAGCCCCCAGGGGTTATACAGCACCCCCCAGGGGTTATACAGCGGCCCCCTGGGGGTGCCCAGCAGCCCTCAGGGGGTACCCAGCAGACCTCAGGGGTACCCAGCAGCCCCCTGGGGGTACCCAGCAGCCCCCAGGGGGTACCACAGCCCCCTGGGGGTACCAACATCCCCCTGGGGGTACCAACAGCCCCCAGGGGGTACCCAGCAGCCCCCTGGGGGTACCAACATCCAGCCCCAGGGGGTACCCACAGCCCCCTGGGGGTACCAACAGCCCCTGGGGTATCAACATCCCCCTGGGGGTACCAACATCCCCTGGGGTACCACAGCCCCAGGGGGTACCCAGCAGCCCCCTGGGGGTACCAACATCCAGCCCCCAGGGGTACCCAGCAGCCCCCTGGGGGTACCAACAGCCCCCTGGGGGTATCAACATCCCCCTGGGGGTACCAACAGCCCCCTGGGGGTACCAGCAGCCCCCAGGGGGTACCCAGCAGCCCCCAGGGGTACCAACAGCCCCCAAAAGCTGGCACTGTCCCCCCTTGTAAGGGCCCCCCCCGCTGCTTATACATTACCATCCCGGTGTTCTGATCGGCGCCGCTCCTCGGTGCTTCTTCTTCATCCTCCCGTCCTCGCTGGCTGCATCCGGGATCTCCGGCCGTCGCGCGATGACGTCATATCGCTGCGACAGCCGGAGATCCCGGATGCAGCCAGCGAGGACGGGAGGATGAAGAAGCACCGAGGAGCGGTGCCGATCAGAACACCGGGATGGTAATGTATAAGCACCGGGGGGGGGGGCCCTTACAAGGGGGGACAGTGCCAGCTTTTGGGGGGCTATATGAACTGCTTCCCCCTGCCGCTGATTGACAGGGGGAAGCAGTGCATATATAATGAGCGGCCCCACGTGACGGGGCCGCTCATACAGCAGCCTCCCCCCGCCTCCTCCAGCCTCCACAGCCCAGAGGTACCGTATTGTCCCGTGTATAAGCCGAGGGGGGGACTTTTCAGCCCAAATTTTGGGCTGAAAAACTCGGCTTATACACGAGTATATACGGTAAGTAGTCTATATTCACCAAGAAAACTCTTAATCACACCCCACTACCACACAGATAATGTCAATCAACTCAGTCGTCATGGGCAGATGAATGTAATGACATTCATAACATGTAGCAAGATGTCAAAGTTTCAGTTTCTCTAATGTGCCCTGTAGGTCCTGTGTTGCATACCACTCACAATTTTTATATGGCACTACTGTCTGTCTAATTTTCTCTTGTGTTAGTAATCGTTCAATAAACGATCTCCAGATTGCAAAGAAACGATTTGTCCATTTGTCTTTATTACGTTCTGCCTCCCTTCTCTCTGTTGTCATTAATGTTGTTAGTTCACGTGTTACTTCAGACAAGTCCGGGAGCCTTTTGTGTAATCACACTCTCAAGATAAGTCTCTTTGCCACCATGGTTATAACATGTAATAGTCTGGTCGATTTTTCACCCGTGGAATCGCCACTGAGGGAGTGTAACAGCCATACCAATGGGTCTAGCTCGACCAGTCCACCACACATAGGGTCTGTATCTGCTCCCAAAAGCACCCTACCCCTACAAAACTCCAGAAGCCATGAAATAAGTCAGCTTTTTCAGTGCCACATTTTGAACAATGTTGTAATCTGTTAGGGAATTGTACATTTCATGGTAGATTAAATCCACAAATTGCCCTATGTATAATTCGAAACAGAGTGTTTCACCACCTCTCATCTGTGACATATTTTCTAATTTGTCTAATCTGTAGTAATTTGCTTTTCCTATGCTTTAAACAATCGCTCAGGGCCCGGTGGAGGTATGTCATCCCTGAAGTTTTTATAGATGTACAAAACAGTAATATCCCTAATGTCCAAGCTAACTAAGTCATCCCATGGATTACTGCTGCATTCCCGGGCCTGGAAACATCTCTTAGTTTTTCCATGACATGAAAATTCAGTTGAATGAATTGCAGCAGGTGATAGTCAGTCAGTTGGAATTTGTCCACGGTCTCCCGTCCTGTTAACCATCTTTCTTTCCCATGAAGCAAATCTCCCATTGTATTTACTCCTCTTTCCCTCCAAGCCCTAAAGAGGACATTCTCTCTTCCCCAACTTAGAATCAACATGAGCCCATGGATTTAAGTATCTCGACACCCTCATTCAGTTTTTTTCTAACCTCCTTCCAGTATACTGTGGTGTCTCAACAGTGGCGTAGCTAGCCTGCTCTGGGCCCGGGGGCGAGATCTGCACCCAGGGCCCCCATGTGAAGAGCGGGGGGGGGGTGGGGGTGCTGTCAGAGAATTCTCGTGCCACCCCAAGTGGCGTAGCAAGTGTTTGTGGCGCCCTGGGCGGTGGAAAAATTTGCCGCAGCTGCCGCCCCTAAGAATTGGGCCACTCTCCTCCTGAACTCTCCATCCTTCTGCACTCCCCATGCTCTATCTTCCTGCACCCTCCATCCTCCTGCACCCTCCATCCTCCAGCACCCTCCATCCTTCAGCACTCTCCATCCTTCAGCGCTCTCCATCCTCCTGCACTCACCATCCTCCTGCGCTCCCCATCCACCTGCGCGCTCCATCCTTCTGTGTGCTCCATCCTCCTGCACTCTTCATCCTCTTGCGCTCTCTGTCCTCCTGCCATCCTTCTGTGTGCTCCATCCTCCTGCACTCTTCATCCTCTTGCGCTCTCTGTCCTCCTGCCATCCTTCTGTGTGCTCCATCCTCCTGCGCTCTTCATCCTCTTGCGCTCTCTGTCCTCCTGCGCTCTCTATCCTCCATCCTCCTGCACGCTGCATCCTTCTGCGCTCTCCATCCTCCTGCACTCCCCATCCACCATCCTGCAGCACCCTCCATCCTCCTGCACGCTCCATCCACCTGCGCTCTCCATCCTCCATCCTCTCTTGCATTCCCTGTCCTCCATCCTCCTGCACTCCCCATCCTCCTGCAGTCCCCATTCTTCTGCGCTCTCCATCCTCCTGCGCTCTCCATCCTCCTACGCTCTCTATCCTCCATCCTCCTGCGCTCTTCATCCTCCTGCGCTCTCCATCCTCTATTCCCTGCAGTGTCCATCCTCTATCCCCTGCAGTTTCCATCCTCTATCCCCTGCAGATCCCATCCTCTGTCCCCCTGCAGATCCCATCCTCTGTCCCCCTGCAGATCCCATCCTCTGTCCCCCTGCAGATCCCATCCTCTGTCCCCCTGCAGATCCCATCCTCTGTCCCCTGCAGATCCCATCCTCTGTCCCCCTCCAGATCCCATCCTCTGTCCCCCTGCAGATCCCATCCTCTGTCCCCCTGCAGATCCCATCCTCTGTCCCCCTGCAGATCCCATCCTCTGTCCCCCTGCAGATCCCATCCTCTGTCCCCCTGCAGATCCCATCCTCTGTCCCCCTGCAGATCCCATCCTCTGTCCCCCTGCAGATCCCATCCTCTGTCCCCCTGCAGATCCCATCCTCTGTCCCCTGCAGATCCCATCCTCTGTCCCCCTCCAGATCCCATCCTCTGTCCCCCTGCAGATCCCATCCTCTGTCCCCCTGCAGATCCCATCCTCTGTCCCCCTGCAGATCCCATCCTCTGTCCCCCTGCAGATCCCATCCTCTGTCCCCCTGCAGATCCCATCCTCTGTCCCCCTGCAGATCCCATCCTCTGTCCCCCTGCAGATCCCATCCTCTGTCCCCTGCAGATCCCATCCTCTGTCCCCCTCCAGATCCCATCCTCTGTCCCCCTGCAGATCCCATCCTCTGTCCCCCTGCAGATCCCATCCTCTGTCCCCCTGCAGATCCCATCCTCTGTCCCCCTGCAGATCCCATCCTCTGTCCCCCTGCAGATCCCATCCTCTGTCCCCCTGCAGATCCCATCCTCTGTCCCCCTGCAGATCCCATCCTCTGTCCCCCTGCAGATCCCATCCTCTGTCCCCCTGCAGATCCCATCCTCTGTCCCCCTGCAGATCCCATCCTCTGTCCCCCTGCAGATCCCATCCTCCAGCCTCCCTGTATCCTTCATCACCCTTGCACAGCCTGACACCCTCAGCACCCCTCTCTCACACACCTCTTGGGGGGGCGTTGCAGACTTACCGCGGCTGCCGTGTGCGTCTGCTGTAAGGAGGAGGTGAGGAGGGGCGGGCAGACTGCAAGACAGGAAGTCCCGTCTGCGTCCTCCCTCCTCTCCGGCCGGCACGGCAGCCGGCTGGCAGCACGGGGCACGGTGGCCCCCCAGGGGGCGGACAATGGGCCCCTGATGTCGGGGGGGCCCGGGGCGCTCGCCCCCCCTGCCCCCCCGCTAGCTACGCTACTGTGTCTCAACAAACTAATGCCGAGGGATATTTGACCAAGACGCATGAAGAAGAGAAGTCTGATCCCAGGGCTTGCAAAATTCTGCCTCTAACTCATAATTAAGAATCCAGGGAAAATTGGTGTTGTTCGGTCCGCGCTGCCAGGTTCAATCACATCAAAGACAAGCCAGTAATCGATATTTGATCTAAACCTTCCTTTATTCTCCTCCTACGCGTTTCAGTGCCCACCTGGCACCTTCATCAGGGTGGGCACTGAAACGCGTGATGTGATTGAACCTGGCAGCGCGGACCGAACAACACCGATTTTCCCTGGATTCTTGGTACATCTCCACGTGCGTGGAGCCGGTGGGAGTCCTGCAGCAACCATCAGGATATTATTCTATGAGCCTTCAAACCAGTTGTGGGTCACACAACTGGAGTAGGTGAGTGTATTGCCTTTTTCACCACTTTACGTGTTAGTGTCGAGGGCAGTATTGCGCCTCTTGTCCCCACCCCTCTTTTTCTTGTCTAACTCGTAATTAGAGTACCTATTTGATTTCTTTAACCAATCTATTACATGACAGACAATACATGCCAGGTTATGTCCCCTAACATCTGGCAATCTTTTCCCTCCTCTGTCCTTTGGGAATATTAGTGTTCGGATACATATCCGTACTCTCTCCCTCTCCACAAAAACCTAGAGAATGCTCTATTGATTCGCTTGACATCAGTGTAGCGCAACAGCAGTGGGATAGTCTGTAGAGGGTATAACAACCTAGCAAAACTGATCATCCTGATCAGATGGCACCTCCCCAGCAAAGACAGCGGAAAGTTCCTCCATCCTTCTAACTTCTTCTCTATCTTTGTGATTATTGGACCGTAGTTTAGCTAGTATAAAGACCCCGGGGCTCTTCCCAAGTAAATTCCTAAATACTTAATATGGTTGGGAGCTATCTTAATACCACTGAGATGTTTAGCTCCCTCTCCTCCTCTCCCACAACCATTGTTTAACATCAGGATCTCACATTTTGACCTGTTAAATTTGAACCCAGAGAAGGTTCCAAAAATATCCAACTGACGAAACAATTTATCTAAGTCTCGCTGCGGTTCTTTTTAAAGATAAATCAGTGTTTTTTTGCTGAAGATGTGATTAACTACCTTACCCCTATTTTAATACCCTCAAATACTTCACCATCATTGAGGAAGTGAGAGAGTGGCTCGATAGCCAGGTTAAAAAGTAGTGGTGGTAAGGGACAACCCTGTCGGGTGCCCTTTTCCAGGGCAAATGCATCCGACAGGAACCCTGGGATATAAACCCTCACCCACGGGTTGGAGTATAAGGTGTTAAGGAAATTTTGAAAAGTCCCTTGCAGACCGATGGTGTCCAAACCGAGTTCAGCCATGTCCAGCTCACATTTTCGAATGCCTTTCCGGCATCCAACAATAATATTGCCGAAGATCCAGCACTCATTGTTCCCGACCCCCTTACCGCATCCAGCACCAAATTTGCCTTCCTAACGTTACCCACAACAGATCTCCCGTTAACGAAACCCGCCTGTTGTTTACCTATAACGCTTGGTAAAAACAAAGCCAACCTGTCCGCAGTAATTTTAGAAAGTATCTTGAGGTCTTGGTTAATTTGGGAGATGGGCCTATAACTAGAGGGGTCACCGGTCTCCCTCCCACCCTTGGGTAATAATTTAATATATGCTGTGTTAACTTGTTTCGATAGGCCCTCCCCTTTAATGATGTTGTTAAACCAAGCATGTGACTGGTTCCTTTAGAGCTTTATAGTAATCCTCATTGAATTCATCTGGTCCTGGTGCCTTATGGGACCCCAGACCCGCTATCCTTGTCTGCAGTTCTTCCGCTGTAATCCCTTCGTTTAACCGACTCTGTAAATCAAACCTGTCTAAGCCATTCCTCTCTCCTCACTCCTCCTTCCCCAATGGCCTTATAAAGGTTGGCAAAATATCTCCCCAGAATCGCGTTGATCTCTCTAGGATTTGTTGTTGGGGTCCTGTTATGACTTTTCATGGATGTCATGATCATAAGCAGTCTTTTGACTTTAGCTAGATTGGCTAGAATCCTCCCTGCTTAATCCCCAAACCTATGTAAGTCCACCTCCCACTGCGCTTTGCCCATCATCTCCTTCTTTCTAACCCAGGCCTCAAACGCCTGTTTCGCAGTCACCCATTTACATTTGGAATCAGCGGTTTGCTGTGCTCGAAAATCTAAGTATGCCCCCTGACCACTTCACTTGCTGCTTTGAAGTGATCCATCATTTGTTTTTTCAAAGTCTTTACATATGCCATAATCCTCCCTCACATCACCACCGTCCCTGTTTCCCAATACAGTTGGGGGTCTGCCTTTATGTTCCATGTTGTCCAGGGTAAAATTTGTCCACCATTCCTGTAAAAGCTTGTCAAAATTACTATTCCATCTAAGATAATCAAGAAATCGCCATAAAAAGTCAGTACCTCCTTGATACAGGTCCCTAAGACCTAAGGCAACTGGACTATGGTCCAAAATCATCATATCTTCAATGGAGACGGCTTCAACCCTGTCCACCATGGAATCTCTAAGCAGAAATAGATCTATACATGACCATGAGTTCTAAGGGTGCGAGAAATGAGTGAATTCCCTGTCCAGGGGGTGCCGAAGCCTCCATATGTCATGCAACAACAATGGTTCAAGCAAATCCTCCAGAGGTCCTCTCCCTCCTGTCTCCTCTAACCTGTCCACCATAGACACATTACTTGTTCCCCCTCTGTCTCTATCTTCTCCTGTTGAGACTACAGTGTTGAAGCCCCATATATACCACCAGTTCCTGCCAGGAATGTATATAAAGCTTGATCCAGTCACCCTCAGGCCCACAATATCACATACATACAAAAATTAAGCTGCCACCACCGATCTCTTTCAGGTGGCTCGGTAATCTATCTGGTAATGTGAAAAGCGGGGAGCATCTCAGCTCGTCATAGAACTGGAAGAATGAAACTAAGTAAATTTATGAAGTTTTACTCCAGAAAGTTGGCAGTGTTTACAAAAGATATACAAGATATTACAAAATAGACAATTTACATACAGTATATGCATAATACAGTTAGTAAAATTTGGGAATAATTGAGAAATTGCAAAACCTGCGCCACACGGTGAGGATCCCAGATTCAGTGGGGGACATGGCTCCCCAGAATTGTTGTATGATTCCTCCACGCAGTGTATGGTGCTGCGTCTGACGTCCCAGGGTGTAATGAAGCCAAAATGGACGCTCTGGTTTTATGTAATGGGGCATAAAATCCAGGAACTCCCAGTTGTGTTCACCTCCCTGGTGGCTGGTTCTCTGAAACCCACCTCTTTAACAATTCTCCAAAAACCTCCATTTTCATATCTTTGGTTGGGCCGCTGCCACGTCAAAATGATGAACATCATGTCTTCCCTCGGAAATTTACACGAAGATTGATATCAAATATATCTATGATGTTCAGAAGGTCAGAACCCATTTCCCACGTTTCTGATTGTTTCCCCGATATAAAAGATATACCATCCTAACTGAAAAAAGGAAAATATCCAAAAAATATGATTTATTAATTTGTGACTGTAAGTTAAGACAAAGGGATATCACAGGGACAAAACCAGATTAGACTAGCTGAATTCTGCTCAGCTCAGAGTTTCATGGCTAGTAAAAATTCCTGACTGGGGGAAGCAAAGCGGAGATCTATGTATCTTCCTTATGAACGAACAAGGGGCGGAGAAGTAAAAAAAATGTCTGGCTGTCTTTTCAAATATTGTAAAACAATGACAAAAATTAATATTTTCCTGACACCTTCCCTTTTTAGACTGTGCTACGGAGGTAGGACCTATGGGCCTTCTGACATGCGCAAATTGGTAATCTCTCACACTACCTGGATCCCACAGGACCTTCTTCGATTTGGGCTCAGAGACGGGTTCGACCCAGAATGCAGTCCCAGTACTCAGGCTGCGGCTGAGACCGCCTCGGAAGGCCATCTCCCTGAAGAATAACGCCACCTTCTAATTGGCCTGACTGGCCGGGGACACAGCTTTCCCATCACCCTGACAAGCTGTGGACTGAAACTGTTCCTTAACGTAACAGTCTGTTGGGACTACCATTCCGCCTTTCTGACAGGTGAGGGGGTTCCCATCTCCCTGGCAGACCAAGTGTACCACTCTTCCATCCGGATAAGCCAGGGATACCTCTTTCCCATGGTCCTGAATGGCAGGGAGGCCAGTCTTCCAATCAGTCGGATAAACAATGGGCCCGATCTCTCCATCGTCCAGGCCGACTGTAGAGTACGGTCTCTGACTACTCTGATGGGCTATGGGGGCTGCTCCCCCATCGCCTGGATAGGTAGTGAGCACATCTTTCCCATCAACTGGACAGACTATGGGCTCCGTGTCCCCATCCTCGTGCCTGGTCAGGAAAAATATATTTCGCTCTTCTGGTGATCCCTCGGGATCAATGCTCAGGATGGCGCAGCTAGCACCCATCATGCCACAGTCCATTGTGACCCTGGCATGTGCCATGTAACCACTGCTCTTGTGGTTGCCATGCCTGCCACCATCTCCTATAGCAACAAGTTCTACAACCTTAAGGAGACCCTCAGCGATGCCAGCTCCTGGCGTATCATAGCTGAGTTCTCCTCCACCATGAAGCCCATCACGCTATGATGCCTCAACACAAGCACTTATCATGGGGCAGCTACCACCAGCCATGTCACCGTCCATCATGACACTAGCAAGCTGCATGGGACCATGTTCCTCGGGGTTCTCATGCCTGCCACCATGTACCTTAGCGAAAAATCTTACACCTCATAGGAAACCCCGCAGCAATGCCAGCTAGTAGCGTGACATCGCTGAGTTCTCCTTTACCACGAGGTCCATCACGCTGTAATGCCTCAGGATCAGCACTTACCATGGAGTAGCTAGCGCCCGCCATGTCACAGTCTGTTGTAACACTGGCAGGAGGCACACAACTACCGCTCTTGTGGTTGCCTTGCCTGCCTCCCTTTACCTTAGTGCTGATTTCAGCTACCCTAATGGGATCCTCAGTGATATCACCCTGTGTGATATGACTGAGTTCCCTAACATCACAATTTACTTATTATTTTTATATTTACTACTTTAATAACGGAGCCAATTTCAATTTCCACCTTAATGACCAGATCCTTTTTTGGAATTCTGACAGCGTCCCTTTATGAGGTAATATCTCTGGAACACTTCAACGGATCCTAGTGATTCTGAGATAGTTTTTTTGTAACATATGTAACATATGTAAATATGTGACTTCATGTAAGTGGTAATTTTAGGTCAATAACTTTTGCGTTTATTTTTGAAAAAATTTAAAATTTGTCGATAATTTTGAAATTTTCAGAATTTTCAAATTTTAAATTTTTATTCTGTTAAACCAGAGAGTTATGTGATACAAAATAGTTAATAAATAACATTTCCCACATGTCTACTTTACATCAGCACAATTTTGGAAAAAAAAAATTTGGTTAGGAACTTATAAAGGTTCAAAGTTCATCAGCAATTTCTCATTTTTCCAGCAAAATTTACAAAACCATATTTTTAGTGACCACATCACATAAGTCCCTTTTGAGGGGTGTACATGACAGAAAACTCCCAAAAGTGACACCATTCCAAAACCTGCACCCCTCAAGCTACTCAATACTACATTTAAAAAGATTATTAACCCTTCAGGCGCTTCACAGGAACTAAAGCAACATAGAAGGAAAAAATTGACATTTTAATTTTTCCATCAAAAATTTTCTTTTAGCCTCAATTTTTTCATTTTCACATGGGCCACAGGATAAAATGGATCCTAAAATTTGTTGGGCAATTTCTCCTGAGTACACCGATATCTTATATGTGGTCATAAACCACTGTTTGGGTGCATGGCAGGGTTCAGAAGGGAAGGAGCGCCATTTGACTTTTGGAGCTAATTTTCCATTGAAAAAAGGCCCTGTTAGTGGACACCATGTCACGTATGGAGAGCCCCTGTGTGCCTAAGCATTAGAGCTCCCCCATAAGTGACCCTATTTTGTAAACTAGCATATAAGGACGAAGTGTTGTACTATCCGCGCTGCTACCACACTATTACCACAAATATAAAATAGCTTTGATTATTTTATTAATCGTTATACATATATATGGATATACACAATGTTTGCACACCGATGACATGCTCTGTTCACGTCACTGATGACACTCTCTGTTCACGTCACATTGAGCCGCCCTGTTCAGTGACGTCACAATGATTCAGCAACAATTGTTTTGGTGCCTTCTCAAATGTATAAAAGCATCCTGTATGTAATACTTTGTAATGTCCCTGAGGAAGGAGCTGGGAAATAGCTCAGAAACGTGTCGGGTTAAAGAACTATTCAACCAGACGATCCATTGTCCTGGTCTTCCTTAGGTAGCAGCGCGGATTGTACGACACTTCGTCCTTATATGCTGATTTCTGACCGCGGTGACCCGTGGATGTGTGGATCCAGCAGTAGCTACTGACTAAGCTTTCATACTGGTTGTGGGTCACACAACCAGATCAGGTGAGCAGGCTGTTGTCACCATACATATACCTCTATATAATAGAGATAAGACCCTATTGCGCATTTGTCTCATTTCTATAGATATTTTGGAAACTAGGCCCCCAAGGAACTTATCTAGATGCATAGTGAGCACTTTGAACCACCAAGTGCTTCACAAATTGATCCATAAAAATGAAAAAGTACTTTTTTTTGCACAAAAACATTCATTTTTCATTTTTACGGATTCATTTGTGAAGCACCTGGGGTTCAAAGTGCTCACTATTCATCTAGATAAGTTCCTTGGGGGGGTCTAATTTCCAAAATGGGGTCACTTGTGGGGGAGCTCCAATGTTTAGGCACACAGGGGCTCTCCATACCCGACATGGTGTCCGCTAACATATCCAATTGTTAGCGGACACATTGTCGCGTACGGAGAGCCCCTGTGTGCCTAAACATTGGAGCCCCCAAGGGACTTATCTAAATGCAGAGTGAGCACTTTGAACCCCCAGAGGCTTCACAAATTGATCCGTAAAAATGAAAAAATACTTTTTTTTCACAATAATGTTCTGTTAGCCAAAATTCTTTCATTTTCACATGGGCAACAGGATAAAGTGGATCCTAAAATTGGTGGGCAATTTCTCCTGAGTACACTAATACCTCAGGTGTTGTGGAAAACCACTGTTTAGGCAAAGGGCTCGGAATGGAAGGAGCGCCATTTGACGCTCCAAGCGGAAAATTAGCTGAAATTTAGAGATTCCCTGATGTGCCTAAACAATGGAGCTCCTCCAAAAGTGAGATTTTGCACTGATGATATAGTGTTCCGCTGTATTTTTGGTCACCTGCACAGGTCCAACAGGCAGGTACAGGTTGCCACCCACCCCTAGTTGCCTAGTTTTACCTGGCTGGTAATCAAAATACAGCAGAGCCATTTTTTTTTATTCTTGAAATAATTTTATTAAAAAATTATTTGTGCTTCGCCATATTTTTAGTTTCCAGCCAGGTACAACTAGGCAGCTACGGGCTGCCACCCACCCCATGCTGCTTAGTTGTACCTGGCGGGTAACCAAAATACAGCAGAGCCCTTTTTTATAAGTATTTCTTGAAATAATTAAAAAAAAAAAGACATAGGCTTTGCCATATTTTTAGTTTCCAGCTAGGTTCAACTAGGCAGCTGGGGCTGGAATACACAGCATGGAGAGGCCCCAGGGTTCTGGGGCCCCCATGCTGCGAATTGCAGCCAACAACCGCCCCAGGAAAGGGCGCATTCATAGAAACACCATTTTCTGGTGCTGTATCCAACTCTTCCAGCTGCCATGTAGCGGTGGAAGACTGGGTAATAAGGGGTTAATGCCAGCTTTTTGGCTGCTTGCACTAAGCCTGAGATTTATAATGTCTGGCCAATATTAGACCGGGCCTTTAAGAATCTCTAGTAAATAGTAAAGAATACACAAGACAAAGAGAAATATTTTATTTGAAAAAAAAAACCACAAACACGTATTAAGACTCAATCTTTATTATTCTGCAACATCCGACGTAGTCCAGTGGGTGGTGATGTCTGACGTAGTCCAATGGGCGGTGATGTCTGACGTAGTCTAGTGGGCGGTCCCACGACGATTCTCAGTATTATAGCATAGGGGGCATCCCTCATATGCTATAAGAGCAGGCACCCTCCCAGGGGAATGATAGGTCATGAACTCTGTAAGTTCATGACCCATCATGATCCTGGGGTCATACAGCGGTTAACTATGATCTTCATGGTGATCTGCTTCACAGATTATCATGCAGATCAGTTAACCCCTGCGTGACCCCAGGATCATGATGGTTAATGAACTCTGTAAGTTTATGACACTGGGGGGCACTAGAGGGCTTTTTCTGTACTTACGTCTCTAGACGTAAGAACAGAATAAGTACCCTTTTTTTGGACGTCTAGAGACCATGGGCTGTCGTTATCAGGTTAACAGGCAACACATTGACATTTCCATGCACTTTATCAACATTGATATTTCCATTCACATTATCAACATTGACATTTCCTGATATATCAGACCTGAGAGGGTTATCAGGGACATAATGTGCAACCAACCGCCCCACATCCATTCCCAATAACACATTGGCGGGGAGATTCTTGGTTACCCCAACCCCCCTCCACTCTCTTCCCACACCCAGTCCAGGAAAACTCGGGCCATGGGCACAGATCGGTGCTCACCCCCAATAACAGTGACAGTCAGTGTCTTTCCAGGGATGAGTTAATGAGGATACATGTATTCGGGGTGGATGAGAGTTCATTCTGCACCAGAGTCCCTGAGCCCCACAGTGATGGTGTTGCCCACCTTGACTGACTGCATGTTCTTCCAGAAACTCCCACCCCTACCACCCACAAACCAAATAGCAGCACTAGGCCCTGGGGCCTCAGATGGGGGGTTCTTCTTCTGTCTCTCTGGACAAGTGGTGCCGGTTGTCAACAGTTAAAGCACTTGTGTGCGTCAGCTGTCAGCCAAGTGCTGGCAGCTGGGACAGGGCCTGCAGAAGGTTAGCTGGCAGGGGAAGGAACAGTGGTCGATGGCTCCTCCCTTTCCCGTTGGTGATGACCGGCTTCCGCACCCCCGGTCTCCGGTTGGCCTCGTAGGCGTCTGTGATCTGCACTGCTTTATTTGCATCTGGTGGCTCCCGATCCATCATGAATTGTTGCACCTCAGTCAGACAAAGTTGCAGGAATTGATCCTTCACAATCATGTCCTTTAGGTTATCAAAGGTAGTCACTCACAGTCTTTGGATCATCTGCTCAAAGTTGGTTCTGAGCCCATGTACAACATCGCTGTAGCTGTCACATGGTCCACGCTGGAGGTTCCGGAACTTTCTGCGGTACACCTCAGGAGTCAGCTGGAACCTCTGTATTAGGGCCTGCTTAATGGCATCATAGTTCCCATCTTGCTCTCGAGGAAATGCTGCCAGAGCTTTGTCTCTCAGCCCTGCAATTAGTTATCGGGCTCACTGGTCGGGCAGCAGCTGGTACTGAATGCAAGTCTTTTCAAAACCAGAAAGGTGTCAAGATCTCCCCCATTTCCAACACAGGAATATACTCTGGACGGGGTTTAAACATGGTTGCATTGTTGGGCTCATCGTTCCATGAAGTGGATGCTGATATCCCCAGTTGGGCCATCTGCAGTTCGTGGGCTCTCTGAGCATGGGCCTCCCGCTCGGCTCTCTCAGCCTCTAGGTAGGTGGGCTTGGGCTTGTCGCTCAGCAGCCTCCCGCTCGGCTCTCTCAGCCTCTCACTGGGCTTGGGAACAAATGGTGTACACCAGTCCGCGCTGCCAGGATTACTCACTTCAAAGAATACACAGGTAATTGATGTTTAACCAGATCCTTCTTTATTCTCCGACGCGTTTCAGTGCCCTCCTGGCACCTTCATCAGGGATCTGTTCCCAAGTATCTTGTTACATCTCCACGTGAGAGTGGCCGGTGGAAGTCCAGCAGCAGCCATCAGGACATTACTAACAAGCTTTCAAGCCAGTTGTGGGTCTCACAACTGGACTAGATGAGTGGATTTTATTTCTCACCACTTCACAAGCAAGTGTCTAGTGATAAGGGCACTATTGCGCCTCTTGTCCCCCCCTCTTTTTATTGTCTCACTGGGCTTGGGCTTGTCGTTTGGCAGCCTCCTGCTCGGCTCTCTCAGCCTCTCACTGGGCTTGGGTCTCAGCCCGTCGCTCGGCAGCCTCTCACTCGGCTATGTCAGCCTCTCGCTCAGCTTGGGCCCACCACTCAGCAACCTCTGGTGTTGCTGAATTAACCTCAGCCGTCCTTCATGATCCTCTGCCGGAAGTTGATGTAGAGCCATTTGCAGATAGAGGTCCATGCTGCCCTGGTCTCTGATGCGGCGTGCATCTACAGGTGCGACCCCTGCAACAGTTCTGTCTATACTTTGGCTGACCCCTGTTTCTGCTGAGCTCTGGCGAAGAGCTTGCTCTACTTCAAGTCGCACCAGCTCAGCGACACTTTGTTCTCTGTTTTTGCCTAGGGGGTCAATGCCTTTGGTAGTACATATTCTGGCAAGAATGTCCTTTTTCTGCTGGGTGAACCAGAACTCTCCAACTATGGCCATGAATTCCAAACAAAAAAAAATAGGATAGAAAAATGAAGAAGGGTAGGGGTAACTGCTACACATACTGTATTGTCTCAGATCTAATAACCACTGAGTTCGATCTTCAAAATGTTTGTGTAGAGTTCTCGTAAGAACTGTGCAAGTTTTTTAGTGAGAGGAATGATTGCTCAAACCAGATCACTTATTTTCTATGATCCCACCACTCTGCTACCAATTGTTATGAAGACTTTGTGATTAGGTGCATAGATGTTATAAACACTGAGTCTACCTCTCGAACTCCTCAAGACTAGATAGGGCATAGATAAGGTATAAATCTCCCTTTCTCATCCCCCTCTTTGTGAATGGAGACAGCAATTTAATGGTCTGTGGAGCACTAGGATCAGGAAGACTCAGGGAGATGGAAATATTTGTAAAAAGGTGTTATTAACCTCTTACAAGCCACAACGCGTTTCCACAGCTCAGCGCTGCCTTCACCAGGTGATGCAATGTTGCAATTCTAAGTTTTTAACCGGTCCATCAGCCTAAGGGCTGACGCTAATGTGACCCTAGCCTTATTCTGACAAGCGACTTAATCCCCAACAACACTCCCACCCAACAGCTTATAACAAGAAAAAGAAACTTGACCGTAGGCACACATTCCCCCACCCCTCCCTCCGTTATCCTTCTTCACATAGAGCAACAGATAGGGGACCATAGATGAGTATGTCTGATTGCCCCATAGAAGCTCTCAACGTCTCATGTCTCGCTGAGAAAGATAAAAAAAAAAGTGAGGGGACACAGTGTCACAAATAAACCCCTCAATAGTCACCTCTGAAGTTCAAGAAGATTCTCCCCTTCAACAATATAAAGAGGGCCTCCTCCTTTCCAAGAATAGAGTCTATGTATTTTAAGGACTCGTGTGGCACCACGCTCCTCCAGGCTCGTGATCTCCTCAAATATGGTCTGACGTCCTCTCCTATTCCTGCCCATTTGTGGTTGTCTCTGATATCTCAGGGTCATGCTCGGAGCCTCTACCCCCAGAAATTGCGCAAAAGTTCTGCTGCGTATCATGGCGTGTCACACGGCGTTTGCAGGCTCCCCAGTGAGCCCCTCCAACTCGGTGCAGGGGTTCCCTTCCTCTCGTGGGTGTCCCCATATCAAGACAGGCTGTCTCAGTCCCTTAAAGGTCTGGAGAAAGTTTTCCTTGTCTTTATACTCCAAGTATTTAACTATGACTTGACGTGGTTTCTCAGTTTTATTGTTACTGGTGCTGTTATTGGTATTAGCATTATTAGTATTATTATAATTCCGGCTCTTTGTGCCCGATACGGTCGGTCCACTATTATTACTCTGCAGTGGACCAACCGTGTGCGCTCTTTCCACTTTACACGGACGTTCCAACTCCAGGATGCGTGGCAATTCAATCTCATAAATGTCATTAAGGCACTGTGTGGGATGGATTCAGGCAGCCTCACAACACGCAGGTTACTTCTCCTTCATCTGTTTTCCAGATCATCTAATTTATCTCTTGCAAACCGGGAGTGTTTAGTTAATCCAGAAACTTGCTGTTCCAATTGTGCCACTCTATCCTCCGCCTCAGCCAGCCTCTGCTCCATCTCAGACAATTGCTTTCAGGTTGGGAGGATGTGGTCTGCAGCTCCATCAGAGTGGACTGAACAGCCTCCTTTAACGTTTGTTTGATCTCCTCTGCCAGGTAGACTGAAACTTCCCTGGCTAATCGTCTATAGTGAGCTGCCTTATTACTGTTAGGCACAGTGTCCCATTCAGGGTCTGCATCCTCCACTTCTTCTCTCCAGGCCATCACCTTGGCTGAGGCATCCAGTCCCTGCAGGTACTGGGAGCCCTGATCCCTTCTTCTCCCACTCAGCACCATTTTAGCTCAATCCTCCTTCTCCTCTGATTGTGCTGCCTCTGGATTATATTCTATTTTGCCAATTGATGGTTTGCGTCAAAACAAATATAATATGCATGTCCTACTTTAGTCCAGAGAACTGATCCGCACAAAAAAAACACTACATCACAAACAGTAGATGCCGCCAAGATGCACATAGTGTGGTGCCATCTGGTTTCAAGCTTGCTTCAAGGAGACACTTGAGGATCCTCCTGTCAGTTTTTTTATTTACAGATGAGAGCAATGGTTGACAGACACATAGGAAAAATGGACACATGGAAAAAAACAAATGAAAAATATGTCCAGCACCATGATGAATAACATCTTTCTGACTATAACAGTTTAAGGGGCAGTGATTCTTAAGTTTTTTGTGTGTTTTTTTTGTATTCCTCAAAGCATTTGAACCATCTTGGGGAATACCATCAAGGCCAACTGTCCTGCATTTACTGTGACTGCTCCATTTTTTCTGAAACAATGCGAGATATTCTGGCATTTTGCAATGTTCCATGCCGAAAAGGGGCAGGGCTTACATTATCAGTGGCCAAAAAATGCATGCCCAGATAGATTGGGGTCTACACTGAGTGACAGGGCTGAAGCGCCCCTGAACTGTCAACACAAATGTTAGTAACTATGGAATACATATCATTGAGCATTGTAATGAAGTCTCGGGCCAGCATTTATAAATATAATCCAAACTGGGCAAGAAGAACATTTAGGGCTTTTGATAGTTGTCCCTCATGAATTGATGGCATACCTTTAATCTGGTCTTGATTTACCAATTTATTTATTTTACTACAAGGAAAAATGTAAAGCAAAGTTTGATGATTTTCTTTTAATAATTACCCATAGGCTTTTCAGAAATGTTACAATGATTGGCACACACAATTCTTGAATGTAAAGGACTCATATTACTAGAACTGACGTTTCACCTTTTATTGCTGACTAGAAATAGCTTTAGGGTTTCTAGGTAAACAATGACACAACATGGCTCAGCTTTTAGAGCTTGTAAGTAGCTTAAATATGAAAAAGCCTCTTTATAGACGTGAACTCTAGCTCCACCTATTTGACGTAACAATTCTGGAAGTCACTATTGACTATTTAACAAGCCTTGCTATATGACTTGGGATAAAAGTCAAATAATAAGCTCCATTTGCAGAAATGGATTTTGTAATTTTTGCACCTTTTTCCCCATCATACCAAAGCAGAACAACTGATTTGGCTAAGTGAGATACCTCTAACAGGAGATTTAATGGGGAAATGTTCTTCTTGTAGAGAGTGCCTAGTCAACTTAATGAGACTTAGGCTATGTGCCGATGGTGCATTTTTTTCTGCGTTTTTGAAGCGTTTATTGTCACAAAAACACACGTGTATCCTTCCCCCAGCAAAGTCTATAAGAATTCTGAAGTGCTATGCCAATGATGCTTTTTTTCCTTGCAGATTTGCAGCGTTTTTTGGTCTAGAGAAAAAATGAGCATGTAAATTCTTGGTGCGTATTAGCAGTGTATTCCTGCCCTTCCTGCCATTGAGAAGAGTGATAAAATGCAAGATCAAAATCTGCACCAAAAACGCATTGCATATTTGGTGCGCTTTCCTGGCACACGATGCATTGTTTTTGCTGCAGAAAATTTCTGCGCCTAAAAAGTTCATGTCAGCACGTAGCCTTAATGTATAGGTCAAGCAGTGCTCTTATGGGAATTTAACTATGCAAATAGCCTCTTAAGAGAGGAGGGGGACTTGAAATCTAGTGCCAGCTATTGGATGCAGCAATCCTAAAATTCAATATTGATCCTTTAGCAAGTCTTGCCACATGACTAGCTTTGCCATATGACTTTTATCTTGTCATGTGGCAAGGCTTCTAAAATGGTCAATATTGGCTTTTAGGATTGACACATCTAATAGTTGGCACTAGAGTTCAAGTCAGGGGTGTAACGATCGCGGTCACAGGGATTGACGCTCTTCGTTCTCCAGTGCCTGCTTCAGGTAGATGTATGTTTGATCTGAGGATGCACATCCAGCTGAAATGCATCACGGCACCGAGACTCATGGGGTCCATGTGTGGCGCCTCTGCGGGTATGCGCCACAGAGTGGTATTGCATTTAATATCTATATGTAATATTATTGTAAGTTGCTAGGTTAGGATTTAAATCTTATGGAGTCTATTTTTAGCACTCACTTAGGACCGCACCACTTAGTGTAGGGGGAACTGGTAATATGGTAGGGTCAACAGGTGGGGGCGGAGCTTAGGATAGAGTAGAATGACAGTTGAGAATTTACCTCAGACGGCGTTGGGAAGGCAGACAGAGTGGTCAAGCCTGGCAGCCCAGCTGAGTGGAGGGTACCCCAACTTTATGTGGGGGCCCAGGACAGATGGCAACGGGCCAGAACTGGTAGGAGCCAGCTGGTCATGTTGAGGGGACAACGGTGACACGGACGACCGAGGCAGCCAGGAGTTCAGCCCTGACTGCAAAACCGACGAGCTGCAGGCCCAACAGAAACGGGTTGCTGACAGCACCACAAGGGTACCTCTCCCCTCAGGACTGAAAACCGGTTCAGGACACTAGGAGAAATAAAAAGGGACAGACATTTACTGCGGTGCTGGAAGGGAACTTTTTAGTCTAGGGTTGCCCTGTCCAGACCGGGTAGTGGACAGACCTTATCTCCTAGAAACAGACCGTAGGACTGGCGGGGGAGCTCTTCAAAGGTGGGAAAGACGGAAAGATCTGGAAAGAGAATAGAAACCCTGAAAGACAGAGAGAGAACATCTAAAGACTCCTTAAGAGAAATCCTGAGTTGGTAACAACACCCTAAACCAAACTGTACCATGTATTGTTATGCCATCAGCCGGTACCGAGTAAAGCAAAGTTAAAATGGAAATGGTTTCTGTTATTCTTCCTGCCGCAGCTCAAAGGACTTAACATCATCAACATCAACAGCAGAGGGGTAAGAACTGCACCACATTTCCATCACTGTCCTCCCTCACCGTCTCACCATCATAGCTGCCCTGAGGTAAAGCTCCACCTGTGGGGAGCTGTACCACACACTGCTGCCCCCTCCATCACCTCAGCGGCCGGCTGGCAGCGCCGGTACCCACCTTACCGGACTCTACAGGTGGCGTCACGTCCCCCTGTAAATAACCCCTTTTACCCCCACCGTTTTACCATCAACACCTGGTATAGTTGTTCGCCAGGGCACGGCATCGGGGATACTGACCACCCGTGACATCCCACACAGAAGCCCCGGTGACCGAGTACCTCATGCACCCCAGCTCTGGTTGAAACAAATACACTGCGATAAATTGCCAAACAGTGGCTGGCAGCTGATGTTGGAGGTCCTGTGACAGTGGATGGCACATGGCAATGACATCATGCGCCATGGTGCGTACTCTGATGTCAGCTACCTGCCACTGCATGCTGTGACTATAGAGGTCACCGGGGAACGTGGTAGTGGAGGAAAGGTGAGTAGAATAGTTTTTGTTTTTAATTATGCGTTATGTGGGGAAAAATATACCAGGATGGGGACCAAGTATACCAGAAGGATGACCATATATACCAGGATGGGGAACATATATGCCAGTATGGGAATCATATTTACCAGGATGGGGACATGTATACTAGTGTGGGGACTATATTTCGCGGTATATGGACCATATATACCAGGATAGACCCATATATACCAGAATTGGCATGTATATACTAGGATGAGGACCATATATACCAGGATGAAGGACCAATATACTATGATGGGGGACCTATATACCAGGATGAGGACATATATACTAGGATGAGGATCATATATACTAGGATGGGCCTAGAATGAGGACCATATATACCAGGTTGGGGGACATATACACCTGGATGGAAATCATATATATCAGGATGGGCATATACAGTATTTACCAGGATGGGCTCATATATACTATGATGGGGAATGTATACCAGCATGGGGATGAAGGACATTAACATACCAATAGGTAACACTAGAGTTCAAGTCAGAGGCATAACGATCATGGTCACAGGGGTCACAATCAAGACTGATTGTACAGGGGCCCACTGCCCACCGATAGTGGCTGGCTTGCAGCGGACATTGGAGGTGCCACGACAGAGTGATAGTGAATCATGAGCCATGGTGTGCAGTCCAATGTCAGCTGCCGGCCATTGTGCACTGTAGCTACAGAGGACTTCAGGGGACATGAGAGCAAAGGAAAGTGGAGTAGAATGTTTTTGCTTTTAATTGTGTTATGCGGGGACAAGCATACCAGGATGGGAACCATATACACCAGGATGGGGATCATATGTGCAAGGATGGGGACCTCATATACCAGGATGGAGACATGTATACCAGCATTGAGACCATATATACAAGGATGGGGACCATATATACCAGGATGGGGACATATATAACAGGATAAGGGACATTAATACATGATGAAGCAGGGCAATTCATAAGTCTTTATAGGATTTAGAATGCTATGAGTGCTCATTCATTTGACCAACATGTGTGTGGGGGAGGGGGGTGGAGCCAGGTACAAATTTCACACTGCGGCCCATCGGACTCTAGTTAGTCGTTAGTTTAGTGTGCTAATCCTCATTGGCAATGGAGGATCTAAGATAAACTTGAAAAACCTCCCATAAAGTCCAGCAGGTTGCATACTTTATGGTACCTTTACACACCGCTACCGAAAGGTAGAAACCGGCAGGTGTCGGAGACAATTGTACCTTTTACCTTCAAAACACCGCGAGGTTGCGGCGTGTAATTCAGGTAGCACCTTCCTGTCCCTTTGGATACCTGTCTTTCAGCCGTGCTGAAAAACAAACAGGTATAATCCCTATGGTAGCGGTGTGTAATCGGGGCAGAGGTACGGTATTTGAGTTACCTGGGGCGTGCTACAGCATCATGTATACCACGCCCCATCAGCTATCATTGGTGGAGGCTACTGTGTACCCATTGGCTGTTCCTGCACAGGGCGGCATATTTAACGATCTGACCAGTCACACTACACATTTGCTATAGCGTCATGTATTAGCCAGCCTCCCTGCGCTGGCTGGCCAATCATGATGTTATTGCATTGTCCAATCACGTACGAGCGCCGCGTAATACACAACTCTGTCACGCCTATGTAGTTACGGCGCACAATATGTACGCCCAGATTCCCTTGTGGTGGCGGCGTGTAAATGAGGGAAGGTGCTCCACAGAAGGTAACCTGCGGCACTCGTCGGCACTTCCAGGGAACGAAAATACCTTCTGTGGAGCACCTTGTGGCAGCATGTAATTGCGGCATCAGGTACCGTTAGGAACCGTTGAAAATGCGCGCTTGCATGTGCGGTGCCTACCTGTTGCTACCTTTGGTAGCGGCGTGTAAAGGTACCATTATAGTGATTAAACTCTATTTTTTAAAACCATGAAACCTTTGGGAACATCCTTCATCTGGTCTTTGGATATGTATCATGACAATGAAAGCCCAAGTCCAATTTTATCATGGAGGAATTTAGAGGCCACTTCATTTCCACTATGAATCAATGATTCCCCTTTAAATATTACTCTTCCACCTGACATGAATATAACATCTGGTTTGAGTACATTCTTTCACACCTATCCCACACACATGGAGCAAATTACTGTTCTCTCTCAGTTAAACTTGTATAAATAAATACCAAAAAAAATATATTTATGGTGTGGTTTAATAGAATGCTGTCAATATGTACAGTACTTAAGTGTATGACCAAAGGTAAGTGATTGCTTAAAATTCTTTATTGCATTTGTCAAACTAGCTAAAGGTAGAACATGACGTCAATGAAGCTTATCAAAATGAATGTTACTTGTTGTTCACCATTAGTTCAGCATTTTCTCCACAATTTGTCATCACATTTATGTTATCTGTACATTTGCCTCAGTTTTGTGAAGTAACTTCTGAAACTAGTTTTTCAAGCAAGACAAGATGGATTTTTCCTCTAAACTATCTTGTTTGTGTCACTTATAGCAGTAGAGTTAGGAAGTGACTTCCTTGTCATAACTGCTTGGAAGTGGTCAGATCTAGCTAAAAGCGCACATTCTGTCCACAGACCCCCAGCAATCAAAGCATGCTGGAGTGCAGCCAGTCCACAATGGAACAGAAGGTCCTACTATCCGAAAACAAGGTTCTTAACTGGGACATTAATGACATGAAACTCCCACAGGTATGGCTTCTATCATGCAAAGTTGATCCTTTTCTCTCCTTATCACATTCAATGTTTAATTTTGATGAACTTCACATTAGGCTCTAAAACTCTTGAGGTTTCAGCTCCTTTTTACTACTTGCTTGTCTCCTTATACATAACGTAGCATTGTGTCCTCTCTATCCATGAGCAAAAAAGCAGTGATTCACCACAAATCTATGTGAGACATTATCCCATCATACAGATGTGGCAGAGCTATAGTTATCAATTGTGATTTAGATGGTGCAATAGGTGACTGGCAGTCCTTTGAAAAGTTGAGCCTGAACTAATAACTTAGTCGTACTATATCTTTACGTTATTATCATATATACAGTAGGCTTTTTATTAACTAGAAAACCTACAGTAGTATATATCAGAGCCGATTAGACATACTTAATTGCCTGCAATTGCAAAGCGTTCAAAGATACATGATCGAAATGAGATTGGAGCTTCACAAATATATGCTGCATAAGGGCAGAGATTTTAGGTATTTCACAAGAATAGACAAACTCTATCTTGAGAAGATTGTATCAATGATTGTTCTACTATATATATAATATAGATTCATACTGTATATATACACTACCATTCAAGAGTTTGGGTCATTTAGAAATTTCCTTATTTTTGAAAGAAAAGCACATTTTTTTTTCAATGACTCTAACATTAAATGAATCAGAAATATACTCTATACATTGCTCATGTGGTAAATGACTATTCCAGCTGCAAACGTCTGGTTTGTAATGCAATATCTACAGTACATAGGTGTATAGAGGCCCATTTCAACAACCTCCATTATAGTGTTTTTATGGTAAATTGTGTTTGCTAACTGTGTAAGAAGGCTAATGGATGTTTAGAAAACCCTTTCAGCAGTATGTTGGCACAGCTGAAAGTGGTTTGGCTGATTAGAGAAGCTATAAAATTGACCTTCCTTTGAGAAGGATATTGAGAATCTGGAGCATTACATTTATTTGTTCTATGAAACTCTCAAAATGGCCAAAAAATGAGAACTTTCATATGAAACTATTCCATGTGAGAAATTGCCAAAAAAATGAAGATTTCCTACGATGGTGTGTGCTACTCCCTTCAGAGGAGAGCACAAACAGGCTCTAACCAGAGTAGAAAGAGAAGTGAGAGGCCCCGCTGCACAACTGAGCAACAAGACAAGTACATTAGAGTCTCTAGTTTGAGAAATCGACACCTCGCAGCTCCTCATCTGGCAGCTTCATTAATAGTACCCGGCAAAGGTCGGCAATGCTGTAATTCCTGCAAAGAGAGCATTCTTTGATGAAAGCAAAGTTTTAAGGAAAAAATTATTATTTCAAATAAAAATCATTATTTTTAACCTTGTCAATGTCTGGACTATATTTTCTATTCATTTTGCAACTCATTTGAGTTTACATGGAAAACACTAAATTGTCTGGGTGACCCCAAACATTTGAATGGTAGTGCATATATATATATATATATATATATATATATATATATGTATATATTATATATTATATGTGTGTGTGTGTGTGCATTTTTATAAGGATGCTAATGTGTTACAGCCATAATAATGTATAATATAATTTGTCTTCTATTATGGATTACACGGTATGGACACAGAAGTCAGTGGCACCATTAATATATAGAATTAATCATTTATGTATGGAGATTATTCATCTGATTGCCTCTTAATGCCTCTCCAGTGTCTCTCACCTGGAAAACATTACATTTTTTTTTTCTCAAATAAGTCAGCCAGTTTTAGATGACTGCAAGGTGCATACAGTAAAAGTTCGCCAGAAAGATTCTTCATTCTGGCACATAGAGTCATCTTCTCCATATAATTTGTAATAATTTACTTATTAAGACACAGCTATAGGCAACCTTACATGTGCATTACATAAAAATCACTAATTTTGGTTTAAAATTGCTTCCTAAAACAATTAGGGTTATCCATTATATTACTGTTAGATTGGTGTGAGATCTACTACTGGGAACCCCAGAAAATGACAGAATTTGGGACTCATGCAAGGTCATAGTCAGGAGGCGTTAAATGGAGCAGAGGTTAATGCATGCATTCTGTTGCTCCAACCAGGTTTATGGTACTGATGAAGATAACCAGGCTCAGAGCTCAGCAATAGTCATATCTTCAGTGGCATAGACAATAACTGCTGTTCGGTGTAGAAGAAAAACTAGGAACTACTGGGTGGTGCTTAAAAAGATGACAATTCATAGATTAAGTGACCTCTATTTTTCGACATCCCAACATTGTGCTATTAACAATAACATTATGCTTAAAATGCTCCTGAATGAAAATATCTTCCATTCCCTGTGACCCAGAATAACTGCCGATCACTGTGCTCCTTGCACAAAATATAACCCTCATACTGTCTCTCATATGTTACATGCTCTCTACACTGCCTTCTGCTTTCCATATTGGACCCTCTCTTTATGCTGTCATCTCGTACTATGTCCCCTTTATACCACCTAGTCCCTACATTGTTGCTGTTCCTTACACTCCCAACCTCTGCATACTGCCCTCCATGTTGTACCTTCTCCATACTATGCCCAACACTATTATTATCTAATGGCCTTCATGTTGATCTTATGCCATGGTGATTTGATGAATAAACACTCTGTAGGAAGATTGATATTGTGCAGGCCTAGATAGGGCCCCCAGGATCCTGTCCACCATTATCTTGATTGTATCGAGCCATCAGGTGCTGTTCTTCCACTTCATCTTGTTCCTTCTACTCTCCCAACCATTATGCCCTTTGTCTAGAACTTGATCAAGACCTGCAACTCTCTGGCGCCCTCTTATCCTGCTGCCAAACACAGTATTGATAGAGGATAAGCAAAGGAACGCAGCTGCTCTAATTTATGTCGTCTATTGTGGCACGTGATGTGACAGGATGTATATATACTATCAGTTCCTGCTAGGAACATATATATACCTCGATCCAGCCACCCTCAAACCACAACATTGCATAAATACAAAAACTATGCTGCCACCACCGATCTCTTTCAGGTTGATCGGTAACCTGTTTGGTAACGTGAAATAGCAGGAGGTGAGTGTCAGTTCGTTCATAGAACAGGAAGAACAAAACTAGTAAATTATAATTTTACTTAAAAAAATGGCAGTGTTTACAAAAGATATAAAAGATATTGCAAAAGAGACAATTTACATATATGCATAAACAGTTATTAAAATAAAAGTAATTAAATGAGAAATGATAAAACCTGTGCCACGCAGTGACAATCGCAAATTCAGTGGGGGGGGGAAGGCTCCCTAGAAATGGTATGTGATTCCACCACACAGTGTGTGCTGCTGTGTCCGTAGGCCCACGGTGGATTGACTTCAAAATGGACATTTTGGTTTTATGTGAAAAGCCATAAAACCGGAAACTCCCACTTTGTTTACCTCACTGGAAACCCACCCAGCTGCACATTTCTAAAAGCCTCCATTTTTCCATATTTTTGGCTTGGACAGAATAAAGTTAGCTCTGCTGTGTCTTTTAAAACAATGAACAGAATTCACATTTTCCTGACACCTTTCTCCAGTAATTGCTCTCTTAGTTTGATGTGTCCAAAGTAGACAAGTCGTAGCTTGGTGATCATTGCTTCAAGTTATACGTCTGGCTTGATTTGTTCCAAAATTAATTTGTTCTTCTGTAAATCCAAGCTACCCAGTTTCTATATTGTGCCCTCTCACATTTCTCCCCAATATTGTCCCCTCTCACACTCCCCCCTCTCCATACTGTCTCCTTATACATTTACCCCCCCTCTCTTTCCATACTATCTCTTCACATTTTCTCCCCTGAACATATTGTCTCTTCACATATTTCTTCCCCATGCACATAATGTCTTTCCATATATTTCCCCTGTCCATATTGTCTCTTCCCTCATCCTGAGTACCGGACCATAGGAAAATTAAATCATCTATGTATCGTTTGTAGAACCGTATATGCTCACATGCTGAACGAGACTGTGCGATGGAGACTGATTCGAACACACCCATGAAAAGATTTGCATAACTAGGGGCAACGCTTGTCTCCATCGCACAGCCTCTAATTTGTTTATATGCTGATGTTACAAAGGCAAAGATGTTATTCGTGAGAATAAAAAGGACTTTTACCTTTCCCGATACCGATAACCCTAGGGTTATTTTCCAAAGGGGAATGAATCTTCGGTTCATGGTTGCCCCCAGTAACATCAGGACGGGGTCATTAAGTCCAGCTCCGGCCTCCACTTTGATATATAATCCGGGCTGCCATAGATATTGCTCAAGCAAATGTATATGTTGTATAGCTATACGACATGGGGAGAGAACATTTAGTTTGAATACCATGGTAAATCCTTTCAGATTAAACAGTGTTTCAATTGTCGTTCAGCATGTGAGCATATACGGTTCTACAAACGATACATAGATGATTTAATTTTCCTATGGTCCGGCACTCAGGATGAGGCATTGAAGTTTGTTGAGGAACTGAACTCCAATTCATGAGGTTTAAGTTTCACGGCCACTATGTCTGATACCTCTATCCAATTCTTAGACCTCATGATACAGATCGACTCTGAGAGAAGGCTAGCCACCTCCACCTTCATCAAAAAGGTGGATGTCAACAGCTACCTGGATTTTTCCAGTGGCCAACTCCCCACATGGATTAGAAATATCCCATAAGGCCAGTATTGGCGTATTTGAAAGAACTGCACCTCTGATGCAAATTACTCTCATGAAGCTAAAATTTTGAAAAGGAGATTTAGGGAAAAGGGGTACCTTCGGAAATTACTGTCTGATGCGTTTAAAAAAGTAGAATACTATCGCAAGAACATTGAATAAGTAAACTTAAATTGCCCACCCCTCCATCTGATAATAAATTTGTGGGTTGGAATTTGATCACCACATTCAATCGGTCACATACGAAGATCCTCAAATTGATACGTAAGTATTGGTTTATCCTAAAGGGTGATCCAATACTATCTAAGGTTATTCCCGATAACCCTAGGGTTATTTTCCAAACGGGAATGAATCTTCGGTCCATGGTGGCCCCAGTAACATCAGGACGGAGTCGTTGAGTCCAGCTCCGTCCTCCACTTTGATATATAATCCGGGCTGTCATAGATGTTGAACGAGCAAATGTAAATGTCGTATAGCTATACGACATGGGGAGAGAACATTTAGTTTGAATACCACGGGTAAATCCTTTGAGATTAAACAGTGTTTCAATTGTGTCTCACGCTATGTGATTTACCTTTTGGAGTGCCCATATGGTCAACAGTATGTGGGCTGAACTATACAAACAATGAGGGCCCGCCTATGTAAACATAGATCCAATCTTACAAAGGGCTTCATGCTTCATAGCGTTTCAAGACATTTTGCTCTTACACACAATAAAGATCCGTCCCTTCTATGTCTGACAATCATCGATCAGGTAGATAAATTTATACCCAATAGGTTTACCCGTTCATGTAAAAAAGAGAACTATTGGATTTTTAGGCTAGATACATTGTCCACAGAGGGCCTTAATCTTATGATTGAGAAAAATCCCCATTAATACCTGATTATTAACTAACTAGTGTATATATATAATGATATTTATGTTTATGATTCCATCTGTACATTACATTTGTGCATTATACCAGGAATTAATTTTATATTTCATATATTTTTATATACATATTTTATTCTTTTATATTGTATTGTGATAAATGTTGTCTGCCTTGTATTTTAATCTCTTATCACATGACCTGGTCAACATGTGATTTTCATTTCCTGTTGTGTCACCATTCTAGAATGAATCCTATTGGTGTAATGGTATATTTAAGGTTGTCGTAATTTGTGTTCTCTATCCACCTGATGAAGATAGCATAGGCTATCGTTACGCGTAGTGGCGTATGAGAGCAGTTGTAATAGTTTTTTTTAAAGTAGGTTGGTATAACTTCTGTATCCTGCTATTGCTTAGCGCTCCCCTTTATACCGTAATCCTCCTTTGTATATATAACTTTCTATCTCCCTCTGGGAGAGCAGTTGGTGCAGCAGCTGTGAGCATTGGCAATTCCCCAGACCTTAGATAAACATGCTGTCAGCGTGTAGCTGAAGCTCAGGACCTGTGGTGATGTCACATAATGACGTCCCCTTCCAATCATGGGACCACACCACCTGACTACACAAGAAACCCTCTACACCAGACGCTCCCTTCCTGCTTACACTCGTGTTGTGCAGAGACTCAGCACAACAAACCCAGGTGAGCACGACACCTCCCCCTTGGCACATAATCAAAACAGGGCTTCACCATGTGGCGCATTGCTTCCTTTCTCTTTCATGATAAGGATGATAGCACTCTTCTGTTCTCCATTGTGTATTTATTTTTTACTTACTGTAGTTTTGTTGGGACTTGCGGTGTTAATGGGCTCCACTGCGTAGTTATTCATTGTTAGGTTATGCACTTCTAGAACTTTGGTTTTCCAATGTACAAATATCTATTTATAGGTTATGCTGGGGCATCTTGAACTTCTGTGTTCCACGTCATAAATAATATTTTCTGGAAATATCTTACAAAATTGAATATGTGGATGGACCATAACAAAGAACATCACTACCTGGACAATTTCCATTCGCTTATAAATTGTATTGTATTTTATGGTGGCCATATAAACTATTATAATGTAGATATATACTTCTAAAAAAATAATTGTCATAACAAAATTAATATTTTTAATAAGTATATGAGGGTTAATTAATCCAGAAGATCAACCTGTTATCAGAATGAGGGACCGTAGTTTCTTATTCCAAAAATCCATCAGATTGCTGCTTGGAGAATATTGAATGGAATAGTGATGGCAAGCACTAATAAGCACTATTTTAAGTTTATGGCATCGATGGCAACAGCCAAATAATGAAGATACAGTTCACCATGTAGATTCTAGTCCTGCCATAACATTGTAGTAAAAAATAAACAGTGAAGTAGAAAAGCAGGGATCATTTACCGTATTCTGGGACTGTTCTTGGGGCGATTGTGGGAGTCCAAGTGGTGGCCTGCTCCTGCACCTCCATTCCCCCTTTGATCTAGCATTAAGCATCGATTCAGCAGTTATGCTTCTGATTGGAATTCCGCTTTAAGCAAAGTTTGTGTTTTCTTTAGCATACAGTTCCAGTAATCGTGGGAATTATTTGCTTTGCTATACTTGTTCATACATATTGCACTGCTTTGCTTAGCAAGGGAAGCAGGTTTTTCAGGCACTTTCATGCACACCAAATGTACAAAACCATTGGGACATCAACATATTACATATACAGGACTTTTTATGAAATCCCATTCTAAATCCATCGTCATAAATGTGGCATTGGTTCCATTCATAGATCAAGCCAGCTTCTACTCTAGTGGTAAGCCTTTGCTTTTAACAAGTTTTATGAATGTATCTGAGGGAGTTTTTCTGCTAAATGCTATATTGGTCCAGCACAGGAAGAAGGGCTGGACCTGGAAGATATGAGTACCTGCTCTGTTTGTAATTTTAGGTATATAATTCTCTCTCCTTTACTAACTACATTATCTAACGCCTCTTCTTTTTTTTATATAACCTCCTTTTTGATGACACTTTGTTTTAGAATCCAGAGGATTCTATATAGGTACCTTTACACGTGGCAACTTTTCTAGGAATTTCACTGGCAACTTACTGGTTGCAGTGAAATCATGGAGACATTGTTCCATTTGTACACAGCAACAAGACAGAACAATGTGTCCATGATTTCACTGCAACCAGCAAATTGCCAGTGAAATTCCTAGAAAAGTTGCGTGTAAAGGTACCCTAAGACTTGCAGATATTCGATTTGCAGAGACCAGCGAAGCCCCTGCAAGTGACGTCAGAGTAGAGGTGTGGTGCTGGTTTCTGCAGGCTGGGTATTTGTATAACAATGCGCTTTGGTGCCAGCTTTTTGCTGATCTGAGTCAGCCACAAAGTGCACACTGTAGTTTCATAACCTGTCGTTCTCCCCCGGGGTTCATAATTAAGCCCTTCTCATCTGGAATTCTGGTATGGACACACGGCTTCACCAAATATTACGTAGTCTGCGTACCCCCACGTTCTCAGAAGTCCAAGACCAATCGCAGACCGTAAGGTTAAAATGGTGGGAATTTCTCCAGCTCCAGTCTTTTCTGTCTTCCATGAGCCTGTCAGGAGCTCTCAGGTCCACTTTTACTCTCATGGAAAGTCTCTTTGCGGGCGAGAGCTCCCCTTCACGTGGAATATCCATACTTTACAGGACTCCGGCAAATGAGGACACAGGGGTCAAATTTAACTTCCAGAATGCATGGGAACGAGAATTGGGGAGGGTGCTTTTTATTGTCCCAAAAAAAACTGTCTAGTAGCGGTGAATCCCGGGAAAAATTTAATAAATTGATAGTGAGATGGTATCTTACGCCTGACAAACTACACAAAATTTTACCAGCGGTTTCAGACCGGTGTTGGAGGTGTGGGTCTAATGTGGGTACTTTATTACATATTTGGTGGGACTGCCCCCTAGTCAGTGGGTTCTGGGAAAAGGTTTTGAGGAATTATGGCCTAGTCACTAGCAAATATCTGGATGATAGTCCTGAAATGGCATTGCTCTCTTTGATCCCTGGGTCAATTAAAATTCTTTAAAAAGACATACTACGCTTTTGCCTCGCCGCAGCTAGGAATGTCATTCCACGTCACTGGAAGGAGATGGTACGGCCTTCTATCCTAGAATGGTACACCGAGATGCAGCGTCTCTGTCGAATGGAAAAACTCTCAGCTGAGTTCTCTGGATCCCAAAACTCATTTAACATAATATGGATGGAATGGATCCTCTTCAGGGATGCACCCAACTTCCGTGATCTTTTTTCTTAGACCCTCGTTCTCTGTTTAGGTGGTCATAACACAAGGTGTCGAAATATAATCTACCTGTGATTAGCCCCGTGATCTTGAGGGCTTAGAGGTGAGTCCCCTCAGATATTCCAGCTTTACTCTTAATAGCGTTGATGCCATAAAGTTGGCCCTTTTTGGCCTCTCAGGTCTCTTACCCCCCCCCCCCCCCCCCCCCCCTCACACACCCTACTGTTTTTTTTTTTCTCTTTTTTTTTCCTACCTCATTCCCTTTTTCTTCCTTCCTAGTTTTCTCCCTTTATCTCCCTTCTTCGAGATGTATTCTCTCCACCCGAGTGGCCTACGAATGGATCTCCAGTATGGATTATATGTATATATTTATGTGTATATTTTTTGTTTTTTTGCTCCCCGTCTAGGTGCACTATTTTGTATGTTTTATCTTGAAATGGTTAACATTAGTTTCGTTCAAAAGCCTCGAACATGATGGGAACCCAGGTTGGCTTACATATCCATATTTTTGCAGGATGATAACGATTTTCCAGGCCAGACTGGCAATTTGTTTACCGTATGTAAAACGATGGTTTGCTTGATTACGTGTAATGTTTAGATAAAAATTCAATAAATATAGATTTACTAAACAAAAAGTGCACACTGTATTCACGAGTAGCCCAGCCCCTGAAATGACCATGTGATCGCTTCAGTGAGGGTGTAGGGGCTGTGTCAGTGATTGCAGCCTCAGCCCCCTGATGGCACTTTGTTTGAGTATCACAGACCAGCATGAACTGGGATTCTCAAATGAAGCGTCATAAAAAATGAAGATGTAAAAAAAAAAGAAAAGCAGCTAGATAGCATATTTAGAGGAATGTTTTAACCCCTTCACAACCTTTCATAAACTGATATGTCAAAAGTTGCCTTTATATGGGTTAACACGTCAAGACTGAATGTTTCCCTGCCCATATATTTTTTTGGTTGCTGGTACATTGCAATAAGAAGTCATCAACACATCGTACCTACCTCAAAATGGTATCACTAAAAATATCAGCTCAAGGTAAAAAATATATAAAAATGTTATGGGTAAAGGTAAATGTCAACAAAAGTGACATTTTTTTCTTACAAATTTCAGAATTTTTTTCAACACTTTGATTAAAAAAAATATATACAAGTGGTCAAAAGTGTTGGTACCCCTCATATAATGAAAGAAAAACTCACAATGGTCACACAACTTGAATCTGACAAATAATAATATAAATAAAAAATCCATGAAAATGAGCAAATGAAAGTCAGACATTGCTTTTCAACCCTGCTTTCACAGAATGTTTTACAAAATTAAACTCATGAAATAGACCTGGACGGAAATGATAGTACCCTTAACCCAATATTTTGTTGCCCAACCTTTTGAGGCAATCACTGCAATCAAACAATTCCTGTAACTGTCAAGGAGACTTCTGCACCTCTCCATAGGTATTTTGGCCCACTCCTCAAGAGCAAACTGCTCTAGTTGTCTCCTGTTTGAAGGTTACCTTTTCCAGACAGCATGGTTCAGCTTTTTCCAAAGATGCTTAATAGGATTTAAGTCAGAAGGCCACTTCAGAATAGTCCAATGTTTTCCTCCTAGCCATTCTTTTTAGCTGTGTGTTTCGCATCATTATCCTGTTGCAAGACCCATGACCTCCTACTGAGACCAAGCTTTCTGACACTGGGCAGCCTATTTATGCCTAGAATCCCTTGTTAGTCTTGACATTTCATTATACCCTGCACAGATTCAAGACTCCCTGTGCCAGATGCATCAAAGCAGCCCCAGAACATAACAGAGCCTCCTCCATGTTTCATAGTAGGGACAGTGCTCTTTTCTTGATATTCTTCATTTTTCCATCTGTTAACCTTGCAAAAAAGCTCCTTTTTTGTCTCATCTGTCCATAGGGCGTTCTCCTAGGAGCTTTGCGGCTTGTTAAAATGTAGTTTGGCAATTTTCAGTCCTACTTTTTTATGATTTTTTTTCAACAATGGTGTGCTCCTTGGTTGTCTCCCATGAAGTCCACTTTGGCTCAAACAATGATGGATGGTGCAATCTGAAGTTCACCTTTAATCTTTTAGAAGTTTTTCTGGGCACTTTTGTTACCATTCGTATTATGCGTCTTTTTGATTTCTCATCAATTTTCCTCCTGTGGCCACGACCAGTCAGGTTGGCTACAGTCCCATCGATCTTAAATTTCTGAATAATATGTGCAACTGTAGTCACAGGAACATGAAGCTGCTTGGAGATGGTCTTATAACCTTTACCTTTAACATGCTAGTCTATAATTTTCCTTCTTCTCCTGAGACAACTCTTTCCTTCACTTCATCTGGTCCATATTGAGTGTGGTACACACCAAACAGCACAGTGAGTATTTGTAGCCCTATATACAGGCCTAATGACTGATTACAAGATTGTAGACACATGTGATGCTAATTAGTGGACACACCTTGATTTAACATGTCTCTTTTGTCACATTATTTTCAGGAGTACCATCATTTCTGTCCAGGCCTATTTCATGAGTTTATTATTTTTTTTTAATTTCTGAGGAAGCAGGATTGAAAAGCAATGTCTGACTTTCATTTGTTTATTTTCATAGATTTTTTTATTTATTATTACTTTTGTCAGATTCAAGTTATTTCTGTGACCATTGTGGGTTTTACCTATATTAAACAAGGGGTACCAACAATTTTGACCACGTGTGTATATGTTTGGTATCTGTGTACTCATACTGACCTGGGGAATCATATTGCCTGATAAATTTTACCCAAAAAGGAACATATTATTATTTTTTTTATTTATTTACTAATTGTGGAATTGCACTTTTTGATATCATTCAAAATTATATATTATCCCGCAAAAAAACAATCCCTCATATGGTTATGGGGATGGAAAAATAAAATAGTTATTGCTCTTGGAGGAAAGGGAAGTAAAACTAAAGTGGAACTACAATGGAAAATCTAAAAGGTTGTGAAGGGGTAAATTTAAGTATACCGTACTTGAATTTTATACTCAGGATGACATCTGATTCTTATAAATGTTTAATTGTTAGTGAAAATAAAAGATGGATTTTTATGTTTCCTTTTACACTGGGGAAAGGTATACATTTCTGAAAACATAAGATGACAAATCAAACTGCTTTATATTGGGTGGAGAAGGAGGTAGAACAGACCTGCAAATATGAATATGGACTGCGCCTTGATCCCATAGAAGATATGTTATAGCACAAATGTCATGAACTGCATGATTTCATTTTATAAATACCGTAAATAAAAATCTCATATAACGTAACATATTCCATACTATCCATGTAATAACACATAGTACAGAATGTGCCACATATTTGTTGTGATTTCCTCCTATGTCAAGGTAAGAACATTCAAAGACACCACTTTTTTAAAGGGTTACTCTGAATGAGTCTCCTGCTTCACAGCCTTTTTCACTTCCTTGTTGCTGAAAGGTAGTGTTACTCATTAATTTGCAGGGGCTTTAGTGCTGCCACCCTCTGCCCTGGAAAGGATCTGCTATGGTTAACTTTATGTGATTGTAAACTGTGAGTGTTGGATGCTGTGTTTAAGTGATGTGGCTACCTAGTGGTCAATGTGTAACTGACCACTTTCCTGGCATCTTCTGGCTAGCTAGGGTTAATAGTGGTTGGGTAGTTTGTACACCCCTTGGGGGTAGAGTTAAAAGAAAAAAAACAGGCTTGCAAAATGAGAGAAACAGAAGAATAGTACTTGAAGAGGTACCAGATGCTGCACCAGTGGGAGGCAAGGTGAGTAGGAACCCTCAAGAGTACAAATGATTTCACCCTCTTGGCCAAACTTGGGCCCTGGAGTGGTTCAAGAATAGAACTGGGCTGCATCAGCCAGATGACTACATCCCTCCTGGTTTAAGTCCTGGAAAATGTCTTGGTTAGCATCCATATTTCTCTGGTGTAGCTCAAAGATTCCTCCCTCAGTTGCTAAAGGCTCCAGGGTTCCTGTGAGCAGTCCTCCGTCATGATTGCAGAGGAGTGCTGTCTACCAGCTATTTCAATAGATACATGCTAAGTCCCAGAGGGTGGAACAAAGTAGTATTGTAAGACTTTTTGAATCCGTGGACAATTAATGATATTAACTGGGAGAATAAGAGTCTTGAACATATCTGTAGAGACTCAAGTGCCAGGGAAGCTGTTGGCTGTTAAATTGGCTGTAACTATGAAAGATGCAACCCTATTCTTGGGAAAAGAACAAGCCCACAGTGAGTGTGTAAACACCCATTTTTTAAATTGGAAAGTAAAACTTCAGTGTTTAAAGGGAACCAACCACCCCAAATGACCCCCCCCGGACTGTTAATATGTGTCCCTACACCCAGCACACACATTTGGGGCAATCGTTTTTGCTAAAAAAACTGTTTAGTAGAAGCTAAGATATAGCTTTATGAAGTTTAATAAATTCGGACGGATGGGTGTTACCTAGCTTGTCCTCCTGCAGTGTTCGTGCCTGTCAGCCTCCTCTTCCCCCCTCTCTTCAGTGAAGCCCTTCTGTGCAAGCCGAAAATGAAAGGGGGTGGGGCTCCGGCATGCCGCGATTTAGCCCCGCCCCTTTCATGACGCGGCCAGGCTCTTAGAAGGTGAGAGGGGCGTGCATATTTTACCAGGCAGCAGCAGACAGGCGGGGCATTTTCGGCTTGCACAGAAGGGCTTCACTGAAGGGAGGGGGGAAGAGGAGGCTGACAGGCACGAACACTGCAGGAGGACAAGCTAGGTAACACCCATTCATCAGAATTTATTAAACTTCATAAAGCTATATCTTAGCTTCTACTAAACAGTTTTTTTTAGCAAAAACGATTGCCCCAAATGTGTGTGCTGTGTGTAGGGACACATATTAACAGTCTGGGGGGGTCATTTGGGGTGGTTGGTTCCCTTTAAAAAGAAGTCTCCTGTGTCTGTGTTTCACTGCAAGAAAAAGAACTGCAACCTTTCATCTGTATGCAGAGATGAAATGAGGAGGTGGCCGGCCACGGACTGATCATCCAGGGCTGCACAGCAGCTGGGGCTTGCCCTTGCCCACTGCTACTACAGCCCCGCAATGCCCTTCCAATAGATTGACAGTTTGTGTTCAGAAGCTTTGTCCTGAGCTTATGCTACCAAGACTGTCAGGGTCTGTTCTAATGTCTACACTATATTTGTATATAGACATAAAAGTGGCTTTAAACAGGCAGGATTAAGGGTATGTGCACATCAGTCGTTTCTGCACCTTTGCAGAACGACCGGGAACCGGTGGAGATTAGCAGAAACTGAGTTTTCTGCACTCGCTAGTGTCCCTGGTTTTGTTAGCGTTTTGCTAACGATTTGCGATCGGGTTACTAGCGGTCGGACAGCGTGTTCTTGGCGATTTCCCCGGCGTGTTCCTTAGCGATTTCCAGACTGGTCTTTGCTGCACTTGTTCAGCTGGACTCGCTGGAAAAACGCTGAAAAGAAGTCGCTTGCTCTATCTTTGACAACCGGTCGGAAACCGATGAATTAACTGAAATCGTCAAGACAAAAATCGTTGTAATGTACACAGCGTTTTCTAAACTCCATTGACTAGCATGTTAATCCTACCGGTGGGTAGGATTAACATAAATTAACATAAAACTCAGCGGGAACCGCCGACGGAAAACGTTCCAAACCAGCCCACAAAACGTCAGATGTGCACATACCCTTAGTGAGCAGTGAATAGGAGAACTGGTCTGCAAACTGTAGTTGACAGCGGTGGGGGTGTTGTGATTTTTCAGGAATGATAACAGTAGCCCATTCAGGAGTGGATAGGGGAGAAAAGAGATAAGCAGCTATCTAATTCTGTATGAAAAATATAGGGTGTAGGATCTACGCTGTTTTTGACAGTTTAGTGCATAGAGAACGTTCAGAATAGGACAGAACGCAGGACAAAAATCTGCACCTTCTGGCACCAAATTTGCACCAAAAAACACATTGCGCGCATGACATTTTTTATGGTGTGTATTCTGTCCGAAGGTGCAGATTTTTGCACTATTCCTACGTGCGCACATAGCCTTAGGCTGTGGTCAGAGTTGCCATGCGTTTTTTTTAGTGATTTAACAAAACTCATGCGTTTTTTCATGTCAGCATGAGTTTTGTAAGGTGTGTGATGGCTCCCTGCGTTTTTGGCTGCGTTTTTGAATCTGCACCTAAAAATAGTGCTTGTAGTATTTTTTTGAGCGTTTTGAAAAACGCATGCGTTTTTTTAACATGGGTTCCTATGGGAAACGCATGCAAAAACGCATGTACAATTAGTACCTTTTAGTGCCATTCAAAAACGCATGCGTTTCCCATAGGAGCCCATGTTAAAAAAACGCATGCGTTTTTTTAACATGGGCTCCTATGGAAAACGCATGCGTTTTTGAATGGCACTAATTATACATGCGTTTTTGCATGCGTTTTCCATAAGGCCCCTTATTAAAAAACGCATGCGTTTTTGGATATGCTCCAAAAACGCATGGGACAGTCACACATGCTTTTTGGCTATTAGGGCATGCGTTTTTTAACATGGGGGCCTATGGGTGCATTTTTTACATGCGTTTTTGAAAACGCAGGTCTCCAAAAATGCATGTGAAAAATGGTACTGTGACCACAGCCTTAGAGAGCTAACAACAGTTCTTCCTGGATGTTGGCTATCACAAGTCCTTCTTTTTTGTCATGAAATTCCAGACAGACTATGATGTTGAGATCAGTGCATTGTGGTGCCAATATCTTCACTTTCAGGACTCCTTGTTCTTCTTTACTCTGAAGATCATTCTTAAATGACTTTCACTGTATCTTTGGGGGTCATTGTCCTGCAGCAGAATTAATTTGTAGCAAATCGGACACCTTCTTGATGGTATTGCATGATTGATAAGAATCTGCCTGTATTTCGCTGCATTAAGGACACCATTAATTTTAATCAAATCCATTTGCTGAATTGCTGCCCCAAATTGCAAGAAACATCCACCATGATACACTTTTGCTTGCAGACACTTATTAATACATGACTCTCCAGTCCCTAGGCAAACAAACTGCCTTCTTTTACAGTCATAAATTCCTATTTTGACACATCATTCAAGAGCACCTGTTGCATTTTTCTGCACCCCAGTTCCTACGTTTTTGTGCATAGTTGAGTTATTTGTTTCTTGGCTGCAATCATCCATGGAGACCACTTCTGGCCAGACTTCTCTGAACAGTATCTGTGTGTTGCTGGATCCCACTGGTTGCTGCCAGTTCTGAGCAGATGGTTTGGCTCCCTGCCAGTACAGGTAACCACAGACCTACCAAAAAACATGGATGGATTTCCACAGTGAGTACCCCAAACACATACAACACCTTCCACCCCATACCTTTAGGGGGAGCCTAACTTGCTGATTTTAAGCAAGATCCCCTATAAACACCGGTGCTGGGGGCAGAGTTAGTAATAGTGTGCAGTCGCTAGGTGAACTGTGAACGCGTCTTGGTGAGTCGGAGCCGTGCTAGGCCCAAGCCAGTTGACAACTAAGTAGTTACGAGCCTAGCCAGTGCAGGGACCTAAGAGTGAGGTCAAAGGCAAGGCAGGAGGAATTAAGTGAGAATCAGACAGGGGCAGAGGAGCTGTACCGGTTCACCCCAGAGAGCCACCCGGACACCGGAGTCCGAGTCTACAGGAGAGCATCTAGCCCAGCAGAGAAACCGGTCCACCGAGGAGACTCCAGTCTCCCACGCATCTGTGTAGCAACCAAGAAGGAAGCCAGGCACCGCAGGAAAGAATATAGCGGCAGTTTACACAAAGGTTTTCCCACTACACACAAAAGTGACAGAAGATCAGAGGAGGCCAGGCCTAGTTCTACACAGGGCAGGGGCTTCAACAAGGAAAAAGTGACATGGAGGCCTTAAACTCACTCACCGTGGAGATCTAGAAGTGTTTCCCGACCACCGGAGTGTACCCCGGACATTACCTGCAATTCCACCAGTAAAGGTACAGAAACAACTTCCAGTGTGTGTGTCAACTCCTCAGTCCTCGACTCTGTCCAGCACAGAGACTGCCACAGCTGCCTGGTAGCACAGCCAACTCCCTGCTGCAATCCCGGTCACCTCATCACAGCCCCGGGAACCTTGCTCCGCCTGTGGGGAGCTATACCACCAAGCAGCCCGACCATCACCCCCAGACGCCCACAGCAGCGCTGGTACATTCACCAGAAACCACAGGTGGCGTCACAATAAACTTACAAACTTTTATTCCCCTTCATTAATCCCCCAATTTTTAGGCTGTTCACTAGGGTCACGGGTCTGGGTGGGCCACCGGTGACATCCCTGCGACTCCACGCCCGGGTACCAAGTCCCCCTAGGCCCTTGGGTGAATCAATGGCAATGCTGGATATCTTTAGATTTTGAAGGGAAGTAGGCATTATGTGTCTTCATCTGCTGCGCTGTTTCCTTGGCTAACCACTGCATCTCTGGTTCTCAATTCTGACAAACGCAGACATGCAATACTATAAAGGATGAATCTGAATGGCTCCAAAATTATTTTGCCATAGGAAAACGACTGTAAATATACATTCAATGTCAATAAGAATTGTCTTCAGCGTAAAGAAGAACATAACTCTGGAAGTGATGATATGGTCCCCACAGTCAGGGGCTCACCTATCATGAGGCACACTGCAGATAGCGCGCAGGTCTATGTTAATATTATGCTGGGACTGTGATGATCACTAATGATTTTCATTACATACAGTCATGTGACCTGCTGCAGTTTATCGCCAACATGACTGTTGTCGGTGACAGTGTCTATACACTTTACTATGTGCAGTCACAGAGACTGATGCTTTCCGAATTAGCAGGTGTTATGTATTATCGGACTAGTGCATAAAACCGACTTGTGAGGCGCAGAAACAGATGGGTTGCAATATACTATATGGTGGACATTGATGGTGCACTATACTATATGGAGGACTATGGGAGGTACATTATAGTATACGGAGGACTATGGGGGGAAACTTGAGGTCTGCTTTATAGTATACTAGCTGTAGAGCCCGGCATTGCCCAGGCATAGTAACTAAGGGTATGTGCACACGGGGGCGGGTTAGTGGCGGCGGCGGCTGGGCGGGACCCGACAGGAAGCTCCGGAGCCGTCCACCGGCTTCCTGTCGGGTATGTGCGGCGGGAGCCGGGCGGTAGCCGGCGGATGCACAGCGTGTTCTCGGCGGCGAATCTGCAGCGGCTGGAAGCAGCACATGATTCTGCTTGCAGCCGCTGCAGAACCGCCGTTTTTTAGAACATGATCATTCTTTGCTAACCCGCTGGGAAACCTGCGGGTTAGCAACGGATGACGCTGTGTAACCGCCGGTGTGTGCACTGCCTTGGGCGGTTTACATTGGTTTTAATGTTAATCCAAACGCCGGTTTGGATTAACATAAATTTACATAAAACTAATGTAAACAAAACGGCGGTTTACACAGGTAAACCGCCGAAAACCCGCCCAGTGCGCACATAGCCATACTGTTTTACAAGGTGTATGTCTGTGTGTGTGTGTGTATATGTATGTCCACTATATGTATCAATCCTGGCTATGTGTAGTGGGTGTGGCTATGTGTAGTGGGGAGTGGTTATCTAGAGTGGGTGGAGCTTGTCACATACATGGGCGTGGCTATGTGAAGTGGGGTGGGGGCTATGTGGAGCAAGTGTGGCCATGTGGAGTGGGCGTAACCATGTGGAGTGGACATGGCCACGTGGAGCGAGTGGGGTCATGTGGAGTGGCTTGGCCATGTGAAGTGGGCTGGGCTTGCCACATACTCACACACACATACACTCAACTTTATATATTAGATGTTGACCTATGCTTTATAGCATACGGAGGACTATGGGGATACTTTATAGTATATGGAGAACTATGGGGGTGCTTTATACTATATAGAAGACTATGGAGGTACATTATAATATATGGAAGTTATGGATAGTGCATTATACTATATGGAGGACTTTGGGGATGCAATATACTATATTGTGGACTATGGATGGTGCCTTATAATATGTAGAGAACTATGGGGGTGCATTACACTATATGGAGGACTTTGGAGTTTCAATATACTATATGGAGGACTATGGCTTGTGCAATATAATATATGGAGGGCTATGGAGGTGCAGTATAATACATGGAGGGCTATGGATAGTGCATTATACTATATGGAGGACTTTAGGGGTGCAATATACTATATTGAGGCCATACACGGTAGGAAGAACAGAGGGGCACTCACCGTTCAGTTTCTTCAGGCGTATTTATTAGACACACAGTGCAGAAATTATTCACAGGTGCATCACGGGCGGGGAGGGGAGCTGGAGACACAGGATGACAGCGCTGTTTCGCACTCCAGGTGCTTCTATGGGTCCACAAATGGTGTCCTCCATCCCCTCATTAAAAACAAGTGGGTGGGGACAACAAATTAAAAACAGTTGCCCTCCCTGCCCGTGATGCACCACTTGAATAATTTCTGCACCATGTGTCTAATAAATATATCTGAAGACACTGACCAATGAGTGCCCCTCTGTTCCTCCTACCGTGTTTGGTTTACATCGCAATTTTTTTGGTGTGAGGATGCACCACTGTGGTTTCCGGCCCAGTGTGGCTGCCGCCCCGTGAGCAGCGCACAGTGTCAGCTGCTGCTCCCTGCTGTGGTGCCCGGAACCCCTTCCACTGTTTTTGTTCCCATACTATATTGAGGACTATGGATGGTGCCTTATAATATATGGAGGACTTTGGGTGTGCATTTACTATATGGAGGACTTTGGGGTGCAATATTCTATATGGAGGACTATGGATGGTGCATTATAATGTATGGAGGAATATGGATGGTTCATTATAATATATAGAGGGCTATGGGGGTCATTATACTATATGGAGGACTCTGGGAGTGCACTATACTATATGGAGGACTTTGGGGATGCAATATAATATATGGAGGACCATGGGGGTGCATTATACTGTACTATATGGAGGACTATAGGGGGTGCATTATAATATATGGAGGGCTATGGGTGCATTATACTATATAGAGGACTATGGATAATGAATTATAATATATGGAGGACTATGGGGGGCAATTATACTATATGGAAGTCATTATAATATTTGGAGGGCTACGTGGGGAACATAATAATGCTTGGAGAGCTATGAGGGAGCCTTTATACTTTATGGAGGGCTATTTGAGGGCTGTGTTGAGGGCCATTACACAGTGTGAAGAGGTGTTCGGGCAATTATACTTTATGTAAGTCCATTATACTACATAGAGGGCTGTGTGGGGGGTCATCGTTGGGGAACATACTGTGTTCAAATCCTCATTCATTGTCGGGGTGGTTAAGGGGGTCCAATGGGGTCATCATAAGCCAGCGTAAGCCAGTCACCATTCCCATGGGAGTGGACTTACTTTAAAAGCCTTTTTTGATTTTAAACATGATGGAATAAAAGTTTTGTTTTTATATATCAATCTGGACAAGTTGCTGGATTTTCTCATTCTCATGTGCATGTGATGGGTACTGTGGAGGGATCATAACGTGAATGAGAGGCACTTTTGCTGACATCATACTTTATGGGAGCAATGAAAGAGGAATCTAGGGGCTTCAATAGGAGGATAATTACTTTGTAAGGGCTCCAAAGTTGTAAGATATGTACCTATGTGACCCTGCCAAATATTATTATTTTTGGGCAGGACAATTAGAAGGTCTGCTATAGGGCCCTTGATTTCTATGTCCGCCCCTGGTGTAGGATGCATTATCCCATTCATATACGCCTCTGCTGCAGGACTGATTATCCATAACTTACACACCACATCCAATGCCCCTTTCTGGACATACGGGCATTCAAGCCATGTTTCTCCCGAGCGGTGGTTGTTCAGTAGCGCTTGTCCCCCTTCCTGCTCCCACAACCCTTGCTCTACCTACATGGAAGGCCCCTGCTATTAGCTCCGGCCAGCCCTGTGTGCTGTTCTCATGATTGACTAAGCGTTTTGGTAGAAGGAGGCATGGTCTGTTGGGGAAGACACATGATCTTATTGCAATGGCTGTTTGTTGATTCTCAGACTGCATGTCGTTGCATGTGGTGTGAGGACGGTGCTGCATGGCGTACATGTCTGACTAGTTAGTGCCAGGCAAGTGGGCATGTGCCAGATATAATAAGTTCCTAGAATATGAGTTAAATGCACAATAGGGTGTTATCTCTTTAGTAAAGAGGCAAGGTAAATGCTTTCGGGGAATCTGCTCACCTGATGAGGTTGTGCATACCCACAACCAGTTTGATCGCTCAGAAGGCAGCTGCCGCAGGATCAATACATCCATGGATAACCGCGGTAAAGAAATAGCCTGTATAGGATGAAGTGTCGCACGATCTGTGCTGCTACCAAAGAAAACCAGAAGACCGAAGTATCTGGATGAAAGTTTTGCTTTAATGCGACGTTTCGGAGCCAAAAACCCAGTTCCTTCATCAAGGATTACCCATTGATGAAGGAGCTGGGTTTTTGGCTCCGAAATGTGTCGGATTAAAGCAACAACTTCATCCAGATACTTTGGTCTTCTGATTTTCTTTGGCAACAGTGCGGATCGTGCAACACTTCGTCCTATACAAGATATAATAAATTGACAATCAGTGCCTGCTTCCTGTGGTAGCTAATAAGTGGTGTATGCTGTAAGTATGCAGGACGGTGTCTGCCTAGAGGACCACAGCTCTCAGCTCTGCCAACCATTGTTGTGTGTCTGTATGCTTGTGCCAATCCTGCCATTGCCATTAATGATCCTTTTATGGATTCTTCTGTGTGGTTCTTGTATGTTTATATGATGACCCTGTCATCCTTGTGTTTGGATTTTTTTCTATTTCTCAAAATTAAAATGTCCACTATTGTACTCATTTTTACAGGATATATATAAATCTGAATGAACTAGATTTATTTCTACCGATTTTAAGAATTTACTGTCTTGCAGTTCGCCTCAGGCAGCAGAGAGGCTAGGTTCACCCCTGCACACATTGCCCTGATCTTAACATCATTCAGTATGTCTGGGATTACATAAAGAAACAAAAAGATGTGTGCAAATCTAAATTCACAGAAGATCTATGGTTAATTCTCTAAGGTGTCTGGAACAACCTCCCTGCTAAGTTCTTTAAAAAATTCTGTGAAAATATCCATACAAAAATTGATGGTTTGATGCGGTTTCATAGTCAAACGGCAGTCACACCATATATTTATTTGATTTAGGTGGTGTACTGAATGAATCTTAAGTCTTTAGGTTCGAACATCACTCTTGCAGAGTACATTACAATCTTCAGAGTTTAGAACTTTACACATAATTTCAGTAAATACATAAACACAATTTATGCATAATGCAAAACACATTTCCTGATACAAGAGGACTCAATCATGGTATAAAAAGCAAAAAAAAATCCGTTGGGGTTTTCCAATCTCAGACTCGATCTACTTGTAAATTGTTTTATAAAAACAAACAAGCTGTCTTTTACACACCCTTTTAGGTCCAGCGCTGAGTCTCTGCCACCACTTCCAGTGTCTGTTATCATCTGCACTCCTGACTTCTCGTCAATAGGAATGCTGTCAAATTAGTGATCTCAGTGGCTGCTTCCAATTGGGCAGAGCTGCTGATCTCAATTATTGGTTGCAACGCTGTCAACGTGACATCAGCACTGCAAACAAGAACAGACACTGGAAGCAGCAACGGAGACTCAATACCTGACCTAGGGAAAGTGAGAAAAGGACATGCTATATGTTCCTCTAATCAAACAGGACATGACGACATAACCTTCAGACATTTATATCTAACTAGATGGTGGCCCAATTCTAACACATCGGGTATTCTAGAATATGTATGTAGTTTATTTATGAAGATTTAAGAATAGTGCAATGAATACACAATATCTATCTATCATCTACCTATGTGGCTATCGTCTATGTATGGAATATTTATTTATCATCTCTATGAATATTTATGAGTAAAGTTCGTCACACTGACTGACAGCCTTGTAGACAGGAGTGACGTTCGTGACACTGACAGCCTTATAGACAGGAGTGAAGTTTGTCACACTGACTGACAGCCTTATGGACAGGAATGAAGTTCGTCACACTGACTGACAGCCTTGTAGACAGGAATGAAGTTCGTCACACTGACTGACAGCCTTGTAGACAGGAGTGACCTGCGTCACACTGACTAACAGCCTTGTAGACAGGAGTAAAGTTTGTGACACTGACTTACAGCCTTATAGACAGGAGTGAAGTTCGTGACACTGACTGACAGCCTTTTAGACAGGAGTGAAGTGCGTTACAGTGACTAACAGCTTTGTAGACAGGAGTAAAGTTCATGACACTGACTGAAAGCCTTGTAGACAGGAGTGAACTGCGTCACACTGACTGAAAACCTTGAATCCAGGAGTGAAGTTCATCACACTGACTGATAGCTTTGTAGACAGGAGTGAAGTGTGTCACACTGACCGACAGCCTTGTAAACAGGAGTGAACTGTGTCACACTATGACTGGCAGTTCAAATTCCGCGCCAATATCACAGCCGCAGCGACTAATGAGAGACGCCGGTCATCTCCCGGCAGGCTCGCCTCGGAGCTTTGTGCATGAGCGGCGGCGCAAATTTTGAACACGCACGGCTTATCTGTATACGCGGTGTTCATTGGCCGCCGCGTCTGCCAGCGACCAATGAGCCCTGGCGCGTGATTTAGTCGATAGACAGACACGATTAGGCAATTATATAGTATATTCCAAGGCCACCAGCTGCTGAATGCTATTGTGAAATCATGAGAGCTGTGTAAGCTCATAAAGGAAGTTGAACTGGATACCCACACAAACCCATATCCTCTTATCAAATCTGCTTACATTATTATACATGTAGGGGAAACTTTATGCTAAACTACCATAAGTAATCATCTCAAACCTATAGACCAGGTTCACGTGCCATTCAGAATTTGACACCAACTTGTGGTGGGTAAAAACTGCTATTGCAACCAGTTGTATATAGGCCTCGGAGGATGTCCCTTCAGTTGTTTAATTTTGTTTAATTTTGTAGAAAAAATGCTGATCACACACATAGCACAAAACTAAAGTAATTTCAAATAACAACTCTCTGCCTTGAAGAAACACTAAAAGAAATCTTGAAAAAAAAATGTGCTAGCCAGTAACGGTTACTTTTGTAGATCAAGCAGGGGAAAAAATTATGTAATCACTCAATTCTGAGGTAAAAATTATGGAAACACCCTGTAAATTTTCATTCCCAAAACTAACACCTGCATCAAATAAGATCTGCTCGTTAGTCTGCATCTAAAAAGAAGTGATCACACCTTGGAGAGCTGTTGCACCAAGTGGACTGACATGAATCATGGCTCCAACACGAGAGATGTCAATTGAAACAAAGGAGAGGATTATCAAACTCTTAAAAGAGGGTAAATCAACACACAATGTTGCAAAAGATGTTGGTTGTTCACAGTCAGCTGTGTCTAAAATTTGGTCCAAATACAAACAACATAGGAAGTTTGTTAAAGTGAAACATACTGGTAGACCAAGGAAGACACCAAAGCATCAAGACCGGAAACGTAAAGCAATATGTCTCCAAAATAGAAAATGCACAACAAAGCAAATGAGGAATGAATGGCAGGAAACTGGTGTCAATGTCTGTGACCGAACTGTAAGAAACTGCCTAATGGAAATGGGATTTACATACAAAAAAACTAAACAAAAGCCATCATTAACACCTAAACAGAGAAAAAGCAAGGTTACAATGGGCTAAGGAAAAGCAATCGTGGACTGTGGATGACTGGATGAAAGTTATATTCAGTGATGAATCGCAAATCTGCATTGGGCAAGGTGATGATGCTGGAACTTTTGTTTGGTGTTGTTCCAATGAGATTTATAAAGATGACTGCCTGAAGAGAGCATGCAAATTTCCACAGTCATTGATGATATGGGGCTACATGTCAGGTAAAGGCACTGGGGAGATGGCTGTCATTACATCTTCAATGAATGCCCAAGTTTACGTTGATATTTTGGACACTTTTCTTATTCCATCAATTGAAAGGATGTTTGGGGATGATGAAATCATTTATCAAGATGATAATGAATCCTGTCATAGAGCAAAAACTGTGAAAACATTACTTGAAAGAAGACACATAAGGTCAATGTCATGGCCTGCAAATAGTCCGGATCTCAATCCAATTGAAAATCTTTGGTGGAAGTTGAAGAAAATGGTCTATGACAAGACTCCAACCTGCAAAGCTGATCTGGCAACAGCAATCAGAGAAAGTTGGAGCCAGATTGATGATGAGTACTGTTTGTCACTCATTAAGTCCATGGCTCAGAGAATGCAAGCTGTTATAAAAGCCAGAGGTTGCGCAACAAAATACTAGTAATGTATTTGAGTATTGTTTTTGTTGTTTGTCATGATTCCAGAATTTTTTCCTCAGAATTGATTGATTCAATAACTTTTCCCCCTGCTTGGTCTACAAAAGTAACCATTACTGGCTAGCATATTTTTTTTTACAAGATTTCTTTTAAGGTACCATCACACGCCGCTATATGGCTTCCATATCGCTGGCAATTTGACGTGAGTGCGCACGTTTCGGGCGCTTTTTTCACACCACTGTGGAGCAGTCACACGTAGCGATCTCGCGTGCGATCTTTGGTGATCCTGCATTCCGGAAATCGCCTGCAGAAAACAGGAAACAATCTTCCTTTTATACATCGCAGAGTCACATGCCACAATCGTAGCAGCGATGTGGGCATACTGTCTCGATAGGGGCGTGCTAGAGTGTGTTTCTCCGCGCCCCTATCACTGCGATTGGTGGATGGAACTGCGTTCCCATTGGTCAGCCTTGCATGAATGCTTGGCTCATCAAATAAGGCGCCTCGGACAAGGCCAGCCATTTGGAACGCAGTATTACCCACCAATCGCCGCAGATGCGGTGCGAAAAAAAACACATCCAAGCATGCCTACGGGATTTATTTCAGGATCGCTGTGTATGTCGCTATCGCCCTGTCACACGGCACGAAGCGTTGAGATTGCCTGGTGGATATCGCCTGATTTCACTGCAGTGCAGGGCAATCAGGCGATGCTCCACCAGCGATTTCTCACCGTAGAATCGCCCAGTCACACGCCACTATGCACAGACGATGTGGTTTCCACTTCACCGAAATTGGGAATTCACAGTCATCTCGCCGGAGATATGGCGGCGAGTTGACGGTACCTTTAGTGTTTCTTCAAGGCAGAGAGTTCCCATTTGAAATTACTTTAGTTTTGTGCCATGTCTGTAATCAGTTTTTTTTCTACAAAATTAAACAACTGAATGAACATCCTCCGAGCCTGGTAATTGCATAATTGTTGCCAGAGGTTGTAGAACATATTGCAGATTTTATATTCTTAAGATTCGCTTTGCATACAAATATTTATATATATTTTTTTTTTTACCCAAACACTTGATTTGTGCTATACATTTTTGTAGACTTTTGAAGCAGAACTGCATAACACATATGTGAAACAATTATGCCTCATAAGAACATCTTAAAATTGGAAAGTTGTTAGTGAAGATCATTTGTAGTACCCTGAATGCTGGTGATAGAATCTCGGGTTGATGATAGCTCAAGAACATATTCTTTTGATAATGTGGCTTAATTCATATGTACAACCAGTAGGTGTAGTAAATAAATTGCTTGGCCTTAAATGGAGAACGTTTTATCATCTTTTAATACATGACTTGTCTATTGTTTAAAGTGAACCTGTCACCTAGTTACATCACCCCAAGGTGTTACTATCTGCCCCTGCTCCTTCCTATTACTATTCTAACTATCCCTCTCACTATCATAAATGTGTGCTGTGATGGTGTATAAAATGCATTTTCTACTTACAGGCTTGTATGTTAATGAAGTGGGGGCTACTGTTATTAGCCCCCCTGGGCATCCTCTTTCGCTCCCCTTCCCCACCTCGATCCTTCTTTATCACGCCCCAATGAGCGTCTTCATTCCCTTCTGAAAAGTCTCCTATTTTTTTAAATTCCCACTCCTTCTCGTAGTATTGCGCCGAGTTGGAGCAACATATCCGACTCGGTGCATTGTGGGGCTGGTCATGTGGGCCGGCTCGGCTCCCGGCGCATGCGCAGTGGGCATATTGAAGCCAAGCCGTCCAATGTGATCAGCCCCACAATGCACCGGGTCGGATATGATGCTCCAACAGGGCGCAATACTATGAGAATGGGTGGAAATTTAAAAAATAGGAGGATTTTCAGAAGGGAATGAAGACGCCCATCGGGGCATGATAAAGAAGGATCGAGGTGGGGACAGGGAGCGAAAGAGGATGCCCAGGGGGGCTAATAACTATAGCCCCACTTCATTAACATACAAGCCTGTAAGCAGAAAATGCTTTTTATACACCATTTAGGAGAGAGAGGGATAGTTAGAATAGTAATAGGAAGAAGCAGGGACAGGCAGTGACAATTTGGGGTGCTTAAACTAGGTGACAGGTTCACTTTAAAGTACAGTTTACTATTGAAAATCTACAAAATACCTACAATGATACAAGACAAGCTTATAACGTCATAATTAAAACAAAAAGTTTCCAAAGGAATGAAAAATGTATACAATTTGCAATGTAACCATTTTAAATCTGTTCAACTCTGTTGTCAATGTAAATATTTGTCTCTGAATCTTTTGCTGACAAGGTATTTATACAGAATAAGCACAAGAAACTAAAGAATGTATTAAAGACTTAATTTTTATGAAATTGAAAAAAAAAAAAACTGAACTCAACACAGCAAAACATTTCTGCAGCATGTCCAAATCATATATACCACTGTGTTCAGCTGATTGGGATGGTGGTCACACAGGTAAGATGATCGCTAGCTGAACCTGCCCATTTCAGTAGGACAAGATGCTAATCTAATTCATTTGAGGGTTTCCCTGCTTACACTCAACAAGCGATGTTAAAGGGGAATCCGGGGACAGAATCCCACACACTGTCACTCAGCTCAGGAGAGTTGTGTGATGCATACAGCAGGCATATAGAGTGTGCGCCAGCTTATATTGTGAGCATCAGAGCCAGTGACCATGCCCCTGCCATGCACCCTGTTCTCACTACATGTCAGCCCGACTCTGTATGGCTGCTGTATGCATCCCACAACTCTCCTGAGCTGAGTGACAGTGTGTATATTTGTGAAGCTGTCATTGTTATGTTAGCTCAAGAGAGTACAACAATACATACAGCAGGCATATAGAGTGGGGTTGGCATGTAGTGAGAACAGGGGGCATGGCAGGGGCATGGACACATACACTGTTGATCACAATATATGCCAGCCCACACTCTGTATGCCTGCTGTATGGATCACACGACTCTCCTGAGCTGGAGAGTGTGGGCTGGCATATAGTGTGAGCATCAGAGCTGGTAGCCACACACCCCTGTTCTCACTAAATTCCAGCCCACACTCTAATATGCCTGCTATATGCATTGCTGTACTCTCCTGAGCTACAGGTGACAGCTGCACAAACATACACACTGTCCTCTCAGGTCAGGAGAACTTGAATGTAGGATGATCATGGAGCCCCTGATGGCTATGCCTCTATCACACCCCCCATGCTCTGCGCAGTAGCATGAAGCTGAATCTGCTCTGTGACTTATTGTCCCGCGAGGGAGGGGAGAGTGCTGAGGAGCAGATAAGAATTTATTGATTTATAAGCGATCTAAACCTCCTAGAACTGCAGTAGACAGCTCAGCTTCATCATATAGGAGGGCAGGGACAGTACAAAAAAAATTGTTTGCCCAGTGTTCCCCTTTAAGGGAAAGAAGAATCAGATTATCTGGATTTTAATATTTCCGATTCTTGGGCCTCATGGGAGAGAATTCTCCATTCAGCAAAATCAAACAAGCATGCCCTTATTATTTTTACCTTTATTTCATTAATTAAAAGCAAATCCTGATAAATATTACATTGTATTTAGTGATGAGCGAGTACTAAAATGCTCGGGTGCTCGAAGCTCGGGCCGAGCATCCCGAGATACTCGTGTACTCGGCCCGAGTACCGAGCCCAATGTTATCCTATGGGAGACCCGAGTATTTTTATGAAATGACTGCCGGCAGCATGTAGAAACCCTACAAATGTCACAAACGTCTCAGAAGAGTGCTCAAATGACATGGCAACACCATGGGGAAGACCCCTGGAAGCATTTCTCACTCAAAAGTCACAGCTGTGAACAATCTTGTCCGAGTTTCACGCCAATTTTACGGAGTCACCAGAAAACCTTCCAAAATGATACCAAAATGAATATTTAGGGTGGAAATGTTAAGGGCACATACCCAATAGTGAGATACAGCTGTTACTTTTTGTGATTACATGAAAGATTTTACGTGAAAACATTGTGCGGCACTCCGATGTCCCTGAGAAGAGACGTACATGAAGGCCTCTTGACATAATGTGCCCATTTTGAGGAACTGGGTCTATTGTAGTATTTTCCTTTGCCAGAGCAGTCCAAAATTGGGAGGTTCACCAATGCCCCTGGATAGAGACGTGCATGAGGGCCTGTAAACCTGAAGTGCCCATTGTAAGGAAGTGGGTGTATTGTAGTATAGCCCTTTGACAGGGCAGCCAAAAATTGGGAGGCTCCATATTGTCCCTGGATAGAGACATGCATAAGGGCCTGTAAACCTGAAGTGGGTGTATTGTAGTATAGCCCTTTGGCCAGGGCAGCCAAAAATTGGGAGGCTCCACATTGTCCCTGGATAGAGACGTGCAGGAGGGCCTGTAAACCTGAAGTGGGTGTATTGTAGTATAGCCCTTTGGCAGGGCAGCCAAAAATTGGGAGGCTCCACATTGTTCCTGGATAGAGACGTGCAGGAGGCCTGTAAACCTGAAGTGGGTGTATTGTAGTATAGCCCTTTGGCAGGGCAGCCAAAAATTGGGAGTCTCCACATTGTCCCTGGATAGAGACGTGCAGGAGGGCCTGTAAACCTGAAGTGGGTGTATTGTAGTATAGCCCTTTGGCCAGGGCAGCCAAAAATTGGGAGGCTCCACATTATCCCTGGATAGAGACGTGCATGAGGGACTCAAAACATTTTTCCCATTGAAAAGGAGCGGGTATCCTGTCGTTGTAATGCCCATTCAAAAAGAATGGGCGTAAAAATTTACCTCTGGGGGTATACCTGAAACAACAGCCCTAACTATTGTAACGGTCATCATGGTGGCACATGAGGAGAAGGAGGAGCAGTCCAGCGATTAGCCAAGGAAGAGGAAGACGACGTGGTGGATGATCCAGTTGCTGACCCAACCTGGCAGGAGGATATGCACAGCGAGGACAGCAGTGCACAGGGGGAGGGAGGCGTAGCATCCCAACAGGCAGTACGAAGCAGGGTCGGGTCCGCAGGCAGAAGGCAGGCAACCGTTCCCCGGAACAACAACACGACACAAGGTGCCTGTGCAAATGTTAGGTCTTCCCCAGTCTGGCAGTTTTTTAAGTTGGCTCCAGATGACTCTAAAAAGGCCGTTTGCAACACCTGCCATGCCAGCAGCAGCAGGGGTACGAAAACTAGCAGCCTGACCACCACCAGCATGATCAGGCACATGTCAGCCAAGCACCCGACTTTGTGGGAAGTACAACAGAGTCGAGGAGCGGTGCTTGCTGATGTCACTGCTACGTCTTCGCGTGTTGTGCGTGCAAGCCAATCCCCTGTACATGCTGGCCGCAAACAAGCCTCTGGCCCTGCACCTGAAGTTGCCCACGCACAAATAACCCCACCATCAAGCACGTCCTTGTCCCAGCGCAGCGTTCAATTATCCATTCAGCAAACCTTTGAACGCAGGCGCAAATACGCTGCCAACGCCCCACATGCCACAGTCCTGAATTATCACATTTCGCGACTCATAGCGCTAGAAATGTTGCCTTTCCGGCTGGTGGAGACGGAAGCATTCCGCGACCTGATGGCGGCTGCTGTCCCACGTTACTCGGTCCCCAGCCGCCACTATTTCTCCAGATGTGCCGTCCCCGCATTGCATAACCACATGTCCAACAGCATCACACGTGCCCTGAACAACGCTGTTTCAGCCAAAGTCCACCTAACCACAGACACGTGGACAACTGCTTGTGGGCAAGGCCGTTACATCTCCTTGACAAAACACTGGGTTAATATTGTGGAGGCTGGGACACAGTCTGAGCGAGGGACGGAACACGTCCTTCCCACAGCAAGGATAGCAGGCCCTACCTCTGTCAGGGTTTCACCGACACTCTACAGCTCCGGAATGTCATGCTCTTCAGCCTCCTCCTCCTCCTGCGCATCCTCATCCACTGTACCCTCCACACCAGTCCCAATCTGGAAGCACTGCAGCACTGCCTCTGCGAAGCGGCAACAGGCTGTGCTGAAGCTAGTCTGCATAGGTGACAAACCCCACAATGCAGAAGAGGTGTGGACAGCTCTGAAACAGCAGGCAGATCACTGGCTCACACCTCTGAACCTAAAGCCAGGAAAGGTAGTGTGTGACAATGTCCGGAACCTGGTGGCAGCTTTGAGGCGAGGCCAGCTGACGCATGTTCCATGCGTGGCCCATGTGCTCAACCTGGTGGTTCAGAGGTTTCTAAAGTCATACCCAGAGCTGTCTGAACAGCTGGTAAAAGTTCGCCGTCTGTCTGCACATTTTCGCAAGTCACCTGCTGCTTCAGCCGGCCTTCCCGGCTTTCAGCGCCGTTTGCGTCTTCCGGCCCACAGACTGGTGTGTGATGTCCCCACGCGTTGGAATTCAACTCTGCACATGTTGGTCAGGATATGTGAGCAGAAGAGGGCAGTTGTGGACTACCTGCATCACCTAAGCCGTCGGGAAATGGGTCAAACTCCACACATAACACCTGAGGAGTGGAGATGGATGTTCGACCTATGTACCGTCCTCCAAAACTTTGATGACTCCACCAAGATGGTGAGCGGCGATGACGCCATTATTAGCGTCACCATACCACTACTCTGCCTTCTAAAACGGTCTCTGCTGAAAAACAAAGAGGATGCATTGCAGGCCGAGCGCGATGACTTGGAGCAAGAAACAGTAGTGAGTGTGGGTGAAAACACACAGCCCAGCCTCATCTCATCACAACGTGCAGTGGAGGATTATGACGAGGAGGAGGAGGATGAAGAGATGGAGCAACTCTCTGGCCAAATTGAGGATATGACATGCACACCAGTCATACCCTCGATTCTGCGTGGCTGACCAGAGGACAGTGGAGATGAGGAGGAGGAGGAGGACAGCATGTTCAGTCATCGTGTTGGTCTGGATACTGAAGTGATGGCTGTTAAGAGTCTGGCGCACATGGCTGACTTTATGGTAAGCTGCCTGGCTCGTGACCCTCGCGTTCACAACATCTTGGCCGACAATCAGTACTGGTTGGCAACACTGTTAGACCCACGCTACAAGGAGAACTTTATGTCTCTCATTCCTGAGGCGGAGAGGTCAGCCAAAATGCAGCATTTCCAGAAGGCCATAGTCACGGAAGTAGGCAAATCATTCCCCTCACAAAACGCTAGCGGCATAGGTCAGGAATCGGTGGACAACCAAGGCGTACGGCCGAGAGGGGCACAAGTCCAATCCGCCAGAGGTAGGGGAACAGTCTTTACGATGTGGGACAGTTTTCTCAGCCCCTCACGTACCACAGCCCCTGAGGTGCGGGTAGTGCCACAAGAAATGCTAAGTTTGGCCAGATGCTGAAGGAGTACCTTGCAGATCAAACAACTGTACTGCTAGATTCCTCTGTGCCTTACAATTATTGTGTCTCCAAGCTGGACACGTGGCATGAATTGGCTCTCTACGCCTTGGAAGTCCTGGCCTGCCCTGCCGCTAGCGTTTTGTCAGAGCGTGTTTTCAGAGCCGCAGGTGGAATCATTACTGATAAACGCACCCGTCTGTCAACTGAAAATGCTGACAGGCTGACTCTGATCAAGATGAACAAGGGTTGGATTGGGCCAGACTTCACCACACCACCAACAAATGACAACTGAATTTAAATTTTGTTATGGGAATTTGCCATGTACCTCCACTCACCCATGGGTACACACTTCTGGACTTCCGAGTGTCCAAGTGTGGGATCAGTAATGTCCGTGGACGTGTACTCGTCCTGGTGGTAGGAAGGAGGATCAGGTTGGGAAATGTGCGGTGCAGTATCACGGCTACTGACACTTGACCGTGTGGAAGACAGGGTGTTTGTGGAGGTGCCAATCTGACTTGAAGCATTATCCGCTATCCAAGTAACAACCTGTTGACATTGGTGTTGGTTCAAGAGCGGTGTACTGCAGCGGGCCCCAAGAATTTGGAACAGGACGTGTGAGCCAGTAGATGTGCCCCTTTCTTGTTACGAAATTAGTGCTTGCACACGACCTCGGCCTCTGCCTGCACCACCATCACGTTCACTTCCTTGTTCCTTGCCAACGCCCTTGCGCATTTTGCTTGTATACAGCGACAACAGTCTGGTGACTGTAATGGTCACAGGAGAGTAGGATTTTAGACCCTAACCTGTATTAAGGTAGTAAGTACACCAGTCTGGTGAATGTAATGGTCACAGGAAATTAGTATTTTAGTCCCTAACCTGTATTAAGGTAGTAAGTACACCAGTCTGGTGACTGTAATGGTCACAGGAGAGTAGGATTTTAGTCTCTAACCTGTATCAAGGTAGTAAGTACACCAGTCTGGTGACTGTAATGGTCACAGGAGAGTAGGATTTTAGTCCCTAACCTGTATTAAAGTAGTAAGTACACCAGTCTGGTGACTGTAATGGTCACAGGAGAGTAGGATTTTAGTCCCTAACCTGTATTAAGGTAGTAAGTACACCAGTCTGGTGACTGTAATGGTCACAGGAGAGTAGGATTTTAGTCCCTAACCTGTATTAAGGTAGTAAGTACACCTGTCTGGTGACTGTAATGGTCACAGGAGATTAGGATTTTAGTTCCTAACCTGTATCAAGGTAGTAAGTACACCAGTCTGGTGACTGTAATGGTCACAGGAGATTAGGATTTTAGTCCCTAACCTGGATCAAGGTAGTAAGTTCAACAGTCTGGTGACTGTTATGGTCACAGAAAAGCTTGGATACCGATCTGTATCACCCTGCCTATATCCTCCTAGATTTGTCCTGAGAAGGACTGTTGTGGTCAGCAGCAGTTTGCAGCCCTGCTCCAAATCTACCTATGAGGGCCGCAAATCTGTCCCTAAGCAGCAGCAGACACTCTCCCTACACTCACTGTCTGGATGCCTGTGTGCAGAGCACAGCGCGGCCGGGTCTTATAAAGGCTCGGTCACGCTGTGCAGGCCAGCCAATCACTGCAATGCCACAACTAACAGGGCTGTGGCATTGCAGTGGTCTGCCAGCCAATCCCTGCATGTGGGCTGGCTCTCAAAAGAGCGCCAACATGCAGAGATGACGACCACGAGCACAGCACGAGTATCGCGAGATTACTCGGTGCTCGCCGAGTAGCCCGAGTACAGTGATACTCGTGCGAGTACCGAGTAGTGGCGAGCATGCTCGCTTATCACTAATTGTATTCTATTTTGATTTTCTAATAGTAAGCTTAATTATTCTGCTGTTCCTATATGATTGTTGGAGTGTTCTCACCTGCGCTTCTGTTAATAGCATTTAAGATATGATTTATAGCAGCTACAAGTAAAAAGCAAACTAGAGATGTGCATTGACTTTATGGCTGCATTTTCTGGGGATGTTCAGTGACTATAGCAGAGATTGTTGTACAAATTGAAAGGCTTGAAAAAAATCAGTCCCATACTCATCAAGAAAACTGAGACAATTTTTTTCTCAGTTGTCATCTGTGTACTGTCGGTATTGAATCCGTTTTTATAGATATATAAATGAATAAATTATTATAATTATTACTTATCAGCTATTAATCTTTCACAGTAGCATTTACAGTTTTCCATCTTATAGAATTGTAAGGTATGCCTAAAAATCGGATTCATACTGATGGTCCATACAGCATCCAATTTTTGTTCTTGCACTTTACCATATTGTGCGACTGTGAATGAGCAATCACAGCATGTGATCTGAGGGATGTGCGCTGACATATCAGCACTTCCCTGCATGATCACTGCAAGAGTTTAGCTTTGCTGACATCCAAGCCCCTGTGATAATAGCCAGGTGGCCTTTTCTTTTTTAGATCCACCCATAGACAGGATCTAATAGCCATTCTGTCAGTGTAATCTGACAGGTCTCATATATTGTAAAGCAATGATTTGGACAAAATAGTGTAATAGATTTGAATCTGATATGGAAAACGTATGTTAGATAAATATGATGCTGCTCAGGCTAGTTTCACATCGCGATTTTTTCCTGTCTGTGGGATCCTACTTTTTGTAGGATCCCACGGACAGGAAAGGATCAGGATCGGATGTGAACTTCAAGGCCATTTCTGTGTCTGGGGCCGTGATTTTCAGGAGCCCGGACACAGAAAGAGCTATGCGGGGCACTTTCACTTCCGCAATGTATATTATATTATAAATTACACAGGTCAACAAAAAAAATTTTTTTTTCTGGTGCCCAAAATATTTTAATGAATTTGGGGTATTTTTGGGGTGCTGATTCTGAATATGCTATCAGTTTTGCCAGATTGGCTCAAGTTTTTGAGATTTTTGGTATCTTATTTATAGCACTTGTTGGTAAATGCGACGCATCATCTCATTAATTTCTTTGGATTAGTACTTGAACTGAGCAGTTCTCAATATAGTTTTGTGTTAATTAGTGTTCTAAAAGTTTGTTCATAGCTTGATTTTTTGCTCTAACTTTATGTTGTTTTCTGTTGTCCAGTGAAAAGCATGAACTCATCAAGAAGAAGTTGTCTTAACGATCCAGACTCATTCTGTTACATTTGTGGTGAATATACACTGACAAAACATAGAAGAAACATAACAGACTTCGTTAAAAAAGTAGCAAAAAACGTCTTTTTTGTTACACATTTTACGAAAAATCTCAAAAACTTGAGCCAATCTGGCAAAACTGATGACATATTCAGAATCAGCACCCCAAAGTTACCCTAAATTCAATGAAATATCTTTGGCACCAAAAATGCTGTTGACCAGTGTTATATTCTCACCTTTCCAGCGATCCCCCGGTGTTGGCACATCTAGCTTCGAGCGTTGTAGGACCTAGGAATACGGGGCTACCCGATCAGCGTCATTGGTCACATGACTACAGTAACCGGTCATGTGACCCGATCAGTTAATCGGGTTGTCACACAACGCCAGGTCCTGTCCTGGGAGAAAATATAAATTTTTTTTAACCCTTGCTTTTACTTAATTTCACTTCCGCAATGTATGTATATACATAGTGGAAGTGAAATTAGACGGCATTCAGCAATTTTAGTGTACTGAGCATGCTCAGTACACTAAAATCAGGTCCGAGAAACGATCCTGTCTTTTCTCGGACCCATGCTCCATAGGCCCCCATGTTAATTGTCGTGGATTATGCCGGATCCGATTGTGTCCGATTTGGTCCGCTGTGCCCAAAATCGGAGCAATCTCTGATTTTTGGGACAGCAAAAAAATCAGACAGAATCGGATCTGACACAAATCGGATTTTGTGCCAATAGGGATACATTGGGGCCAAATCTGATCCGTGTCTGTTAGTTTTACAATGGACAGCCACGGATGGGCCAAAAACGTGATGTGACAGCAGCCTCACCTGGTCAGGTTGTGTCAGAAGCAACCACTGATACACGCTTGTTTCACAAGATAGCTGCCGCAGTACAAGCATGAAAAGTACATGGATATCAGAAAAGGAAAGGGTTGACCGCGCTGCTGTCTTCAATGATGACACTATTGGTATCTTCAATTGTGATTTATTCTACTCGTTTTGGAGATTCCCTTGTTAATCAGGAATTCATCACATTACATATTGTTGCAAATATAATACAGAAATATATACATATATAGCAGAAGCATTGTTTGAGAAAAGCGCGCTTTGAAAAAGGCACACTGCAAAAAAACATTGCGTCATCTGATCCAGAAGAGGTTGGTGACCCTTTAGATTACATTGGTTACAAATCAGATAAAAAAAACTTTTCATCTACTGAACACTTGGAATCTACCGGTATATAAATCTTATATAATTCTTATTAAATAACATTTATGTCAGAATTGAAGGATACAAGAAGATTTTTCACATATAAAGGTAATCAAGTAGAGTATGAACAATTAAAAAAAGAGAAGAAAAATTATCTTTTTATTATTGATGAGTGAAGGGATTGGGATAAGGCTGGGTTTGAACACTTGTCTGAAAATCCTTTGTGTATTGCTTAAATCATTGGAGCTATCTAAGTATTTTCGAATTGGCAGTATTTTGGAAATTTGCTATAAATCTAAATATTACCAACAATTCCCAACCTCTTGCGGATCAGATGATGCAATGTTTTCTTGCAATGCGTCTTTTCAAAGCGCGCTTTTTTCAAGCAGTGCTTCTGCTATATATATGCCTGTATTTCCAACAATATGTATGTGATCAACTTCTGATGAAGTTGGGAATCTCCAAAATGCGTAGAATAAATCACAATTGAATATTTCTATATTGTTATCATTAAAGGTCTCATGTATTGTTATATGTCTACTGCAATGCATGAGTCCAGTGATAAGAGGAATAAAAGTTAAGGGGTTATCCACTACTTGGACAAACCCTTCTCATTCCCTATGTGCGCCCCCCATAAAAATAAAAAAAAAACTGGTTATGTTCCAGCGATGTTGAAACTTGTGCTTCCAGGGTCCAAGTGACATTATTATGACTTACAAGCCATGCGACCAATCACCTCTGGCTTCCTTCTTCCCTCATTGGAGGTGATTATACAGTGGAGAAAAAAAGTATTTAGTCAACCGACAATTGTGCAAGTTCTCCTACTTAAAGAGAACCTGTCACCTGGAATTAAGGCCCTGACCTATCACTAGCTGTCCCTAAACCTTCCTGGGTGCTCCCTAACCATCCCTGTCTGTTCAAAATCTGACTTGTAAAGAGTTAGAAAAAATACTTTAAACTTACAGCACATCGCTCTCTCAGGCGACTGGAAAGGCGGCTCCATTGTCCCCTCCTCACAGCTTTCCAGCACGCCCTGCTGGGCGGTATAATTCTTTATTCATGTCCTCTTGAATTTGGAATCTCCCGCCCTCTTTTCATGCAATGATGGACCAGCCAGTACGTCACATCCGGCCACGGTGCATTATGGCCCTTAAAAAGATGAGAGAGGCCTGTAATAAACATCATTGGTAGACCTTAACTATGAGAGACAAAATGAGAAAACAAATCTTGAAAATCAAATAGTCTGATTTGGAAAGAAATTTTTTCAAATTTTGGTGGAAAATAAGTATTTGGTCAAATTTGGTAAAATTTCCCAATAACATGAAGTACAACATGTGTGATGCAGCGGCTTGCTGCATTGCAAATATGTATGATGTGACTTGTAGTAGTAATGCATTATGCTGGGACTTGAGGTTCCACAGGTTCACGTAATGCATTAAAAGTTCTACACTGCGGGTGAGCTAAAAGACAAGAGTGAGTGTCTAAAGCTGATTCCTCACATATCTGGGTGTCTGAGGGAATAAAATTTCTGTGTAAATGGGATTTGTTTGCCTCTGTCTGTTTGGGGAGCAGGAGCTGCCCTGGAAGACGTATCACCAGGAGGCCAGAGCTCATGCTTAGAAGCAGGCAGTTTTTTGGAAGGTATGAGGTTCAGAGACCATGGGATCCCTCTCTTGTTTGGGACCAGCTGGGGCCTTGGAAGGAACCTGTGAGGGCTCGCTCTCAGTGCTTGGAGTGACCATTGTCATGGAATGTACCTGGTATGAAAGTGTGGAAACGGCTGGCATCCTGGAAGGTACACAATGAGGAGACCACAGGGATATTCAGGAATCCACAGCCCTGCTGATGATCTGGAACTGACAAGTGTTGTTGATCCCAGGGAGGCAGTTTACTGAATGATGAACTGGCTGGAGTCAGTAAATGGAGCTGGGAATAGCTTCTGAAGGTAACCATGTGTCTTAAGGGGACTATGTGAATACTGTCAGGTGGGCGTATCCACCATTAGTACAGACTGGTATGTCACTAATGCTCCATTGATTCGAATGGACTGTGCACTGTATGCAGTTTATGATGTGTTAATAAACTGCTGAATTTTATTTTACTGTAACAATGTTAAAGCCTGAATGTAGTAAATACTGTGCATTCTATATATTATTCACCCCCCCACAAAGCAAAGAATCCTCATGAAACAAAAGCAGTGGAAAATATCTGAAGTGATAAAAAGGCTGTTCAAAGTCCATGGTAAGAGAAAACAGGGCCATGAAAAGTCAGGAAGAGACTTGAAATGTACTTTCTACCTCCTTTGAGTTAAGACTCATTTACACTGGCTGATTTGTTTTATCACCTGTTTGACAGGCTAATATCACAAATAAAAATATCGCAAATAATGCATTTGCCAACAAGCAGCCAGGAGGGGGTTTCATTGGCCACCTCAAACGGCGGTCAAAGAGAAATCGTAGACAGCTGCAATTTCATACCAGTGGTTGGATTGCTGAGGCTAGAGAGATTTTCTCAGACAGGAATTATACACAACCTAAATATACCCCATGCATAGTGTAACCTTCAAGTAGTTAACCAAAATTTATAAAGTTTAAGTTACCTCCTGTTAGGAGGTTCAGAGTTTGGAGAACTACCTGAAGTGTGAAATAGTACCACGCCATCTGCCTATATCTCTGACTCTGGGTTTACGTTATAAGAGCTCTTCTCTGTTGGAAAAGTGGCAATATGAGGAAACATCAAGCTGATTGAGATTAATGTGCATGTTACTAGAGGAAGAAAAATAGACTCTTGCTAATTTATCTACTAGCCTCAAAGAGAAGATTGGGGTACCTAATAAATGTTCTAGCCAGAGTGATTTTGCTTCTAAAGGATCTATGTTGCAAAATCAGAACGGTTACAATACCACTTAAAGGGAACCAACCACCCCAAATGACCCCCCCGGACTATTAATATGGTTCCCTACACCCAGCACATACATGTGCTGCAAGCTTTTTTGCTAAAAAAACTGTTTTTTATAAGTTAAGATATAGCTTTAGAAAGTTTATAACGAAAGGACGGGTGGGCGTTACTTAGCTGGGTCTAAAGCCGAGATCTGCTGCCAGTCATCATCCTGTCCTGGTCACAGCAGTAACGGCCAGCCCTTTTTTCAGCGTCCCAGGCTGGTGCACGGGATGTCATGCCCGTGCACACGTCATCAGCTACAGCCGGGTCGCGAGCGCGCACTCTGACTTCCTGCGCTCAGCTGTGGAAGTCAGAGCGTGTGCTCGGTACCCGGCTGTAGCTGATGACGTGTGCACGGGCATGACATCCCGTGCACCAGCCTGGGACGCTGAAAAAAGGGCTGGCCGTTACTGCTGTGACCAGGACAGGATGATGACTGGCAGCAGAATCTCGGCTTTAGCCCCAGCTAAGTAACGCCCACCCGTCCTTTCGTTATAAACTTTCTAAAGCTATATCTTAACTTATAAAAAACAGTTTTTTTTAGCAAAAAAGCTTGCAGCACATGTATGTGCTGGGTGTAGGGAACCATATTAATAGTCCGGGGGGGGTCATTTGAGGTGGTTGGTTCCCTTTAAAAGAACGTAAACATAGAAACTTCATACATGATACTCATGATTCTAAAGATAAAGTATAACATTGTTCCAACTACAAAAACTCACAGAGACCAGTGGAAAGAGATATGTTTACCACTGACACAGAAATCTCAAACACGGAGGGACTCCCAAGGGGCCAAAAAGGGAGACAGGTCTATAGAGGTGGAGGATGTAGCCGACAGGGTGACAAAGATACTGGGGGTCATTTTTTAGATCAGGGGTCCCCAAACATTTTACATAGGAGGCCAGTTCACTGTCTCTCAGACCGTTGGAGGGCCAGACTATAAAAAAAAACCTATGAAAATCCCTATGCACACTGCACATATCTTATTTTAATGTAAAAAAAAAAAAACTGGAACAAATACAATAGTATTTAAAATAAAGAACAAGTCAATTTAAATCAACAAACTTACCAATATTTCAATTGGAACTATGGGCCTGCTTTTGGCTAATGAGATGGTCAATGTCCGTTTCCATATTTGTCACTGCTAGCCATAACAAGTGATGCAAGTATGCATCAGTTAGTCTAGATCTGGTTGGAGATTTCAGATGTTTCATTCTGGAAAATTCTGGATTAATTTTTCTTTTTCTTGATGTCATTGTTTCCTAGGGATTCCAAATTGCTATTAGTAAAATACCTAGATATATATACAGCCCTACAAAAACAATATACCAACAATAATACTATACTGTACCCCCGATTATATCCTTCAACGCACACTGTACTCCCCAAATACAGCTAGTGCACCCCTGAAATGTGCTTCTCTCTTTCCCCATATAGGTCAAGCTCTCTGCCCCTATATAGGTCCAGCTCTCTGCCCCTCATATAGGTCCATGCTCTCTGCCCCCATATAGTCCATTATCTCTGCCCCATATAGGTCCATGCTTTCTTCCCCACATAGGTCCCTGCTCTCCCCATATAGGTCTGGCTCTCTGTCCCCATATAGGCTCTCTGCCCCCATATAGGTCCCTGCTCTCACCCATATAGGTCCCTGCTCTCCCACATATAGGTCCATGCTCTCTCCCCCATATAGGTCCATGCCCTCTGCCCCATATAGGTCCATGCTCTCTGTCCCATATAGGTCCATGCCCTTTGCCCCCATATAGGTTCATGCCCTCTGCCCCATATAGGTCCATGCTCTCTTCCCCACATAGGTCCCTACTCTCCCCCATATAGGTCCAGCTCTCTGCCCCCATATAGGCTCTCTGCCTCCATATAAGTCCCTGCTCTCACCCATATAGGTCCAGCTCTCTCCCCCATATAGGTTCATGCTCTCTCCCCCATATAGGCTCTTTGCCCCCCTACCCCCATGTCCAGTTAAAACAAATAAATGTAAAAATATACTTACCTAGCGCTGCAGCCGTTCCCGCGCTGAGTTCTCGGCGCCTCGGTCTTCGGCTGTCAGGCTTACATGAACACGTTATGCGTTACTACGTCGCAATGTGATCATTCTAGGCTAGGATGGTGAGCGCCGAGCGTCTATACAGGAATGAGAGTTCCTGTGTAGCGCTGACTGCGTTATTTCAATTGTAAGTTCCTGTGCGCTCACAATTGAAATAAATCAGGGAAGTGCGACAGGGGCCAGGTAAATGGCCTCAGGGGGCCGGATGCGGCCCGCGGGCCATAGATTGGGGTCCCCTGCATTAGAGACATTCATCACTTTGCTAGTAAGCTTAAGTGGCACAAATTTTAAAAGCAACAAAACAATACCATCAGTGGTGGTCTAGAGTTCTCTGAAGTACTACTTCCTGATATACGTTTTTGCTTTCATTTAGCAGATGAGAATTTGATTTCTTGGGGTGAGGGTCCTTTTACGGACCTAAAAACAAAAGTGAAAAGATGCCCCCAGTATCAACTCTCCGCAATTTATATTTTGTTTAAGTAACCTTGTAAGTAAAGATCTGGAAGCAAAAGAGAGAGCAAAATAGACAGAAACTGACTCAAAAGATAATTTTAGCCATGCACAATTTAGAGCAGGATTACTCCCTGTCAAGTAAGGAAACGTCGTGTTCCTAGATAGTGGTCAATACCAACAGATGTGTCATTTGATTTTGAATGGCACTGAAAATTAGTCCAGATTGAGCACAAATCCCATGTTTTCTTTTCTTCCTTAATTAAAAGATCTATTAATACGGGGCAGAGAACAACACCTCATATGCAAAAATGAGTTTGAATATTTGCTTCCACAACATCTAGTAGTAGCTACAGTTTATTGTCCGCTCAAGATCCACAAAGGTTTCACAGCCATGAAGGGTTGACCCATTGTCTTGGGGGTGAGGGGTCTGTGTCAGAATAAGGGTATCTACATTGACAAAATCTGCAAACCATTTGTCACTGCGCTTAGTTCGTACATTCAGGACTACAGATTTCCTGAAAATAGAGGGCATAACTCTTGAAAAGAATATGATTCTATGCAGCATAGATGTAGAAGCATTATATTCCTCCATTATCCATGGACATGGCATTCATGCAGTCAAATTCTTACTCTGCAGTAAAGGTTGTCAATCTTTTGACCACAATGAGTTTGTAGTTGACCTGTTCCATTTTTGTCTGACTAAAAACTTCTTTACATTTGATGGGAGCTTTTTCCACCAACTCAGGGGCACTGCAATGGGTATTCCCCGTTCACCCTAATACACAATCTTACTCCTGGGCTAGCAGAAAGCAAAAGTGTCTTTGGTGCCTCTACCCTACCAGTAACTGATAGAGTAATACTATGGACACAATTATTGATTATGTGTTTGTTATTTGAAGGGGGCATCGCAAAGTTTCCTACAATTTGTGGAGAGACTAAATCAGTTTTACTTGGGTCTCACCTTTTCATCTCAATGGAATTCTATTGAAGTACCATTCTTAGTGTCCAGATCTCTAGAAGGTGTTTTGTTCACAAAAACATTACATAAAATAACCTCCATGAACCTTTCCTATGTTGGAAGAGTAGTCACCTGACACCACTGTTGAGAAGTATCCCTAATGGTACCTTTACATGCCGCTACCGAAGGTTAGAAACCACCGGGTGTCGCACGTGCACGCGCGCGTTTCAACGGTTCCTAACGGTACCTGATACTGCAATTACACGCCGCTACAAGGTGCTCCACAGTAGGTTTTTCCAATCCCTGGAAGCACCAACGGGTGCCGCAGGTTACCTTCTGTAGAGCACCTTCCCTCATTTACACGCCGCTACCACAAGGGAATATGGGAGGACCTGGGGCAGCAGGGACAACACATAGGCTTGCCAGAGTTGTGGATTACGAGACGCTCGTACGGTGATTGGATAAAGCAATAACATCATGATTGGCCAGCCAGCAGAGGGAGGCTGGCTAATACATGACGCTATAGCAAATGTGTAGTAACTGGTCAGATCGTTAAATATGTCGCCCTTAGCAGGGACAGCCAATGGTTACACAGTACTCCCCACCAATGATAGCTGATGGGGCGTGGTATACATGACGCTCAAGCATGCCCCAGGTAACTCAAATACCGTACCTGTGCCCCGATTACACGCCGCTACCATAGGGTTTATACCTGCTTGTTTTTGAGCACGGCTGGGAAACAGGTGTCCAAAGAGACCGGGGGCAACAACCTGAATTACACGCCGCTACCTCGCGGTGTTTTGACGGTACAAGGTACAATTGTATCCGACACCCAGTGGTTTCTAACCTTCGCTAGCAGCGTGTAAAGATACCATAAGGGATAATATTTACAAATTTGAAGAAATTGTTCTCAAACTGGGGATTACTTGAAACAGGTTCAAGACCTACAATTAAGGTTTCGTGAGAGACGATACCCAGTGGAGTATTAACAAGAGCATTTAAAAATGTTACAACAAGGGAGAGGTCCTCTCTCTTTGTTTCAAAAACTTTGCAAATTAAAGAGATAACTCAGTCATCATATTTATTACATTTGCTAACAGCTCTGATGAGGTTTATTCTATTTTGTCAAAGCACTGGTCCATTTTGTGTCTGGGTGGAGATATTGGCAAAGTCATTGGCCCACACCGCTTTTGTACCTTCAGAAAGGGGAGGTCTTTAGGCGATAGACTCATGTGCAGCCATTTCATGACACCTAGACATACAACTTGTTTGATATCCTCCCTGAAGGGATGTTATGGATGCAAATATTGTGTTTGCCCACATATCCAGACTGGGAACACTTTCACTAGTTCTAATACTGGTCGACATTATAACATTCGTGATTTCATCAATTGTTGCTCAAAAGGTGTTATTTATAAAGCAAACTATAGTTGCTGTATGGAAAATGTGGGCAAAACAAAGAAGAAACTAAGGAGGAGGGTGGATGAACACTTCAGAGATGTGGTTAATGAGAGGGACACCCTACTAGCAATGCACATATATCTTGTGCATGCGGGTGACATTTCCAATCTCGGGTTCATTGGGATACACCTTGTGAACAGCTCCAAGAGAGGCAGTGATTGGGATCACCAAATTCTCCAAGTTAAATCCAAAATGATCTTTATGCTCAAGACGCAAACCTCTTTAGGTTTAAGTGAACATCTTACTTTTAGTTGTTTTCTTTGATTTTTCTATGGATGTATAGATTAATATAGGGACAGCCTCCATGGAGTGAGGACACCAGGTCCTTTATGTGTCTTCGCTGTTAGGTAGATGTATAATTAGGTTATAATCTTTCGGGTGTATTTCATTTCTCTTCTGTCTTTTGCTTATCTTTGTAGGATATGTTATGGGTCTAATGGCTTACCTAATCTCTCCAGCTGAGTTGGTCGTTTTGGGACTGTACTTGCTACATTACCCTGATTTATTAGGATATTACTTACCTATTTGAATTTATTCAACGTGGAATCATCTGGGTATAGAGTCCTCTTTTTGTCAAGTAATACATTAAATGATGTGGTGTTTTTGAACCCCCACCCCCTCCATTATGTGAATCCTAGTATTAAGTCAGTTTCTTGATGTGATATTTGAGACTTAAATTCACACTTAGACCATTATATACTTGTACTTATACTATTCCATATACATTTACCACGAGTGATCTCAAGTAATTTACTTTTATATGCGCATTGAGAGTCCTGAATAAGTCTCTTCCAATGGAATTAGCTATTAGCTGGACCGATTTCCTGCTCTTGCGGATTATGGCTGGGAAGACTAACACTTGTGCAATATACACTTTGGGCCCATTGATCCTGTGACCCACAGTAGCAGAACGGGACACATGCACAGCCTGTGAGGTGACAATACTGTTGCCCACCTTCCTTCTTCTGTGTTCTTGGAGGAAAGATCGGCACATGTCCACTATGTGCCTTGAACCTCTGGATACTGTGGTCTACAGAAATAGTAAATGACTCATGCGCTATTTACAAAATAATGCCTTAGTATTGCACCTGTGCTCTAATGACACTAGTTAGTGAGGTGTATGGAGATTTGACATGTGGTTTAATGATCGGAAACAATACACGTGGACAAATCAGATGGTGTATGTATGAGTAATTGGGCACCGGAGGTGGGTCTTTAACTGGGAGTTTAAAAAGTATGACGACATCTGTCTTCAGGTTAGACGCTAGGAATAATGCATGCTTGTGCTCTCCAGGTCTACTATTAGCTCCCCTGATGTGTTTTTACAGCAAAATGCATAGGGAGGTCAGGAGCACGACAGGACACAGAAGCCAAGTGAACCACTGGGGCATTGTGTGGTTTGCTTTGATAACCCCCTCTCTGTTGTGGTTCTCTATATGGATTCATTCATCTGGGACTGTGGGTTATGGCTGGGATCTTTCCATTTTTTCTGTGCCATGAGACTGAGATCATTATTGGTATAACCTTTTGAATTTGCGTTGGATATCCCCTCAAAATGTGGACGCTGCCACAGGCATTTCATCTTTGAAGCTGCTATTTATTTCTCTAAGTTTGTTTCTTGTCAGATGCACTTTTTTGACACATTGTCATTTTTGGTTATATGTTGTGTGTTAATTGAGGCTCTTTTGAAGCCATCATTTTAACTTGTAAGTAAAAGTTAAGTTTTAATTGTATACTATCATGCTGGTTTTCATTAGTGAAATTGGATGGTATCCTTTGGTCTTGTAGTGTTTATAATAATCATATGTCCTTTGCAGCATAGATGTGGTGAACATTTATGTTGATACTGTAAGTGCTCCGATTGAGTGGAAAAAAGCAAAGATTTATTGTAATGTAATTTATGTAATTCATTGTGAGGGTACAGTAAGGGGAAGGGTGGAAAGGAGAATTTTGAGAAAACAGCAGTTTTGGGAGGGATAAAGTGTGATGGTAAGCAGTACAAGTAGTGGGGGAGTGAATGTGAGAGGAGACAGTGTGGGGAGTGGTGTGGGGAGTGAGGGGAATTGTGTGAGTGGAGCAGGGAGTAGAGAGGAGTAGGGTAGAATGTGTGAGGAGTGGGGAGTGGGGGTGTTAGGGAATGGGGAGCTGAAGCAAATTGGGAGTCTTAAAATCATAGAATGGTAGAGTTGGGAGGAACCTTTTGGGTCATCTTGTCCAACCCCCTGCTCAAAGCAGAATTCACTAAATCATCCCAGACAGACGTCTGTCCCGTCTCTGTTTGAAGATGTCCATTGAAGGGGAATTCAAAACCTCTTGTGGCAGCCTGTTCCACTTGTTGATCACGCTCATTGTCAAAAAGTTTTTTCTAAGATCTAATCTGTGTCTGCTCCCATGCATTTTCATCCCATTGTTTTTAGTCGTTTCTTGTGCAAATGAGAATAAAGATGACAGAGTGTCGAGAGTACATGGAGTGGGGTTGGAATGGATATGTGAGGAGACAGTTTTGGGAGTGGGGTAATGTGTGAGGGGACTAGTGTGAGTAGACAATATAGGGGAAAAAGTATGAGAGAGCATAGTAGACTGGGTAGTGTTGGGATCAGTATGCAGAAGATCAGTATGAGGAGGGGACAGTGTGATGACAAATCAAGGAGGAGACAGTATGACAAGGAAGAGGAGTGTGAGACGGGGCCTAGTTTATAGACTCGGCCATATAGGGTGGTACACAATGGGAGAGAAATGTATGAAGAGAGGTATGGAAAGAAGAAGACAGTGTGGAGGGCATGTACCATAAGAGACAGAGTAGGGTTATATTTTTTTACAGTGAGCACATTAAGGGTCAAGTATTCAGTGACTTAGCTTAGAGCAGATATCCTTTATTCATGAGCATTATAGTCATGCTGTTATTTAAGAGCACCATTTCTGGATGTGATAGAGAAGACCAGAAAAGACAGAAGTTTTCAGAGATGAGCTGTGGATATGAAAAGTCATCATGTTGTCTGAACAATAAAAAGAATGACTCCAATCAGAGAAGCTGTCAACTATGAAAAAACTTAGGTTTAAATGTTCATTTGTAATACATCTCATCAGTACTGTGGTTCCTGCATGGTTCACAGTTTGATAATAATTGATAACAACAACTCTCAACATCTACTTACTATTTTCAAGAACATAATAGGAACTGTAGTTTTATTCAACACAATTGTATATGGGGTTGACCTGGCAATGAAGTTGATCTATGTAGTAAGCTTGATGATATATTCTGGTACTGATGGTAGTTCTAGTGATATATTTCTGAACTGATGGGGATTATGATTGTCACGCTTGGACTAAGGGAGATGTCCGGCTGCCGTGTGTAAAAGTGACGCATGGACCAACGATGTCTGGAACACAACACAAAACAACAGATGGGGACACACCGGAAAACGCGTACCCCCGAAACGCGTAGAAAATAAAAAATCACCTTAAAATTTTCCGAGTCTTTGGAAGTGATTGTTTTCTCCAGAAGGTAGCGCGGTTCAGATACCCTTTAAATTTCTCTCTTGCGGTTCATCTTAGAATTTGGGGAAACTGCTGCAAACTGTCATCAGGATTAATATCCGCATATGTGTTCAGTGTGGTTGTGACTTTCACAACCCAAAAAAAGGTGAGCAAAGTATGATTTTTGTCTTCCTCCTGACCACACGGGTATACTCTATTTGCGCTTTCTTCTTTCCAGACACTGCATCAGATATTGAGATGAGAAAGATAATTAATAAGCCAGGATGTCTGGAGTCTAGAAAGGAAGACCTCCTAGGGAGGGTAGAGCCTTAAATGAGCTTGTCAAGCTTCTTGGGACCAAAATATTATTCCAAATTATTAAATTACCATATGTCCCAGTCACATACTAATCATGTCACTAAAATGCACACACATAACTTCCAATTCGTTCTAGCACCCTGGGTTGAGAAGATACAGGGAATGGCGAGCAGATGCCAGCTCAGAAAGCCGTGTTTCACCTCCAAGCATAGATCAGATCCTATTGAATTCAATGGTACCAGAACCATTTTCCTCTGTCATCCTTGTGGAAAATTTATCCCATCATAACTTTCGGAAATCTTTTGGCACAGAGGACAGATGAGGGATTCCAGGACAGCCTATGGGTGGAGAGGGGCTGACAGCCTATGGTATGACCAACTCTATTTTCTCAGTGTCACTACTAAGAAGGATGCATTATGTTACAAGTTAGGCTGGGTTCACACCACGGCACAATCCGATCCGGGGCTGTCAGGGGTGAACCTGACAGCCCCGGACCGGATTTGCAATCAGAACCAGAGGGCTAATATGCCCTCCAGTCCTGTTTGTAGCCGAATGCAGCTGAGCTCAGCTGTCCCCTGCGAAATGGTGCTGAACCGCTTCACAGGGGACAGCTCCCTGGTGCTGAAGGTCAGCTTAGCTCACACTGAACATCAGCAGCTGGTGTCCAGTTCCCGGATCCTCCCTGATCGGGTCAATCAAGCCCCATAGACTCCCATGTTAGGGAGTGCTGGATTGCCCCTGAACCGGGAGGATCCAATTTGGGGAGATTTTTCTCCCCAGACACAAAAATGCTGCAAGTAGCATTTTTTTGTCTGGGAGAAAAATCTGAATACACCCAGATCCTCCCGGACAGATGGAAACCGGATGGCAGATAGCTGCACCGCTCATCCGGCCCCATAGGGCTCTACTACAGTAAAGGTTCAGCCTGGAGAGCCCCGGACCTGATAGAATCATGATGTGAAGCCAGCCTTAGGAGTACCTAAGGAAATCATGTGGTTCTACAATGCTTCCATGTGGCCGCCAACAACAAGGAAACTGATAATTGAATTACATTTGACCTCATATATATATTGTTTCCCACTGCCTTTATTCACATACCTGACTTTAATATCTTTATAATTCTTCTGTACTTATTATTATCTAGTGGGTCCTTATGGGGATTAAATATACAATTTAACCTTGGATTGTTCTTTTTTCTTAACAAAGAATGCCCACATCCGTGCAGTCGTTTCATATTATACGCTACCTGGGGTTTATTTCTGACACCTGTATAAGCCTGTTAACGGACCAAGCTTAAAAACCTGTGACGTAACAGCGATCTCGCTAGCGATCTCGGTATGTGTAATAGGGGCTTAAGTCAATTCCCTGATTCTCCTGACGATAAGGGGGTGCCAGATAGCTGTTACGTTTCATCACAGTCATGTTTATAAAGTATTGTGCTGCCTGACAAGATAAGGGTTACTACATTTGTATTTATGTTAAGACCATTAAAGGAGTTGTCCAAGTTTGTGACAAAAATCTGTAGGCACTTTATGTGACTACAGACTTTTGAATCCTCACAATGTGCATACTATCCGCTATCAGAACTCTCTGGTGTCAACATTGAGTGGAAGAACACAAAACCATAAGTACCGTATATACTCGTGTATAAGCCGAGTTTTTCAGCACAAAAAATGTGCTGAAAAGTCCCCCCTCGGCTTATACACGAGTATATACGGTAGCCCCAGCTGTATACAGCCCCCCCCCCGTGGTATCCAGGGCCCCCCTTGCTGCACACCTGTAAAGTAAGATGTCGGTATACTTATCGCTGCCGCCGCTTCGCTGCTCGGTCACCGCGCTGCTCCGGGTCTTCATGTTCCTTCTCCGGCGCACAGGAAATGACGTCATTGTTCGAGCGCCGGAGAAGGAAGCATGAAGACCTGGAGCAGCGCGGTGACCTGAGCAGCGGAGCGGCGGCGGCGGCAGCGATAAGTATACTGACATCTTACTTTACAGGTGTGCAGCAAGGGGGGCCCTGGATACCACGGGGGGGGGCTGTATACAGCTGGGGCTGCTGTATACAGCTGGGGCCCTTGTATACTACTGATGGGGGGGAGGTCTGTATACCTCTGGGGCTGCTGCTGTATATACCCCCTGGGGCTGCTGCTGTATATACCCCCTGGGGCTGCTGCTGTATATACCCCCTGGGGCTGCTGCTGTATATACCCCCTGGGGCTGCTGCTGTATATACCCCTGGGGCTGCTGCTGTATATACCCCTGGGGCTGCTGCTGTATATACCCCTGGGGCTGCTGCTGTATATACCCCCTGGGGCTGCTGCTGTATATACCCCCTGGGGCTGCTGCTGTATATACCCCCTGGGGCTGCTGCTGTATATACCCCTGGGGCTGCTGCTGTATATACCCCTGGGGCTGCTGCTGTATACTACTACTGGGGCTGCTGTATACTACCTCTGGGGCTTCTGTATACTACCACTGGGGCTGCTGTATATACCTCTGGGGCTGCTGTATATACCTCTGGGGCTGCTGTATATACCTCTGGGGCTGCTGTATACTACCACTGGGGTTGCTGCTGTATATACCACTGGGGAGGCTGCTGTAACACTGCTGGGGCCTGTATGTACCACTGGGGAGGCTGCTGTATACCACACTGCTGGGGGCTGTATACTACCACTGGGGAGGCCTGTATACCACTGCGGGGGCCTGTATACCACACTGCTGGGGGCTGTATGCCTGTGCCGGGGTCCACCCTCGGCTTATACACAAGTCAATAGGTTTTCCCAGATTTTGGGGCAAAAGTAGGGGGGTCGGCTTATACAGGGGTCGTCTTATACACGAGTATATACGGTATATGATATACAAACTTGTGGTCATGTGCCTGCTAAATGTGCACTGCATTGCTCAATTCACTTGTATTAAGCTAGGTCATGCAAGTCTAGTTGGAATATATCTGGATGTATTCAAATTGCATGCTTGTGGTCACATGACTTCCTACTATCAGCATGGGAAATTAAGAGAGCATGCAGTGTGCAAATTGTGGGTTAGTGTCAGATCAATAGAGGTTGTTTGTTTATTAACTTCACCATTCACTAAAACATTTGGCTCATCGCTCATCTGAAGGCAATTGTCTATGCTGTGTGAAGATCTGAAACAACAGATACTGGAAGCCTGTGCTAGCATTTCTTCTGTGGTGTTGCTATCAGTGTGTCAAGAGTGGGAGAAGAGGTTTACCTTGACAATCCAAGACAATGGACAGCACTTTGAACATATAAGTGGTCATAAACTTGTAAATAACTCATGGAAGAATAAAGTTATGTTAAAATCAAGCACACCATTGTTTTTTCTTATGAAATTCTCACTAAGTTTGATATGTTACATGACCCTCTTCCCATTGAAAAAAATAAAGTTGGATCCAAAATGACCAACTTCAAAATGACCACCATGGTCACCACCCATCTGGAAAAGTTTTCCCCTCCCATATACTAATGTGCCACAAATAGGAAGTTGATATCACCAACCATTCCCATTTTATTTAGGTGCATCCATATAAATGGCCCACCGTGTATAGTAATTGTGGCATTGTATGTGAAATGTGGTTTCAATTCACAATGGCCAAGAAATGAGGATTGTATTTTAAAAATGCTGTGACCTGAGGACATTCTAAGTGAATAAGCAATAAAGATAGAAAGTGAAACCTCTGTAAGTTGACCACCTGAAATTGTAATGAAAAATCACCTCCTAAAACGAGTTGTCCTCTGAAGATTGAGGGTAATATACATAATAATAATAGTAATAAAACTTTATTTGTATAGCGCCAACATATTCTGCAGCGCTTTACAGTACAAAAACATATACATGCAAAAGATAGGGGAAGCCGGTGCCAGTGCTGGGAGTGGGCAGTCAAATTTGCAGCCACATTCTGACTAGACTGTATCTGGCCTCAATCACACACTTACATTTAGAGAGGCCACGCCCATAGTCGACACATGACTAAATGTATACAAATCACATACTTGTGGTTACACACCCACTAAGTATGAGGCGTATATAAAAAAAATTCATATAAGGAGAAACGTTATAGCTTAGATCCACATTCTTGGCCTGTCTCCTAGACAAATCATATCTCATTCTTTGCGTTCATTCTTTGACGAGGCGCAAACACTCCAAATCACTGTCTGCAAATTGTGAATATGGTTTGACTTATATCCTTGGTCATATAATAATAATAATAATAATCTTTATTTATATAGTGCCAACATATTTTGCAGCCCTTCACAATTCAGAGGTTTATATTCAAACAATCATAAGAAACAGTTATCAGAAAATACAATACAATACAATACAATACAAAAAACAATACAATACAGAGAATATTACCATACAATAATTAGAGCAAAACAATGACAGACCTGCTCATAAGAGCTTACAATCTAACAATGAGGTAGGGGGTGACACAAAGGACAGGTGCTTATTTACAATGATGGTATATTCAACTTAAGGAAATGGAGAACATATAAGAGCAGCATAAGTGGCCACCAACCATTATTTGTGATCCACTTGAGACTGGTGGAGCAGATAGGCTATGTCTGGATGACTTTGACTAGGGATCATGATAGGCCGCCTTAAAAAGATGTGTTTTTAGGGATCGGCTGAAACTATGTAAATTGTGGATACACCTAGTTTCTGGTGGTAGAGCATTCCAGAGGATTGAGAATTGATCTGATAAGGCTCATTAGAGGGTCAATATTACCTTTTAGAATTGCTACTGCCAATATGTGGCACTAGAGTTCAAGTCCTCTTTGAAGAGGCAATTTGAATATAACATTTCCCAGAGGAGCATGTATGGGGTTTAAGTCTCCTCATTTACTGAAATGCAAGACCTGGCATGTCATCTCTCCATAAGGAATATTGTTATACCGTAGCTTGTAAAATACCATAATTTCCATGGATATTCTTTAAATTCAGTACTTCTTACTATATGCGCATTATTGAAAGAGGATTAACCCATTCTTTAAATACATTTATTTGTACAATTAAAAATCCAGTGTGGATCAGTGATTATAGTGAAAGTGATGACTCACAATGAAAACCCACCCCTTAGCAAATACAGGACTAACAATTTCGCTAAATCAGAAGGATGTTGGGGCTCCAAACAGGTCAAAGAGCTCACAGAATATGGTTGGTACTGTTGTGTTAGGGTCAGACAAGGGAAACATCAATTTCATCCTATTCACATTTCTGTAGTACTGGGGGTCGGGTTGAGACCTATAGACATAGGTGCAGATAAGAGATACACAATATTATCATATGAATATCTGGGTTGATATACCCACAACACCTGGTGGTCTAGCCTTGGTTATTTGACCTGGAGACATAGTTTGTCCAAGCATACCCTTGTCTGACCCTAACACAGCAGTACCAACCATATTCGCGAGCTCTTTGACCTGTTTGGAGCCGCAACATCCTTCTGATTTAGCGAACTTATTGTTTGTCCTGTATTTGCTAGGGGGTGGGTGGGTTTTCATTGTGAGTCATCACTTTCACTATAATTACTGATCCACACTGGATTTTTTAACTGTACAAATAAACGTATGTAATGAAAAAGTTAATCCTGTAATTATTATACAGCTTAGATTGTATAACATTAAATCTAAAATTCGGTGAAATACTGCATTACTGAAAGAGATAATCAAAATACTTATAAAAAAGATGGCAGTTTATTTGTATATTGTCTAAAAATAAGAATAATTGAAGCAAAACACATGGTATATACATAGTTATAAAGAAATAGTCCATATGCCCTTCTAAAATAATTAAAATCATCTTCCACCCATCTTCCTTGGAGACGCTGTCAGCTTTCCCTGAGATGTCTTGTCCATCTTGTTAGAGCTGCAACATGTGTGTGCCTGTTTCAGACCCTCAGCAGGGAGAGAGAGCCACCCCTCCAATTGTGTGTTCAGTTTATATACCCCATGTGATAAACTCTGTTATCTATATATGTTTTGTTGGACTGCTCAGTATGGCGTAACTATTTGCCAAAGCTAAATATACAGTATATCCCATATACTGTATGCTAGCATATGTATGTTAAATGTATAGAAATAGTTGTATCAGAAGTTATTTCTATACCATACACAGTTGAATTAATACATTAGAACCTTATAACCTTAATTCATATTTCAAACGATACCCAATATAAAGTTGGGAATAAAAATTAATAATGCGAAATTCCAGTTTAACACAGCTTAAATCCCCAGTCTTGGCCTCTCACCTAGCCAAATCATATCTCATACTTTGCACTGATGAGGAGCAAACACTCCGAAACACCATGTCTGCAAATTGAGAATATGATTTGACTTAAGGCCCCGTTACACGGTACGAGATCGTGAACGATATCGCTCAAACTCACGGGTTTGGAGTCGTTCAAACGACATCGTTAGGACGTCGTTGCGTGTAACACCGAGATACGATTACGATAAATCATTGTTCTCAAATCAAACGATCCTCCATCAGCCAACCTGCTGCATCGTTGTGTGTGACACCGCGATAACAATGTCGTTAACGACTTCACCTATTCACAAGAGTGAACAAGTATCGTTCGCTGGGTTGTGCGAATGATAGATGCTCGCTACATCGTTGGTGCGTCGTTCACGATATCTAGGTGTGTGACATCTCACCAACGATGTCAAAAAGATGTCCAAACGACCGCGCGCCCATGAGATCGTTGGTGATATCTTAATGACATTGAAGCAAGTAACAGTACCTTTAGATCTTTGGTCATACGATAAGGCTCATTAAAGGCTCAATACTGAATTTTGGGATTGCTACTTTCAGTAGTTGGTGCTATAGTTCAAGTCCTCTTAGAAGAGTCAATTTGCATATAAAAAATTCCAAACAGCAGGATTTCTGCATGAAAGGTTTCTACAGAAGATGAATGAGATTGGTTCAGATCTCATCCATTTTGCTGCTGCTATATTTTACTGATGTATCTAGATGGTTCCTCACATATTTTTGTACATGTAAATTCACCCCAGTTTTCTAAATATAACATTTTAAAAATGTAATTCTAACTATGTACGGGAACTTTAAGCGAACTTGTCATAGTGAGCACATTGTTTAGCACGGGAACCTGAATGCAAGAAGCTTCTTTCCTGCATACAGGCTGTTGCTGTGTGCTATTAACTGTGACATGAATATTATCCTCCCCGCAAGCCGATATACACAGATAATAGTTAAATGGGGTTGTCCATTACTCGCACAACCCCTCTCAATCCCCATACTTCCCCCTTATAAAATAATAGCAGCTATACTAACCTCCAATACGGATGCCTTTTCAGCGATGTCATTGAGCTAAGTAAAAACTGAACATGGGACTCTCATTTAACATTATGAGCAGAATAAAAAAAAAAACTCACATTATGTTAACCAAGAACCTCATGTTCAGTTAAATTTTTGCTTGGCAGAAATAGATCAATGTATAAGTTGTGGATGTGCTGCTGACTATTTTCTTTTTACAGTTCTTTTGTATTGGTGCTATGTGGTGGCCAATGGTACTGCGGTGCTGTGCCTGTGGAGTAGTATACCTGTGGAGTAGTATGACCTTGAGCAATGGGGGCTTTACATTGTATTATGTGTCCTATCGGCACTTGGGTTGCTCCCCCCGCTGCAGCGTTATCATTTCACTAGTGGTCACTGAACACCACTGCACCTTTAAGGTTAGGAATCCTCTACGCAGAGGTCAGCTGTGACATTGCAGTGGGATGTGTACATTCTGATCATAATCACAAGTTCACTTTTGTACATTTTTTCTTAGGTACAATAGAATCATGTATAAGTTTTGGAAGTGCAGACCTTGTCTAAACAGTTATAGCAGTATTAAATAGATGTTTTTTCCCTTGTAATAATGGGTCAATACCATGCAAATATAACATCCAAATCCATTCAAATAATTAACTGCCATCAATTTTATCTCTGTGGCCTGATATAAATGCCTATACCACCTAGAATAAAAAGTTTTGTATACATGAAGTTTATGTTTATTCACATATCTGATGTACCAAGGGACCTTTATTCTGGGACATTATAACAACTGCATTGTGCAAGTTATATTATATTTGGTATTACTATTAATCTTTGAGTGTGAGCATTATATTGTGTTATGAGGTTTTGCAGATAAATAGGTCTCCACTACAGTCCCTGAAAAAAGTTATGTCGCTTATCCATGTTATGTAAATAAAAGCTTATAACCTGAGTTAAATTCATCCATTGTTTTTATGAATTACTTTTTTGAAAAAGAAACCCTCTCAAATGTGGTTTAGGTTAAGAAAATAAATTGGCATCAACGCTGAAATATTGATCATTTAATGAACACAGAATGGTCAGAGTTTAGCAAGACAAAAGTTTTGTCGCCTGGTCATATAATGCACCCAGTCCTAGTTTACATCCTCACCTGTGCTCAGTAAATGATCGGTTAATTAGTGGGTGTGTATAGAAAGAAACCCAGCACCCCAGACCTTCACTTGAACTGCAACTTGAGCTCTGACAACATGCCAAAAATCCACCCTGCAACCAAAGCCTAGATAATCAAGAGGCTAAGACCAGATTCACTGCAGAGGTGGCTGGCACCTTTAATGTGTCTAAGCGTCAAGTACAAATAATAAAAAAAAGATTTGAAGAGACTGGAGATGTGTTTGACAAGCCCAGGTCCGTCAGACCCCGCAAGACAACTGCTCAGGAGGAACGTTTGTTGGTTAGAAAATCCAAAGCAAGCCCCTCTTCCACTGCAGCAGAGCTCCAACAGGCCTGGTTACCTCAAGTCCCTGTGTCAACTAGAACAGTTTGTAGGATTCTGTCTCGAATGGCCTCCATGGTTGAATCAGTGCCCAGAAGCCAGCACTAAACAAAAAGCAGATAAAAAAACATGTGGCATTTGCAAAGTCCCACAGCCTGCTAAACAGATGGACGCTGCAAAAGTGGCAGAAGGTGGATTTCTCTAATGAATCTTCAGTAGAATTACACCACAGCCACCGCAAATACTGCAGGAGACCTACTAAAGCCCTTATGGATCCAAATTTAGTGGTGGAAAGATCATGGTCTGGGATTACATTCAGTATGGGGGTGTGCAAAACATTTGCAAGGTGGAAGGCAATTATCAATAGCCTAAAATATCAAGAAGTATTAGCTACATCTTACATTCCAAATCATAAAAGGGGTCAAATTCTGCAGTAGGATGGTGCTCCATCTCATACATCCATCTCTACAACAAAGTTCCTCCAGGCAAAAAAGTTCAAGGTGCTCAAGGACTGGCCAGCGCAGTCACCAGGCAAGAACATCATTGAGCATGTTTGGGGTAGGATGAAAGAGGAAGCTTGGAAGACAAAACCAAAGAATCTAGATAAACTCGGGGAGGCATATAAGACTGCATTCTTTGCTATTCCTGATGACTTCATTAATAAATTGTATGAATCATTGTTGAACCGCATGGATGCAGTCCTTCAAGCTTATGGAAGTCACACAAAATATTAAATATGACTCTAATAGCACTACAACTTCATTCACCAATGTTATGCATCATATATTTGTATTTTAAGTTCATTATTTGTTTGAATATCACATTACTTTCTGTGGGTGACAAAACTTTTGTCTTGCCAAAATCTGACCATCTGTGTTCATTACATGATCAATATTTTAGCATTGATGCCAATTTATTTTCTTAACCTAAACCAGGTTTCAGAGAGGGTTTCAGCTTTCAAAAGATTAATTTATAAAACCAATGATGAATTTAACGTCAGGTTATAAGCTTTTATTTACTTAACATGGATAAGCGACATAACTTTTGTCAGGGACTGGTAGTTATTACGGTAATGGGAAATGATCATGGTGGAAGAAAAAAAAAGCATTCTTATCACTTGAAACAGATTCCCTCTCCAGCATTGCCGGCCTATAACTGTCTCCATAAGGCTGCAAGTGATAAAGTCATGACCATTAGTGACCTGGCCACTGATTGGCTGTAAGGTCATGTAACTGGTGCTTGGGATGTCAACAATTTTTGACTGGGAAACCATTTGAGCAGTAGTACAGGAATGCGGAGTAGATTCCCTTGGTAATTAGGCTTCACCATGGTATAGCCAAAAACTCTTAGAATAATATATATCATAATAAAAAAAAATATATTTGCTATTTTCCCCTTTCAAGAAGTTAAAGCAAATACTATTTTTGGTTTGATACCACACTAACGTCTCACCTGTGTACCAAAAATAAAATTAAATGTAGTTCAATAAAAAAAATTTGACATTTAAAAAACATATTACGTATAATAACGCGTATAAGCCGAGTTACCAACCCAAAAATTGGGCTGAAAAGTACCCCCTCGCTTATACGCGAATTCAGTGCTGTATACCGATGTATACATCGTACTAGATTACCGATGTATACCATCGATACAGCACCCCCGCATCCCCGGTAATGCAGGGCCCCCACAGCTCTCTGTCGGTCACCTGTAAAGGAAGCTATACTTATCACAGTGCTCTGTCCGCGCCCTGCTCGTAAACACCGCTGTCAGCAGCGACCGATCCTCCATCTTGGTTTCTTTCTTCCTGTTTCTGTGCTCGTCGCGGGAAATGACGTCATTCCCTGCGACGAGCACAGAAACAGGAAGAAAGAAGACGCAAGATTGGAGGATCGGTCGGCTGCTGACAGCGGTAGCAGATGGGCGCGACAGAGCACTGTGATAAGTATAGCTTTCCTTTACAGGTGACCGGAGAGAACGTGGGGGGCCCTGCATTACTGGGGATGCCTGGTATACTACCGCTGGGGCTGCATACCTCGGGCCACTGTAATTCTTACCACTGGGGCTGCTATATACCTCTGGGCCCTGTAATATACCACTGGTCTGCTATATACCTCTGGGGCCCTGTATACTACACTGGGGCTGCTATATACCTTGGTGGCCCTGTATACTACACTGGGGTCTGTATATACTACATGGGGCTGTATATACTACCACTGGGCTGTATAAACCACTGGGGCTGTATATAACTGCTGGTGGCCCTGTATACTACACTGGGGCTGTATATACTACCACTGGGGCTGTATATACTCCCACGGGGCCCTGTATATACCTCTGGGGCCTGTTACTACCAACTGGGCATGTATAACCACTGGGGACGTATATACTGCTGGGGCCCTGTATACTCCATGGGCTGTATATACTACCAGGGCTTAATATACTACTAGGGCTGCGTCATATACTACCACTGGGGCTGTATAAACCACTGGGGCTGTATATTTCTGCTGGGACCCTGTATATACTACCACTGGGGTGATATACCTCTGGGGCCCTGTAACTACCATGGCTGTTAAACCACTGGGCTGTATATACTGCTGTGGGCCCTGTATACTACCACTGGGGCTGTATATACTACCACTGGGGCTGTATATACTACCACTGGGGCTGTATATACTACTAGGGCTGCGTCTATACTACCACTGGAGCTGTATATACCACTGGGCCGTAATACTACTGGGCTGCGTGATACTACCACTGGGCTGCTGTATCTCACCTCTGGGACTGTGTATTTCCACACTGCTGGGGCTGTATACTTGTGCTAGGGTCCACCCATCGGCTTATACACCGAGTCAATAGATTTTCCCAGGTTTTGGGGGCAAAAGTTAGGGGATCGGCTTATTACAACGGTCGCTTATACATACTACTAATAACATATCGTATAATAGAAACGCATACAATTGGACATAGAATAATTTAAACATATCTTTTCTGAAAGATAAACCTAAAAGCTTGCAAAACAAAAAAAATCTTAGAATTAGACTTTGTAATTTTTTGGTTATAATTGAATTCCAAAAACATTGAAAATGAATGGCATTGTGAGACCTAAGAGGAGTCTTTTGGCACAGTAAAGTGGGAGTCACCCCTCCACCCTTTCTTATCCACTCTATTACAGCACAGACAGGAGATCTAGGCTGGACACAACTTGCCTTTCTCGATTGTCAACTTTATCCCTTCAAAACCGGAGTAACCAGTTTTTTGTGCTTATCACTTTCTTTAATTTAAAGGTGGAACACAGATGTTAATTAATATGATAGTTAGTTAGCATTATTGTTCTGGCCAGGAGGACAATCCCTGCAAGATGATATTAAGTAACCTCTGAACAAATAACACAGTTTAGTTTAATAAGGTTATTATATTTTATTGTTGCATTATTCTTCCCAGGATTTGGAGAAAACAGATTGGTTCCAAGAATGGCCTGATTCTTACGTAAAGCATATTTATAGCTCTGCAGAGAAAAATGCACAGAGACACCTAAGTGGTTGGGCAATGCGAAATACCAATAATCATAACTCACGTATCTTGAAGAAGTCTTGTCTTGGTGTCCTGGTCTGCAGCAACGACTGTACAACAGCAGATGGCAGAAAGATATACCTAAGACCTGCTATATGTGACAAAGCTCGACAAAAGCAACAAAGTAAGTTCAGATGTACGCACAGTGACTGTTACTATTGCTTCAACCTAACACAGTCTGATGATCTGGAATCCGAACAGTAGGTTATATCTCTGGATTTCCAGATTCAAATTTTAACCTAAAAAACAATTATTAGCATAAACATTACATTAAAATAAGACAAATCAGTAAAACAGATTATGTTACAGATACAAGGACAATACAAATACCGTACAGTGCATTTATCACCTAACCACAAGATAGGCAAATATATCCACAGAAAAGGATGGAAGTCCATCACCGCAATGCATACAGAAGTCGGAGAATATTAACCAATATTCATAATTAATCGACTTTATTGGAATGCATAAAAACAATTGAGCATGACTGTTTTTATGGATTTCAAGAAAGTCGATTAATTATAAATATTACCTAACATCCTCAGACTTCCTTATGCATTGCAGTGCTGGACATCCTTTCTTTTATGTGGATAATTTTGTCATACCTGGGAGGCAGCCTGGGACTGGTTTGTGCACCGCACCCTATTCTACCCTGGAGTCCTTACTTGCAACCAGTGAGCTGATGTTATACTTTCCATGATTATTAGTAGGCAAATGTATGATTGCTTGGAGCTAAGGGGCTGTGACTATCACGATTCTAAGGGTCACACCAGGTGACGTCGCCGGAGATGTCGGTGGCAAGGGCAGGAGCACGCACGTTTTTGGCGCCCCACCAGCGTCGCCGTCGCATGTTCACAGGCGAGAGTGATTGGGGGGGGTCAACCAGCGCTTCGTACATGGGACTCCACCGTGAATCCTCTTTACAGGGCCGCCGGCGGCCGTGCGATAGGCCACGCCTCAGCGTCGCCTATAAACATTTGTCCGCGTGGACATCGCCAGGCGCATGCTTTGATGGTACCCTAACAACAAGGGATATCATAGCAACCACCCCTCTCTCGGAGAGTAATTATTGAAAGGTGATGTGTATTATTGTTACAGTTCCTTTAATAAACTAATGTTTGCTGCTACAGTTTTCACTATCACTTTAAATCTCAGATTGAAGGCCCAGAACTACTCTTTATCAGTCATCTATTAATTTAGTTAATCAAACATATAAAACTTTTCTTCATTTTCACAGATTTATCTACTAATTGTTTAAAATAGTATCAATTTGTAACAAAGTACAACTGTACTGCAGGTCTCATTCAAAATTTTTTTTTAGCCTTTGTAAAAAGAAGACACAAAGTAGAATTAAAGAATAATTTATCAGGTAAGAACAAAGGTTCATGAACTGGATTCCATACCCCAGTCCATAGATTTAAGCGAACCAGTCACCCCCCGCAGACATCAAAAGCTAAAATAGCCACCTTCTGCAGCACTAAGGCTGCATTCAGAGAAGGTGTCTATAGCCTTTTGATGCCCTATATACAATGAAATATGCACTTAGATAAATGCTTACACTTAAGAAGACCGGTGATCGGGAGGCGGGGTTTCATGCTCCTCTGAACCGCCCCCTGTTGTCAATCATTGTGTTCGCCTGCTGCTGCTTCCCCTCACTGTCACATGAACGCGACCTCCGTTCTCCTGTATGGCGCCGCGTATGCGCTGTGCGTCGGGTGTCCAGGAAGTCGTCGGGCAGCGAGCACAGCCATACAGGAGAACGGAGGCGCGCGTTCATTTTACACAGTGAGGGGAGACAGCAACAGGCGAGCACGATGATTGACAAGAGGGGGCGGGTCAGAGGAGTGCGAAACCCCGCCTCCCGTCACCGATCTTCTTAAGTGTAAGCATTTATCTAAGTGCACATTTCATTGTATATAGGTCATCAAAAGCTATAGACACCTTCTCTGAATGCAGCCTTAATTCTGCAGAAGGTGGCTATTTTAGCTTTTGATGTCCGGGGGGGGGGTGACAGGTTCGCTTTAAGCTTAACTGGAGAAAACTCCTGGATTGAGACATAAAAAGATTTTTTCACTCCAGCATATCCAGGATATTTAGTTTTATGCAGAGTAGCATACATTACATTTCTAAATTTTCTAGGTAAACTATGCCCAAACTGTAAAGGAACATTGAAACTAGTGTCATGTCGGGGCCACGGTGGATTTCCAGTTACCAACTTTTGGAGACATGAAGGTCCATTCATATATTTTCAGGTTAGTGACACACCAAATTTTAATGATGCATGTATTTACAAGTGGAAGACAATTTGTATAGGTTTATTCCGGAAGTGGCAGCTCCATGCCGTCCTACTGCGCTTCAGTAATCCTATTAGGTTGATGAGATAAGACTCCTGGTTTAGTCGCTGGGCTCCTCTGCTTGTTATGTCAGATTTGGTGAAAAGAGGAATGCGCATTTATGATACCCAATGTCTGTCTCCAGCAGATGTCTTTACACAGCCCATTCTGAGACATGGGAAGGCTGGGAAACTGCTAGGAGCTGACATATTTAAAATCCTGATAATGCACTAACTAAAGATGACCTTTTTGCTAAATAAATGTATATAATAAAATTTGTTATTAAATTTACTTTATTTATTTGTATTACATTTTTTTTTAATTACCCCTTTAATACCGTAGTTTATCATTTTCTGTATATACAACTGCAATCAAAATTGTTCAACCCATTGCAAATTATGCTTATTAGCAAAATGTATACATTTTCTTCAGTTTGCAATAAACTAATGAAACAAGAACAATTTTAATATCTCAATACAACTAATATAACAATTCTAAATGCAACACAAAATGACAGTTTTAATTACTACTCTAATTTCAGAACAATACAATCCAGTCTTTGTGTCTTTACTATTTTGGCTGTTTTGACCTTCTGCAAATGTGCCAATGATAAACCAGACACCTGCTTACTGCTGTCTTCCAGGATCTTAGCCCATTCTTCACGCACAATGGCCTACAGTCCACTAATATTTTTGGGTTGTCACAACAGAGGCCCAAAAAGTTAAGAAATAGACCATTGCTTTCCACAAACAAGGGAAATTATACAGAAATATTCCAAAGGCATTTGATGTTCAATGTGGAGAACCATTGGAAGAGTAGTTGTTACGCCCCTTGGGCGTGGATTTGTAAAGTAGACTCACTGGACCACAGATGGGTTAGTGGAAGCTGAACCCTTATAACAGATAGAGACTGGAAATTGACTTTGGGAAAACCTTGAATTTTACTTAGGTTATTTGCCCACAGGTGAAAGTGTCCAAGGGAGAGGATCCCCTGGGTCAAGACTGAACTTCCCTAGAGAAGCAACCAGTGAGGGTACTCCCATACAGAGATTGTCCCAGCACAGCTCCAGGGGGTATAAATGACATGACTCCAGGACCAGAGGGGTGACTCATACAGACTACAACAGTGAAGTTTGAGAAGACTGAGATAAGCTGGCTCTGTCGGTAGAAGAATCCTGGTAGGTCTGTGCAATCCTAGATAGGCAGCAGAATCTGGAGAATGTTGTGCTATCCAGGAGAGGCTGGTACAGCCCAAAGCAGGATCCAGAATATGCAGGGCAATCCAGAGATGACAGATACTGCTGTTAGAGGATTTTGTGGAGAGACAAAAGTAAGTAAATTTGCAGAGCAAAGTGAAAGCAATAGTCTACTGGGGCAAAGCACTGCAGGAGAGGGACCTGCACACTTGCAACATTTCAAAGGTATGAACACGTTGCCCAGGCACCTACCATAAGAGGATGTTGTCTTAGGCAACATGGTTTCTCAGCAATTAGGCTGAGAAACCAAACAAGGAAGAGGTGTACTGACCCTTTAAATCCTAGCAGCGTGCAGCACACGCTAATTGCGCTCCTGTAAGACCTGCTCAGAGGACGCAGGTTCTAGAAGGAGAAGGGGGCAGATGGCCACACAGGATTGCAGGCAAGGTAAGTAGAAGGCAGCATGGTTGGAGGATGGACAGACTCAAGAGAGCTGCGCGATGGGCACCAGTCTCCCTGCCCAAAGGAGGCTGGCCCCCGTGACCAAGGGCATGACAGTAAATGAGAAGTTCAAAGTGAAAGGAACATTGGATACACTTCTTGGATGTAGCAGAAACAGGAAATTATCACCAAGTGTCACCAGTTTGTGGAGGAGGCAGGTAGTCAAAAACCCTTGAGTGTTTGCAAAAGGTCTGCAGATATATTTAATGTCAGCAGGCACTTTTTGTCTGCACAGTATGTGTCATGCATTATGTTCGCAGCATGTCTTAACAGCCAAACAGAGCTCTAGTAACTACATTACTAAGAATGCTTGTCATGAAGGGATGAATAATTCTGAGACTTCAGTAATTGGTAAGCTTGTTATATTAAATGTGTAGATATAATTAAATTGTTCTTGTTTGATGGTTTATTGCAAGCAGCAAAATGTTTGCAAATGTTGCTAATAAATCTAATTTACAATGCATATGAATAATTTTGATTGCAACTGTGTTCTGCCTTCTTGCACATTATACACGGTGTGCAATCCAGCATACAGCATAAACCTTCTATGTATTCCATAGAAGCAGGCTGTTCTGTAGTCTGAATGTGCTTATTAGTCAAGAGTGAGTGAATGATGTGGCAAAACTACAAGAATACAAATAACAGAAATCAGTATTGGGAATATCCTATAAAACAGTTATGATAGTATACAGTACAAAGGATCATACAGTAAGATGGAAGCTTACATGTATATCCATACTTCCTTACACATAATACCTATATAAACGATTGCTATGCGGGGCCCCAGGGCCATGAGGTACTCAGAACTGGGCTATGGTACAGTCCAGGGGGAGTCACAGGGGTCAGGACCCGGCTCCATGACCCTGGGTGCAGCTGTTAAGGGGATTCTGGACTTGATAGGAGAGGGGATAATGAAGGGGGTAGTTATTTGTGACGACACCCATGGTTTGTGGCTATTGGTGGCCACCGTTGCTGCAGAACCTCCGGGGATGATGGACAGGCAGCTGGGATGGAGCGGCTTCTCATGGATGGGTCGGATTCCTGGGGCAGTGGACATCATAACGGTGTAGGGTGCAGGATGGCGTGCGCAAGGCAACAGACCGACTCACGGTTTATTGGTTCATCAGCCCTTTTACTGGTGCACTGTAATTCCATGCACCTGAGAACAACTTGGGGTTCTCTTCACCCGGCAAGTTATGAGGCCTCCCTGCTGTGCTTTGTAACGGATCTCTGCTGCTGCTTAAGGTGAGCTGCTGGCCCTCTCTCTCTTCTGCTTGGTGCCGGTATTGCAGGGAACTCGAGTCCTTCTCTAGCCCCAAGTCTCAGGCATCTGTTACTGGGCTCTTTATGCTGCTTTGCCTCCGGGCACAGGATGGCTGGTGAACTTGGAATTCCCCACCTTCTGGTATTGGCTGCCAGGTTGTTAGCCCTGCACAGCATTAGACTCCGGTGTCCATTTCTGTGGCGCTTCTCCTCTCGGGTGAGCACAACACACTCCGCTCCCCAGGCTCCTCTCCAATTGCTCAGATCCGTGCCTTGGGTCCCTCAAGCTAGAATTGGCTACCCTGGAACGAGCTTAGCACTGCTCTCAGTCCACAGGATGTCTTCCTCAGTCCTCCTAGGAACTGAACTAGCTAACTCCGCCCCAGACCAGAATTTATATCAGAGCTCACCCTGAACCCGGGGTCTTGGTCTCCCTCTTCAGGCCTGGAGGCAGAAAGGTGTTGTGTGCTTTGAGTTTTGTCTGGTGTGAAAGCCATCTGTTGCTCTAAGCATGACACTACCACCCGGGGTTGATAATGACACTGTGGCACTTGACCCTGGGGTGCCACAGCTATATAACCTAGCAACAAACGTTACAGCATAACATACACAGACAGAAGTAATACTGTCACCAGATATGCTTTCGGCAAAGATGATGGAGGTTTCAAGAGCTATACAGGTACAAGAAAACATACCTGCTCTGCATAAAATTCTGTCTTAAGATGGTTGCTGATACCCAGGAATGCTGAGGGGCTGACTCACAATACACTTGGGTCTTAAAGGAGAAGACATTTAATAATGCAAGTAATGGTGCCAGATGGTGCAAACTACATTAAACATCACAAAAGATAACATTTCACATTATACAGGCTATTACATGTAGCAAATTTAGCATCATCTTCTTCAAAGTCTAAATGGGAAGAACAAACTGTATCTAATGTACCTCCATACCATTACATTTTTAGCTATTTATGATTGAATTGACTAGTTCTGCTAACAAATAAAGGTACAGAACTTCTTAAAGGGAATCTGTCAGTAGGTCTTTGCTATGTAATCTGAAAGCAACAAGATGTAGGAGCAGAGACCCTGACTGCAGAGATGTATCACTTGCTGGACTGCTTGTCATTATTTTATCAGCAGGAAACCACTAGAGGACTAAATGGGTTATAAAGAGCTGAGCAGTCAGAGAACTGCTAAATCTGCAACAGAGAAAACAATGATTTTATCAAAACTATGACTAGTAAGTGATACATCCCCATTGATAAACCCCACGCTGCTGCCTCAAGACTCCCTCTCTAACCCCTCCTTCGGCGTCTCCCAATGGTCCTCCTCAGCCACACACAATAACGGTCACACACTAGACCTCGTCTTCACCCGCCTCTGTTCCCTCACCGACCTCGCAAACTCAACCCCCCTCCTATCCGACCACAACCTGCTGACCTTCTCCGCCCTCTCCCCCCCTGCCACGCTCCCCCCTCTCCGGAAACTCCCCACCCCCTGAAGAAACCTCTAGCTCATTAACTTCCACTCACTTGCCGAGTCCCTCCTCCCTCTCCTGACTTAGCTTCCTCTCATGATGCTGACACTCATACAACAAAACCCGTGCACACAGACAACCCTGCTCACCGCCAGCACCAAAAAGCTTCGACGGACGTCCAGGGTAGCTGAACGGAGATGGAAGAAATCCAACTCCGCAACAGCACCTTGCTTTGTACAAACAGTCCCTCATCGACTTCAAGCACTAATCACCGCAAAACAAGATTTCTTCTCGTCTCTCATTAGCTCCCTCTACCACAATCCCAAGCAACTTTTCATAACCTTTAATGCCCTACTCCGTCCCCCCACACCCCTCCCTCTCCCCTCATCACACTGACGTCTTTGCCAGCTTCTTTAAACAGAAGATCGACAAAATCAGAGAAAGCTTCGATTCCCAATCCACTCGGCCCCCCCTCTCTATCACCCAACCCACCTCGACGAAAAGTAACTTCCCCTTTATGACTGAAGTGCGTCTCTCCTCCCTTCTAGCACAATCACACCTCACCACTTGTGCCCTCGATCCTCTCCCCTCCCATCTCATCCCTAACCTCACCACTGTCCTTATCCCCCTAGCCCATCTCTTCAATATATCACTTACCACCGGCATCTTCCCCTCATCCTTCAAACATGCCCTCATCACACCCATCCTCAAAAAACCCTCCCACGACCCCGCAACAGTCTCCAACTGTCGTCCCATATCTCTCCTCCCCTTCACCTCAAACCTGCTTGAGCAACATGTCTACTCCGAACTGTCCTCTCATCTCTCCTCATGCTCCCTCTTTGACTGCCTGCCATCCGGTTTCTGAGCCCACCACTCCACCGAAACAGCCCTAACCAAAGTCACCAACGACCTACTGACCGCCAAGAGCAAGCGACACTACTCCATCCTTCTCCTCCTTGACCTCTCTGCTGCCTTCGACACAGCCGACCACTCCCTCCTGCTCCAAATTCTAGAATCCCTTGGCATCACTGACTTAGCCCTCTCCTGGATCTCCTCGCACCTAACAGACCGGACCTTCAGTGTCACCCACTCCCCACACCTCGTCCTCGCCCCACCCCCTATCTGTTGGAGTTCCCCAAGGCTCATCCTGGGACCCTTACTCTTTTCCATCTACACCCTCGGCCTAGGCCAACTCATCAAGTCCCACGGCCTCCAATACCACCTCTACGCCGACGACGCCCAGCTCTACCTCTCCGGCCCTGACATCACCTCCCTGCTATCCAAAATCCCACACTGCCTTTCCACCATCTCATCCTTCTTCTCCGCTCGTTTCCTCAATCTCAACATGGATAAAACAGAGTTCATCGTCTTCCCCCCAAATTGCTCTTCCCCCCTACCCGACCTAACCATCACTGTCAACGATTGCACACTCTCACCCATCCCCAACACCAAGTACCTCGGTGTAATACTCGACTCTGCCCTCTCCTTCAAGCCACACATCCAGGCCCTCACCACCTCCTGCCACCTCCAGCTTAAAAACATCTCATGGATCTGCTCCTTCCTTGATCATGACACTGCCAAAATGCTTGTCCACGCTCTCATTATCTCCCGCCTTGACTACTGCAACCTCCTGTTCACCGGCCTCCCCGCTTCCTCCCTTTCACCCCTCCGAACCATCCTCAATTCCGCTGCCCGACTCATCCACCTGTCGCCCGTTACTCCCCCGTCTCCCCCCTCTGCCATGCTCTCCACTGGCTCCCTACTTCCCAGAGATCCAAGTTCAAAACCCTAACCCTGACATACAAGACCATCCACAACCTGTCCCCCATACATCTCCGACTTGGTCTCCCGATACCACCCCTCACGCAATATGCGCTCCTCTCAAGAACGCCTTCTCTTCTCCCCTCGCATCTTCACCTCCCACAACCGCATACAAAACTTCTCTCGTGCATCCACCATACTCTGGAACTTTCTTCCACACCAAATCAGACACTCCTCTACCCTGGGAACCTTCAAGAAAAACCTGAAGACCCACCTCTTCCTTTGAGCCTATAACCCACACTGAGACCTAATCCGCTGCACCTTCTCACCTCTCCCCCTCCTACTGTCTCCGACCCATCCCCTATAGACTGTGAGCCCTTGTGGACAGGATATCTGCCCTAATGTACCTGTATGATTTAGTCGTCGTTATTTATGTTCTCGTCATTGTTCTGCCCTTACACATGTAAAGCGCCATGGAACCAATGGCGCTATATAAATAAATAATAATAATAAATAATAATAATAATAATACATCACTGAAATCAGGGTCTTTGTGCCTACGTCATGCTGCTCTCAGATTACATAGAAAAAACCTGGTGGTAGATGCCTTTAATATCAGTTTCTAACATCCACAGATTGCAGAATTTTATAACTCATTCTAATATTTGATCTCCTCCTATACAGTTGTGACCAAAAGTATTGACACCCCTACAATTCTGTCAGATAATACTCAGTTTCTTCCTGAAAATGATTGCAATCACAAATTCTTTGGTATTATTATCTTCATTCAATTTGTCTTCAATGAAAAAACACCAAAAGAATTGTCCTAAAGCCAAATTGGATATAATTCCACACCAAACATAAAAAAGGGGGTGGACAAAAGTATTGGCACTGTTAGAAAAATTATGTGATGCTTCTCTAATTTGTGTAATTAACAGCACCTGTAACTTACCTGTGGCACCTAACAGGTGTTGGCAAAACTAAATCACACTTGCAGCCATTGACATGGATTAAAGTTGACTCAACCTCTGTCCTGTGTCCTTGTGTGTACCACATTGAGCATGGAGAAAAGAAGAAGACCAAAGAACTGTCTGAGGACTTGAGAAACCAAATTGTGAGGAAGCATTAGCAATCTCAAGGCTACAAGTCCATCTCCAAAAACCTGAATGTTCCTGTGTCTACTGTGCGCAGTGTCATCAAGAAGTTTAAAGCCCATGGCACTATGGCTAACCTTCCCTAGATATGGACTGGAAAAGAAAAATTGATGAGAGATTTCAACGCAAGATTGTGCGGATGGTGGATAAGAACCTCAACTAACATCCAAACAAGTTCAAGCTGCCCTGCAGTCCGAGGGTACAACAGTGTCAACCCATACTATCCATCGCGTCTGAATGAAAAGGGACTGTATGGTAGGATACCCAGGAAGACCCACTTCTTACCCCGATAAATAAAAAAGCCAGGCTGGAGTTTGCCAAAACGTACCTGAGAAAGCCTAAACGTTTTGGAAGAATGTTCTCTGGTCAGATGAGACAAAAGTAGAGCTTTTTGGGTAAAGGCATCAACATAGAGTTTACAGGAGAAAAAAAGAGACATTCAAAGAAAAGAACACGGTCCCTACAGTCAAACATGGCGGAGGTTCCCTGATGTTTTGGGGTTGCTTTGCTGCCTCTGGCACTGGACTGCTTGACCGTGTGCATGGCATTATGAAGTCTGAAGACTACCAACACATTTTGCAGCATAATGTAGGGCCCAGTGTGAGAAAGCTAGGTCTCCCTCAAAGGTCATGGGTCTTCCAGCAGGACAATGACCCAAAACACACTTCAAAAAGCACTAGAAAATGGTTTGAGAGAAAGCACTGGAGACTTCTAAGGTGGCCAGCAATGAGTCAGACCTGAATCCCATAGAACACCTGTGGAGAGATCTAAAAATGGCAGTTTGGAGAAGGCACCCTTCAAATATCAGGGACCTGGAGCAGTTTGCCAAAGGAAAATGGTCTAAAATTCCAGCAGAGCATTGTAAGAAACTCATTGATGGTTACCAGAAGCAGTTGATCGCAGTTATTTTGGCTAAAGGTTGTGCAACCAAGTATAAGGGCCACTTTACACACACCCACTTATCTGTCCAACTTCTGAACAACTTACAGGTTGCAGTGAAATCATGGACACATTGTTCCATTTGTACACAGCCACAAAATGGAACAATGTGTCCATGATTTCACTGCAACCAGAGATTTGTTCAGAAGTTGGACAGATAAGTTGGTGTGTGTAAAGTGGCCCTTAGGCTGAGGGTGCCAATACTTTTGTCTGGCCCATTTTTGGAGTTTTGTGTGAAATGATCAATGTTTTGCTTTTTGCTTCATTCTTTTTGTGTTTTTTCATTGAAGACAAATTAAATGAAGATAATAATACCAAAGAATTTGTGATTGCAATCATTTTCAGGAAGAAACTGAGTATTATCTGACAGAATTGCAGGGGTGTCAATACTTTTGGCCACAACTGTAGCAACTTAGATAAACTCCTTGCATTAAAGGTCCTCAATGTAATGGTATAAATTTGTAATAAGAAAATCATAAATCAAAAGTCAGATTATCATGATAATCTTACGTCAGTCTCTTGTCTTATTTTTACTGAATAACCATCACCAATCATCTCTTAAGGTACCTTTACACACAGAGATATATTGCTTGCGATTCACTGGTTGTAGTGAAATCATGGACACATTGTTCTATTTTGTTGCCGTGTACAAAATGGAACAATGTGTCCATGATTTCACTGCAACCAGTGAATTGCAAGCAATATCTCTCTGTGTGTAAAGGTAGCTTTAAGGTACCTTTACATGCCGCAACCTGACGTCACCCTGAACTATCGCCGTAATATTGCTTCCCAGTTGCGGCGTGTAATTTGGGAATTTGCGGGATAATCGCATCTCGCCTGTCACCTGATTCCTGAGCACTGTTCTAAAATCAGAAGCAATCATGAAGGCGAGATTTCCGAGTTTTGGCGTGTGATAGGGCAATAGTGATGGAATCTGCGTCGCCTATTGATTTCCCGTAGGCGTGCCACAGCGTGCTGGAGTCCGCGCCCTGTCTGCGATGATGTGGTGGCTACTGTGTTACTATTAGCTGTCAGTTCACAGGGCGCCATATTTGAAGAGCTGACCTTCAGCAACACACCCATCTTCAATGGCGTCATGTATTAGCCAGCCTTCCAGAGCAGCCTGACCAATCGTAACGCTGTTGCGTTGTCCAATGAGCGCGTGTGGGTGCTGTGTAAACCACTGTGGCACGCCTATCTCCTTGCAGTGCTGACCATGTACGCCCACGTTGCCTTTGGGATTGCAGAGAGGGAATTCCACCGGATTGGTTCCGCTGTGGGAGAGGCGATTTCCGGGGCGACAAATCGGCTTTCTTACAGGGCGAGATTGCGGCGTGTAATTCCGCCATCGGCGATCTGAGGCGACTATGAAAAACATGCTCGCGCACATTAGATCGCCTCATATCGCCAGCCGCGGTTGCGGCGTGTAACGGTACCTTTACTTATGCCTTCATGTTTGAAATTACCTTTTGGATATCTACATCTTGATACATCTCGCTGCACACCCATATTCTTAAATGTTATAACTGAAAATGACTATTTTCAATTTTTTGGGGACTGAAGAATTATAGGACAACTCCATGTTAAAAGACTCATCTAAATGAACATTTTTTAACAAAATGTGACACCAAATAGAATAAACAGGAGCTGCCTATAGGCACATGCCATGAGTTACATCCAAGGAATACAAAGAGCAAAGAAAATACATTATTATCTATAGAAGATTAGGAATTCCAACCTGTTTTCATTAGATTTTAGAGCTGTTCAATAGAATTAGCATGTGTCCTTATATCGTCTTTTTTTTCTCAAGACAAAAGGTATTCATGACCATCCAAAGCCAGAAACAAAATTAGAGTCAGATGGCAGAAAACCTGCACAAAAGAAGCGCCCGTCCATTGTGTCAACAGCTGCAGAGCTTAAGAATATTGAGGTATAGTATGGCTTGTAGGTTGTTATCTTGTGTGTCGAATGCACATATAAGGGTATGTGCACATTATCTGGAGGTACTCAGTGTTGGACACAGTGCCTCCGGACCTGCAAGAACCCACAGGTGAATGCAGGGAGAATACAGCCATCCTGTGCCCACAATCTGCATTGGGTGCAGGGCAGCTTCTACCCGCATTCACCCGCTGGAGATCGCTTGCGACTCCACAGCATGAAATTAACATGCTATGGGGAATGCAGAAGAGTAGCTACCCACACCACAGCGGAAAACACGCTGTGATTGGGAGAAATATAGTGAGCATGGGATTTATAGGAATTCCATCCACTGTGTTGGTACTGTACAATGCAGTGATTTGGACGTAGTGGCAATACGCTGCATTCAAAACGCTGCAATTCCTGATCGTGTGCACGCACCCTAACCGTATAATGTAAAATTCAAAGATCAATCTTTAATTTAAATGGAACCTGCGATTCGACCCTTAATGCAAAATCTACTGCATGACCAGCTCTACCCTCTCCTATTGTTTCCTCACCCATCCTTTGTAGACTGTGAAGGTACCGTCACACGCGGCAATATTGCGTGCAAATTCACTGGCAATTTGCTGGTTGCAGTGAAATCATGGCACATTATTCTATTTTGTTGCCGTGTACAAATGGAACAATGTGTCCATGATTTCACTGCAACCAGCAAATTGCCATTGAAATTGCAAGCAATATTGCCGCATGTGACGGTACCTTGAGGCTTTGCGGGCAGGGTCCTCTCTCCACTTGTACTTATTTGTGCTGTATATTGTTGATAATTATTGTACTTGTCTATGAACGGTATGCCCCTTTTTCACATGTTAACTGCCATGGAATAAATGGCACTATAATAATAAAAAATAATAATGATGCCATAACTATGGGCAGCATGAATCAGAGGCTAGGTGCATGATGGCAGCCAGATATGTTTTACCATGAAATCATGCAGCCAGTCTCAATTCATGTTCCCTGATATTTGGAAGGATGAATAGACCATCAGATCCCTTTTAATGTTTTTTTTTTAAATGCCCATGAAGTGTGCGTTACTCTATGCTTAGACTATGTGCACATCTAATGTTTTTCGTGTATTTTTACTTGCATATTTTGATTAAATCTGTAAGGGAAAACACATCTGAGTTGGCCAGGGTGGAGTACTCGGATACCGGGATGAGTGGGTGGCTGTAACGGGGATCACAGGTGGCCGATTTCACGGTTCCGTGCCCTAACCCTCATTGAAAGGTGATGATGGGGGAAATGTTGTAGTGACACCACCTGTGGTACCTGGTAAGTTAGATACCAGCTCTGCAGGCCGGCCGCTGAGGTGAGGTGATGCAGCTTGGGTGTTACAGCTCCCCACAGGTGGAGCTTTACCTCAGGGCAGCGAGGGTGGATGAGGGGAGTAGTTATTCTTACCCCTCTGATGATGCTGAGGCCTTCGGGGTGCCGGCGGGAAAGGAGGACAGACACTGATTCAACTCCAAACGTCACTTTGCTGGTACTGGCAGATGTTATAGTACACAGTTAAAGTCTGGTTCAACGGGAACGTAGCCACAGGTTTCGGGTTGCCTTATAGAGTCCGTGATGTACCTTCCGTTTTGGCTTTCGGGGTCCCAGTCTTTCCTTACACTATCCTTAACCACCTTTGCAGAGCTCCTCGCCTGTCCCCTGGTCTGTTACTGGTAGACATGGCTTGTTCCTTACTGGTACGGACAGGAGCGACAACAAACAAATCCTCCCCCCACCAGAATTTTGCCCGTTATCTAGAGTGTCCTGGACCTGTTTTGGGACTGAGGTGGGGGTACGTCTTCGTGGCACTATGGCTCCCTTATTCCGGTCCTGCAGACGTACGGTTTACAGTGACGGATATACCGGCCACTGCCTCGGCTCCGGTATGCTGGTTGTTATCTCCAGATGTTTCCAGCCAGCTCCAAGCGGTCCTGGATCATCTCCTTCTGTCTGGGGTCACCCTCCTGAAGACGGGTGCCCTCCTGTCAGAGATGCTGTCAGGCGCGTCCTCTCTGACTGCCTTCCCAGCACTAAGTAAATTCTCTCTCAAGTCTCCAGCTCTAACCTAGGCTCCACCTCCTTTGGGACATACTGAATAATCAGTCCCCTACTCTAAGGTGGCCTAGTGTTGTAAACAAAAGCTGAATGCGACAAAAACAACAGTACACTGCAGTAAAAATATTAATATTAAATGCGAGTGCAGTATAAAAAATTAATGTAACAAATACAGGGTACTTAGTCCATCCGTTTTTTTGCGCAAAAAAAGTTATTTCAAGCCACGTCACTAACTTCAAAGTGTACCCATCTCTGACGCGGTCCTAACTGTTGTATTAAAAAACCTGACTAGTGTGAATGCTTACCAGTGAGCAGGAGCCAGCAGGACCAGTGTCTGGCATGGGCTGAAGGCGACGAGGCTATATGTGTGTAGGGCCCAAAAGAGGGGCGGGGAACTCCATCTTTTGCTGGGCAAGAGGCTACTTAATTAAAAACAGTTGAGTCCTGCACACAGCGAACAAGTCTGTAAGAACATGTTCACACCGCCAACATATTGGAAACAAAAGCTGAATGTCGCATTCAGCTTTTGTTTCCAATATGTTGGCGGTGTGAACATGTTCTTACAGACTTGTTCGCTGTGTGCAGGACTCAACTGTTTTTAATTAAGTAGCCTCTTGCCCAGCAAGAGATGCAGTTCCCCGCCCCTCTTTTGGGCCCTGCACACATATAGCCTCGTCGCCTTCAGCCCATGCCAGATACTGGTCCTGCTGGCTCCTGCTCACTGGTAAGCATTCACACTAGTCAGGTTTTTTAATACAACAGTTAGGACCGCGTCAGAGATGGGTACACTTTGAAGTTAGTGACGTGGCTTGAAATAACTTTTTTTGCGCAAAAAAAACGGATGGACTAAGTACCCTGTATTTGTTACATTAATTTTTTATACTGCACTCGCATTTAATATTAATATTTTTACTGCAGTGTACTGTTGTTTTTGTCGCATTCAGCTTTTGTTTCCAATATGTTGGCGGTGTGAACATGTTCTTACAGACTTGTTCGCTGTGTGCAGGACTCAACTGTTTTTAATTAAGTAGCCTCTTGCCCAGCAAGAGATGGAGTTCCCCGCCCCTCTTTTGGGCCCTGCACACATATAGCCTCGTCGCCTTCAGCCCATGCCAGACACTGGTCCTGCTGGCTCCTGCTCACTGGTAAGCATTCACACTAGTCAGGTTTTTTAATACAACAGTTAGGACCGCGTCAGAGATGGGTACACTCTGAAGTTAGTGACGTAGCTTGAAATAACTTTTTTTGCGCAAAAATATGGATGGACTAAGTACCCTGTATTTGTTACATTAATTTTTTATACTGCACTCGCATTTAATATTAATATTTTTACTGCAGTGTACTGTTGTTTTTGTCGCATTCAGCTTTTGTTTCCAATATGTTGGCGGTGTGAACATGTTCTTACAGACTTGTTCGCTGTGTGCAGGACTCAACTGTTTTTAATTAAGTGGCCTAGTGTTGTGTGTGAAAGACAGACTCTATAAAGTAGAACCCCAAACCAGTAACTACGGAAGCACTACGCCTGCTGTTTGGGGTGCACTACCTCCCTGTGGCGCCTAGCCCACAGGAGAAATACGGCGGCGCCCCTTAACAATTCTTTCGCCCCTTAACATAGGCAGATGTCGAAGCAGCAGGTCCATGTGAGGACATGGCCCTCCTGTCACCGGCACCATCAGCCAAAGGAATCCGGCGCCTCCCAGCGGCCGAGGCAGGAACACCAGCCACCGAGTCTGACACCAGGATGGTGGACATCACTGTAAAAGGGGACTAGAATGGGGGACATCACTACAAAAGTTGACCAGGATTGGGGACATCACTACAAAAGGGGTCCAGGTTGGGGGTCATCACTACAAAAGGGGTCCAGGATGGGGGACATCACTACAACACTACAAAAGGGTCCAGGATGGTGAACAACACTACAAAAGGGGTCTGGGATGGTGGACATTACTACAAAAGGGGACCAGGATGGGGTACATCACTATAAAAGGGAACCACGATGGGGGACATCACTACAAAAAGTGGTCCAGGATGGGGGACACCACTACAAAAGGAGTCCAGGATGGGGGACATCACTACAAAAGGTGACCAGTATGAGGGACATCACTACAAAAGGAGATCAGGATAGGGAATATCATGTGAAAGGGGCCCAGGATGGGGGACATCACAACAAAAGGGGTCCAGCATGGGGGACATCACTACAAAAGGGGTCCAGGATGGGGGACATCACTACAAAAGGGACAGGATGGGGGCATCACTACAAAAGGGACCAGATGTGGGAAATCACTGCAAAAGAGGACCAGGATGTGGACATTACTACAAAAGGGAATCAGTATTGGGGACATTACTACAATATGAGGACCAGGATGGGCATTACTACAAGGGGACCAGGATGGGGACATTACAAGAAGGGAACCAGGGTGGAGGCATTACTACAAGATGGAGACATTATTGCATGATGAGGACCAGGATAAGACATTACTACATGATGAGGACCAGGATGGGGACATTACTACAAGAAGGGGATCAGGGTGGGGGACATTACAGCAAAAAGGGAACCAGGATGCGGCTTTACTACTAGATGGAGACGTTACTACATGATGAGGACCAGGGTGGGGACATTACTATAAGATGAGGCCGAGAGAGAGAAACATTACTACAAGAAAGGGTTCAGGATGGGTTATTACTACACAATGGGGACATTACTACAAGATGGGGGCAAGGATTGGGATATTACTACATGATGAGGACCAGGATGGGGGCATTACTACCAGAAGGGGATCAGGATAGGGACATTAGTATAAGATGGGACCAGGATGGAGACACGACTACAATATTGGAACCAGGATGTGGGACATTACTATAGGATGGGATATTACCAGAAGAAAGGGACCAAGATGGGGACATTACTACAAGAAGGGAACCATGGTGGGGACATTACTAAAAGGAGAAGATCAGGATTTGGACATTACTACATTGAGCAAAAAATTCTGGTATTACTAGAATGTCACTTAGTCCTACAAGCAATGCGGCCCTCCAATATCAATTTTCTTCTATGTGCGGCCTGTTAAGCCAGCCGAGTTTGAGACCCCTGATCTAGCGTAATGGCTATAGAAATGAATGGCAAGGCAAATATGGTAATGTGGAGCCCACTGGGACGGGGTACTTGGTACCGACCGGGGGTATATCACGGGGGGTATCACGGCAGTCCTTGGTCCGGACCATGTCCCGAGCCCACAAGTAAAAGGGATATTTACAAGGTTTGTTGCCATGACGCCACCCACGGTTTGTGGTCAGCGAGGGGACCACCGCTGCAGTGTATGTCTGCCAGGAGGATGGATGGATGATGTTGCAGCAAGATGAATGAGCCCGCTGCGGGTTGGGGCTGCTCCTGACAGGGTGTAAAGGTAGAATAAAGTTCTGGTTGCAGGGAATCACACACGGGAGACTGAAGCAGGGTTCACCGGGTTTTACTTGCAAGTTCTTAGTGCAATTCAACAGTTCCCGGTACAGTTCACACAATTAACTCCGGACAGTCTTTGAACCCTCTGCAGCCAGGTTTTCTCTCTGTGAGCCTTCACTTTCTCTGTAACTTTTCTGCCTTCCCTCTCATCTGTTCTTCCCTGTGGGCTGTATGGGGGGAGCTCTGTCCCTTTTCTGACTTCCCCTTGTGTGTGTGGGTGGCAAGCCGGGTCCTATACGCTGCTGATCCTCCAGCCCATTTGTTGGGTGACAAGACCTGGAATCTGTGCCTCCCCATCGGTGTGTTAGTGTACCGCATGTAGCTATCGTCACCCAGAGCTGACTCTCTGGTCCCAGCCTAGCCTTGGGTGTCCCAATCTTGCAAGGGATCACCGGGCTCTCTCCAATCCACGTGACTACCTGGGTACGTCAGGGAGTCTGTCCCGCCTGTAGTCAGTCAACGCTGCCGTGTTCCTCGAACCCCAGTTGTCCCTGGTTCGGTCTCTGTCTTTCCTTCCCTTGGGCTGCAGGCTGTGGAGCGGGCTTTCTCTCTAGGGAATGGTGTCTTGCAGGATTCTGCGCCTCCAGGGAGCCCTGACCCTCAGAAAGTGTCACTTTCTTTACTCTGGTCTTTGTCTTTGCTGCTCAGCCTACTCCGACCTACTTGGTCTTTTTCCCCCCATCGGCCTACTCAATAACTCCTCCTCGTTCCCCCCTTTTGTAGCTAGCTTGTCACCTGACCTACCTTCCCGCCCACATCCCTCTAAACCCTGTCACCCCTTTGCCCGCCTAGAGTTCCGGGCTCCGGGTTGGTGCTGTGTCTTGTGGGTGTGTGTTCTGAAGGTGTTCCAAAAGAACCTGTCTACTTTCTGCCTGGCTGCAGTTTCTACCTGTGGCCATCCTGATTGCAGGCGCTACATTAAGCTATTCAAATGTGTATGAGGAAAAATGACATAGCAGAAACTGCTTAGGAATACAGAAAAAAAGAGAAATTTTGCTGAAGCATTGATCAATTTATGAGAGCCTGATAACCAACGTCAAGGTGTTCTCTTCTATCAGGTCCCTAATCTAAAGCCTCTGTTTGTTATATAAATCTGCATGTGTGGGTGTACTTATGCCTCTAGGTGCAATTAAAATCAGCCTGTATGAGTGTGCTTAGGAACCTGGCTACAACAAAATGGTGGCCTTAACATGCCTACGGGGCATGGAAGGGTGCTCAGTCAGAAAAATATACAGTAGTATCAGTAAGGGTTGACTGACTGGCGACACCTGTATGTGTAAAGGTGCTAGTTGGAAAAACACATTATAAAGTAAGGAAAACCGCTGCACACTGAACACTAAGAGAAACGTGATCTAGCATAATGGCTATAGAAATGAATGGCAAAGCAAATACGTAAGGCTAATTCAAAAGTGTATGAGGAAAAAAGACATAGCAAAAATTGCTTAGGAATAATGAAAACAAGAGAAACTTACATGAAAAATTTGGTGACATTATTTTTTGTCACTGTCACATTCTGTTTTTCCTTGCCAATATTGGATGATATACACTACCGTTCAAAAGTTTGGGTCACCCAGACAATTTAGTTTTTCCATGAAAACTCATACTTTTATTTATCAAATGAGTTGCAAAATAAAAGAAAATAAAGTCCAGACAATGACAAGGTTAGAAATAATGATTTTTATTTGAAATATTAATTTTCTAATTCAAACTTTGCTTTCGTCAAAGAATGTTCCCTTTGCAGCAATTACACCATTGCAAACCTTTGGCAGGTACTATTTAATGAAGCTGCCAGATGAGGAGTTGTGAGGCGTCGATTTCTCAAACTAGAAACTCTAATGTACTTGTCTTGTTGCTCAGTTGTGCAGCGGGGCCTCCCACTTCTCTTTCTACTCTGGTTAAAGCCACTTTGTGCTCTTCTCTGAAGGAAGTAGTAAACACCATTGTAAGAAATCTTCAGTTTCTTGGCAATCTATCGCATGGAATAGCCTTCATTTCTAAGAACAAGTATAGACTGTCGAATTTCACATGAAAGTTCTCTTTTTCTGGCCATTTTAAGAGTTTCATAGAACAAACAAATGTAATGCTCCAGATTCTCAACCTCCTTCTCAAAGGAAGGCCAATTTTATAGCTTCTCTAATCAGCCAAACCGTGTTCAACTGTGCTAACATTCTTGTGCAAGGGTTTTCTAGGGTTTTCTAAACATCCATTAGCCTTCTTACACAGTAAGCAAACACAGTGTACCATTAAAACACTGGAGTGGTGGTTGTTGGAAATGGGCTTCTATACACCTATGTACTGTAGATATTGCATTAAAAACCAGACGTTTGCAGCTAGAATAGTCATTTACTACATTAACAATGTATAGAGTGTATTTCTCATTCATTTAATGTTAACTTCATTGAAAAAAATGTGCTTTTCTTTAAAAAAAAAGTAGATTTCTAAATGACCCCAAACTTTTGAACATTAGTGTAGGTGAAAAAATACAGGAAATACAAATCTGTTTTTCAAATTTTTTTTTATGGCCACAAAAGGATAACTTAAATGCATTTAAAAACATATCTGTGGCACTCCTGCGGGCTGGTGGCCACAGTAAGGTACTGCAGCTGGACTAGTAGATGGGACACTTCGCACAAACACCCGACACATCCCCCGATTCCTAGTGTTAGTACTCCAATTTAGGCAGGGGATAGTGGGGGGGAGTGAAGTGGAGGGTGGAGAGAGAGGAAATAGCCCGGAAACAGGGTGGAGGAACTAGAGTCAATCCTAGGAACACTAAGTTGGGAGGGCTCGAGGAGTGAGCACAGGTTCGTGTTCCTGGCGAGCTGTGGAAGGAAAAGGGACTGAACTCCCAAGCCGAGACACCTGAAAAGCTTGACAGACTGTGAGTGGTGAGTGGAAGAACCTGGACCGCTGTCTGTGCCATCATATGGCTAATCCGGGTCCCAGGTAGCCTCCCGTGGGAAGGAAGAAGGGGTCCACGGTGTGTCCAGAGGAGAGGGGACATTGGGGGACCGGGTTGAAGCCAGGTTGCAGGCTCTGTTGAAGTGGCCAGAAGCTGTATGCCCCAACCACAGATTAACCGCTGGGGTGAAGGGACTCCATGCCCGGAACCTACCCTCCAGTGCAGCGAAGAAAAGGCTGTCAGATCAGAGTCAGGGGGACAGGCTGAGCTCCCGCGGGAAAAGACCCATGACCGCTGGCCCGTAGCTAGCACTGTGGAACTAGGAGCTAGGAACTATGAAAAAGGCCAGGAAAGCGACTAGAGAGGGAGTGTAGTCACGGAACCGTTCCAGCTGTTAGGTTGTGTTTGAATCTACGTTGAACTGTCTCTACCTTGTGAACTGTTGAGAGCTAAGAGTAAAGCACCCGGTTAAGTTTAACGCTACTTGTGTGAGACTTTAATTTTATGCAACAGTGACGGTGTTCGCCTGCACAGCCGCACACTGATTGTTACAAGCCAGCAGTGAGAACTGCCTGAAGGGCTGAGTGCCCAGCCCTGACCTTACCTCCCTATACCTGCCCTGGGCACAAAGCCCTACCCGTTGAGGGCTCATCATCATCCCTGGAGGCATCCACTGCAGCGGTGGTCCACACTGGCCACAAACCATGGGTGGCATCACAAACTCTTTAAAAACTCTTTAATTATTCCCTTTTTATTGTCGTGCCTGAGACCACAAAGCAGGGTCACGTCGCCGTGACAACCCGAAGCCCTGAGCTGGATGAGGAGAGGGCCCGGCTCGGAGTACCTCTGCCTCGGCGCTCGACATATCCTCCATTCTGTAACAAATATTTTTATATGTTAGACACTGTTTAATTTTTTTTTAACAAGGGCAGGGCTAATATCAGCAAATTAAATTTACAATGGCATATTTAATTTTTTACCTGTTATTTTTCATATATTTACACACTGGCATTATGCATGTTCTCATCTCTCTGTCCAGTTACTATCAACCACCAATGCTTTTTAATCCTGTGTGCAGTAAACAGCTGCTATACACAGGAGAGAAATGAGAACTCTGCTCCACCATGGACTGATACTGTATGCAAGTGCTCTGCCGCTCAAATGTCAGTATGTGTAGGGGATATAGGTAAGACAGCGCTCAAAAGTGATCGTTGCCAATCACCATTAGGATAGGGACAGAGTATTGGTGGAAGAGGGGGTGGAAAGGTGCATTGACACCTGGGCTACATCAAGAATACACCAAAACCTACTCCACTTACATAGTAAATAAAACATTTTATCTTTAAAACCCATTTACTAAAATCTACAGTACAAGTATAATTTTTTTTTAGAGGGACCAATATGAAGGTCTAAATAGTTACATTTTAGTTTTGCGGGTGCAACTGACTACTTTTAATTTTTGAGCTAATTGTATAGAGTTTTTTACAATGGAGCAAGCTATTTCCCCACTCAGGGGTTCCCCAAAAAGGGTTGGAGTGGGGGTACCCACAAAAAGTTTGCTGCTAGGAGGTCCTAAGTGCACCTGTGCTCTAATGCCTTGATGTTTGTAGGGTTTGATTTAAGGATGATGGACCCAGCGCTAACTGATGTAACTACACTAGAATTTTTACAGTATAGATGGGGGAAGGGACAAGCCGTGAACTGAAATGCTAGATCACAAATAGTTTATTCAAGTTTACAATAGCTTTACAAAAGCAAAAGCATTTTTTTTTTTTTTTTTTTTTTTTAAATTCAAAATTGGAGCTCTAAGTTAAAATTTGAGGACTGGATACCTCAACTGTACTGCTCCCGGTTTTAAAAGATAAAAAATTAGTTTATAAGAACATTTACAATCCCGGAATAGTTCTTTGACTTGAGACATCAAATGCTGTGCTTCATAATCCTTCTGTCACCTCCTTCTGTGTGAATAGAAAGGAGAGGAGAGAATTTTAAAAAATTTTGGAATTTGTCCTCCCTCAGAGGTATGGGCTACACATTAACAGTTTAGACTAGTAACATGGTTGGGTACCTGTAGTCCATATGAAAGTATTGCATTAGATAGTATCTTTCTTTAAATTGTCGTTTTTCTGGTGGTTTACCTCTGGATTTCTGCTTAGGCTAAAAAGGGGACAGAAATCAATTAAATGTTCAAGCTGCCAGGTTAGACCAACAATTTTAAAGGTACCTGCAAATTGGTATATTCAAGGCAAACTTCCTTTTTCTATGGTGGTTTCCAGGTTGTTTTTTGTAATGGGGGATTGGGCTGCAAGAAAACTGGATTGTTAAACTAAATTCAACCTTTGCACTGTGCTGTTTATGTTAGAAACCTACTTGCAGTAGGTTTACTTCCAAATCCTGTTGCTGTCGCAGCTACCCAAGACTCATGTAGCAGGTTTGGAACGCTTGCATAACAAATACGTTCGCGTATGTAAATGTAGTAACGTCTTTTACTTACTAGGTGCTGCTGTCTGGGGTGTTGCGGTCCGAGGTCCTCTTAGGGTGATGCGCCGTGGCCAGTGGCGCTTACCCGGTCTCCTCGTGTGTCCGCGTCCGCGTCTCCGGATGTTGATACCGGAAGTGACGTGACGGCAGAGCGGCACACAGGATTCGTCCTTCCTTGCAGCGTTGGTGCTGGGAGGCTGCACTACGTCAGTCTGGAATAGTATGCAATTGCTTAGCACAGGGTGGGCGGGATCAACGCGTTTCGTTGATCACGGTCAACTTTCTCAAGATACCCGCCCCCTGTGCTGTGACTAAATTATATCTTCCCCTCCTCTGACGTTTACTTGATTGATTGGTTAGAATTGAGGAAGACTTGTCTTCTTAGATACCGTTCATCTGCATTGAACCTCATAGTTACTGACTTAAGGGATTTTTCTTTTTATAATCATACTGTTATAATTCCATAGTATTATTCTTTTTTGATGTATCTATGGGAAGTTGGGTTTGGAGTTTGGGAGAGAGAAGAGATGTTTACCTTGTGTTTTCTACTGATTATATAAAACCAAATAATTCTGCATCCTGATTAAGACCATTGGGGGCAAGTGTGTCCAGCTGATATATCCATTTGGTTTCTGCTCTGGACATCTTTTCAATATGGTTGCCTCCTCTCCAACTTTTGTGAATTTGTTCTATTGCCAAAAAACGTACATTTTTTGTGCTTGAGTGGTGTGATTCTTTAAAATGCCTACTTAAAGGATGTCCCTGAAAACCTTTTTTAATATTTCTCAAATGTTCCGAAATGCGTTCTTGTAATGTTCTAGATGTCCGTCCCACATACATTTTGTTACAGGGACATCTGATTACATATATTACACTTTTGGTGTGACAAGTAAGGCATCCCTTAATTTGAAATTTTTGGTTGTTATGCCTATCACTGACCTCAGTTATCAAGTTTGTGGAAGTATTGGATACTTTACATACTGGGCACATTTTACAAGGCCTAAAAATTCTCTCCTCTCCTTTCTATTCACACAGAAGGAGGTACAGAAGGATTATGAAGCACAGCATTTGATGTCTCAAGTCAAAGAACTATTCCGGGATTGTAAATGTTCTTATAAACTAATTTTTTATCTTTTAAAACCGGGAGCAGTACAGTTGAGGTATCCAGTCCTCAAATTTTAACTTAGAGCTCCAATTTTGAATTTAAAAAAAAAAAAAAAAAAAAAAAATGCTTTTGCTTTTGTAAAGCTATTGTAAACTTGAATAAACTATTTGTGATCTAGCATTTCAGTTCACGGCTTGTCCCTTCCCCCATCTATACTGTAAAAATTCTAGTGTAGTTACATCAGTTAGCGCTGGGTCCATCATCCTTAAATCAAACCCTACTTTTAATTTTTAATACCTTTGGGAAATTCAACCTGCAATATTAGCATATAATGAAAATGACAGTCACTGATTGGCACCAGAATGTAACCCTTACTAAGACTGCACTTTTTAAATGCTGCATTTAAATAATCAACAGCAGCTATTGGAGCTAACTTTAGGCACTGCTGTTAGCAGCAGGTGCCAACAGTTGGCACCCAATCTGCATGGAGCTGGCTCCTCATAAAACCACTCCATGATAGACTGCTTTTGTTAGGATGCTAGCAGGTGTTACAAAAAAAGCATACTCCAGCTCTTTAACCCCTTAGTGACGGAGCCAATTTCCACCTTAATGACCAGACCAATTTTTATAATTTTGACCACTCTCCCTTTATGAGGTTATATCTCCGGAACGCTTCAACGGATCCTAGCGATTCTGAGATTGTGTTTTCGTGACATAGTGGGCTTCATGTTAGTATTAAATTTTGGTCGATAATTTTTGTGTTTATTTGTGAAAATATAAAATAATTGGCAAAAATTTTGAAAATTTTACAATTTTTAAATTTGTAATTTTTATTCTGTTGAACCAGAGCGTTATGTGACACAAAATAGTTAATAAATAACATTTCCCACATGTCTACTTTACATCAGCACAATTTTGGAAAAAAAAAATTTTGGGGTTAGGACGTTATAAGGGTTCAAAGTTCATCAGCAATTTTTCATTTTTCCAGCAAAATTTACATAACCTTTTTTTTTAGTGACCACATCACATTTGAAGTCTCTTTGAGGGGTGTACATGACTGAAAACACCCAAAAGTGACACCATTCCGAAAACTACACCCCTCAAGCTACTCAAAACTACATTCAAGAAAATGAATAACTCTTCAGGTGCTTCACAGGAACTAAAGCAACGTGGAAACAAAAAATGGCCATTTTAATTTTTCCAACAAAAATGTTCTTTTAGCCTCAATTTTTTCATTTTCACATGGGCAACAGGATAGAATGCATCCTAAAATTTGTTGGCCAATTTCTCCTGAGTACACGGATACCTCATATGTGGTCATAAACCACTGTTTGGGTGCACCGCAGAGCTCAGAAGGGAAGGAGCGCAATTTGACTTTTGGAGCTAATTTACCATTCAAAAAGTGAAATGGCGCTCCTTCTCTTCTGAGCCCTGCCATGCGCCCAAACAGTGGTTTATGACACCATATGAGGTATCGGTGTACTCAGGAGAAATTGGCCAACAAATTTTAGGATGCGTTTTATCCTGTTGCTCATGTGAAAATGAAAAAACTGAGGACAAAAGAAAATTTTTGTGAAAAAAAAGTACTTTTTCATTTTTACGGATCAATTTGTAAAGTCCCAGAGGGTTCAAAGTGCTTACTATGCATCTAGATAAGTTCCTTGGGGGGTCTAGTTTCCAAAATGGGGTCACTTGTGGGGGAGCTCCAATGTTTAGGCACACAGGGGCTCTCCATACGCGACATGGTGTCCGCTAACAATTTGAATGGAAAATTAGCTCCAATTGTTAGCGGACACCATGTCACGTATGGAGAGCCCCTGTGTGCCTAAACATTGCAGCTCCCCCACAAGTGACCCCATTTTGGAAACTAGACCCCCCAAGGAACTTATCTAGATTGGTGGTGAGCACTTTGAACCCCCAGGTGCTTCACAAATGAATCCGTAAAAATGAAAAAAGAAAATTTTTGTGGAAAAGAAAGTACTTTTTCATTTTTACGGATCAATTTGTGAAGCACCTAGGGGTTCAAAGTGCTCTCTATGCATCTAGATAAGTTCCTTGGGGGGTCTAGTTTCCAAAATGGGGTCACTTGTGGGGGAGCGCTAATGTTTAGGCACACAGGGGCTCGCCATACACGACATGGTATCCACTTACAATTCCAATTGTTAGCGGACACCATGTCACGTATGGAGAGCCCTTATGTGCCCAAACATTGGAGCTCCCCCACAAGTGACCCCATTTTGGAAACTAGACACCCCAAGGAACTTATTTAGATGCATAGTGAGCACTTTGAACCCCCAGGTGTCCGCTAACAATTTGAATGGAAAATTAGCTCTAATAGTTAGCGGACACCATGTCGCATATGGGGAGCCCCTATGTGCCTAAACATTGGAGCTCCCGCACAAGTCACCCCATTTTGGAAACTAGACACCTCAAGGATTATATCTAGGGGTATAGTGAGCATTTGGAACCTACAGCTACTTCACAGAATTTGATAATGTCATATTGAACATTTTCTTTTTTTCACACAATTTCTCGCTCTTAGAGCATGTGCACAAGATACGGAGACACCGTGCCCTGGTCGTCTCCTCCCCTGCATTTTTTTTTAGTATTTCTTTATTAAATTTAAAAAAAAAACGACGTGGGGCTTCACCATATTTTTGGTCCAGCCAGGTACAGCAGGCAGCTACGGGCTGCCACCAACCCCTTCTGCCTAGTTTTACCTGGCTAGAAACCAAAAATATAGGGAAGTCCCTTTTTTTTTTTCATTATTTCATGAAATTATTTAAAAAAAAATGGCGTGGGCTTTGCCATATTTTTGGGCCAGGCAGGTACAACTAGGCAGCTGGGGGCTGGAATCCTCAGCGTAGGGAGGCCCAAGCTTTCTGGGCCCCCCCTGCTGCGAATTGCAGCCCACAGTCGCCCCAGAAAATGGCGCATTCATAGAAGCGCCATTTTCTGGCGCTGTATCCAGCTCTTCCAGCTGCCGTGTAGCGGTGGCAGACTGGGTAATAAGGGGTTAATGCCAGCTTTTTCGCAGCTGGTACTAAGCCCGAGATTCATAACGTCTGGCCAATATTAGACCGGACCATTAGGAATCTCTAGTAATTTGTAAAGAAGACACAAGACAGAGAAAAATATTTTTATTAGAAAAAAAAACACAAACACTACTTGGACTCCATCTTTATTATTCTTTGACGTCCGACGTAGTCCAGTGGGAAGGTCCGACGTAGTCCAGTGGGAGGTCCCGCGACGATTCTCAGTTTTATAGCATCCCCCATATGCTATAAAAGCAGGTTCCTTGCCAGGAGGATGACAGGTCATGAACTCAGTGAGTTCATGACTTATTAGAATCCTTGGGTCACAAGGGGTTAACTGTGCTCTTCATGGCGGTCTCCACATCAGGTCAACATCAGTGGTGATCTATCAGGATCCTGAGATCCCGTAGGGATCCTGGGATCACCACTGATGGTGATCTGATGTGGAGATCACCATGAAGAGCACAGTTAACAAGGGGTTAACTGTGCTCTTCATGGTGGTCTCCACATCAGATTACCATCAGTGGTGATCTATCAGGATCCTGGGATCCCATAGGGATCCTGGGATCACCACTGATGGTGATCTGATGTGGAGATCACCATGAAGAGCACAGTTAACCCCTTGGTGATCCCTATGGGATCCCAGGATCCTGATAGATCACCACTGATGGTGATCTGATGTGGAGACCACCATGAACAGCACAGTTAACCCCTTGTGACCCGAGGATTCTGATAGGTCATGAACTCACTGAGTTCATGACCTGTCATTCCCTGGGCCGCACAGCAGGGGCTAACAGCGGCGCGCGCGTGCGCGCACACCAGGGTGCGCGCACAGAGGAGGCGCGCGCCGCAGAAGAGAGCAGCAGGAGCCGCCGGCAGGAGAAGCACCCAGGACCGGAGGACCCCGGGACCGGAATCAGGATCGTTGGTAGGTAAGAGTGGTGAGGGGGGGATTTACTGGGCACGGGGGGGGCCTGCAATAGTTTAGAGGCGGCGGGACCTCTGGGGAAAAGGTACCGGGCATCGGGGGAGGGGGCTGGGGGATCCTGGAGGCTGGGGGATCCCGGAGGCTGGGGGATCCCGGAGGCTGGGGCTGGGGATCCCTGTAGGGGACTAGGGAGCACCGGGGGAGGACATTCCCATGCAGCCTGACATGTGTGACATGTCAGGCTGCATGGAGATGGAGGGGAGGCAGCGCACCGCCGCCATTTTTTCATTGGCAGGGGGGGATGGAGGTGTGGGGGGGTGATCTCCGGCACAGGGGTTTTTGGGGGCCTTAGGGGTTAATGGATCACTTTGATCCGACATGTGTTTTCATGTCGGATCAAAGTGAAAGCATTTTTTACAGAGCACTTTCACTTTTGTAATGTGATGATCGGTAAACGGTGTTTACCGGTCATCACATTACAGGTGCCGGTACAAAAGCAGCTAATTACTAATTTCTAGGGTGTCAGCTACAATCGGTATGCTGACACCCTAGAGGTATTAGCTCCAGGGGCGGCGCTACAGGGCTTTTTCCTGGGGTACGTCTACAGACGTACGGCTAGGCTTTAGTACCCTTTTTTTCCAACGTCTGTAGACGTACGGCTCTCGTCTAGAGAGGTTAAAGAGGACCTGTCACCCCTCTGGTGCTTGGCAAACTGAATGCAGCACTGAATGCACATGTCTGCTGCATTCAGGGAAGGGATCCCCCATGTCTCTACTTCCCCTGTGAGCTTTAAAAAAGACTTTAGAAACGTTACAGTTAAGAGGTCGCCAGGGTCAAATCTTATTAAAGGTACCGTCACACGCTTCAACATTGAAACGATGTTGGCAACAATCTCGGGTGCGCGCGGTCGTTGCCGACATCGTGGGATGTCACATGTACAGATATCGTGGACAACTCAGCAACGATGTTGTGAGCAGGGATCGTTCGCAAACATGCTCCCTGCTCACTGCTGTGAATAGGTGAAGTCGGCCGTGACATCGTGTCACACCGAACGATACCGCAGGTTGCTTAAGTTGAAGTTGACAGGTTTTCCTGCATGCAGGAAAACCTGTCAACTCTGACTTGAACAACTATCGTTGTTGAATCGTGCATTTACATGCAACGAAGCAACAACGATGTCATTTCAACATCGTTCCTGACGTCACTTTTGAACGATGTCGGGAACGATGTTGAAACATGTAACAGGGCCTTAAGAGGTCCTGGCTGCTGGCACGATCCTCCCTGCCTCCTCCTTGTGTGTTCCGCCCCCTCTATGTGTCTGCCGCCGCCTCCTCTTCTACTGGGTCTGCCCTCCTCTTCTGCTCCTGATGTCACACAGAGCAGGAGAAGAGGAGGGCAGACCCAGCAGAAGAGGAGGCGGTGGCAGACACATAGAAGGGTTGGAATACACAAGAAGGAGGCAGGGAGGGCTGTGCCACCAGCAAGAACCTCTTAATAAGATCTCATCCAGGCAACCTCTTAACTGTAAGGTTTCTAAAGTCTTTTTTAAAGCTTACAGGGGGCTAGAGACATGGGGGACCCCTTCCCTGAATGCAGCAGACATGCTGCATTCAGTGTTGCATTTAGTTTGCCAACCACCAGGGTGGTGACAGGTCCTTTTTAAAAAGAAACTAAAAAAATCCATAGGTATTTCTATTTATTGTGAGGAGATGATCATTTCAGATTTTAAATAAAATGTTGAAAGTTATTCAATATAAATTGAGCCTCTGTAAAAGAGTAAGGGCAGTGACACACTAAGCAAGCTGCAATGTGTTTAGCTATTCTGACCCTGGACTATGATCAGAATATGCCTCAGTTTACTCCCTATATCCACGATGTGTCTTTCTGGTATCATCCTGGTATCCTCAGCCTGGCTCATTACCTGACCACATCTGTTTACTCCTTGTATCCACGACGAGCTCTCTTGGAATATGACCCCAGATGATCCAACTACCCTGCTTCCAGACTTGCTCACGAGCAAATGACTAGTGTCACATTATGACTGACCTTACCATTTTTGGTTCTGTGATACCCCTGCATCTTGGTCACCGCTAATCCACAGGTGTGCTCCCAGGTAAGAAAAGGACACAAACCTGAGACAAATGTGGCACCCCAGGGTTCATGTGCCACAGTAACAACACAAAGGGTTAGCTCCCCACACAACCCACAACACTACACTAGCGCCTCCAGGCCAGAAGGGGGGAGCTAAAGCTGCTTCCCTATATATTCTGTTGTGTAGAGTAAGTGTGCATTTCAGTTCCTAGGAGGACTGAGGAAGAAAGACCTGGGTGTAAAAGTGTTGCGTTAGGCTCACCCCACGGTCCGCTGTCCAGTTCCAGGCCGATCCAGGGTCTGAGGAAAAGAGACAGAGCAGAGAGGAACACACCTGGGAGACCGAGTTACCCCAGAGGACCGCAAAGAACAGATACCGGATCCGGGACTGTGCATGAAACATACAGCACAGTGAACACCGGATTAGTGAAGGTCCCACATCTTCACTGTACCACAACGAAGCAACACGGCGGGATCAGGAACATAGGACAAGACTCAAGTTGCCTAGCAAGTTGGTACCCGTGAGGGGAGACAGAGCCGGCAGCTTAGCTAAAGCGGCAGCAGGGCCACACACACAGCGCAGAAACAGGGAGCCAAAGTACCCGGCCAGGGTGGGAGCAACCCGGCCCCTGTACAGACTCCGTGGACAGTACTCAGCTGAATTTCCATCAACAGTAAAAGACCTGGAAAACTACAAAACCATGAGTCTGTGTAATCCCTGCGTTCGAGCCCCATTCTCCCTTACAAACTTTCATCACTACTGCCCCGGGGACCAGGCTCTGCCCGTGGAGAGCCGTCACATCACAGGCTGCCGCCCATCATCCCCGGAGGTTCTGCAGCAGCTGTGGTTACCCTGACCATGACTTTCTCCCCTGTAAATAACCCCCAACCTTTACTTGTGGGCCAAGACCACCGTGATAACCCCCGTGATACCCCGGTCTGGTACCGAGTACCCTGTCCCAGTGGGCTCCACAACTTGACGTCACGAACAGGATCTACCATACCCGGTAAACTGGGTACCGTGAATTATGTGAACTATGTCGTTTTTTAACTGCCGCCATTACAAAGCACGCGACGCACGGGAAGAAAAGGGGGCGTGTCATCATGGGCGGTACCCTGCAAGAGCGAGAAGCAAGCCTGCTCCTCTGTGCTGACATCCAGACGGAAGCGAAAGACCAGAAGGGTCGACATTAACTAAGGGGGCGCAAGATGTCACAACAAGGAGATGCTGTGGTACCGGACAACAGCGGAGAACCCAGTGGTGCTGCGGCGCAAAGAGTAGCACCCATCAAGCTGTTCCTGATGCCGTACACTCTGGGAGCAATGTGGCTACTGCAATATTCAGGTGAGCCCAATACCCTCAATGACTTTGTTACAAAAATAAAAGTGTACTACACTATCTACCCCCTGACAGAAGCCCAGCGTGTCGGTATGATTATTGGGCAGTTAACCAGCAATGCACATCGGGAATTTACGTCCTGGCCTGACACAGAGAAAGACACTGTAGACCATCTTGTGGCTGGACTGAAAGCAGCATTTGAGTCCAGTGCTGACACACAGGCTAACATGAGGTTCTTTGGATGCCAACAAAAGCCTAAAGAGAGTGCATGAGATTATGCCTTAAACCTGCAGGAAGCGCTCAAAGCACTCAAATTAGTAGAACCTGCCTTAGCTAAAAGAGCTGATAAAATGCTGATAGATCAGTTCATAGAGGGCCTCCTATCCCCTTCTCACAGAGGACATTTGAGCATGATGACCATCCAGAATCCCGGAATAACTTTTGCCCACTCTATTCAAGGCCCTACAGCAGCACCTCAGCAGCCAGGAGCATTAGCGACATCTGCCATGTTAGGGACTGCTGCTGACCGCAAAGAGCCTATCTCTAATGAGGCCCTCAACCAAAAGCTAGATGCCTTGATGGACACTGTTGTTTCCATGGCTAAAGCCATCAAGGAGCTACGTGGATCCAAGCCTTCACCCAAGATTGAGTTGGCGATCAGTAAGGAGGATGTCCCGTGGATGAGGCCCAGAGAGTACCAAGCGACGAGAGGATGACCCAGCGTCCGCTATCAGCCGGATGGACAACCCATTTGCCGCCGTTGCAAGGAGTCAGGTCACTTTGCCTGCGAATGTGCTTTAAACGAGGATCACCTGGGAAGGCAGGCCGCTCCTCAGGTATAAACTCTCAAGGTCCTACAGCCTGGTATGACAAGTTTGTGGGAGGACGTCCAGTCATCCCTATTGTGTTGGATGGCATTCCCTTCAGCGTCTTGTTGGATACCGGGTTCCAGATAACATCAATTCCACATGTTCTCTACAAGAGGTACTGGGCTGATTCAGACATTATTAGTGGTCCATCTAACGTTGCATTGAACATATGGGCTAGCAATGGTGAAATAATACTACACGTTGGGTTCAGAGAAATGACCATTCAGATTGGGAAGGTAGAATTGAAGAATCAGAGTATTATTATTGTAGATGTTGACCGGTGAGAATGTGAACCAGTAATGTTGCTAGGAATGAATGTAATTGAAAATTGTTTTTCCGAGGTAATTACTGTATTACAGCAGATCGCCAACACTGCCAGAACTGGGCAACAGAGACTCCTGCAAAAGGAAATAAAAGCCCTGATGCTGAAACAACAGATAGAAACGACAGAAGGTGAAATTGGCAGTGGAAGGGTAATTGATCCAATACCCATTGTAATATCTCCCAAAACTTAAATGTTGGTCTGGTGTAGACCCGCAATAGGCATTAAAGGGCGAGACTATCAAGCCCTGGTAGAACCCGTGTACTCAGACAGTAGGCCCACTATACTGACGGCCAGAGGAGTAGTTGAGGTACACCGGGGAAGAGTGCCAATACGCCTTCTAAATTGCGGGGAAGATGAGGTCACTGTACCGAAGTATGCTACCATGGCTAAATTGTTTACGGTTGATAACAATGCCATCACAGTCGTTGGAACCTGTCAAGTCAGGCAGATGGCAATGACTCTAGGGAAAAGCTGGAGGATTGGTGCCAAAAGCTACACGAGGGCACCAGTTCTACACTTTCCCATCAAAAGCATGGAGTATACTGGGTAGTAAAATAATATGAGCATATATACAGCAAACACCCGTTAGACTTTGGGAAAATTGAAGGGGTAGAGCACACTATACCCACAGGTATCCATCAGCCTATAAAAGAGAGGTATAGACTATTACCACCCGCTCTCTATCAAACCACCAAATACATGCTCAAAGAGATGAAAACTGCAGGTGTAATAAGAGACAGTTGCAGTCCCTGGGCTACGCCTTTAGTGTTGGTTAAAAAGAAGGACGGGACCATGAGAATGTGTGTAGACTATTGGCAGATCAACCGCCTTACACACAATGATGCATACCCGTTACCTAGGATTGAGGAGTCATTAGCTGCATTAAAATCTGCCAACTACTTTTCTACCCTGGATCTGACTAGTGGGTATTGGCAAGTTCCTGTGGCAGAGGCTGACAAGGAGAAGACAGCGTTTACTACGCCGATGGGCCTCTGTGAGTTCAATTGTATGCCATTTGGACTCTGCAATGCACCCGGTACCTTCCAACGCCTGTTGGAGAGCTGCCTAGGACATAAGAACTTTGAAACTGTCCTCCTGTACCTGGATGACGTCATAGTCTATTCCAAGACATATGAACAACATCTACAAGACCTGGCAGAAGTGTTTGAAGCCTTGTCCGGATACGGCATGAAGATCAAACCATCCAAGTGCCACCTTCTCAAGCCAAAGGTGCAGTACCTAGGACATGTCGGATCCTGATAAAGTCACAGTGATAAGGGATTGGCCAACACCCACTAATGTGAAAGAGGTGAGACAATTCCTTGGATTGGTGGGCTATTATAGAAGATTTGTCAGAGGAATCACAAAGTTAGCAGCTCCCCTACAAGACATCCTGGTAGGACAGTCAAAAAGGTCTTCAACCCGTAATTCCCCTTTTCAGTGGAGTGACGAGAGGGAAGAGTCCTTCAAAAAGCTAAAGTGGGCGCTGAGAGGAGAAGAGATCCTGGCGTATCCGGATTACCATCAACTCTTCATTCTGTACACGGATGCCAGCAACGTGGGACTGGGAGCAGTACTGTCACAGAAGCAAGAAGGCAAAGAGAGAGTTATTGCCTTTGCAAGCAGGAAACTCCGGCCTACGGAAAGATACCCTGAGAATTACAGTTCCTTCAAGTTAGAACTACTGGCAGTAGTTTGGGCTGTAACCGGGGGTTTCAAGCACTACCTGGCAGCTGCATAATTTACCATCTACACTAATAACAAGCCATTGACCCACCTGGACTCAGCAAAATTAGGTGCGCTGGAGCAGCGATGGATAGCCCGGCTGCCTAACTACAATTTTGTCATCAAATATAGGACAGGCCACAAGAACGGGAATGCAAATGCCTTATCCTGGATGCCACACCTGAAAGACATGGCAGAGGAACCGGGGGAGCTGTAAGAAATTGAACTACCAGCCTTTCACCGTTTTAAGGTAGAACAGTATCAACCCGGCATCTACCAAAAACAACAGAAGGCAGATCTCAACCCATTAGTGCACCATGGATGGGCTGACACCCAGGATAGCGATCCAGCTGTGAAGCTAGTGAAAGAACTGCTTACTAGTGATGGGCGAATCCTAAATTACTCGGAATCGCTTGACTCTAGCGAGTCCGAGCACAGGACTCGCTACTCGTTGCGAGTCTAGCGAGTCCAATGTTAATGAATGGGGAAGCGAGTAATAGCGAGTAGTGTGAGATTTACAAATCGCAGATGTGTCTCGGAAGCTTCAGCCTGAAGCAATCCTAGTTTTGTCATTTATTTGCATTGCTCGTTTACTTTGTAAGTAATCGCTGGGAAACTCGCACAGATAAGAGTCCTGCTTTCTCTCTGTGCTGGCTGCCTGCTCCAGGGTCCTAGAGCCTGCCTGCTGCCTGATGTAGCAGAGCTGAGATTGTTCTCAGTCTGCTCATTCCCTGTGTACAGACATGAATGTCTGTGCACAGAGATGATGTAGCAGAGCTGAGATTGTTCTCAGTCTGCTCATTCCCTGTGCATAGAGATCTATATCTATGCACAGGGGATGTAGCAGAGAGGACATCGCGTTTTGGACTGCGTCGGACGGAAGAGGATTTTTTTAATTAAAGATGGAGTCCCTAATGGCTTTTTTTTTTATTTCTAATAAAAAATTTTCTTTGTGTTGTGTTTTTTTTAAAACAATTTAATAGAAATTCATGGCGGTCATGTCTAATATTGGCGTGACCGCCATAAATTTCGCCATGTATTTGTTATACAAGCTGGTATTAAGCCCGAGATTCTTAATGTCAGGCCACGTTTGACCCAGCCACTAAGAATCTCCAATAAAGGGTTAAAAAAACACAGAGAAAAATTTTTATTTGAAATTAAAAAAAAGCCATTAGGGACTCCATCTTTAATTAAAAAAATCCTCTTCCGTCCGACGTAGTCCAAAACGCGATGTCCTCTCTGCTACATCCCCTGTGCATAGATAGATGTCTATGCACAGGGAATGAGCAGACTGAGAACAATCTCAGCACTGCTACATCATGTCTGTGAGCAGGAGGGCTCTAGGACCCTGGAGCTGCACAGAGAAGACAGCTGGACTCGGCTCGCAAAGAAACAGCAGTTACTTTGCGAGTTTCCCTGCTATCACTGGCACAGTAGCCGAGTCTAATGCAAACAATGGCAATCCTAGTTTTGTCAGCGTTTCTGACAAAACTAGGATTGATATTGATTTGCATTGGACTCGTGCGAGTAATCACTGGGAAACTCGCAGAGTACCGAGTCCTGCGAGTCCCTTACTACTCGCCGAGTAACGAGTCCTAGCGAGTAGATTCGCCCATCCCTACTGCTTACACAACAAGGTGCGTACCCTAATCAGAATGCTCCAGCTGAGACCCAACAACTCTGGAAAGAAAGAAGCAAGTTGTTCCTATATCAAGGGAAGCTCTGCAGAAGGCATACCAACCCTAAAAGACATGAGTTAGTCTGGCAGATTACGTACCCAAGAGAGACGTCAAAATGGTCTTAGAAGCCTACCACGACGGTGCAGGTCAATTTGGATGGAAGAAGTTGTAAGTGCTCTTGTGGAGCCCACTGGGACGGGGTACTTGTTACCGGACTGGGGTATCACGAGGGTTATCACGGTGGTCTTGGTCCGGACAAAGATTACACAGACTCATGGTTTTGTAGCTTTCCAGGTCTTTTACTGTTGATGGTAATTCAGCTGAGTACTGTCCACGGAGTCTGTACAGGGGCCGGGTTGCTCCCACCCTGGCCGGGTCCTCGGCTCCCTATTCCTGCGCTGTGTGTGTGGCCTTGCTGTGGCTTTAGCTAAGCTGCCGCACCTGTCTCCCCTCACGGGTACCAACTTGCTAGGCAACTTGAGTCTTGTCCTGCGTTCCTGACCCCGCCGTGTTGCTTCACTGTGGTACAATGAAGATGTGGGACCTTCACTAATCCAGTGTTCACTGTGCTGTATGTTTCATGCACAGTCCCGGATCCGGTATACGTTCTTTGCGCTCCTCTGGGGTGAGTTTCAGGGTAACTCGGTCTCCCAGGTGTGTTCCTCTCTGTTCCGTCTCCTTTCCTCAGAACCTGGCTCGGCCTGAAACTGGACAGTGGAACGTGGGTTGAGCCTAACGCAGCTTTTTTACACCCAGGTCCTTCTTCCTCAGTGCTGCCCCGCACTGAACTGCCCACTTCCTCTCCACACCAGAATATATAGGGAAGCAGCTTTAGCTCCCCCTTCTGGCCTGGAGGCACTAGTGTAGCTGGCACATGAACCCTGGTGTGCCACATTCCCCCTTAGTAAAGAACAGTACTCCGGGACAGTAGGGAAAACAAACAACATAACAAAACAATAAATTATATACAGAGTCTTAAAAATAAAAATACAAAAACCACTGAAGCTCAAAAAGAGTCCAAAAAGTTCAAAAGCAGTCTTTCCGGGGGTTTAGTCTATTGCCTCCGGGGCTGGTAAATATATACAGTTAGTCTTTACCACAACCAGTCCTGTGGTAGATATGGTCCATAAGTAAATAAAAGGAGAAAATGTTCGAGAATATGTAAGTAGTTCATACAGGATAGTCTCTGTAGGTACTGGGCATTTAACATTGCAAACTAATATAACAAGTCTCAACGGGTGTCTCTGGTTTAAGTGCAGTAGGCTCCTAAGCCCTCGGGTCACCGCATAAGAGGCCAAGTTCTTACTCTCCATGGCTGCCACCTAACACCATGCTTCTCTCACCCTTTTTCATACACTTACACTCTAACGGGTTCTATTGAACTTTATAACAAACATATTTACATTTCACATTTGATTCCACACTTTATTCCTTGTACCTAGCCGGTATCTGACCCTGGGTACTACACTGTGATCTGCGTAACGCTGGTGTACTGGGTGTACTTAGCCTAATGATGTGGGTGGACGTGTACCTACTTAGAGTATCCATTACTATTGCGGATGGAGATCTGACAGTAGGACTGGCAAGCTCACTGGGACCAGGAATTGGTTCTTCTATTTCATGCTCAACTTCCATTTCTTCATGTCTTGGGATTTCTTGTGGTACGGGTTCTGGCGTGGGTTCTACCATTGGAGGGAAGGCAATCATGGGAACTACAACTGCTTCATAGTAATTTGGCCATGTTTTGGGGAAATCTCCTAAGATGGTATGGAACACATCTGAGGCGGTCGACAGGGTACCGGGGCTGATGGCGGTTCTGATGGGGGATCACAGCTGGTCGATCCCCGGTCCCGTGCCCTGAACCCTCAATGGCGGGGAACGGTGGGGGATATTTACAATTGAACGTGACGCCACCTGTAGTTCTCGGTAATATGGTACCGGCGCTGCAAGCCGGCCACTGAGGTGATGATGGGTGCAGCAGAGTGTGGAACAGCTCCCCACAGGTGGAACTTCACCTCAGGGCAGCGGGGATGGATGAGGGGAGGAGTAGTTGAGTCTTTGCTGACACAGAGGTGAATTGCGGCGGTTAGACAGGCACACAGACACTCAGGGATTGTTGTTTTGGTACCTTTTACTGATAACAATGTAACAGGTACAGTTCAGATTAATAACCAGGTCCCCGATGCAACTTGAGACTTCCACCTTAGAAAGTTATGAGGCCTCCTCTGTGTCTGTGCTCTGCGGTGTGGGATGAGTCCTGCCTGAGCCTAAACCCACCGCTTCTTCTCCCTCTTTGGCCTTTGTCCTAAACAGGCAATGAGGTCCTTCTGCGGGGTCCCTGTTTCTCCTATGGCCCCTGGTCCTGTGCTTGGTCAGTTTAGTGTCTCTTACTTGCTCTCCTCAGGGCTGAACACCTCCTGAGTCTTCTGGGCTTTTGCTGCAGCTCTAAATGCTGGCAGCATCGGACTCCAGTGTCTGGGTGTACTAAAGGGCTGTAGAACACGGTTCCCTTTCTTAGTTCCCTGCTTTTCCACTTGCCTCCGACCCATTTCCCTAGGGTGCACACAGCGGTCAGTGGTCCCTGGTCCTGGGCCTGGATCTCCCCCAGCGACCAGTTCCTCCGTCTCTCTCTCTCCCTCTCCTCACAGGAACTAAACTGAAATTACAGGGACTAACTAACTCCTCCCCTCAGGCCTGGATGTTCTTAAAGGGGAACTGACTTAAAGCAGCCAGTAGAGCTCCCCCTTCAGGTCTGGGGTGGAAGGTGGTGTGTGCTGTGTTAACCAAGGTGTAATTCCCTCCTTGCACCAGTGGATCCTGTGGCAATCCCCCGCAGGGGTGCCACACATCCTCTTCTTCTTCGCGGCACAGGGAGTTCAGCCCCTGAGCCATAACACCAGAGGTCGTGGGTCCGTCTACTGGTCCAGACACCCTGTCACACAAGGATAACCCACCAGGGTCAAGATCCAGTGCAGGAGAGAGAAGAGAGCGGGAAGCTGGGATACTCAGGAAGCACCCCAATCGGGCCTGGTACTAAGCGGGCTGTTCCCGGACAGGCAGTAGCAGCAGGACATGGGTTAGAAACAAGAAAGGCATACCACAGGAGACTCCAAGAGATCCTGCAGCCCACTGTGACTACCCGGCCGGCTATCTTTACTTAACAACGGCTGTTTTCTGTGAACTGTACTACCATCAGCATCATTCCAGTAAAGTACCCGGGTAGAGTGACAGAGGCTCTGTGTGCTTATTTACTGCTGCACTGCCACTTGTCTAACTCCATCATCAGCACTTCCATCACTACAGGTGCATCCCTGCCCCGGAGGGCCAGCTCTACCTGCAGGGAGCTGTACCATCTCGGCTGCTGTACCATCGCCTTCCGAAAGTCTAAAGCAGCGCTGGTGCTACATCACCAGAATCTGCGGGTGGTGTCACGATAAACTTATAAACTTTTATTCCCATTCCAACTACCCTTTTTTAGTTGACCACCAGGGCCACGGTCTGGGCAGGCCACCAGTGACATCCCTACCGCAGCAGAAGGTCCAGATACCCGAGTCCCCATACCCTGGGCTAGTCACTGGCATTATACAAAGCTGTGCACACACACATGCAGCTTAGTTCTAGTGAGAAATTGAGCTCGTCTGATGACAGGTGTATACTTTCCGGCATCAGAGAGGCTCACTGTGCATAATTGGAAGTCTTCCGCACTTCCAGCCATATCCACTACTCTGAAGCCAGGTGAACGCATCCTAGCTTTAGAGAGGTGTAGTTCGCATGATTGGAAGTCGTACACACTTCCTATCATGTGCGCTATGCCTCTCTGAAACCAGGACACGTACACCTGGCTTCAGAGTAGCTTAATGCTGAGGAGAACAAAGCCACGTGTGTACATGGTTTTGTATTGCGCTGGCAAAGACACCAGCCTTTCTAAAGCATGTTATCATGCCCACAGAAGCGTGCTAACATGCTAAGTGGGCTGACAAGTCGGGGAACTGATGCCCCCTCGACTAGTCAAAGCCCTATAATGCACATATAAACAGACTTTAGAAACACTTTTTCTAAAGATCTGTTTATGTATTTGTGGCGCCCCTGTGGTCAGGCTGCCACTAATGGTATTGCATGCATTTCACATGTATTGTACCATGCCCAGAGGTAAGAGGGGAAAGTTTTGCCGAGACCCCCATTTGCACCCAATACAATACAAACTCCAGGCCAGGCAGGTGCTGGGAGAAAGAAACCCACATTCAGGGCAGTCCCCACCTACTGGATGGAGGGGAGGAGTTAGGTTAGGGTGGGAGGCAGAAAGCAAACAGCTCTAGTGAAGTCGAGTTGGGCAGCTGGGAAAGCTAGGACTACATGTAGAGTTAAGTGCTAGTCCCAGGGCCTGAGAACATAAATCTGCTGCCGGATATTCAGCAAGCTGCAGAAGGGGTACCAGCCCCGATTCGGTCTGGATTCTTCAAGACCAACTGTGAAACTGGGGGTCACTGGGTGTCAGGTACAGTGGCTACCATAGTGGACTCCACCCAGGCTCAAGGAACTATATAGGGTTAAGAGTACTAGCAAGACTGTCGATCACAGAACCAGCAGTCACCTGCCCGCTGGGACTGGCAGCTCCAGTACACTTAGGAAGAAGCAGGGGTAACAAGTGTCATGAAAAGGGAAGCAGCAAGGAAGGCCAATATGCCCTGTGTCACGGCAAAGTGGACCCTGAATGCCTTTGGGCTGGCCAGGCTGTAAGCTTGTTGGACTATGTACCCCAGCTGGGTTGTCATCTGCTTCAGCACCAAGTAAATGGTAAGAACCACAAGAAACCTGTGTGTTGTCTGGCTGGTCCTTCCTGCGCCTCCTTACATCGACCTATAGAGCCACAACTTCTGCCACCTTGAACCTCCTCACCCTGCTACCCTACACCATCCACCCATCTACTCCTTTTCACCTTCCAAGGGACTTCAGCCTTAACTGTAGAAGGCTCAACACCTGGCTGCCTCACTATCACCTTGGAAGCTCCCACAGGAGCCCCTGGCCACCTACAGGCCAGAACTCCAGTTGGCGTAATGACAAATTCTACCCCCAGTAAATACTCCCTTAACAACGACCAGTTGCGACCACGACCTCCATTGACTGCCACCGTGACATCCCCTGGACTGTTAACCCCTGGATAGTTGAGTAGAGTACCCTGGCCCCATGACCGCTGCATATGCAACTACATGAAGGAGCTGTTAGGTAGTAATTTTGAAATATGCATGAACTGCTGGTGCTTCTGGGTGCAATGGGGACCTGACAGGATCCCTATAAGTTTACTAAGTTCCCTTCTTCATTTATTGAGAAACTGAAAGCAAGTCTCCCAAAAAGAATTGAAGATGTAATAGGCAGAGTTTGGGGAGTTTGCTAATAAACATGTTTTATAATGTACTAGCTGTACTACCCGGCTACGCCCGGGTTAATAAAAAACTGATGTTGGCTATAACAAAATAGAATTTGAATATGTCATATTAATGACCTGTAGGAAAATAGAAGCTGAGCTGTGATTGGTTGCTATAGGCAGCCTGATAAATCTCCAGCCAACAGTAAACCCTCCCCGTGGCCGGGCAGTATATGTTACCTCACACATACACATAATAGACAGCTCATGTGACTGACATCTGCCTTAATTCCCTATATGGCACATGTGTTGCACATTGGCTGTTTTTAATCAGATGTTTATTTTTGGAAATTAAAGATAGCACACGTATTAGGCGAGTTGTGTGAGGCGAGTTGTGTGAGGCGATTTGTGCACATCTGTGTCTGTCTGTGTGGTGTGTGTGTCCCTGGGGTGTGTGTGTCCCTGTGGGGTGAGTGCATGTGTCCCTATAGGGTGTGTATGTGTGTGTGTTCCTGTGGGGGGGGCGGTCTGTGTTGTGTGTGTGTCTCTGTGTTGTGTGTGTCTCTTTGTGGTGTGTGTGTGTGTGTCTCTGTGCGGTGAGTGCATGTGCCCCTATAGAGTGTGTATGTGTGTCCCTGTGGGGGGGTCTGTGTGGTGTGTGTGTCTCTTTGTGGTGTGTGTGTGTCCCGGTGGGGTGAGTGCATGTGTCCCTATAGGGTGTGTATGTATGTGTGTCCCTGTGGGGGGTCTGTGTGGTGTGTGTGTCTCTGTGGAGTGTGTGTCTCTTTGTGGTGTGTGTGTTTGTCCCTGTGGGGTGAGTGCATGTGTCCCTATAGGGTGTGTATGTGTGTCCCTGTGGGGGGGTCTGTGTTGTGTGTGTGTCTCTGTGTTGTGTGTGTCTCTTTGTGGTGTGTGTGTGTCCCTGTGGGGTGAGTGCATGTGTCGCTATAGGGTGTGTGTGTGTCCATGGGGTGTGTGTGTCTCTGTGTTGTGTGTGTCTCTTTGTGGTGTGTGTGTGTTCGGGTGCGTGGTGAGTATCCAATGTTGGGGCTGCATCTTAGCGACTATACACTTGCTGTTACTCTTTGTGTGCGTGTGGTGTGTATACATGTCCCCATGCGTGGTGAATATTCCATGTTGGGGCCCCACCTTAGTGACTATATGCTGGTATATGCTGTTAGTCTTTGGTGCTGTCATTAAGCCCCTCTCATTCACAACTGTCAACTGGTAACTATCACTTTTTCCCCATTATGCAGATAGGGGCAACATTGTTTGGTGAATTGGAACGCGCGGGGTTAAAATTTCGCCTCACAACATAGCCTATGACGCTCTCGGGGTCCAGACGTGTGACTGTGCAAAATTTTGTGGATGTAGCTGGCAGCTGTCGATTTTCCTCCCACACTTTTCCTTTCACTTTTTCCCCATTATGTAGATAGGGGCAAAATTGTTTGGTGAACTGGAACACGAAGGGTTAAATTTCACCTCACAACATAGCCTATGACGCTCTCGGGGTCCAGATGTGTGACTGTGCAAAATTTTGTGACTGTAGTTACGACGGTGTAGATGCCAATCCCGAATATACATACATACACACATACATACACACATTCAGCTTTATATATTAGACTAGTAAAAAGCGCAGTGAAATGAATTGTGTGTATACAGGCGGGTCAGTGGGTAGCAGAGTATACAGGCGGCTCTGTGGGTAGCAGAGTATACAGGCGGCTCTGTGGGTAGCAGAGTATACAGGCGGCTCTGTGGGTAGCAGAGTATACAGGCGGCTCTGTGGGTAGCAGAGTATACAGGCGGCTCTGTAGGTAGCAGAGTATACAGGCGGCTCTGTGGGTAACAGAGTATACAGGCGGCTCTGTGGGTAGCAGATTATACAGGCAGCTCTTTGCGTAGCAGAGTATACAGGCGGCTCTGTTGGTAGTAGAGTATACAGGCGGGTGTGTGGGTAGCAGAGTATACAGGCGGCTGTGCGGGGAGCAGAATATACAGGCGGCTATGCGGGGAGCAGAGCATACAGGCGGCTGTGCGGGGAGCAGAGCATACAGGTGGCTGTGCGGGGAGCAGAGTATAGAGGCGGCTGTGGGGGGAGCAGAGTATACAGGCGGCTGTATACAGGCGGTTGTGCGGGGAGCAGAGTATACAGGCGGCTGTGCGAGGAGCAGAGTATACAGGCGGCTGTGCGGGGAGCAGAGTATACAGGCAGCTGTGTGGGGAGCAGAGTATTGAGGCGGCTGTGCGGGGAGCAGAGTATACAGGCAGCTGTTCGGGGAGCAGACTATACAGGCGGCTGTGTATACAGGCGGCTGTGCGGGGAGCAGAGTATACAGGCGTCTGTGTTGGGAGCAGAGTATAAAGGCGGCTGTGTATACAGGCGGGTGTGCGGGGAGCAGAGTAGACAGGCGGCTGTGTATACAGGCGGCTGTGCAGGGAGCAGAGTATACAGGCGGCAGTGCGGGGAGCAGAGTATACAGGCGGCAGTGCGGGGAGCAGAGTATACAGGCGGCTGTGTGGGTAGCAGAGTATACAGGCGGCTCTGTGGGTAGCAGAGTATACAGGCGGCTCTGTGGGTAGCAGAGTATACAGGCGGCTCTGTGGGTAGCAGAGTATACAGGCGGCTCTGTGGGTAGCAGAGTATACAGGCGGCTCTGTAGGTAGCAGAGTATACAGGCGGCTCTGTGGGTAACAGAGTATACAGGCGGCTCTGTGGGTAGCAGATTATACAGGCAGCTCTTTGCGTAGCAGAGTATACAGGCGGCTCTGTTGGTAGTAGAGTATACAGGCGGGTGTGTGGGTAGCAGAGTATACAGGCGGCTGTGCGGGGAGCAGAATATACAGGCGGCTATGCGGGGAGCAGAGCATACAGGCGGCTGTGCGGGGAGCAGAGCATACAGGTGGCTGTGCGGGGAGCAGAGTATAGAGGCGGCTGTGGGGGGAGCAGAGTATACAGGCGGCTGTATACAGGCGGTTGTGCGGGGAGCAGAGTATACAGGCGGCTGTGCGAGGAGCAGAGTATACAGGCGGCTGTGCGGGGAGCAGAGTATACAGGCAGCTGTGTGGGGAGCAGAGTATTGAGGCGGCTGTGCGGGGAGCAGAGTATACAGGCAGCTGTTCGGGGAGCAGACTATACAGGCGGCTGTGTATACAGGCGGCTGTGCGGGGAGCAGAGTATACAGGCGTCTGTGTTGGGAGCAGAGTATAAAGGCGGCTGTGTATACAGGCGGGTGTGCGGGGAGCAGAGTAGACAGGCGGCTGTGTATACAGGCGGCTGTGCAGGGAGCAGAGTATACAGGGTGGCAGTGCGGGGAGCAGAGTATACAGGCGGCAGTGCGGGGAGCAGAGTATACAGGCGGCTGTGTGGGTAGCAGAGTATACAGGCGGCTGTGTGGGTAGCAGAGTATACAGGCGGCTGTGGGGGTAGCAGAGTATACAGGCGGCTGTGCGGGGAGCAGAGTATACAGGCGGCTGTGTGGGGAGCAGAGTATACAGGCGGCTGTGCGGGGAGCAGAGTATACAGGCGGCTGTGCGGGGAGCAGAGTATACAGGCGGCTGTGTATACAGGCGGGTGTGCGGGGAGCAGAGTATACAGGGGGCTCTGTGGGTAGCAGAGTATACAGGCGGCTGTGTGGGTAGCAGAGTATACAGGCGGCTGTGTGGGTATCAGAGTATACAGGCGGCTGTGTCAGTAGCAGAGTATACAGGCGGGTGTGAGGGAAGCAGAGTATAAAGGCGGTGTGTCGGGGAGCAGAGTATACAGGCGGCTGTGCGGGGAGCAGAGTATACAGGCGGCTGTGCAGGGAGCAGAGTATACAGGCAGCTGTGCGGGGAGCAGAGTATACAGGGGTCTGTGCGGGGAGCAGAGTATACAGGGGTGTGTGCGGGGAGCAGAGTATACAGGGGTGTGTACGGGGAGCAGAGTATAAAGGGGTCTGTGCGGGGAGCAGAGTATACAGGGGTGTGTGCGAGGAGCAGAGTATACAGGGGTGTGTGCGGGGAGCAGATGATAGAGGGGTGTGTGCGGAGAGCAGATGATAGAGGGGTGTGTGCGGGGAGCAGATGATAGAGGGATGTGTGCGGGAGCAGATGATAGAGGGGTGTGTGCGGGGAGCAGATGATAGAGGGGTGTGTGCGGGAGCAGAGTATAAAGGGGTCTGTGCGGGGAGCAGAGTATACAGGGGTGTGTGTGGGGAGCAGAGTATACAGGGGTGTGTGCGGGGAGCAGATGATAGAGGGGGCTGTGCGGGGAGCAGATGATAGAGGGGGCTGTGCGGGGAGCAGATGATAGACGGCTCTGTGGGGGGAGCAGATGATAGAGGGGTCTGTGCGGGGAGCAGAGTATACAGGGGTGTGTGGGGAGCAGAGTATACAGTGGTGTGTGCGGGAGCAGATGATAGAGGGGGCTGTGCGGGGAGCAGATGATAGAGGGGGCTGTGCGGGGAGCAGATGATAGAGGGGGATGTGCGGGGAGCAGATGATAGAGGGGGCTGTGCGGGGAGCAGATGATAGAGGGAGCTGTGTGGGGAGCAGATGATCGAGGGGCTGTGCAGGGAGCAGATGATAGAGGGGGCTGTGCGGGGAGCAGATGATAGAGGGGGCTGTGCAGGGAGCAGATAGAGGGGGCTGTGCGGGGAGCAGATGATAGAGGGGGCTGTGCGGGGAGGAGATGATAGAGGGGGCTGTGCGGGGAGGAGATGATAGAGGGGGCTGTGCGGGGAGGAGATGATAGAGGGGGCTGTGCGAGAAGGAGATAATAGAGGCAGCTGGTGCTAATTGAGGGGCGGGGGGGGGGTAGGTGACAGCAGGCTGCAACCCAGCCGACTCTGCAGCCTACAATGACAGAGCGCCGGGCGAGCGGCGGCTGGTGGTAGTTGAGGGGCGCCGGGGGTGGGAGGTGATAGTAGGCTGCGGCCCCGCCGCCTCTGCAGCCTACAGTGACAGAGCGCCGGCCGCCATCTTACCTGGGGAGGCTGGGGCAGCCGGCGTCTGTCATGAAGCCGGGCTCCGATGCTGGCACCACCCCCTTTTGTAATGCCGCTCCCCCTGTTTGCTGCCGCTGGGGACTCAGGGCTGACACTGTCCAATGGACGGTGCTGTCCTGGCGGCGGGGGAGCGCGGGCATTGGTGGGGGTAGCTGGTGTCCGGCGACAGCCTTTTTGCGCTTCCGGCCAGCGCGTGATAGCAGCACAGTGGCCGGAAGCGCAAAACTGCTGATTATGTATATAGATGTGTATTAGGTTATCTGTATATACAGAATGTATTTTTGTATCTATCTTACTGTTCATATGCTGAAGAGCAATAGCACAAAGTGTTCTTGAACCTGGTCTGTGTGTCCAAACCCATTTGTATGACATACAACCATGCTGCAGGGCAACCCTTCCACAGGGACATAGTGGCCTAGAGTGACATCTTTAGTAAATGATTTAAATATCAGTGTTAGTTCACTTGTACTTTCTCTGTTTTAACATCTCATTTAGTAGGTTGCAAGAATTTTTAAATTCCACTGACTACATATGCATGCTTTGAACTATACCTTAGGCTAAAACACACTTTACCTACTTTTCTGGAGGACACTTGCATTGCAATATACATAAGAAAGCCATGCCAACTTGCTCTACAGCATTTTACAACAGAGCTCAGCTTCTATTTGTCATTACCACTGTCATTACTCAATTACTCTCAATGAAAAAGAAACCTCCTATCCTATTTAATAATCTAGTTGCCCACCTTTGAACTAACTCTATCTTTCCAATATCCTTTTTAGCATATGGAACCAATAACTGAAAGTTATATTGAAAAAATTATGTGAGATTTATTGTGGAGTAATACTACATTGGGATCAGAGGTTTTTATCTTTTTATGCACAAACTATGTTACTTGCTTATGCAGTTGCCTCTTGACATTGAGTACTGCTTACTTCTTATGGTGGGTTTACACGTCACGATATCGTTCCGATATCGTATACAACGGCACGGGGAGCGCGCATTTCGTGCCCAGTTTTCCCTGAATCGCATCGGCGGTTTACACAGCTGCGATATCGGGATACAACGTCCCTACGATGTGTATGCCCCCCGACCCAGGAAGACCATTTAAAATGGGAGTGAATGGGTGACGTTGCAGTACACATCGGAGTTGGGCTGTCACACGGGACGATCCGGCTCCAACCGGCATCCGATATCGGGCGGTTGAATAGCACGCTCATTCGACCCCCGATATCGGTTTACCATCGTTCCAGCATCGTATCGGATGTTCATACCGTACAACGCAGGAACGATAACGGGTCCAACGCCCGAACCACGTGACTTTTGGTCGGAGTTGGACGCCGATATCGCAACGTGTAAACCCACCATTAGGGCTTGGACACACTTTCCTAGTTACATCCGAGTTTGACTGAGGAGACTCTGAAAGGGCTGGAGCAGTGACCCTGAACGGCCTCTCCCTCTCTGGACGGGGAGTCTGGAGCTGCACAAAGACACAAGCAGCTGACAGCCCCGTTCAGATAGGGAGAAGCCGTTCAGGGTCATTGCTCCAGCCCTTTCACAGTCTCCTCAGTGAAACTCTGATGAGTGTGTCCGAGCCCTTATGAGAATACACAAGTCCATCTATTAAACCAGTTTAATTCCATTAATGCATGCCATGAATAAAACTGAGCACACCTACTATGACTGGTAGGGTTTTAATTATCAGAACATAAAATAATCTAGTCTTTAAAGAGATGAGCGAAATCGTTTGAGGTTGTAGTTTCGCGCTTTACGAATCCAAAGCACAGGGGAGAGGGGGTTAAAGCAGAGTTTTCGCTGCAGTGTTGAGTTGGGGGGGTGGGGTCTGACCTTCTAAACTGTCCGTGGTCCTGGTGAAAGGAGCAGCCAGGTTTCTGTGTGGTTTGCAAAGTATACTCTCCGGAAACCTGTCTTTGTACATTATTAGAATGAAATTATGTGTGATGAAGGTGTAGATGGAGAACAGCAGGTATCCTAGAACTGCACCTTGGGGGACACTGTGAGTGAAATCCACTCCTTCTATGCTCTGCAAACTCCAATTTAGGTTGAAGGCACACTGGCGTGAAACCCGCGTGAATGCAATACGAGAAAAACTCGCATTGCACTCGGACCAATGTTAAACAATCTGTCAGGTCAGATGTTGGTTTTGCGTTTAGTCAAATGTGAATCCAATCGCAGCATTGTAAGCAAGACATTAACTCTGCTGTCACTGCGGCTCCAGTATAAGCGGCACATAGAGGAGCCGCCATGACAGCAGAGTTAACTCCTTGCTTACCAGGTCTGCTGTCACCACAGCTCCTCTATGTGCCGCTCATGCTGAAGCCGCGGTGACATGGGCGCCCCAATCATCGTTGCTATAGTAACCCCTCATTTAATTACTATGGCAACGTTGACGGTGACATCACCGCTTACCAACCGCAGTCTCATTCAGTGATCACACAGCACAGGGAGCGGAAGCGTTCCTCCTCCTCGTGCTGTGGGATGTAGCAGAACTGCATCATTTGTAGAAGAGAGAAGACAGAAGAGAGATGATAGAAGACCAGGATTGTAGAGGGCTGTAAGTGGGAGTAATAAAGATGGAGTCCCTAATCATGTCTGTGTATTGATTTCTAATAAAGTATTTTTTCTCTGTGTGGTGTCTTTCTTTAACCCTTTATTGGAGATTCTTAATAACTGGATCTAACGTGGCCTGACATATAGAATCTCTAGCTAAATACCAGCTGGTAAAACAAAGCTGGTATTAACCCCTTATTACCTAACGTGTTACCCGCCACCAGGGCGCTGGAAATGCCTGGTAAGGCACCTGGAAATGGCGTTTCTTATAAATGTGCCATTTTCAGGGGAAAGCTGCGGGCTGCTATTCTTTAGCATTGGGTGGCCCTAAAACAATGGGCCCTCACCCCGCTGAGAATACTAGCCCTCAACTGTCTAGTTTTACCTTGGCTGGCAATTAAAGACAGGGTGGAGCCCACACATTTTTTTTGACAGCCAAGGGAAAATTAGGCAGCAGAGGTGGCAGCTTGCAGCTGTCCACTTTCATTGGACTGGTTTTAAAAATGCTGCGAAGCCCTATGTGTTTTTTTTTAAATATTTATTTAACACCATATAACACCAGGCTGGTTGCCATACACTAATATGTATGGCAACCAAGCAGAACCAACATCTAGATTGAGGAAATCCAGTCTGACTACAACAGTCAATCACAGAGGTCCTCACAGAATGTGAGCTTTTGTGATTAGCTGTTTGTCTGACAGTGCAGTGAATATGCAATTAGCATAATAAGCGGCTCCGGAAGTGCCGGGAGACTGTTAAGCCCAATCTACCTATTTTATCTAGCTACTCTTTCCTCACTTTATACAGCATGAGAAAGACCATGCTAAAATCACATGGCACACGGACCACACTCGCACCACAGTCACACCACACTCATTGCTCTTGTACCACACTTGCATGACCATACGAAAAGCACTCGCATGACTGTCGTGCATCAAAAATGCTTTGATTTTCACGCATGCTAGTGTGCCTCCACCCTTAATATGTTTAGTGATGATTCATGGAGAATTAATACAGCACAACATGCTTTGGTTATGTGGCACCCCTGCGGATCCAGTCGCCAAAGAGGTACTGCACCCCACTTAGAGGTGTAGTACCCCACTCTCAGGTAAGGAAGGGGGCACTGACAGGTATCCAAGCACCCAGACACCATAGTCCACTCCAGGTCGGTGTCAGGGCAAGATTGCTCCAACGGGAGAGCACAGTACCTGATCCTGGCTGGAGAAGAGGAACCATGTAGTGGGGCTAGGCAGATAGTAGGGTTTAGGGTAGCACTCGGGAAGGAGTGAAGCTAGGAAAGACACACGTAGATGACGTGGGACACATCACGGACCTTATAAAAGGGGTGAAAGAAAAATCTAGAAGTTAGTTTGTAGTTGCAGGAGAGTCGTTAGCATGAGGACCACAGTGTCAGTAGAAAGGTAAAATCTGGAAAGAGACGTGCAGGGGACTAAAGCTGGTGGAAGCTCACCCTGTGACAGAGAGAGAGAACATGGGTGCTCCAGAAGACAGAAGGAGTTCCAGGTGACCGGGTAGTGAGCAATCAACCCGAGTGATTGTAATTGTGTGGGCTGACCAGGCCACCGAAGGGGAACCAAGCCCCCAGACTAGTGGAGAACAACCAGGCTCAGCTAGCAACTCGGAGGCTGCGGTGCTTCCAAGGTGCCACAGCCGAAACCGCGCACATCTGCTGAAAAGGTGGCCATAAAGGATTCAGGGACAGACTACAAAGTAACCCTAGGAGGGACCCGTGGTCATCGGCTCAGGGCACTGTGTGAGCGAGGCGCAGGGCAGGAGGGCGAAGGAAGTGCAGAAGGAGAGTTGACCGTAAAAGGACACTAGAAAGGGGTGCCTGTTAGTGCCACCACCTTACTTTGGAGTTAGCTGGATTCCCCCTTTGCTCTATCCCCAAGGACTCAGTACTCCGCGGGTTGTTACAAAGGTGATGACTGCTGTGACTGGAACAACTGGACTGTGAGTAAACATCCTGAGACTGCACCCCGCTGTGTCTGTGACTTTCTTGCTGCACCCTTGCGCTGAAACACCAGTACCAACTCACTGATAACATCTGCTGCCCTGGGGGGTTAGCCCTTCCCGTGGAGGGCTTACCATCAAGCTGCCATATCACCAACCCCCTCAGAGGAACTGTAGTGCAGTGGCACCTTTATTAGCCGAACCTACTGGTGACGTCACATAAACAAATATCCCCAAGTCTGGTATCCCTACCCTCAGAAGTAACTTCCCTCATCACCGATCCCCGAAGAGTCCCCTTCCCCTTTTTGATTGACCGCTCGGGGGCCATAGACCAGGTTACACCACCATGGCATGCCTAGCAATGTCCACCAGCCCTGCCCCGAGTACCCCACGGCCCCCACGGGGCGAGTCAGTTGTACTCAGTGACTTTTGCATTTTTAGCATATACTGGCACTTTAAATAGTGTTACAAAGAGAGGTTTTGGCTTCAATCAGTAATGTGACCTTCCCCGCCCACTCAGTATTATGTGTCACTGTGACCTTAGAGGCTTCATGACGTAACATGGAGGATGCTAAACACAAAATGGTGGAAACACTGACAGATAAGGGGCAAGATGATGAGGTAGTGTGAGAACGGGAGACAAAGTCCGGTCTGTTAGGCATAAAGAGATCCAGGACAGGGTTAGGTCTATAATACCAAGAGATGAGAAAATCTGTAGCAAGAGGGAATGGTCCACAGTTTCAAAGGCAGAAGATAAGTCCAGGAAGAGACGGAAAGAGTAGAGCCGTTTGGCTTTGGCGGTTACTAGGTAATTGGTGACTTTAGCTAGGGCAGTTTCGTTTGAATCATGTGGTCTAAATCCTTATTGTAACCGGTCAAACAAGGACTTGGAAAGTTGTTGGGAGGACAGTTCAAGATGGACATGCTGTTCCAGTAATTTTGAGGCTTAACGGAGAAGTGATACAGGATGATAGCTAAAGACAGAGGATGGATCAAGAGTTGGCTTTTTGAGGATGGGTGTGATCGAGGCATGTTTAATGCATGAGGGGAAGCCACCAGTTGTTAGTCATAGATTGAAGAGATGGGTTCGGGTTGCGATGAAGACTGTGGTGAGGTTGGAGATGAGATGTGATGGTAGCCAGTCAAGTGCACACAGGTGGTGAGATGTGATCTGATTAGCAGAGAGGAAAGCTGATCTTCTGTCATAGTGGAGAAGCTGGGTTTCAAAAAAAAGGGCTAGGTAGTTATGAGGAACGGCTGTGAGGTCTGTGGGCCAATTCTTTCTCTGATGTTGTCAATATTTAGCTTGAATAATGAGGAAAAACCTTCATCTGAGATGAGGAGAGTGATGAGGTGCTGAGAGATCAAGGAGAGAATTAAAAGTGCTGAATAGCTGTTTAGGGTTGTGAGACAGGGAGATATGATGGATGAGAATTAGGTCTGTGTTGCCACAGTAAGTGTGGGCTTGAAATTGGTGAGGGCCTGCTTGTATGCAATGAAATGTTCGGTGGAGCAGGATCTCTTCCATCTCCACTTAACAACACTGGAAGCCTGCCTCAGTTCTTTAGTCAAGCTGGTGTGCCAGGGTTGCCTAATTGATTGTCCAGGTTTCGGTATGCGTATGGGGATTGCCCGATTCAAGGGCTGTAGTTTTTATAGTGTTATATAAAGTGGCAGCAGCATCTGCATTTTGTAAGGAAGCTATGTCTACAAGAAACAGAAGGGACACAGTGAGTGTAAATCAAGGTATTTTTACATTTCTGCAAGCGTGTTTAATTTTGCGAAGTGGTGGTTGTGTACTAGGAGGAGAGGGAATAGAATGTAAACAGGTTGTGATCAGACAAGGGGAGGTCCAGTGTGTGGCCATGTTTGTCAGTGGCTGCGGAGGACAATTGAGCGAGTTTATAAACGGCTGAGTGGGAAGTGTCAGTGGGCAAGTTAAAGTCACCCATGATGATAGTGGGGACGTCAATGGAAAGGAATAGAAGTATCCAGGTGGTAAGATGGTCAAGAAAGGTGATGGGAGCCAGTCAAGTGCACACAGGTGGTGAGATGTGATCTGATTAGCAGAGAGGAAAGCTGATCTTCTGTCATAGTGGAGAAGCTGGGTTTCAAAAAAAAGGGCTAGGTAGTTATGAGGAACGGCTGTGAGGTCTGTGGGCCAAATCTTTCTCTGATGTTGTCAATATTTAGCTAATAATGAGGAAAAACCTTCATCTGAGATGAGGAGAGTGATGAGGTGCTGAGAGATCTGCGATCTATGAGGTGATTACTTGCCCTGGAGGGCGGTATATGACAGCCAGTTGGAGGGGGAATAGATGCAGATGGAGTGTAGTTCAAAAGAGGGGGGAGTAATGGAGGATGGCAGAAAAAATTGGGGTGAAGGCTCCTTCATCAGACAGGAGAAAACCAACTCCTCCACCATGCCTGTTCCTGGGGAAGGGTGTGTGAGAAAGATAGAATCCAACATACAAACGTTCAGCTGGAGAGGCTGTGTTAGAGTGAGTGAGCCAGGTTTTGGTGATGCTTAAGAAGAGTTTGTTAGTGATGAAATGGTCATGGATGTATGAATGTTTCTTGCAGACAGAGCGTGCTTTCCAAAGGGCTCCTGGTAGAGGGACTGGGTGAGCGTGGGCTGGGTGAATAGGTGTAAGATTAGTAAGGGTGTAAAAATTTGTGATAGATCTTCGATGGGGGTTAGAAATGACTGTGGCGATATGGTGGGAGGGCTAGGATTTGGGGAGATATCACCAGCAATAATAATAAGAGAGAGTGTTAGAAGTAGTGATGAGCAAACTTTGTTCGAACATGTTCTCCAATTTTAAATTCAGTATGAACGTGGTTCGGTTCAGGTTCAACAGACCTGAGCAATTTCCCAAAAATGTCAGCAAAAGCGGATTTGTTAGGTGAGGAACCTGATTAAAAAAAATAATTACTGTGTTTAAGTGATGCATTTCTCCTATCTTCTGACAGTGTGGGATAGCGGGCGGGACGTGTTTTTTAAGGGGAGGGGGTGTGGAGAGGTCAGAGTAGTGTCATACTCAATTTTTTTCCCCACGGTATTTTCTGTGTGGATGTTCCTGGTCTGCAACCAATAAGGGAGCATAAAACATCCACAAGTTGAAGACACAAAGACTTGTCAGATGTCCCTAGGGATATAAGAAGTGGCCATTTGCCATCGTCGCCATTTTCAGAGTGTTACTGGTTAAAGTGCTGCTGATGCTCTATGCTGCTCTGTCTATGTTCCACAATTAAATAACTAACTACTCCATCACGGTTTAGCTAAAATAGGAGGGCGAGAGTGTGTAATTCCTAAACCTGTGTGCGCTGCCAAAGCCGCATTTTTATCACACAGAAAGGGATTGCCAGATCCTTCAGTTTCCCCTAAAAAGGCTATGTTTGGCCTCTAAGATGTGACACTCCAATCCTTCATTTTCCCTTAAAAAGGATTTATTTTTGTGTGTAACCTTTCCATCTCAAATGCTCCAGTTTCTCCTAAAAAGGCTCTGTTTGGCCTGTAAACTCTGAATCTCAAATAATTCGTGTCCACTAAAAAGGCATTTTTTTGCCTGTAACCTGTGAATACCAATCCTTCTGTTTCTCCTAAAAATGCTCTGTTTGGCCTGTAACCTGTGATTTTCAAATCCTCCAGGTTTCCCCTAAAATGGCTCTGTTTGGCCCGTAACCTATGATTCTGTAATCCTTCAGTTTCCCCTTAAAAGGCTCTGTTAGGCCTGTAGCCTGTGAATAACAAATTCTTCAGTTTCTCCTAAAAATGCTATGTTTGGCCTGTAGCCTTCATTAGAGGTTGTAGAGGAGGCGGTAAAAAGAAGAGTACACACTGACTAAGATCTTGGACATTCACCTCAAAGGGTTAATGATATTTTTAATCTCCCTACTTAGTGCATCAGAAGAATCCCTTCTTTACAAAGGTTTATCTTTTTGTCTATCTTATAAGTCCAGGGATTTGGACCTGTTTATTGATTTCCAAACATATATGCGTAAATAGACCCTAAGGCCATGTTCACACGCTACGCATTTGTCGCGTCTTTTTACATTTCTGCGTCTGCAGCAAAGTGTCTGCGTTTCCCAGCAAAGTGAATGGACATTCAGACGCCGCATAATTTTACGCAGCGTTTTTGGAGCAAAAAATGTGCGCGTATAAAGAATGAACATGTCAGTTCTTTCTGTTTTTTTACGCGAGTTTCTTCCATAGGCCCCATTATAAGCACTGGAAAAAACACGCGTAAAAAAGCGCAATTCAAGTTGTTCTCTCACGTTTATTTTTACGCACGGTTTTCCCCATGAAAACGCGCGCATACAAAAATCAAGAAAATATGCAGTGTGTGAACGCAGCCTAAAGAGACACTTTGCCCTGCAGGAATGTAAAAATCCTGTAGTGGCAACGGTAGATGATCCTATGCTGCACACTGAACTGAAGAACCCATCAAAATTTTACCCTGTTCAAGATCAGGGACATCATGTTTAGCACCCCACTAGTCAGTGCGCTACAAAGGGTTACTGCACCAAAGACAGAGAGTGCCATATTCCTGTTATGGGGGTAGGTAATGTAGGTCTGAGGCTCTCAATCTGCATTCACACACTTAGGCAGGTGGACTATAGGGTTAAATCCTTTGCTAGAGACCCAGTCCCCGGTGGGAGGGGGGTTGGTTTTTGAGGCGGTAGCACTGTGAGCACTGGAAGCAGAGAAGCAGAACGTCTGTGGAGAGAGACAGAGAAGGACCCTTCAGGGGACACCACAGGGAGGGCGCCCAGAAGGAGCTGCAACCCAGACAGAGAAGGGCAAAGAAGAGGGCGACCAAACCCTCTGGCCCAGTCCGAAGTGGGGTACCGGCTCCGACGTGGATCAGAGGTCCATCCTTGAACCGCAAATTACCAGGCGTGTCGATGTCTTCATAGGAGCATGATCCAACCACCCAAATCATGCACGGTCTCCACCAGAAGCGCTAGACTGGGTTTGGTTCCCTTTGGAGAGAAAGTGGATTCCCATATCACCCGATGGGCCTGGTTAAACAGGTGGGATTCGTGTAGGGCAGCGCAAGGAGGAAGGAGTGTGCAGAATTAGGACAGAGCATTCATAAGGTAGCTCCAATAGTCATCCAATTATTATAGTGCACCCCCATTATCCTACATATAGTATAATGCAGCCTCATAGGCCTCCAATAGTATAATACAGCCTCACAACCCTCCATAATGTATAATGCAGCCTCATAGCCCCTCCATATAGAATAATGCAGCCTCACATCCCTCCATGTAAGTATAATGCAGCCTCATAGTCCTCCATATAGCATAATGCAGCCTCATAGCCCTCCATATAGTATAATGCAGCCTCATATCGCTCCATATAGTATAATGTAGCCTCACAACCCGACATATAGTATAATGCAGCCTCACATCCCTCCATATAGTATAATGCAGCCTCATATCCCTCCATATAGTATAATGTAGCCTCATATCCCTCTGTACAGTATAATGCAGACTCAGTTCTCCATATAGTGCAGCCATATATCTCTATATATAGTGTAGGCTTATATATGTAGCCTCATAGCTTTCCATATAGTGCAGCCTCGTAGTGCAGCCTTATATATGCAGCCTCATAACTCTCCATATAGTGCAGCTTCATAGCTTTTCCATATAGTATTGAGGCAGTCGACAGAGTAGGGGGGTACTCGGATACCAGGACTGATGACTATTTGGATGGGGGATCACGGCTGGTCGGTACCTGGTTCCGTGCCCTGGACCCTCAGTGGTGGGATGGTGGGGGATATGATGTGGTTGGTGGGAGAAGGAATGTTGTCGTGACGCCACCTGTGGTACCTGGTAAGTTAGATACCAGCGCTGCAGGCCAACTGCTGAGGTGATGTGATGCAGCTTGGGTTTACAGCTCCCACAGGTGGAGCTTTACCCCAGGGCAGCGGGAGTAGATGAGGGGAGTAGTTGTTCTTACCCCTCTGATGATGCTGAGGCCTTCTGGGTGCCGGCGGGAAAGGAGGACAAACACCGATTCATCTCAGGAATCTTTACTGGTACCAGGCAGATGTTACAGTACACAGTCAGTTGTCAGGCACAGTTTGGTTGAACGGGGGGCAGCAACAGGTTCCTGAGGTTATCCCGTATAGTCTGCTGATGATCACTCCTAATGGCTTTCGGGGTCTGTGTACCTTCCTCACACTCATAACCACTCTGCATAGCTCCCACGCCAGTCCAGCAGTCTGTTACTAGTAGGTACGGGTTGTTCCTTACCGGTACAGACGGAGCGACAACAGGCAGATCCTCCCGCCACCGGAATTCGGCCCGTTACCTAGAGTGTCTTGGACCTGGTATCGGACTGAGGTCGAGGTACAGTCTGTGGTGCTATGGCTCCCTTCTGTCGGTCCCACAGCGTGTGGTTTGCAACCCAGGATGGACTACAGATTGTCTCGGCTCCGGTATGCCGGTGTCAGACCCCGGACTTCCCCAGCTGGCTCCAACCAGGCCTGGTCCGTCCCCTTCTGTTCCTAGGTCACCCTCTTGAAGAGAGGTGCCCTCCTGTCAGCAGCCCTGTCAGGCACGTCCTTCCTCGCTGCCTTCCCAGCACTGTCTCTAATAGCACAACTGTCACTCTAGTCTCCCATCTACTCTAAGCTCCACCCCTGGACCTACTGAATATACGGTCCCTATGCTAAGGTGGGCTAGTGTATGGATGCTTAGGGCAGACTCTACCAGGAAACCCCAAACCCATGACTATGGAGGCACTACACCTTCTGTTTGGGGTGCAGTACCTCCCTGTGGCGCCTAGCCATAGGGGCACCACAGTATCATGCACCCCCGTCCTCCCCACATAGTCCTCTGGCCACCTTGAATTTACTTATTAAAAAAAAAAAAAATCTGTACTTACCTTTCCTGGTTCCCACGCTGCTCCATTCTCCTTACAAAAACTCAAGAGAAGACTCAGGAGGAGGCGGTACCAGCCTGCTAAATGCGTTCCACAGTGGAATACATTTGGAAAGCAGGCAGTGGTAAGAGGAAGTGAGGGGAGGAGCAGCAGCAGTAGGAAGTGGGAAGCTCCCCTCTCCACCCCTCTCCTCCTCTCCCTGACACACGGGCCCATAACTACGTGCAGAGTGCTGCTGCACACTGCCGCATATACATGTAAAGCAGGCACCCAGCGCAGGAATCGGCAGCGTGATCTTTAAACAGCGCTGATGCGGTCATGTGACCCATCAGCTGATTGGGTTGCCCCGCCCCTTCCCAGTCAGATGATGCACGGGCCTTTAGCCTCTAGAGGTGAATTGGAGGTGAATGCATCACTGCACACATGGTGGGTAACTCGGCGGACAGGTGAGAATTAATTTTTTTATTTTTAACTATTCCTTTATCTACGTTCACTTTAGAAGAGTATGTAAATACAGTGCTAAAGCTAAAGTGAACAGCGCCGACAACACTTATCTGGCTCGGCCTCCCTTGCTCTTTCTGTGTCCGGGTCCTGGACCGGACACAGAAATGGCATTCGGAGTTGTCAATCCAGACCTGTCAGTTCCTGTTCGTGGGGTGCTGCAAAAAACAGGATCCCCACAGACAGGAACAAAACGTAATGTGAAGCAAGCCTTATTGACGGAGGGTACTTTATTAGTATAGCAAACATGGAGATATCTGCCTGTGTCCTAGGTATCTTCCTTCAGGACACTTAGTGGGAGTCACTGCCTTCCCCCTTTCATTCTTCCCAGGATAACGCCTAAGCCTAGTATTAACCTGAGGAGTGGATCCACTTTTACACTTATTCTCCGGCAGGCTCTTAAATACCTCCGTCAGAGACAAAGGAGCATTCCTGACCAACATGGCCGATATAGTAGCCCTCAGGCACTTATCTTCAAAGAACTTCAGCAGCTGAGTAAGGTATTTGGAGCGATGTGGACAAACCCTAATAAAATGATCAGCTTGATCACAATAGAAGCACAACCCCCCGAACCTGATGAACCGTAGATGGCCTAGCATGAGATGCTACTTTCCCCAACTACACAGGTTCATGAAATTCCACTTGTGGAATCTCGTTAGCAGGGATAACCTCTGGGGCAAGGTTGGTCTAGGTCTATTACTAAGGCATTGGTCTACTATGATGGCAAGGGACATCGCAGCCTCCAATGACTCAGGAACAGCATGTGGAACCAAAGTGTCCTGAAGTCTAGCCGACAGAACCAAACAGAACTGACTCACAAGGGCAGGATCATTCCACTTGGTGTGAGTAGCCCATCTTTGAAACTCCGAGCAGTACTCTTCAACTGCCCGTGTCCCCTGCTAGAGTTTCTGGAGATTGACTCTGCGAGACACTCTATTCGGTTCACCATATACTTGAGACAAGACTGTGAAAAAATCTTCCACCGAGCGCAAAGATGGAGATTGGTTGGTAGAGAGAAGGTCCAGGTATCGGGATCTGCCTTTATCATTCCCACAGCTGTTCCTCACTCCCTGATGAACGAGGACAAAGCCTGAAATATAGCTTGCAGGATTCTGTAAACACAATACATTTGCCTCTCCCTCCAGAAAATCTGTAAAGGTATCGTGGGTTCCGGTACAGCCTGGGCGTGAGCCAAGGCTAGATACCTAACAACTTGATGTAGCTGCTGCACCACCTGGGTATGCAATTCAGCAGCCTCCCCAGAGAAGGCCTGATCCAGGTGTACAAAAGCTCATGAAGCAATATGGCTTTAGAAAAATGGTAGGTTGCTGATAATGTCACAAGTGGTTATAACGGATAAAGAGGTAAGGTAGCAGGATGTCAGTGACAGGCAAAAGGCAATCAGGGGGACTAGTCTGAGCCTTAAACTGGGAGTCCCTAGCTGACAATGTTCCCAGAAGTATGTCTAAAGATGAGGATATCTGGGTCACCACCCTTGTCCTGCTCCTGACCAGCCCTAGGCTTGCACCCCCTCACCTCCATCCAGGGACCGAGATAAAAAAGCAACTCCACACACAATTGCAATCTCAAATAAAGCTATAGGATGGCTTCAGCAGGAAGTATAAACAGCATCTACACAGCTCATGGTCTGCCTAAAATGAACTCTATCAGTGACATTAGTTGATAGGTCATGGGACTATTTAAAGGCTGTGTGAGTGGTCAAACCACATCACCTGATACAGCAACACCAACAATTCAGAGCCAAAGCTATTGAAGTTATCCCTTAAGATACAAAAGGTAATTAACTCAATTTAAACTACTGCAGAGCAGTTCAAAGAGACTGCAGAGCAGTCTACACGTGGCAACTTGTTTCCAAAATGTTATTTTGCATACTTCTGATGCAGAATTTTATGGTGAGGATGCAGAAATTTTTTTTCTTATGACTCTTCCATGAAGGCCATATTTGTGCAGGTGTCTCTGAATTGTAGAACAATGTACCAGAATTCCAGAGTATGCTAAATCTTCCTGAAGATCTTTTGCAATGAAACAGGAGTTTTGATTTAGCCTCTCTAGCACTGAAATTTAGCATTGTCTTCCAAACCTTATCTTAACCTCCACAGTTTCTGTTTACTGACATTACTTATTTACATTTCAAACTGAGGAACGGATGACTATTATATTATATTCTTATAGCCTTCTCTGCTTTATGGGCCTCAACCTTTTTCATTTTCAGATTGCTAGGCAGCACCTTATAAGAAGCTATGGCTGCTCTTTTTTGGCACAAGATTAAAGGTGACTAAGGGCCCTTTCACATCAGCGTTTTTCGTAATTCGCGGCAGATGCGGTGAAAAAACCGCATCTGCCGCGTTTGCCGCATAACGGTTCCACTTGCGGTACGGTTGCGTTTTTTTCCATAGGAAGTATAGGGGGACTTGCGGCAGATGCGGCAAGTGCGGTATTGCACTTGCGGCAGAGAAAAAAACCGCGGCTTACTGCGGTTTTTTTCGCTGCCGCACCTGCCGCAAGTGCAATACCGCACTTGCCGCATCTGCCGCAAGTCCCCCTATACTTCCTATGGGAAAAACCGCAACCGTGCCGCAAGTGGAACCGTTATGCGGCAAACGCGGCAAATGCGTTTTTTCACCGCATCTGCCGCGAATTACGAAAAACGCTGATGTGAAAGGGCCCTAAGTTTTTATAAAGCTGTGAAAATTGCATCACCTGACCTTTTCTAACAATAAAGTTCTAAAACCTTGGTCAAAGTTATCTGAGCACACAAACCTTCAAGGGTGCACGATCTTTTGCATTGGCCCATTTTCCTTTTTGTAATTTTTAAAATATTAAAGATGAAAATATTTTTTTTTGCTGAAAGAACAAAAGGAAATGTGTCATCTTTAACCATTTGCCTTTTAGAGATCATTTTATTTTCAACTTGCTTAACTGTTCACAATAATAGTAGTTTTGACCAGGGGGTGCCCACAATTTGCATGCCACTGTATTTTTAAATGCAGATACAATTAGTGGCTGTATTGTATCATCAAATAGGTCATGTCACTGCCTGTCCTTCCCATTATTGTGGATATGCCAAAAAATGCTTCAAAATTAAAAATTATTTTAAATCAATTTTGTGATAATGTGTTGACATTTTCTAATCTTGCTTAGTCACGTTTTGTTTTCTGCTTAGTAATTTTGACAGGACACTAGGGTTGGTACACATTAAAAATAGTCTGTCAGCATAAAATGACTGTTCAATGTCTCTATCACCCTACACGTGCCCTCCGTTCTGCAAGTGACCTAAGACTGACATCAGCTATAATCCACACCTCCCACTCTCGTCTCCAAGACTTCTCTCGAGCTGCACCAATTCTCTGAAATGGTTTACCAAAAACAATTTAATTAATTCCAAATACGAATAGTTTTAAGCGAGCCTTATAAATGCATCCTTTAGATTGGCCTATCACCTCACTTGTCTATGTTCCCTTTTCCAAATCTGGCCTCTTGTGTCATCTGTTTGCACTCCTCATGCATAATATAGCACTTTGTCTGTACTTGTACAGATCCCGACTGGTGGCAGGTTCATGCAGCATTACGTGAATCCCCTATTTATTATATTGATGGCTGGACTATATATGATGGTGATCTGGTCGACAGGGTAGGGGGTACTCGGATACCGGGACAGGTGGTTACTTCGGTTGGGGATCACGGCTGGTCGGTTCCCGATTCTGTGCCCTGGACCCTCAGTGGCAGGGATGGGGGTAATGATGGGGGATGATAATATGACGCCACCTGTGGTACCTGGTAATAGGTAACAGGTGGAGCTTTACCTCAGGGCAGCGGGGTGGATGAGGGGAGTAGTAGTAGCTGTTCTGTTGTGAACGCTGCAGGCGGCGGCAGGGAAGCAGACACACACACACAATTGTCTCTGTTTCGGTGCCTTTTTATTGATATCCGGTAACAGGCACGGTCCAGGAGGGTAACCAGGTTTCGGTGCAGCTTGGGACGTTCACCTTGGAGAGTTGTAAGGCCTCCTCTATTAGTGTCTGCGGTCTTTGGGGTTAGCTCTGCCTGTAGCTGGACAGCTGCCGCTCTTTCTCCCTCTCAAGGTGCTGTTCCACAACTGACAATGAGGACCTTTCTGTGGGGTTCCTATTCTCTGCTCAGGTCCCTGGTCCTATGCTTGTTCAGGTTTGGAGTCTTCGATTCTTTACTTCAGGGGAATAGATTCTCCTGGTCTGTCCGGGCTTTCGCTGCCACACTGTAGATGAATAGCAGCTTCGGACTCCAGTGTCCGGGTGGCTAAAGGGTTCTCAAATCTGTTCCCTTCTTCCTACTTCTCCCACTGGCCTCTGTCCCTCTCCCTAGGACTCACCACAGCTGGGTCAGGTTTCCTGGTTCTGGGCCTGGCTTGGTCCCAGCAACCAGCTCCTTCACTAACTGCTCTCTCCTCTGGAGTCTCTCTGGAACTAACTCCTCCACTCAGGCCTGGATCTTTATAGGGGATCTGGCTTAAGGACAGCCAGTAGGGCTCCCCCTCCAGGCCTGGGGTGGAAGGTGTTGTGTGCTGTGTGTGCCAAGGTGTACATCCCTCCCTGTATCGGTGGGTCCTTTGGCAATCCCTCGCAGGGGTGCCACAATGGCACTTTTTACCATTTACCTTTTGTGCCTCCCCTATTTCCTCATAGATTGTAAGCTTGCGAGCAGGGACCTCATTCCTCATGATTTTTGAATTTTTTGCTACTCTGTATTGTCTCATATTGTTTGTACACGTCCCCTCTATATTTTAAAGTGATTTGTAATATGTTGGCTCTATATAAATAAAATTATTATTATTATTATTGTTACTATTAAATCAATCACAGATGCTCAATGCCTCCTTGGTGTGGGTGGGCAGTTCTTTTTCCCTTTCTATCCACTGATTTTTAATTTATCTTCACTCTCTTTTAAAGCAAGAGCTGTTGAATCGAGGTAAAGAAGGCAGAGATAGAGGCCAAACAAGTAGTTACAAGTAGTTGAGAGCTCACATCAAAGTGTGGGAGGCGACCTAAAACGCACATATGCATCATAGATTGTGAACGGCTTAAAGCCATGGCAGGCTGTTTATCTAGTGGTATTACATAGGGACTATTCAGACTCCAGCAGAAAGAATGTCAATTTTGGCTCATTGAGTGGAGTCTCTCCATGAGACAACCCTATTAAATATAGCTTATACTGAGCATTTCCCATGCCTACCAAGCTGTATGACTACTATGTAGATGAATAGCAAAATGGAATAGTTGGTACGTATACATTATGAATATATTGACTTCTTCATGAAGGAATGGTATTGTGAAGCAAACAATCAAATGACAGAATCACACCCATTATCATAGTTTGGGATATCACCATCTACATGTACATCTGCCCATCACAAAGTCATGTAAACTTTGTTTTTATAACTATCATTGATAAATTATTTACTTACTTCCTTCCTCATCAGTCTGTAGGGAATGTAATGCATTTAATGCAATTTCTTTTCCAGGCCCCTCTCTCGGGAGAGATAAAGAACCATGAAGACCTAGCAAGCGTACCCTTAGGTCAGCAGAGCTGTCCTTCTTTCCTTCACCTAAATGACATGGAGATGGATCAGTCAACAAATGAGCACATGATGAAAAACTACTATACTGAAAATGTAAATGATTTGGAGTGGAGTAAAAATCCTCGAAGTGGCAGCTTTAATGAGAGTGAAGACTACAATGAAGGAGACTGGCTTGCTTCTGCTATGGATTTTGATCTGCAAAGCGATGAAGACCAGCAGGCAGGGAATACAAATCATGACGTAAACTGCTCAGATTTTAACTATACACAACCACTGGAAAATCTGGCCTGGGTAATGTCACCTATACATAATTCCCAGTACCCAAACTTAGAGCCTTCCTTAGTTTTGGATTCTACATCTAAAGATTGTGTGGTCAGCTTGAATTTCAATGTAGATGATGACCTACCTGCTTTGTATAACCATAACCAGGAGGAGTCATATATGTACAGATTCTGTTCTTCTCAATTATCTCCACCTTTATAGCACTGAATTGGTAGGATGAAGGTGTTTTACATGAGAATGAAATGTGCTGGACTACTAAAAGTGGAAACCCATACAGAGACATATAATTGAAGGCCAATAATTGTTTCCGAATAGTGTAAATATTGGTTCAAGACCATTTATATTTTGGGTCCTTCATCTCTGGGAAATAGTACAAATGTAAGTATAACTACATATCTCATACCACTGTTATATACAATAAATATTTCATTGTAAAAACTGTTTAAGAGTAATTTACATCACAGATGAATGGAAGACAGAAGGCTACACTAACAAGGCAGGAGGAGAACCTGGAATACTTACAGCAGGTGAAATAAGTATTGAATACATCACCATTTGAAAAATATATATACAGGGTGGGCCATTTATATGGATGCACCTAAATAAAATGTGAATGGTTGGTGATATCAACTTCCTGTTTGTGGCACATTAGTATATGGAAGGGGGAAAACTTTTCCAGATGGGTGGTGACCATGGTGGCCATTTTGAAGTTGGTCATTTTGGATCCAACTTTATTTTTTACAATGGGAAGAGGGTCATGTGACATATCAAACTTAATGAGAATTTCATAAGAAAAACAATGGTGTGCTTGATTTTAACATAACTTTATTCTGTCATGAGTTATTTACAAGTTTATGACCACTTATAAAATGTGTTCAAAGTGCTGCCCATTGTGTTGGATTGTCAATGCAACCCTCGTCTCCCACTCTTGACACACTGATAGCAACACCGCAGAAGAAATGCTAGCACAGGCTTCCAGTATCCGTTGTTTCAGATGCTGCACATCTCGTATCTTCACAGCATAGACAATTGCCTTCAGATGAGTAATGAGGCAAACTTTTTTGTGAATGGTGAAGTTAACAAACAAAACCACCGCTAATGGTCTGACACTAAATCACAGTGAATAGATCCCTCCATGACTGTTGGAACACAAAAATTGACGGTATGGTGTAGTATATGGGGCACAAATATAGTGGGGCCATTCGAGTCTCCCAAGGCAAAGAGACTCTGGGTCCAAACTTGACACAAGTCTCCAAGGCATGGGAGACAAGCGTGACACATTGTTATCAGTATGTTTTGCACTAATAAGTTTTTGAAGGTCTCGAGAGAGCTCACTGGTTTTACCTATCATGAGATGTTTCTTGTGTGGCACCATGGTAAGGAGACACCTTTTTAAAGGCCATTAGTTGAACTAGCTGATATTTTTCAATTAGTGGCAGGATTGTTTTTGATTTACCGATAGATTTTAGCTGGTGTCATCACTTTCCATGGCAGGGCTAAAGTTGTAGAGCAAGATTAGGTTTTAAAAAAAAAAAAGCGCAAGGTCTGAACATTTCACAGATCACTTTCAATCTATCATCCAAAAGTGGGAAGGTGTATGGCAGAACCGCAAGACATGGCCGTCAACCTAAACTGACATCACAAGCAAGGAGAACACCAACTAGAGAAGTAACCAAGATACCCATGGTCACTCTGGAGGAGCTGCAGAGATGCACAGCTTAGGTGGGAGAATCTGTCTATAGGACAGCTATGCTGGAGTCATAATGCCATATGACTCGTGCAAGGATTGCATCAAAATGAACCCCGACGTCGTTTCACGAAGATCACTTTTTCAAGGGGTGTGGCTTAGTTGTAATGACCACCTATATATACCCCCCAGTGGTGCCCGGGTTGATTGCTAATATAAAACGCCTGATATGTATTAAAGTACCGTCACACGCGTCAATATTGCATGCAATTTCACTTGCAACTTACTGGTTGCACTGAAATCATGGACACATTGTTACATTTGTACACAGCAACAAAATGGACAATGTGTCCATGATTTCACTGCAACCAGTAAGTTGCAAGTGAAATTGCATGCAATATTGACGTGTGTGACGGTACCTTAAGAGCGCCCCTCTCACTGCTGGAAATAGGGAGGAATCAGTGTGCATCAGGGAAATCCCGATGAAGTCATCGCACATGTGCATTGCACACAGGACTTCAACTCCCATTTCTCTACAGAACAGTGAGGACTTCCTGTCTTTAGTTATGGGAGGCAGCGGTCATTTTTATGGAAACCGAAAGGGGAGCCTGAATCTGCCAAAAAGCTATTAGTTCCCAATCAAGACCAGCCCCTAAATATGCAGCAGCGTATACCATACTATCCACTCTCTCACACATACAATTAAAACATGAATTCATATACAGTGAGTAACAGAATAGAAATAAATAACCATTGTATACTGGTCACATAATATGACAACACAATGAATGTGATGCTGTATAGGAGTGGTGTGACGTGATATATAATTCATATACACATAATAAAGTGTTATACTAGTATATTGCAGAGATGAAAGATAGCCATATAATACATTATAATACATCTCAATTTTAACAATCCTAACGATCATAATAGCCATAAATCATGTATGCAAGTGAGAAGTGGACGAAACACATAGTGAATAAAGCGCAAGTACTATTGTAAACAATATAATTTAACCCTAATGCTAAAAAAGCATGTTACACTAATAACAAAATTCTTTATATGCATGACATATATTTGCGCTGCCTGCGATATGGCTTCTTCCATGTTTTTCACATCCATTTGTTCAATAGCTTTTTTATTTGGCATCATGCATCACCCATAGTGTCTATTCAAATTGGTCCCATGCAGTCAGCCAGGGTCACCAGGCATATAGGTAGTAAATATCAATATCACAAGTTCTCCAGGAAAACCAAAACAATAATAAAGAAAAATTAAAATCAAGGAAGGTGAGGAGCTGCACCAGTACATACATCTTACAGTTTTATATTAGCAATCAGGGGCGGACTGGCCCAGGTGGCAGGGGGGCAAGTGCCCCCCAGGCTGGTGGTTTAGCCCTAATTTAGGGCTGCACCTCTAATGAAATGGGCCGACCGGGCTCTCAGTTTGCGGCCGCAGCTGCTGTACTGTGACAGAGCGGGAGCACAGCGGTGAGTGAGCGCCGGAGCTGACAGCATCCCCCCCCTCACCTGGCTTGACCTGACAGTGCCCTCCCACCCCCGCTCCTCACCTTTCCATACCTGACAGCATACCCCCCCCCCCTCCTCACCTGACACCTCAGGGCTGACAGGGTCATGGATTAAGTTCAGCCAGCCAGCCCCTGTTAATATTCAGCACAGGCAGCACTATGGAGGTGAGTCTGAATGTGGAGAGCTTGGTACCTCCAGCAGATTTATATAAGTGTTCACTACCTGATTGTGCTAGTTGTAATATAATGACTCCTGAGTTTATGTCCAGTGTTACTATGTGAACAGGGTATTATCCTTGGTATCTCCGAATCACTTATTTTTGTATGTATTGGTGTCATTTTAATTATTAATAAAGATGTAGAACATTTCTGAACAAAAACTCTTGAGAGGTATCCACTAAGCTAATATAAATACATGAAGTTGATATGCTCAGGTCAAGAGAGCTGATGACCAGTCCGATATGATCACAAGTGATATGCTAAGGTGACTCCAGCCTAAGTCATATGTTTCACAAATCTGGCATTCATGGAGGAATGTCAATCAAAAAAGGCTTCAAAAAGTCAAAAAGATTACCTAAAGTTTTTTTTTACTTTACGGAAGAATGGAAAGATGAAAATCATTTCATTTAAAGCAAGCTATAAAAAGCCCAGCTTTCAGTTTGCAAAAATTTATGTAGGGGACACAGCTAGCATGTGGAAGAAGGTACTCTGGTCAGATGTCAGATGAGACAAAGGTAGAACTGTTTAGACTAAATTCAAAACGCTACGTGTGGTGGAAAAATAGCACTGCACATCACCCTGAAATACCATCCCCAATGTCAAATATGGAAGTGGCAGCATCATGATGTGGAGATGTTTTTTTTTCAGTGGGGACAGGGAAGGTGGTCAGAGATGATGTGAAAATGTATGGAGTTAAATACAGGGTAACCCTGGAGAAAAACTTCTAGGGTACCTTTATACACCACAACCGCGGCGATAAATATTGACGGCAATATGTCGCCCTGGAACCATCGCCGCCAAATTGTCTCCCAATTACGGAGTGTAATTTGGGAATTTGGCGGCGATATATCGCCTCGCTCCGGTCGCCTGATTTCAGTGCATGCACTGAAATCAGGCGACCGGAGCGAGGCGACATATCGCCGCCAAATTCCCAAATACATGCCGCAATTGGGAGACATTTGGCGGCGATGGTTCCAGGGCGACATATCGCTGTCAATATTTATCGCCACATCAGTAAAGGTTCCCTTAGGCTGGCTTCACACTGCAGTTTTTCACTGATCAGTGTCCATCAGTGTTTGGGTGCCAAAACCAAAGTGTCTCCAAAACTCAGAACAGGTGTCAATCTTTCAATTATAGTTTTTCTCTGCCAGTTCCTTTCCTGGTTCCTCTCCTGGTTTTGGCACCCAAACACTGATGGACACTGATCAGTGAAAAACTGCAGTGTGAAGCCAGCCTTAGAGATTGCAGAAAACTTGAGACTGGGGCATAGTTTTAGGTCAAACTATATTCATGTGTTTGACAGGCCCAGTCAAAGTCCAGAAATAAATCCCAATGAAAATCTGACGAAAACTTGAAAATTGCTGTTCACAGACACTCTACATCCAATCTCACTGAGCTGGAGTTATTTTGCACAGAAGAATGGGCAAAATGTTTAGCCTCTAAATGTGCAAAGCTGGTAGAGACATGCCCCAAACCTCTTCAGCAGTAATGGCAGCAAAAGATGGTCCTATTTTTAAATTCAGAAAACAATGTATCAGTCTTTTATAAATTACTATTTTGTGTTGGTATATCACATAAGTTACCGATAAAATACATTTGTTTCTAAAGGTAACATGAAAAAATATGAAAACATTTACAGGGTATGAATGCTTTTACAAGGCACTGTGTATAGGCTTACAAGCCTCAGTACCTTAGAGAAAAAAACAAGTGAAAAATATGGTACTTGTAGTGATCGATTTGTGGCTTATGATTCATTGCTATTAAACAGAATCATAAACACATGCTAGAGATAATATAAAAATAAATATAAAAAATCTTTATATAGCGCCAACATATTCCCCAGCGCTTTACAATACAGTGATATACAAATGGTCATAGGTAACAATGAAAAATATACAATACAGTAAATGATTAAAGTAGAGAATCAATATAAAAAAATACACTAACCAGAGAATCAATGTAAAAAGTACAATAAATAAAGCAGAGAAACAATGTAAAAAATACAGTCCAGTAATTAGATACAATACTATAAGCAAAGAATCAATGTGAAATGTACAATACAATAATTAAAGCAAAAATAAAGGTGATCCTGCTCAAAAGAGCTTACACTCTACAACGAGATAGCAGTTAGACCAAGTACAGGGGCTTATAACCGTGATGGTCCAGGCATCTTGAGGAAGTGGGGGATAGAAATTAATGGTTACCAGACAATCTGTGTAGAGCTTTTGGGTTTGGTGGAGTTTGAAGAAGAGTTATGACCAGAGAGATACCGTAGTGAATGTGCTATATACAGTATAAAGGACTTCTATTAGGGAGCATGATAGGCCACCTTAAAAAGATGTGTTTTTAGGGAGCGTCTAAAGCTATGCAAGTTGTGGATTGTCCTAATTTCTTGGGGTAGAGCATTCAAGAGAATTGGTGCAGCTCGGGAGAAATCTTGGAGCCGGAAGTGGGAGGATCGGATTAGTGCAGATGGTAGTCGAAGGTCATTTGTAGAATGTAGAGAAATGGTGGGCTAATAGACAGAGATCAGGGAGGAGAGGTAGGGAGGTGCTGCACTGTGAAGAGCTTTGTGGGTGAGAACAAGCAGTTTGAAATGGATCCTGTAGTGTATGGGCAGCCAGTGCAATGACTGGCACAGAGCGGAGTCATCTGAGTAATGGTTGGCCAGGTAGGTGATCCTGGCTGCTGAATTAAGGATGGACTGGAGAGGGGAAAGTTTAGAGAGGAGGAGGCTGACTAATAGAGAATTGCAGTAGTCAAGGCGGGAATAGATTAGGGCCAAAGTGAGGGTTTTTGTTGTTTCCATGGTTAGAAAGGGGCAGACTCTAGAAATGTTTTTCAGCTGCAAGCGACAAGAGTGGACGAGAGATTGTATATAGGAAGTGAAGGAGAGATCACTGTCAAACATAACACCCAGACAGCGAGCCTGGTGCCTAGGCGTTATCGTGGTGCCGCACACTGAGAGAGAAATATCAGATTTAGGGAGATTAGTGTAGGGCGGGCGCAGAAGTAGTTCAGTTTTGGAAGGGTTGAGTTTCAGGTAGAGAGTGGACATGATATTAGAAACTGCGGTTAAACAGTCATTGGTGTTCTGTAATACAGCAGGGATAAGGTTGTTATGGATTAATATTTTATAATATTAACAAGTTGCTGCTCCTGTCCTAATTTATACAGACCAAGTCCGGCGATGAAAGTATGACACCAGACACATAGAGTCAGATGTACACTCTCCTTGGTCATTCTAAAGTACAATCCCAAGTGTGGTTTATTTTAAGAGACATGAGGTTTTGCTCATTAAGGGGCTTGGTCAGCCCTACTCAGATGTGTTCATTGGTCAGTGGGTTAGTCGATTGGTGGATCCATGCGGTCATCAGGGGGTGTGGTCTTGATCGAGTATGTCCAGGTGATGTGGCATTCTGTGATTGGTCAGTTCTTCTTTGGAATTCAGCTTCCTCCAGGAACTCCTTATTGTTTACAGGATGTAGTCAAAGGTCCAGGCTCCATCTTACATACCATGGCATGGTGTGTTGAAACAGGAAATGGCAGCCATGTTTAAGTCACAATTAAGCTTATGCAATGTAAAATATTACACTCTTTGGATCGTTTCTCCCATGCACTTATGTCTTAAGGTTAATTAAGTATTTGATCCTATGGCTCTCCTCAACAAGGTCAGGGGCTGAAGTGTATAATTGTGTGTCATCAGCATAGAGATGGTACTGGAAGCCAAATCTGCTGATAGTCTGTCCAATTGGGCCCTGAGGGACCCCAATAGTGAGAGGAAGAGGAGAAGAAGTGGCGCCAGCAAATGATGCACTGAAAGAACAGTCAGAAAGATATGAAGAGAACCAGGACAGAGCGATGTCCTTTATGCCGATGGAGTGCAGCATAGAGAGTAGCAGAAGGTGGTCAACAGTGTCAAAAGCTGCAGAGAGGTCAAGAAGAATAAGCAAAGAGTGTTCACCATTACATTTTGCCATCAGAAGATCATTGGTCACTTTGATGATGGCAGTTTTTGTAGAATGTAGGGGGCGGAAACCAGACTGTTATGGATCTAGAAGAGAGTGAGTGGAGAGGTAACGGGTGACGCAGGTGTAGACCAGGCGCTCCAGGAGTTTAGAGATGAAGGGGAGTTTGGAGATTGGTCTATTGTTATTTGTGCAGGATGGGTCAAGAAAAGTTTTCTTTAGTAATGGAGTAATGATAGACTGTTTGAAGGAGGAGGGATAGATGCCAGAGGAGAGGGAGCGATTGAAGATTTTGGTTAGGTGAGTGCTGACAACCAGAGAGAGGGACTGGAGTAGGTGTGAGGGAATGGGGCCAATGGTGCATGTAGTGGGATGAGAGGAAGAGAGGAGCTTGGAGACTTCTTCTTCTGTAAATGGGTCAAATATGGAGAGTAAGCCGGAGGAAATATGTGGAAGAATGGGAGTAACAGCACTAGGAGCTGATTTCCTGGCGGATGTTGTCTATTTTCTCCATGAAGTAAGAAGCCAGATCATCAGCACAGTTAGTAAGGAAGTAATTGTGAATGAAGGGAAGCTTATTGCATACAGACCGTGGATTCCAGAGCGCACAATTAAAAGAGGGAGATGAAGGTGTGCACGTAATGGTAATAAGGTTAGTAAAGTTTCTATGTGACGTGGGGGAGAGGTTAAAGTTGGCAGAGGGCGGACCAGGATTGGGAGAGATATCACCTGACAGGAGTAGCAATAAAAAGAGTAAGAGCAAATTGTATCTCGCACATCCAAAAACTAACAATACATAAACCAAAGTCAAGCAGGATGATAAACAATGTAATAATATTTTTTTAGAACAAGAATAAGAGCAACACTCCGAAATTCCTTATGGCCCGACATACTGAATCTCGAGCTTAGTGCCAGCTAGCAAAATTTAGCTGCAATTAACCCTTTTATTACCCAGTCTGCCACCACCACAGGGCAACTGGAAGAGTTGAGTACAGCACCAGAAAATGGTGCTTCTATGAATGCACCATTTTCTGGGGTGGCTGCGGGCTGCAATTTGCAGTGGGGGCAGAAAGTTTGGGCCTCCCCACACTGAGAATTACAGCCCCCAGCTCCCTAGTTGTACCTGGCTGGAAACAAAAAATACGGCTAAGCCTAACTTCCCTATATTTTTGGTTTCCAGCCAGGTAAAACTAATCAGCTGGGGGTGGGTAGCAGCCCAGCCCATACCTGCCTGCTGTACCTGGCAGACAGCCAAAAATATTGCGAAGCCCCACGTCGTGTTTTTTTTTTTTAAACTTAATAAATAATTAAATAAATGTATTTTTGTTTACCAGCCAGTTAAAACTAGGTAGGTGGGTGTGCGTGGCGGCCCGTACCTGCCTGCTGTACCTTGGCTGGTGACCAAATATACAGCCGAGCCCCACGACACATGACCACTTAAAACCCTTTTTTTTCCCCAGCCTAACCTAGCTTTATTCACAGTCATAACAGTGAACAATTGGCTCAAAAGAATGCAGCAAAATACCAGAGTTCTGCCATTTGTCCAAACAGAACTTTTTGACTACATGCGAGTTATCACCACGCTCATAAGAATTTGGGTGACAAGCTCTGGGGCCCACTTTTCAATGTTATCTCTTGTAAAAGTGAAATATTTGGTGCTAAAACAACACTTTTGTGAAGAAAAAATAACATTTTCAATATACTGACTAGGGATGGGCGAATCTACTCGCTAGGACTCGTTACTCGGCGAGTAGTAAGGGACTCGCAGGACTTGGTACTCTGCGAGTTTCCCAGTGATTACTCGCACGAGTCCAATGCAAATCAATATCAATCCTAGTTTTGTCAGAAACGCTGACAACACTAGGATTGCCATTGTTTGCATTAGACGTGCGAGTAATCACTGGCTACTGTGCCAGTGATAGCAGGGAGACTCGCAAAGTAACTGCTGTTTCTTTGGAGTCCAGCTGTCTTCTCTGTGCAGCTCCAGGGTCCTAGAGCCCGCCTGCTCACAGAGATGATGTAGCAGTGCTGAGATTGTTCTCAGTCTGCTCATTCCCTGTGCATAGACATCTATATTTATGCACAGGGGATGTAGCAGAGAGGACATCGCGTTTTGGACTGCGTCGGACGGAAGAGGATTTTTTTAATTAAAGATGGAGTCCCTAATGGCTTTTTTTTTTATTTCAAATAAAATTTTTTCTCTGTGTTGTGTTTTTTTAACCCTTTATTGGAGATTCTTAGTGGCTGGGTCAAACGTGGCCTGACATTAAGAATCTCGGGCTTAATACCAGCTTGTATAACAAAGCTGGTATTAACCCCTTTATTACCCAGGGTGCCACCGCCACCAGGGCCGCTGGAAGAGCGGGGTTCAGCGCCAGAGGATGGCGCTTCAATGAACGCGCCATCTTCTGGGGCGGCTGCAGGCTGCAATTTGCAGCGGGGGGTGCCCAGAAAGCTTGGGCATCCCTGCGCTGCGGATTCCAGCCCCCAGCTGCTTAGCTGTACCTGGCTAGACATAGAAATTGCGCGGAGCCCCACGCATTTTTTTTTTATTATTTAATGAATTTCAGAGTCAGAGGCTCAGAGTCAGAGTCTCGGAGTCGGAGTCTCCTCAGAGTCGGAGTCTCGGAGTCGGAGTCGCCTCGGAGTCGGAGTCGCCTCGGAGTCGGAGTCGCCTCGGAGTCGGAGTCGCCTCGGAGTCGGAGTCGCCTCGGAGTCGGAGTCGTCTCGGAGTCGGAGTCGGAGTCATCTCGGAGTCGGAGTCGTCTTGGAGTCGAGTCGGAGTCGGAGTCGTCTCGGAGTCGAGTCGGAGTCGGAGTCGTCGTCGTCTCGGAGTCGTCTCGGAGTCGTCTCGGAGTCGAGTCGGAGTCGGAGTCGTCTCGGAATCGGAGTCGGAGTCGTCTTGGAGTCGGAGTCGTCTCGGAGTCGGAGTCGTCTTGGAGTCGGAGTCGGAGTCGTCTCGGAGTCGTCTCGGAGTCGTCTCGGAGTCGTCTTGGAGTCGGAGTCGTCTCGGAGTCGTCTGAGTCGGAGTCGTCTCGGAGTCGGAGTCGTCTCAGAGTCGGAGTCGTCTCGGAGTCGGAGTCAAAAAAATGCGTGAGGCTCCGCGCAATTTCTATGTCTAGCCAGGTACAGCTAAGCAGCTGGGGGCTGGAATCCGCAGCGCAGGGATGCCCAAGCTTTCTGGGCACCCCCCGCTGCAAATTGCAGCCCGCAGCCGCCCCAGAAGATGGCGCGTTCATTGAAGCGCCATCCTCTGGCGCTGAACCCCGCTCTTCCAGCGGCCCTGGTGGCGGTGGCACGCTGGGTAATAGAGGTTAGGGCCAGCTTTGTATTATCAGCTGGCCCTAAGCCCGAAATTTATGGCGGTCACGCCAATATTAGACATGACCGCCATGAATTTCTATTAAATTGTTTTAAAAAAAACACAACACAGAGAAATTTTTTTATTAGAAATAAAAAAAAAAGCCATTAGGGACTCCATCTTTAATTAAAAAAATCCTCTTCCGTCCGACGCAGTCCAAAACGCGATGTCCTCTCTGCTACATCCCCTGTGCATAAATATAGATGTCTGTACACAGGGAATGAGCAGACTGAGAACAATCTCAGCTCTGCTACATCATCTCTGTGCACAGACATTCATGTCTGTACACAGGGAATGAGCAGACTGAGAACAATCTCAGCACTGCTACATCAGGCAGCAGGCGGGCTCTAGGACCCTGGAGCTGCACAGAGAAGACAGGACTCTTATCTGTGCGAGTTTCCCAGCGATTACAGTTGCAAAGTAAACGAGTCATTGCAAATAAATGACAAAACTAGGATTGCTTCAGGCTGAAGCTTCCGAGACACATCTGCGATTTGTAAATCTCACACTACTCGCTATTACTCGCTTCCCCATTCATTAACATTGGACTCGCTAGACTCGCAACGAGTAGCGAGTCCTGGGCTCGGACTCGCTAGAGTCAAGCGATTCCGAGTAATTTAGGATTCGCCCATCACTAATACTGACCTATTGTTATCAAATTCTGCGAAGTACTTCTAACATATGATAATATGTATTCATTTATATAGTGCTATTATATTAATTTAATAGCACTTTACTTACAGTTGTGGCCAAAAGTATTGACACCCCTGCAATTCTATCAGATAATATTCAGTTTCTTCCTGCAAATGATTGCAATCACAAATTCTTTGGTATTATTATCTTCATTTAATTTGTCTTCAATGAAAAAACACAAAAGAGAATGAAGCAAAAAGCAAAACATTGATCATTTCACACAAAACTCCAAAAATGGGCCAGACAAAAGTATTGGCACCCTCAGCCTAATACTTGCTTGCACAACCTTTAGCCAAAATAACTGCGATCAACCGCTTCCAGTAACCATCAATGAGTTTCTTACAATGCTCTGCTGGAATTTTAGACCATTCTTCTTTGGCAAACTGCTCCAGGTCCCTGATATTTGAAGGGTGCCTTCTCCAAACTGCCATTTGTAGATCTCTCCACAGGTGTTCTATGGGATTCAGGTCTGGACTCATTGCTGGCCACCTTAGAAGTCTCCAGTGCTTTCTCTCAAACCATTTTCTAGTGCTTTTTGAAGTGTGTTTTGGGTCATTGTCCTGCTGGAAGACCCATGACCTCTGAGGGAGACCCAGCTTTCTCACACTGGGCCCTACATTATGCTGCAAAATTTGTTGGTAGTCTTCAGACTTCATAATGCCATGCACATGGTCAAGCAGTCCAGTGCCAGAGGCAGCAAAGCAACCCCAAAACATCAGGGAACCTCCACCATGTTTGACTGTAGGGACCGTGTTCTTTTCTTTGAATGTCTCTTTTTTTCTCCTGTAAACTCTATGTTGATGCCTTTGCCCAAAAAGCTCTACTTTTGTCTCATCTGACCAGAGAACAATCTTCTTCTACCAAAACATTTTAGGCTTTCTCAGGTAAGTTTTGGCAAACTCCAGCCTGGCTTTTTTTATGTCTCGGGGTAAGAAGTGGGGTCTTCCTGGGTATCCTACCATACAGTCCCTTTTCATTCAGACGCCGATGGATAGTACGGGTTGACACTGTTGTACCCTCGGACTGCAGGGCAGCTTGAACTTGTTTGGATGTTAATCGAGGTTCTTTATCCACCATCTGCACAATCTTGCGTTGAAATCTCGTCAATTTTTCTTTTCCGTCCACATCTAGGGAGGTTAGCCACAGTGCCATAGGCTTTAAACTTCTTGATAACACTGCGCACGATAGACACAGGAACATTAAGATCTTTGGAGATGGACTTGTAGCCTTGAGATTGCTCATGCTTCCTCACAATTTGGTTTCTCAAGTCCTCAGAAAGTTCTTTGGTCTTGTTTCTTTTCTCCATGCTCAATGTGGTACACACAAGGACACAGGACAGAGGTTGAGTCAACTTTAATCCATGTCAACTGGTTGCAAGTGTGATTTAGTTATTGCCAACACCTGTTAGGTGCCACAGGTAAGTTACAGGTGCTGTTAATTACACAAATTAGAGAAGCATCACATGATTTTTCTAAGGGTTCCAATACTTTTGTCCACCCCCTTTTTTGTTTGGTGTGGAATTATATCCAATTTGGCTTTAGGACAATTATTTTTGTGTTTTTTCATTGAAGACAAATTAAATGAAGATAATACCAAAGAATTTGTGATTGCAATCATTTTCATGAAGAAACTGAGTATTATCTGACAGAATTGCAGGGGTGTCAATACTTTTGGCCACAACTGTACATTTGCAGTGCTATCTCTATTGGGGCTCACAATCTAAACATCCTATCAGTATGTCTTTGAAATGTGGGAAGAACTCAACGCAAACTTAGAAGGGGAGAACATACAAACACCTTGCAGATGTTGTCCCTGGTGGGATTGGACCCAGGACCCAAGAGATGCAAGGCTGCAGGGCTAACCACTGAGCTACCATGCCACCTGGGTTCAAAATGCTAACTATACCCTTAGAAATAATCCTTGAGAGGTCTAGTTTCCAAAATGGGGTCACTTGTGGAGGGTTTCTGCTGTTTAGGTACTCTAGGGGTCCAGGGAATGCAATATGGTGCCTGTCATCTACACTAGCGTTCAAAAGTTTAGAGTCATGTAGAAATGTCCTTATATTGAAAGAAAATCACATTTTTTTTCAATGAACATAACATTAAATGAATCAGAAACGCACTCTATACATTGTTAACGTGGAAAATGACTATTCTAGCTGCAAACGTCTGGTTTTTAATGAATTATCTACATAGGTATATAGAGGCCCATTTCCAAAAGCCACCACTCCTGCGTTTTAATGGTACTAGAATGATATTAGAAGGCTAATGGATGTGTAGGAAACCCTAGAAAACCCTTGCACAAGCATGTTGGCACAGCTGAAAACAGTTTGACTGATTAGAGAAGCTATAAAATTGACCTTCCTTTGAGCTAGTTGAAAATCTGGAGCATTACATTTGTTTGTTTTATGAAACTCTCAAAATGGGCAGAAAAAGAGAACTTTCATGTGAAACTCGACAGACTATTCTTGTTCTTAGAAATGAAGGCTATTCCATGCAAGAATTTGCCAAGAAACTGAAGATTTCCTAAAATGGTGTGTACTACTCTCTTCAGAGGAGAGCACAAACAGGCTCTAACCAGAGTAGAAAGAGAAGTGGGAGGCCCTGCTGCACAATTGAGCAACAAGGCAAGTACATTAGAGTCTCTAGTTTGAGAAATCGATGCCTCACAGCTCCTCAACTGGCAGCTTCATGAAACAGTACCCACAAAACACCAGTGTCAATGTGTACAGTGAAGAGGCGACTCTGGGATGCTAGCCTTCAGGGCACAGTGGCAAAGAAAAAGCCATATCTGAGACTGGCTAATAAAAGCAAAAGATTAATATGGGCAAAAGAACACAGACATTGGACAATTGGACAGAGGAAGATTGGAAAAACGTTTTATGGACAGACAAATCAAAGTTTGAGGTGTTTGGATCACACAGAAGAACATTTGTGAGACGCAGAACAACTAAAAAGATGCTGGAAGAGTGCCTGACGCCATCTGTCATGCATTGTGGAGGTAATGTGATGGTCTGGGGTTGCTTTGATGCTGGTAAAGTGGGAGATTTGTACAAGGTAAAAGGGATTTTGAATAAGGAATTAGAGATAATTTCATCCTACAACAGTACAATGAACCAAAGCACACCTCCAAATTATGCATGAACTATTTAGGGAAAAAGCAGGCAGCTGGTATTCCATCTGTAATGGAGTGGCCAGCGCAGTCACCAGATCTCAACCCCATTGAGCTGTTGTGGAAGCAGCTTGACCGTATGGTACGCAAAAAGTGTCCATCAACCCAATCCAACTTGTGGGAGGGGCTTCAGGAAGAATGGGGTGAAATCTTTCAAGATTACTTCAGCAAATTAACAGCTAGAATGCCAAAGGTCTGCAATGCTAAAATTGCTGCAAAGGGAGCATTCTTTGACGAAAGCAAAGTTTGAAGGAGAAAATTATTATTTCAAATAAAAATCATTATTTCTAACCTTGTCAATGTCTGGACTATATTTTCTATTCATTTTGCAACTCATTTGAGAAATAAAAGTATGAGTTTTCATGGAAAACACAAAATTGTCTGAGACCCCAAACTTTTGAACGGTAGTGTATTTCAGCCTAACTTGCTTTCCAAAATTCAGTTGCTGCTCCTTCCCTTCTGAGCCCTCCCATTTGTTCAAACAGGGGTTTCTGACCACATGTGGGGTATCAGCGCGTTCACAAGAAACTGGATAACAAATTTGGCATCCAATTTGTAATGCTATCCCTTGTAAAAGAGAATAAACTGAGGCTGAAGCAATATTTTTAGGTAAAATATAAATGTATTTCTTTTTTCAGTCCACTTTGCATTCATTCCTGTGAAGCAGTTGAGGGGTTAATACACTCCTTGAATGTAGTTTTGAGCAGTCTGCGGGGGGCAATTTTAGAATGGTGTCACTTTTGGGTATTTTCTGACATATAGGCCTCTCAAAGTGACTTCAATTTTTTAGGCACCACATCACATTTGGTTTTGTAAATTTTAATGTAAAAATGAGAAATTGCTGATAAACTTTGAACCCTCCTATCTAACAAAAAACAACTTTGTATCCAAAATTGTGCTGATGTAAAGTAGGCATGTGGAAAATGTTATTTAACTATTTTGTGTGACTCTCTAATTTAACAATAAACATTAAAAAGTTGAAAATTGCAACATTTTCGCCAAAATTCCCTTTTTGTCACATACAATCCCCTCAGGAAGCTGTCCGGTGAGACAGCGACACATGACGGGTGCCTGTGCCCTAGCTCCTCCAGCCCAGTCTGGGCCCAACAGACCACACCGCCATCTCTGTATGGCTCTCCAGCATGGGTAATGTACTGTTGTTCATTTACCCCTGGCTGGTACCATTAGCTGTGTGCTCCTATTAGGACTCTTTTACACATCAAACTCTTTAGCTGGTGTGTTAAACATCATCGCACAGGTTTCTTTAGCACCTGTGTAGATTAATTTGGCTATATAGGTTACCATTAATAGGAAGGCAGTTTTCTTGTCCCTAATCTTTCAGAGCATATATTAATTTTATATATTATGCTTGAATAACATTCATTTGTGAAGTAACCTTTGATGATACCTTTTGTGTATACAGTTTGCTAATGCATACTTGTGACGTCTACTCTTTAACAGCTTTTGGATGGGCTCTCTGATTGACAACTGATTTTCAGTGTAAACGCTATGTGATACTTTGATTAGTATCCCTACGGGCTGTGAATTTTGTGTCCATGGTGATTGCATCACCTTTTTAATTGGTTTTACTTACATGTTGTGTTTTTTGGTCTTTGTGTTGTACTTTTTTGATACATGTCTAATAAAAATCGAATTTTTCATATAAATTCTTATTGGATTCATATGTTCTGGATCTCGGTCTTATATACACGTTTCTTTTTGCTCCCCAATTTCAGTTTTTTTTCACATATACCGGTAAACGCAAAAATAGCATTCTAAATTTACCACTATCATGAAGTCCAAAATGTCACAAAAAAAAAAAAAATCTTGGAATTACTGGGATCTGTTGGAGTGTTCCAAAGTTACCTCATCAAGTGACACTGGTCAGAATTGTAAAAGATGGTCTGGTCATTAAGGTGAAAATAGTCTCCATCAGTTATACAGAAATGTATAATTCATTCACATTTCAATTCCCTGTCAGCCCCTCTACCCAAAAGGAGATGAAAAAGAAAAACTTACAATACCAGACACTGTTTCTTTAATAAAGCACTTATGTTTTTCCAATTCTCAACAATTATTTTTTTACCATTATATAACCCAAAACAAGGGTAGCGCTGTCAATTCTGAGGAACCATTTAAATTTAGAGTGTAATTTTTCAGAGTGATCTGTCATGTATGTACCAATAAATAGCACTACTGGACATTATATGACTTGTAGTATGCATTTTTAATGTCCAGTAGTGTTATTTAGTGGTACACACATGACAGATCACTCTGAAAAATTACACTTTAAATTTAAAAAGTTCCTTAGAATTGATAGCAGTACCCTTGTTTTGGGTTATATAATGGTAAAAAAAAGAATTGTTGGGAATTAGAAAAACACAGTTACTTTATTAAATTAACAGTGTCTGGTGTTGCAAGCCTTTCTCTTTAATCTCCTTTTGGGAAGAGGCACTGACAGGGAATTTAAATGTGAATGAGTTATACATTTCTCTATATGATTGTACAATAAAAATATTAAAAACAAGACACATTTTTAACAGGTAATAGTAGAGACGGCAGCACCCACCGACAGTGGAATCTTCAACTTTATTTCATATGTGCTTCATCAAAAACTGGTAAGGGCCATCAGGCCAAACAGTGAGGCGAGAGACAGGACAGCGGGGTGCCCAGAAGGATGACTATCGTTTTGTTCATTACAACTTCAATGGGTCCAGTGGGGGAAGTGACATCATACAGATGATCATATAGCAGAATTAATTAACATCAGGTGTGACAAAACCAAAAAAAAATTTCGTTGTATATATTAATACAATCCTCATAAATATAATCCCTCTCGTGCACCGTCTCCCCCCATTTGCTGTCTCCTCACCTGCGCCCTGTGCGATCAGCATGTCCGACTGTTGGCAGCTTATGAATAGTAATAAGCTAACCGCAGTGCAGTTTCACTATCTCCTACAGGGACCAGTGATGCTACATGCAGGGCAGCACTAATCTCCTGCACACGCCAGGGATAGTGACAACGCTGCCTGCTCATTACTATTCATAAGTCAGACGCTGTGTTTTTCACACAGGGTGTGGGTGGGGAGATAGCGCAAGGTAGCCATGAAGGGCTTGGAACACTGTCCACAAGCAGCACAAATGGTGTCCTCAATGGCCAGTGGGCCCCCCTCCCCGTTTGTCAAGGGCCCTGGCTCTTGCCCAAATGCGAAGCCAGACTTGGATCGTGCAAGGTGCATTAGAAGGATCAGCAAAGAAAATGTAGATTCAAGTGAACATGTCAAGACCAGGGCCGTATTTGGCATTTGTGCTGCCCTAGACACTTTTAGTTCTGCCGCCCCCAATTGATAAGGCAGACTAAGAGTATGTGCACGCAACATCATTTTCAGGCGGATCTGCTCCGTTACCTGCCTGAAAAAGCCTTAAATAAAATCTTAAGGTACAGTCACACGCGGCAATTTTGCTAGCAATTTCACTGGCAATTTGCTGGTTGCAGTGAAATCATGGACACATTGTTCTATTTTGTTGCCGTGTACAAATGGAACAATGTGTCCATGATTTCACAGCAACCAGCAAATTGCCAGTGAAATTGCTAGCAAAATTGCTGCGTGTGACGGTACCTTAAGGCTATGTTCATACATGCCGTATTTCACCATTTACGCAGTTCCTTTTAGCGCTTACGTAAATGCAGTGAAATGCAGCGTTGTAACCAGGGCTGTGGAGTCGGAGTCGGAGTTGTGGAGTCGGAGTTAGTTTTGGTTGGAGTCAGAGTCGGTAGAAATGTACCGACTCCAGCTTTAAAAAAATGTATTAATATTTCATAATTGAACTTTCATATGAATTTTATAAATGTTACTCAAATATATATGTTCTATCAAACTATGAACAACAGTGATAAGCAGTTCTGCTGGAGATAGAGACATTTCTTACTTCTTGTGTGTCACTGTTCTCCACTGCCCTTCTAATCTTATACTTGGTTAACCTCATGCTGCCCCAACCCCCCTACTTACAATGTATGAAACTGAAAGTGAAAATGTGTTGCAAATTCTTAGTAGTAAAGCTCCTCCTCGTCTAGACTAGATCATACTAGGTGTTCATCTCCCAAGCATCTCACACAGCTGCCTGCTACTCAGAAGAGGAAGACTGTAAGTATTGTCCTGTCAACAAACTTTGCATCAGTTAACTGTGAGTACATGAGGAATAACAACAGTATTACTGACCACTATATCAGTTGTACGACCTGGCAATAAATTTGTACAATTGTTTTTAGGAAAAACAATTGTCATTTGGATTGTGAATGCAGAATTAAAAACCTGAGAATGTTAAAGAGGCATCACATTAAATCAGCTGTATTTGAACATTTCACCATCACTCAAGATGGAAAACATTATGTCTGTCAGTGTATGACAAATGATCCAGACGAAAACAGATGCTGTCAAGCCAAGATCAGTGCATATTCAGGCACAGATAAAAATGCTCCTACCAGAGCTTCTAATCTAAAGAGACATTAACAGCGCTTTTATCCAGAAGTACTGAAAGCAGTGGAAGAGAAAGACTGCATCCAAACCAAGGAACCAGTGCCCAGCTCTTCCAGCCAAACAAAGGAGCAGAGAACTTTGCAGCCATCAGTTGCAAGATATTTTGTCAGTGACAAAGTTACTGTGACAATCACAGTAAATACATTTAAAAAACAGATCATAGAGCTTGTTGTAAAGGATAGTGTGCCTATTTCATTATTTTCACGACCAGCTTTTATGTGTCTGAATGGTGAAATGGCCCGCAAGCTTGGTGTTTCTCTGGAGAGAGAGTATTAGAAAATTAGTAATCGAAGAAGCTTTTAAACAAAAGGAAGAACTTAAAAAAACTCTCAAGGGACGCTTTCTGTTTCTTAAAATGGATGCCTGCACACGTCACAGAGTGAACTATTTTGCCATCAATGTCCGATTTGTTTGTGCCAAAAATGAAATAGTTACCAAGACATTGGCAGTAAAAGACACCAAAGCTCATCACACCAGTGAGTTTCTCCAGGTCTTGGTGAAAAGGTTCTGCAAGACTATGAATTTAAAAAAGAGCAAGTTCTTTCTGTCGTAACTGACAATGCTTCAAATATGATAAGTACTATTAAGCTAATGAATGAGTGTAATGATGGTGACCAGCAGCTAGAAGGACATTCTGGGTCCACAGACACAGAAATGTTTGAAATAGAGGAACTCAGTATTGTAACTGAGGAGCAAACTGAAGTTGCTTCAGATGATCACAACATGATAGTTTAGATGATCTTGTTAAACTGTGTCACACGTTCTTTCATTCATCACATGCGCTGTGTTGTGCATACGCTACAGCTGGCTATAAGAGACAGTCTGCAAGAAGGACATGCTGCTGCACTGATTGGAAAGGTGAGAAAATTGCTACTGTTGCGAGAACCCCTAAAGTTGACTCAATTTGAAGAGACGTGCTGGAAAAGGGGCAATTATTAATCAAGCCACACCATGGGGCAGTACTTACTTAATGATTCAGCGCTTGGTTGAACTGAAAACCTTTCTTGTAGACATGGCTAACCCTCAACTGACGCTAAATGAAAGTCAGTGGAATCAGGTGACTGAGCTGGAAAAGTTGCTAGAGCACCCACTTACAGTGACTAAAAAAATTACAAGCAGAGGACTTAACTCCAGGAATTTTCTTAAAGGAGTGGAAGAACCTGATGTTTCGCCTGTCCCAAAGAGGAGGGTTAATTGCAAGTGGCATTGCTACATCAATGAAACGGAGAGAGGAGCTACTATTACAAAATAACATTCTTGTGGCAGCTGTTTATGTAGACCCAATGCATCGGATTCTTCTAGATGATCAACAGCTAAGTAAAGGAAAAGCTCTGTTTGAAATAGCAGTAAGGATGAAAGGGTTACAGAACAGTCAGGAGGATCAAGAAGAATTTGGTCGTCCTGCCACATCTTCACCCTCATCATCAACTGATGAAGAATTTAATTTCGAAAAGTATTTGGATCACAAGGACCGTGCAAAGCGTTCCCGCATAGAAGAAGAGTCATCCCAATCAAAGAACACAGCCAGTACATTTCAGCAGAATTTTTCATGTGCACTAAAAGAAATTGAGAAATTTGACCGTTCATCAAAAATAACAGTGCAACAAGCGATTCCTCTGTATCCTGACATTGTCAGAGATGTTGCCCGAGTGGTTACTACTTTGCCACCAACCCAAGTTAGTGTAGAGAGGTTGTTCTCTGCTCTCAAAATAATTAGATCAGATTTGAGGGCATCCATGAAGGAGGATCTGACAGAGGCAATACTTTTTCTGAGGACAAATTTATAGATTTCTTCTTATTAACTGCATAACAGTGTTTATTGCATATTTACTTACAATTTGGAAAAGTTTATAAAAGTTATTTGCCATATTCTAATTGTGCTCTAAGTGGTCTGATTACTTATATGATGGTGAGAAACTGAATAAGCACGATGGTAATATTTTACAACAGTAAATTTATTGTTACGAAGTGGCCATTTATGAAGGAGTCAGAGTCGGAACCTGATAAAATCCAGGAGTCGGAGTCGCAACTTTGGCTTACCGACTCCACAGCCCTGGTTGTAACACATTCCTGCAAAAGCAATGGTTTTTGCAGAAATGCATTCACGTGGTCCGTAATTTTCCGGATGCACATTCACTGCAAAGTGCATCTGCAAAAAGAATGACCATGTCAATTCTTTGCGCCATTTTCAGCACGCTTTTTCAATAGCCCACATTATAAAATGGGCTAGGGAAAAGCGCAACCAGAAATGTGCAGTGTGTGAATGCAGCTGCACTTTTTTTGCGCAAATCGCGGCAAAAAAGCGCAGCTGCATAAAAGCGCTGCTATTACGCAGCATGTGAACGTAGCCTAAAATGACTGGCAAGATAGATGCCAGCCAAATGATCAGATAGGTCTCTATACGTATGGAGGCATTAGTTAAAGACTTGTTAAGCTTACAAATACAACCTAATTCAGATAGCTCCATTATCAGTCAGGCAAAATGAACCTATAATGATCAAGTATCACGTCTAATAAAAGATTACAACATCTACATTGATAAAGAACTAGAACCACTGTCAGTACATAACCAGAACCATTATCAGCCCAAAAACACATCACCACAACCATCCTTAGTACAAAAGTACATTACCAAATTCACCATCAGTACATGACATCACAAGAACAACCATTAGTACATGAATAAATATACAGAACCAGTCAGTACATAAATACATAACCAAGGTTAGTAGAGTGATAACTTTCAATGTCAGGTTAGCGCCTAGCAAATAAACTTGTATTGCATGAAACCTCAACTTCTAGCATGTTCTTAATACTGTGTGCACGGCCACAATGACACCGCACACTGTGTGCACAGCCACACTGACACTTGGAGCACACCAATTTTAGGCAGCGCTCCCTTGTACAAATGGAGCACTGTCAATCAAGACGGTGGGCTGGTTTTAATATGCAAATAGGGTATAATGCTACACCAAGGACAAGGCTGTGTGAAAAGTGCAACAAAGCACCCTCATTTACAAAAATATAAATAAATAAATGAGAAAAATTTTCATCATTAGGCATAAATTGTATATTCCTGGTATGATTTTTACATGGGCTTTGTTCCCTAAATAAATGTTTGTGCCATTTATTAGGTATTGGTGGGGGGGCAGACACCCTATAAAGGGAACTTGTCAGGTTATCCGTGCATACAAAACCGCCAACAGTTCTGTGCACATATCTGTAATCTCTGCCTAACAGTCCCCTCATGTAGTAGCTACAGTTAGGGCCAGAAATATTTGGACAGTGACACAATTTTCGCGAGTTGGGCTCTGCATGCCACCACATTGGATTTGAAATGAAACCTCTACAACAGAATTCAAGTGCAGATTGTAACGTTTAATTTGAAGGGTTGAACAAAAATATCTGATAGAAAATGTAGGAATTGTACACATTTCTTTACAAACACTCCACATTTTAGGAGGTCAAAAGTAATTGGACAAATAAACATAACCCAAACAAAATATTTTTATTTTCAATATTTTGTTGCGAATCACTGCCTTAAGTCTGGAACCCATGGACATCACCAAACGCTGGGTTTCCTCCTTCTTAATGCTTTGCCAGGCCTTTACAGCCGCAGCCTTCAGGTCTTGCTTGTTTGTGGGTCTTTCCGTCTTAAGTCTGGATTTGAGCAAGTGAAATGCATGCTCAATTGGGTTAAGATCTGGTGATTGACTTGGCCATTGCAGAATGTTCCACTTTTTTGCACTCATGAACTCCTGGGTAGCTTTGGCTGTATGCTTGGGGTCATTGTCCATCTGTACTATGAAGCGCCGTCCAATCAACTTTGCAGCATTTGGCTGAATCTGGGCTGAAAGTATATCCCGGTACACTTCAGAATTCATCCGGCTACTCTTGTCTGCTGTTATGTCATCAATAAACACAAGTGACCCAGTGCCATTGAAAGCCATGCATGCCCATGCCATCACGTTGCCTCCACCATGTTTTACAGAGGATGTGGTGTGCCTTGGATCATGTGCCGTTCCCTTTCTTCTCCAAACTTTTTTCTTCCCATCATTCTGGTACAGGCTGATCTTTGTCTCATCTGTCCATAGAATACTTTTCCAGAACTGAGCTGGCTTCTTGAGGTGTTTTTCAGCAAATTTAACTCTGGCCTGTCTATTTTTGGAATTGATGAATGGTTTGCATCTAGACGTGAACCCTTTGTATTTATTGTCATGGAGTCTTCTCTTTACTGTTGACTTAGAGACAGATACACCTACTTCACTGAGAGTGTTCTGGACTTCAGTTGATGTTGTGAATGGGTTCTTCTTCACCAAATAAAGTATGCGGCGATCATCCACCACTGTTGTCATCCGTGGACGCCCAGGCCTTTTAGAGTTCCCAAGCTCACCAGTCAATTCCTTTTTTCTCAGAATCTACCCAACTGTTGATTTTGCTACTCCAAGCATGTCTGCTATCTCTCTGATGGATTTTTTCTTTTTTTTCAGCCTCAGGATGTTCTGCTTCACCTCAATTGAGAGTTCCTTTGACCGCATGTTGTCTGGTCACAGCAACAGCTTCCAAATGCAAAACCACACACCTGGAATCCACCCCTGACCTTTTAACTACTTCATTGATTACAGGTTAACGAGGGAGACGCCTTCAGAGTTAATTGCAGCCCTTAGAGTCCATTGTCCAATTACTTTTGGTCCCTTGAAAAAGAGGAGGCTATGCATTACAGAGATATGATTCCTAAACCCTTTCTCCGATTTGGATGTGGAAACTCTCATATTGCAGCTGGGAGTGTGCACTTTCAGCCCATATTATATATATAATTGTATTTCTGAACATGTTTTTGTAAACAGCTAAAATAACAAAACTTGTGTCACTGTCCAAATATTTCTGGCCCTAACTGTATGTAAACAGATCATTACAAAAAAGGGATTTTTGTGTATTCACCGTAAAATCCTTTTCTCTGATTCTCTGAGCAACATTTGGGGACAGAGGACCATGGGTTATGCTGCTATCCCTAGGAGACTTGACACTAAGTGAATTCTGAAAGAAACAGAACAGATTGGCTAATCCCCCACAGCACACATTCCCTGGCTGGACCTCAACCAGTTTAGTGACCAAGCAGTAGGAGAATAGGTATAAACAATGGAGTACAACCAAAGTTAACATGCCAAACTCAGAAATAAAGAACCAGAAGAAAAAAACACCTGAAATGGGCAACAGTGTGGGTGCTGTGTCCCATAATGACTGCTCAGAGAAAAGGATTTACGCTGAGTACACAAAAATCCCTTTTACTCTTGCACTTCATGGGGGGACAGAGGACCATGGGACGTCCTAAAGCAGTTCCTGGGTGGGAAAATAAAATCTGTAACCTAAGGAAGTAGACGCCCCTGCACATGAAAAAGAAAACTCTTACATGGAGAGGTGCGCCACAGCCGCCTGTAGCATACGTCTGCCAAGGCTTGCGTCCGCAGAAGCCTGAGTATGGACCTTATAGTGTTTTGTGAAGGTATGTAGGTTGGACCAAGTAGCTGCCTTACACACTTGTTCCGCCGATGCCTGGTGCCGAATAGCCCAGGATGCTCCCACCGTACGAGTGGAGTGTGCTTTTAGACCGCTAGGAATGGGTACGTTCCACAGCCGATACGCTTCTTGGATGGTAGAACGTATCCACCTAGCCAAAGTGGCTTTAGACACTGCCATGCCCTTTCTGTAACCTTCCAGAAGGATAAAAAGATTGCCCGTCTTACGGAAGGAGGCTTTTCTTGAAACGTAGTATCTAAGGGCTCTCACTAGATCCAGGGTATGCAGAGCCCTCTCTACGCGGTGCATCAGAGCCGGACAGAAAGATGTAAGGACGATATCTTCGTTGAGGTGGAAGGAGAAAACCACCTTTGGAAGAAAAGATGGAACTGGATGCAGTACCACCTTATCTTGATGAAAAGAAAGGAACGGTTCTCGGAACGAGAGTGCCGCCAATTCGGAAATACGACAGATGGACGTAATTGCCACAAGAAAGACCACCTTCCAGGACAATAGAGTGAGAGAAAACTCTTTCAGAGGCTCAAAAGGCGATATTTGGAGTGCATCCAAGACTAAGTTAAGGTCCCATGGCTCTAACCGTCTTCGATAAGGGGGAACCAACCGAGACACCCCTTTAATAAATGTTCTAACTTGTGGACATGTTGCAAGTTTTCGCTGGTAAAGGACTGAAACAGCCAAAATCTGGCCTTTCAGGGAACTGAGGGCCAACCCAGATTCTAGTCCCGACTGCAGAAAACCGGGACTGAAAAAGTAAAAGGGGGGTGACCGCGGTCTTTGCACCATGAAAAGAAAATCTTCCACGTATGATAGTAGATATGTGGAGAAGCTGGTTTTCGAGCTCTAATCATGGTACCAATGACATCAAGTGAAAAACCAGCCTGAGTCAGCACCCAGGTCTCAACGGGTACGCTGTCAAATTCAGAGCCCTCGAACCTTGGTGGCAAATCGGACCTTGAGATAGAAGGTCTGGATGATCTAGGAAGCGCCAGGGAACGTCTGTGACTAGCTGAGCTAGGTAAGCTTACCAGGCTCGTCTGGGCCAATCTGGAGCTACGAGGACGACCGGGACTCGATCTGATTTGATTTTCCTCAGTACCTTCGGAATTAAGGGGAAATTAAGGAGAGAAAACGTACGGGAGACGGAACTGATGCCACGATTGCACCAGTGCGTCAGCTCCGATTGAAGTCGGATCGTGAGAGTGGGCCATGAACACTGGGACCTTGGTGTTTATTTGAGAAGCCATGAGGTCCACGTCCGGTGTCCCCCAGTGATGGCAAATCTGTTGAAACACTTTCGGGTCCTGCGGCGAGGCCCTGGCAACTGAGAAAGTCCACCATCCAATTGTCCACTCCCGGGATGGGCACTGCTGAGATGACGGACCTGGTCAACTCGGCCCAGGAGAGAATGCTTTCTACCTCGCCGAGAGCCCTTCTGCTGTGGGTGCTGCCCTGGTGATTGATGTAGGCCTCTGCCGTCGCGTTATCCGATTGTACACGGATGTGACGACCCACCAGGAGACTGTGAAAACAATGTAGAGATAGGGCTATGGCCTGTATCTCCAGCAGGTTGATTGGAAGCGTTGACTCTTATTCGGACCAGCCCTTGGATAGAGCCGTCGGGCATATCCACTATCGTAGTGACCTCTGGACCGAAGGGGTCAGGGAGAATACCCTGTCCAGTGAGAAGGGACTCCTGTTCCAGGTCGTCAGCTGGGCTATCTGTAGTGGGCGAAGGTGAAATTGAACGAATGGGACTGCTTCTATTGCAGTCACCATTTTGCCGAGAACCCTCATTCCGTAACGGATGGAGTTCGGGGAGGATCGGAGCAGGGTACGTATTCCCCGACGTTGGGCTTGCACTTTGTCTCGAGGAAGGGTGACTAACCCCCAAGATGTGTTGAAGACTATGCCCAGGAAGGTGATAGACTGGGCAGGAATCAGAGAGGATTTGTCGAGATTGACTAAACAACCCAGTCGCGAAAGAGTATCCATAGTTATTTGGACACTTTCCTCGCAGGCTTTGAAGGAGTGTCCTTTGACGAGGAGGTCGTCCAGATAGCACAGGACGACAATTCCTCTGGAATGAAGGATGGTCATGGCGGCAGCCATGACCTTCATAAATACTCTTGGTGCCATGGCGAGACCGAAGGGTAAAGCAACGAATTGGAAGTGCTCCTTGTGGACAGCAAATCGCAGAAAACATTGATGCGCCTGAGCTATCGGGATGTGAAGGCATGCATCCCTTATGTCGATGGAGGCAAGAAACTCGCCTTCTTCTATAGATACAATGACGGAATGCAGAGATTCCATCCTGAAATGACGGACAGAGATATATCTGTTTAGATGTTTTAGGTCCAGGATGGGATGTACCGACCAGTCCTTCTTGGGAACAACAAAAAGGTTTGAGTAAAAACCTTTGAAACGTTCGGAGTCCGGAACGGGAACGATTACCCCAGTGAGCCGAAGCGAGGATATTGAATGGAAAAAATTGCGAGCTGTATCAGTGGCTTTGGTCGATTGGAGGGAAAGAAACGGTTTGGAGGGCTGGCTATAAGTTCTATGTAGTAACCAGAAGACACAAGATCTTTGTTGTTAATCTCTTTTTATTGAAATTTTTGAATACAGTGCAAGGTATATATATATTTGCAACCAGAAAGTACAAAATAATGAAACACCGTAATAATAACAGATATATATGAGTTGGGGAGTGACCAACCAAAAATCGTATACACCCTCTTACAAAGTAGGGTCATCCAGTCCCTTATTCATAGTCCAGAACATTAGAATAAAATAACCCTTCTCTGAGCACCAAAGGGGGGATAAAAGGACCCCACCAGAGATGTTATAACAATGGTCTTCTCATCATCAATTAGGTTGTGTACAAAAGAAAAAGAAAACATTTGTTGGGAAATCTCATAGCTGAGTATCTCCTTTTTTTGTCTGATCCCATGCTAGCAGGGCCTCGGAGAAGACACAAGATCTTTGACCCATCTGTTGTCGGTGACGGATTGCCATACGCAATGAAATAGGCGTAGACGACCGCCGACAGGGGAGTGGCTTCCGGGAATAAGTGCGAGTCACGACAAGGCGTAGCGATTGGATCTGGACCCTTTGGATCTACATTGCTTTGGCCTATTTTGCCAGTTTTGATTTGACTTGTAAGATGAGTGGTTGCTCCTCTCCGTACGAGGAGAACGGCTTGCGGATGTAGGCGCTCGAGAGGATGTCCAGCCAAAGGAGGAATGAAAGGGCTGAAAACATGGTTGCGGTCTTTTAAAAAAAAAGGGCGTTTCGGTTTGTGCTGGGGAAGAGATGTACTTTTTCCACCAGTCGCGTTCGAGATGAGTTTATCTAATTGTTTGCCGAAAAGTTGCCCACTTTGATAAGGAAGGCTGGTTAAGGACTATTTCGACAAATAAATCCACTTGCCATTGCCTGAGCCCAAGGGCTCTGCGAATGGTGATCGCGTTAGAAGCTGTGAGGGCAGCACAAGTGGCCGAGTCCAGAGAAGCATGGATTAAATAATCTCCAGCCATAATGATTTGAGATGTCAGATCCACCAGCTCTGGGTCTGAACATTTGAGGGATTTTTGGAAAGTTTTCACCCAAACTACAATTGCCTTGGCCACCCAAACCGAGGCGAATGAAGGCGATAGAACCAATCACGCTGCTTCAAAGGCTGACCGCGCTAAATGCTCAACCTGCCTGTCTGTCAGGCCTTTAATAGAGGACCCATCCAGCAAGGACAATATATTCTTTGCAGCTAGACGGGAGACTTGGGGGAAGTCGACCAGTGGCGAATCTGCCCAATCTTTAGTGAGGACTGGGGGAAAGGGGTAACGAGCCTCAATGGGTTTGCGACCCCCAAACCTTTTATCCGGTCTTCCCCGTTGTTTGGACAGAATATCCTGGAACTCCGGAATTTTTGCCGACGTTTCGCTCTCTTAAATGAGACAGTATGGTCCGTAGTCGTGGTTATAGGGTCATCTATCTTAAGCATGGTTAACTGCTGACACCAGGTCATCGACCATGGCCTGAGTCTCAGGGGATTCTAGATTAAAAAGGTCGTCCATGTCTGATTCTGAGTCTAGAATATGAGGTTCGGCCGTAGTAGGGGAGCCGGTCTCGAATCCCGTGAGGGAGAGGTGCGAGAGCCATGGGAAGAAACGGGTGAGACGTTTTTGTGAGACCTTTTCTTAGTTGCCTCTGTCGTAGCTGGACGTTTCTTGTCCTCAACAGTTGTGGGCTCCCGAATAGGGTCCTGTGCCTGTGCACCATGCTGGGAAGACAATGGACGGGGGACAGTGCTGATAGCCTGGACCAGGGAGTTAGACAGCTTTTCCAAGGATTGGGTGAGGAATAGTGCGCAGTCTAGCGGGCTCGGAGCACTAGTAGCTCTGGCATTGGCGAAGGGCTCCTGGGCTTCTGTGGGGACACAGGCCAGGCAGTGAGGTGTGGTTCGACCACTTGGAAGGCCCAGTTAACGCATAATTTAGAGGTTTGCATGCTAAAAAAGATAGTGTCACTCCTGCTAGGATCAACTTACACAGGTTGTATTGAAGTGCTTTAGCAGAGCTGCTGTGAGGGCTTTTTCTGCTATCCATAAGAGATTTGGATGCTTCTAGAGCCCTCCAGCCTAGGGTCCACTCTTACTAGAAAAGAGGAGATCTCCCCTTTAGCAGCCCAATGGTCCTGTGTCCCAAAGACTGGTACCAACCCAAAAACCCTTCCATAAGGCCAGCGGTGAAGAAATGTCCCTCTGCTGCGCTCCATACACAGAAAAGAGCCCAGGAGCAGTGTTACCTCATGCAGGAGACACAGTGGGTGGGGCCAGGAGCTGAGGGTCGAATTCGCACCCAATGTGATGTCACATCGAGGGCATGTGCGGGAACTCCGCGTCATCAAAGGGGCGGGGCAAAAGCAAGAACCGCACCTAGGCCAAAGCCGGGGCCTAAATTTATTGCCGCGGCCGGGAAGCTGAGGTGAAGAAGTGGATCTGCTGTCCAGAAGCCTAATGTGTAAGATGGATTGTTAGGGAGCCCTCCGCCGTATAAACACCGGTGTCGGGAGCAACGGCGGCACCGGGTGTCGACTTACCCTGGATGTCTGTCGCCATCTCACAAGATGAAATGACTGCCAGCAGAGCTGTATATGTGCAGCAGTGTTACCTCGCGCAGGAGAATATGCTGCTGAGCAAGACCTCAGTGTGACAGGGGGCTGTGCTTTTAATCCTGCAACTCATGCCCCTTTTTATAGGAAGCTGAGGAGGTCTACAGCGTCCCACAGGACCGGGATGATGGATATATGCCAGGTGCAGAGGGGGATACGAGGAGGTGATGCGTGCCCTTCTGTTGATGGCTGTGAAATCAGCTCCTTTAAAGAAAACCGTCGCCCTTGATATCCATGAAGAAAATAAAAAAATGGCGTATCCCTTATGGTACCTTTACACGCCGCCACTGCAGGATGGATACAACCCGCTACAGGCTACAAATGTAGCTTGTCGCGCCAATATCGCCCGTAGTAGCAGCATCTGAAGACGGGACGACACAGCCGGCTACAGATACATCTGTATCCGTGCACTGCCCATAAACAGATGGCAACAAAGCCGATTGTAGCGAGCTGTATCGGCGTGTAAAGAAGGAACAGAAGGGTTGTTTCTACACCATGCTATGTAGCTGGGGCGTGACACAGGGTCCGGGTTTCCGCGCCCCCTTCAGCGATCATTGGAGGAAGCTCCTGCGTTGCGATTGGTTGTCGCCGCACAGAGCGGCATATTTAAGGAGCTGACGAGTCACACTACACAATTGCTCGAGCGTCAAGTATTAATCTGCCTCTTGCGATGCCTGTCCAATCATGGTATTATTGCTTTCTCCTATCAGCGTACGGACGTCTCGTAATCCACAATTGGAGCACGCCTATGTGCTGTCCCTGCTGCACCAGGTACGCCCATAGTAGCTGGTTGTAGCGGTGTGTAAATGAGCTACAGATGGCTACTTGAGACACCCGGCGATGTATCTAGCTGTAGATGTAGCGTAGCGTAGCGCACCTTGTGGCGGCGTGTAAAGAGGGTGCGTTTCCCGTTTGTAACCGTTTGGGCGTGCTCGTGCACGTGAAGTAGCCGTTGGTATCCATCCTGCAGTGGCGGCGTGTAAAGGTACCATTAGGGATCCAACGGAGCAGAAGGGAATTCTTGGAGGCGACACTCCACGGTCCCACCTGTTGATGGCTGGGAAAGCAGCCCTCTTAAAGGGGGGCTGTCGCCCACTTAAAAACTTCTATAGAAAAAAAAAGAGAATTTTGTTTACGTACCGTAAATTCTTTTTTCTTGAATCATCAATGGGAGACCCAGACAATGGGTTTAGGGCGCTGCCCTCCGGAGGTCACACTAGGTACTACAAGTTTGTAGCACCGCCTCCTCCGCTTATAAACCCCCACCGTAGGAGACATCCTCAGTTTAGTCCATAAGCTGCGAGGAGAAATAAACCACACCCGAAACATCGGGAAGAATGCCGTGCACAGACGGTGTAACAACCCGGAAATACTGTCTCAACAGAGAACAGATCAAATGCAAACATGCAACGGAACAAATGGGTGGGTGCTGGGTCTCCCATTGATGATTCAAGAAAAAAGAATTTACGGTACGTAAACAAAATTCTCTTTTTTCTGATCATCATAATGGGAGACCCAGACAATGGGGATGTCCTAAAGCAATACCCCAGGGCGGGAAGAGTTCCTCAACAAGACGGATAACACATGGTTCCCTTTTAAAGGTGGGCAACCGCCGCCTGGAGAACCCGCCTGCCCAAACTCGCATCCGCAGAGGCATGGGCATGCACCATATAGTGCTTAGAGAAAGTGTGCAGGCTGGACCAAGTGGCCGCCTGACACACCTGTAGAGCAGAAGCTCGATGTCGCAAGGCCCAAGAGGCACCTACAGCTCTAGTAGAGTGTGCCTTCAAACCCACCGGGAGAGGCAAACCAGAAGACCGGTAAGCCTCCTGAATGGGAGCCTTGATCCATCTGGCCAAGGTCGACTTTGAAGCCGCGGACCCCTTACAGCGACCCATCGTGAGGACAAATAAGGAATCCGAACTCCTAAAGGAGGCGGTCCTGGACACATAAATGCGTACAGCTCTCACGAGATCCAGAGTATGGAGGTCGCGCTCAACCTGATGAACGGGAGCGGGGCAAAATGATGGGAGAACAATCTCTTGGTTCAGGTGAAAAGTTGAAACCACCTTCGGCAAAAATTCAGGCCGTGGGCGCAACACCACCTTGTCCTGGTGAACCACCAGAAAGGGTGACTTGCACGAAAGTGCAGCCAATTCTGAGACCCTTCTCAGAGACGTAATCGCCACCAGAAAGACCACCTTCTGGGACAGACGAGAGAGAGAGATGTCTCTCAGTGGCTCGAACGGCGGTTTCTGCAATGCCGCTAGGACCATGTTGAGGTCCCAAGGGTCCAGGGGCCGCCTGTAGGGCGGAACCACCCGAGACACCCCCTGCAGAAATTGGCGGACCTTCGGGAGGAGCGCCAAGCGTCTGTCAAATAGCACGGAAAGTGCTGATACTTGACCTTTCAGAGAGCCAAGGGATAATCCCAACTCCAAACCCGACTGTAGGAAGGCCAACAATGTCGGAATAGACAACGGCCACGGTGAGCGACCACCAGATGCACACCAGGTAAAAAAGATTTTCCACGTTCTGTGGTATATCTTCCTGGAAACAGGTTTCCTTGCCCGATTCATAGTGGCAACCACTGTAGGAGAGAAACCTCTGGATGTCAGCAGCCAGGCCTCAAGAGCCATGCAGTCAATCTGAGGGCCCTGGAATTGAGGTGGAAGAATGGGCCTTGCGCGAGAAGATCTGCGCGCTCTGGAAGAGCCCACCGGTGTCCGCCTGACAGTTGCCACAGGTCCGGGTACCAGGACCTCCTGGGCCAATCTGGAGCCACTAGAATGGCTACTCTGCATTCCGTCCTGATCTTCCACAGGACCTTGGGAATCAGAGCTAGAGGCGGAAACACATATGGCAGCTGGAAGCTGGACCAACTCAGGATCAGGGCATCCGCCCCCAGAGACTGAGGATCCCATGATCTCGCCACGTATTGGGGCACCTGATGATTCAGCCGTGAGGCCATCAGATCCACGTCCGGAGTGCCCCATCTGCCGCAGATGTCCCGGAAGACGTCTGGATGAAGGGACCACTCCCCGGCGTCCATCCCCTGTCGGCTCAGATAGTCGGCCTCCCAGTTCTCGACCCCTGGGATGTGAACTGCGGAGATCAGGCAGCCGTTTTCCTCCACCCAAGCTAGAATGCGGTGGACTTCGGTGAGGGCCTGAGCACTTCTGGTCCCTCCCTGATGATTTATGTAGGCGACGGCCGTCGCATTGTCGGACTGTACCCGAATGGGTTGTCCTGACAGGAATTTCTGAAACGCCAGGAGCGCCAGATAGACCGCCTTGATCTCCAGCACGTTGATCTGCAACGCCGACTCCGACTGAGTCCAGAGGCCTTGAGCCCTGTGGTGCAAGAACACCGCACCCCAGCCCTTCAGACTGGCGTCGGTGGTCACCACTAACCATAACGGTTTTAGGAAGGACCGTCCCCGTGACAGATGATGTGGCTGTAGCCACCACTGTAGGGAATCCCTGGTTGGTTGTGACAGCGTCACCAGCCGATTCAAAGAAATCGTCCTCTTGTCCCATCTGCGAAGAATCTCCAGCTGGAGAGGACGGAGGCGAAACTGTGCGAACGGCACCGCCTCTATCGCCGCTACCATGCGACCCACCAGTCTCATCAATACCCGTAGGGATGACTGTGGAGACAGGAGGACATTCTGTACTCCTGATTGGATCGCAAGCTGCTTGGCTTGAGGTAGGGACACCAGGGCCGAGTCCGTGTGGAAGTCCATGCCCAGATATGTCAATGACTGGGTCGGAACCAGGGTCGACTTTTGAATGTTGATAAGCCACCCGAACCGTTCCAGGGACTTCATGGTCACCTCCAGGCTCACCCGACAAAGGTCTTCCGATGGCGCCCTGACCAACAGGTCGTCCAAATAGGGTATGACGGCGTGTCCCTGCGCATGCAGGAGAGCCATCATGGAGGCCATCACCTTTGTGAACACCCGTGGTGCTGAGGCTAGCCCGAATGGCAGTGCCACAAATTGGAAGTGCTCTTCCCCCACTGCGAATCTCAACCAGCGCTGATGAGCTGGTGCAATGGGGACGTGAAGGTAAGCGTCCCTGATATCGATGGACGCTAGGAAGTCTCCCTGTGACACAGCCGCGATCACTGAGCGCAGGGATTCCATGCGGAACTTCCGAACCAACACGTGCCGGTTGAACAACTTGAGGTCCAACACCGGGCGAAAAGAGCCGTCCTTCTTTGGGACAATAAAGAGGTTGGAGTAAAAACCCCTGAACCTCTCTTCCGTGGGCACAGGGACCACCACTCCGTCTCTGCGGAGTCCCTCCAACACCAGGTGAAAAGCCTGAGCCTTTTCTGGGGATGGAACCGACCGATGGAATCGGTGTATTGGTCGTGACGTCAGCTCTATCCTGTAACCTCTTGAGACTACGTCTCGAACCCACTGATCGTGAATGTGAAGAAGCCACTTGTCCTGAAAGCGGGACAGGCGGCCCCCCACCTGTGGGGAGGCAGGATGAGAGAGCGAGTCATGTCGAGGCGGGCTTGGGGGTGGCAGCCGCTGCCCCCGCCGGCTTCTTCTGACGACTCTTGGAACGCCACTGAGTAGCAGGCTTGCCCCCTCGGTCTGAGCGAGTGGACGCCGTTGATGACTGTGAACCGGAGCGAAAGGACCACTGCTTAGGGTTCCTTTTCACGGTGTACCGTGGCTTAGGCTTGTTCTGCGGTATCTTAGACTCAGCAGAATCCTTTATCAATTTGTCCAGTTCGGTGCCAAAAAGCCTGTCACCAGCGAACGGAAGATTTTGTAAAATCTTCTTAGATGTGGCATCTGAGTCCCAAAGACGCAGCCACAACAGCCTGCGGATCGCAATTGCATTGGCCGAGGCCACAGCAGAGCGAGTGGCAGTTTCCAAAGATGCCGTCCTGGCATAGTCCGCATAGGCCCTTGCTCTCTCAGTGAGAGCCAGGACCTCTGGACTGGACCTAGCTAGATCAGTGATACCATCCAGACAGATAGTAATCGCTTGTAGGGTCCAGACCGCGGCAAAATTAGGGGCAAACGAAGACCCCACAGCCTCATAGGAAGACTTGGCGAGTTGCTCGACCTGTCTATCAGTAGCATCCTTCAACGAGGAGCTATCAGAGGCAGAAAACAAGGAGCGCGCAGCAATCCTAGTCATGGAAGCATCCACCTTGGGAGACTGCGACCATTCCTGGAGCGCCTCCTGGGGAAAGGGAAAGCGATTGTCCTTAGTTTTACGGACATAACGCCGCCCAGGATGCAACCTGGGAGCTTTAATCACCCTTCCGAAATTAGTGTGGTCCATGAAGGAGCCACTTGGTCTAGCCTCTGGCCGCAGCCATTGGTATATCTCCTTGGGGTGTACAGTCACCTCCTCAGGAGGAGTGACAAGACGCAATGTCTCATTGATGGAGGACACCAGATCCTCCACCCCATCTGGAGGTTCAGACATAGACCCAAGAGTAGAACCCCCATCATCTTCCTCACCATCAGAGGAACGCTCCTCCTCAGAGAGAGTCTGGAGCTCAGGAGAAGCCTCACGGGCTCGCTTAGGGGGTCTTACAGCAGAAGTAAGAGACACCCGGGGGTAACTAGGAGGAGTAGCTGGGTTCTCCAGTCTCCTATGCAGTGCCTCCAGGGTTTGCGACATGGAGGACATCTGGGACAGCAGAGATTCATTAATCTTATTCTGCGTTTCCCATGGCCCTGGGATCACCTGAACCTCAGGGTATAATCCCGGATTTGCAGACTCAGTAGTAGCAGACCGGGCCTCTGGGCGTCCGCAGTTATTGCAGGACCCCTCCACCAGTGTCCCGTTGCATGTAGCGCAGGTAACGGTGACCACTGCCGCCTTAGCAGCATGCTTCCCAACTGAGGACATCTCCACAGTGAGGGGAATATAAGCCAAAGTTCACAAACAAACCGGGAATCCCGGTGGCTTACCGACCGCAGTAAAGCGGTAGGAGGAAGCGGTGTGTGTGTGTGACCTCCGCGAGTTCCGGTCTCCCTTGCAAGTGCAGACACGCGCTGCAGCCAGATCCCAGCCGGGAAGTGAGGGAGAAGATGGCCGCCGACAGTGAAGATGTGGGCGGAGCCAGGAACACGCGGGAAGAACACACAACACGCCCAGCGGTGATGTCACCATAAGGGCTGCCTCCTCCTCCTCCAGACTGCCTCAGCAATGGAGGTGCCGGAGCCCGCAGCGCGGGAAAAGAGTGTGAATATCACCACACACACTCTCAGACTGCAGGTACACATAAAAACACTCGCAGTCTACAGCCTCAGCCCCTATGACACACAGGGCGGTCAGCCAGGGCGACCCCAGCACAGGGTCACCGCCAGAACCGCGGACCCGAGGGTAACCGCGCGGTCTGAGTGTCATGACACCACAGTGACAGACACTACCCCCAGGCACACAGGAGACACACCAGGTGCCTCAGTGCCGGTCCGGTCTGTAAGCACCTTTAGGGAGGCCTCGGACGGGGGTACAGCACCAGTCCGGAGTGTAAGCACCATTTAGGGAGGCCTCGGACTGGGCTGGCTCCGTCCGGTCTGTAAGCACCATTTAGGGAGGCCTCGGACGGAGCGGAGCTGTGCAAGGCTCCAGGCTCCCCCTTACCAGAGCCTCCATGGAGGGATGGAAAGGAAGGAGCGCGACAGCGTACCGGGAGAACACTGAAGTGTCCAGGCTAAAAGCCCTCCGGTACCTCCACCAGCGTGTTCCGCAGAGGGTGAGCGGGGAGGCTGTCGGGGATCCCGAGCGGGACCATTTTACCTTGTCTTCATACGCCATCACGTAAGCTGTGAGAATGCAGTGAAGTGCAAGCAAAGCGTGATCCTCCGAGCACACTAAGTTTAAAACTGAGGATGTCTCCTACGGTGGGGGTTTATAAGCGGAGGAGGCGGTGCTACAAACTTGTAGTACCTAGTGTGACCTCCGGAGGGCAGCGCCCTAAACCCATTGTCTGGGTCTCCCATTATGATGATCAGAAAATAAAAAATAAGAAGATAATAAAAAGATGTAGGTCTGTAGACCACATCTGCCTCCTACAGACACTAAGCTTAAACTGGTCGGGGCCTGGCCCAGCCAGGGAATGTATGCTGTGGGGAAGGAGCCAATCTGTTCTGTTTCTTTCCGAATTCACTTAGTGTCAGGACCATAGGTTATGCTGCTATCCCTAGGAGGCTTGTGTCCCCCAATGAGGCGCAAGAGAAAAGTATTTCTAAAGTCTTTTTATTAGATGGTAATTAGAGCTCTGACAAGTCGAGGGGGCATTTGTTCCAGAAAGGGTGACTTGCACGAAAGTGCAGCCAATTCTGAGACCCTTCTCAGAGACGTAATCGCCACCAGAAAGACCACCTTCTGGGACAGACGAGAGAGAGAGATGTCTCTCAGTGGCTCGAACGGCGGTTTCTGCAATGCCGCTAGGACCATGTTGAGGTCCCAAGGGTCCAGGGGCCGCCTGTAGGGCGGAACCACCCGAGACACCCCCTGCAGAAATTGGCGGACCTTCGGGAGGAGCGCCAAGCGTCTGTCAAATAGCACGGAAAGTGCTGATACTTGACCTTTCAGAGAGCCAAGGGATAATCCCAACTCCAAACCCGACTGTAGGAAGGCCAACAATGTCGGAATAGACAACGGCCACGGTGAGCGACCACCAGATGCACACCAGGTAAAAAAGATTTTCCACGTTCTGTGGTATATCTTCCTGGAAACAGGTTTCCTTGCCCGATTCATAGTGGCAACCACTGTAGGAGAGAAACCTCTGGATGTCAGCAGCCAGGCCTCAAGAGCCATGCAGTCAATCTGAGGGCCCTGGAATTGAGGTGGAAGAATGGGCCTTGCGCGAGAAGATCTGCGCGCTCTGGAAGAGCCCACCGGTGTCCGCCTGACAGTTGCCACAGGTCCGGGTACCAGGACCTCCTGGGCCAATCTGGAGCCACTAGAATGGCTACTCTGCATTCCGTCCTGATCTTCCACAGGACCTTGGGAATCAGAGCTAGAGGCGGAAACACATATGGCAGCTGGAAGCTGGACCAACTCAGGATCAGGGCATCCGCCCCCAGAGACTGAGGATCCCATGATCTCGCCACGTATTGGGGCACCTGATGATTCAGCCGTGAGGCCATCAGATCCACGTCCGGAGTGCCCCATCTGCCGCAGATGTCCCGGAAGACGTCTGGATGAAGGGACCACTCCCCGGCGTCCATCCCCTGTCGGCTCAGATAGTCGGCCTCCCAGTTCTCGACCCCTGGGATGTGAACTGCGGAGATCAGGCAGCCGTTTTCCTCCACCCAAGCTAGAATGCGGTGGACTTCGGTGAGGGCCTGAGCACTTCTGGTCCCTCCCTGATGATTTATGTAGGCGACGGCCGTCGCATTGTCGGACTGTACCCGAATGGGTTGTCCTGACAGGAATTTCTGAAACGCCAGGAGCGCCAGATAGACCGCCTTGATCTCCAGCACGTTGATCTGCAACGCCGACTCCGACTGAGTCCAGAGGCCTTGAGCCCTGTGGTGCAAGAACACCGCACCCCAGCCCTTCAGACTGGCGTCGGTGGTCACCACTAACCATAACGGTTTTAGGAAGGACCGTCCCCGTGACAGATGATGTGGCTGTAGCCACCACTGTAGGGAATCCCTGGTTGGTTGTGACAGCGTCACCAGCCGATTCAAAGAAATCGTCCTCTTGTCCCATCTGCGAAGAATCTCCAGCTGGAGAGGACGGAGGCGAAACTGTGCGAACGGCACCGCCTCTATCGCCGCTACCATGCGACCCACCAGTCTCATCAATACCCGTAGGGATGACTGTGGAGACAGGAGGACATTCTGTACTCCTGATTGGATCGCAAGCTGCTTGGCTTGAGGTAGGGACACCAGGGCCGAGTCCGTGTGGAAGTCCATGCCCAGATATGTCAATGACTGGGTCGGAACCAGGGTCGACTTTTGAATGTTGATAAGCCACCCGAACCGTTCCAGGGACTTCATGGTCACCTCCAGGCTCACCCGACAAAGGTCTTCCGATGGCGCCCTGACCAACAGGTCGTCCAAATAGGGTATGACGGCGTGTCCCTGCGCATGCAGGAGAGCCATCATGGAGGCCATCACCTTTGTGAACACCCGTGGTGCTGAGGCTAGCCCGAATGGCAGTGCCACAAATTGGAAGTGCTCTTCCCCACTGCGAATCTCAACCAGCGCTGATGAGCTGGTGCAATGGGGACGTGAAGGTAAGCGTCCCTGATATCGATGGACGCTAGGAAGTCTCCCTGTGACACAGCCGCGATCACTGAGCGCAGGGATTCCATGCGGAACTTCCGAACCAACACGTGCCGGTTGAACAACTTGAGGTCCAACACCGGGCGAAAAGAGCCGTCCTTCTTTGGGACAATAAAGAGGTTGGAGTAAAAACCCCTGAACCTCTCTTCCGTGGGCACAGGGACCACCACTCCGTCTCTGCGGAGTCCCTCCAACACCAGGTGAAAAGCCTGAGCCTTTTCTGGGGATGGAACCGACCGATGGAATCGGTGTATTGGTCGTGACGTCAGCTCTATCCTGTAACCTCTTGAGACTACGTCTCGAACCCACTGATCGTGAATGTGAAGAAGCCACTTGTCCTGAAAGCGGGACAGGCGGCCCCCCACCTGTGGGGAGGCAGGATGAGAGAGCGAGTCATGTCGAGGCGGGCTTGGGGGTGGCAGCCGCTGCCCCCGCCGGCTTCTTCTGACGACTCTTGGAACGCCACTGAGTAGCAGGCTTGCCCCCTCGGTCTGAGCGAGTGGACGCCGTTGATGACTGTGAACCGGAGCGAAAGGACCACTGCTTAGGGTTCCTTTTCACGGTGTACCGTGGCTTAGGCTTGTTCTGCGGTATCTTAGACTCAGCAGAATCCTTTATCAATTTGTCCAGTTCGGTGCCAAAAAGCCTGTCACCAGCGAACGGAAGATTTTGTAAAATCTTCTTAGATGTGGCATCTGAGTCCCAAAGACGCAGCCACAACAGCCTGCGGATCGCAATTGCATTGGCCGAGGCCACAGCAGAGCGAGTGGCAGTTTCCAAAGATGCCGTCCTGGCATAGTCCGCATAGGCCCTTGCTCTCTCAGTGAGAGCCAGGACCTCTGGACTGGACCTAGCTAGATCAGTGATACCATCCAGACAGATAGTAATCGCTTGTAGGGTCCAGACCGCGGCAAAATTAGGGGCAAACGAAGACCCCACAGCCTCATAGGAAGACTTGGCGAGTTGCTCGACCTGTCTATCAGTAGCATCCTTCAACGAGGAGCTATCAGAGGCAGAAAACAAGGAGCGCGCAGCAATCCTAGTCATGGAAGCATCCACCTTGGGAGACTGCGACCATTCCTGGAGCGCCTCCTGGGGAAAGGGAAAGCGATTGTCCTTAGTTTTACGGACATAACGCCGCCCAGGATGCAACCTGGGAGCTTTAATCACCCTTCCGAAATTAGTGTGGTCCATGAAGGAGCCACTTGGTCTAGCCTCTGGCCGCAGCCATTGGTATATCTCCTTGGGGTGTACAGTCACCTCCTCAGGAGGAGTGACAAGACGCAATGTCTCATTGATGGAGGACACCAGATCCTCCACCCCATCTGGAGGTTCAGACATAGACCCAAGAGTAGAACCCCCATCATCTTCCTCACCATCAGAGGAACGCTCCTCCTCAGAGAGAGTCTGGAGCTCAGGAGAAGCCTCACGGGCTCGCTTAGGGGGTCTTACAGCAGAAGTAAGAGACACCCGGGGGTAACTAGGAGGAGTAGCTGGGTTCTCCAGTCTCCTATGCAGTGCCTCCAGGGTTTGCGACATGGAGGACATCTGGGACAGCAGAGATTCATTAATCTTATTCTGCGTTTCCCATGGCCCTGGGATCACCTGAACCTCAGGGTATAATCCCGGATTTGCAGACTCAGTAGTAGCAGACCGGGCCTCTGGGCGTCCGCAGTTATTGCAGGACCCCTCCACCAGTGTCCCGTTGCATGTAGCGCAGGTAACGGTGACCACTGCCGCCTTAGCAGCATGCTTCCCAACTGAGGACATCTCCACAGTGAGGGGAATATAAGCCAAAGTTCACAAACAAACCGGGAATCCCGGTGGCTTACCGACCGCAGTAAAGCGGTAGGAGGAAGCGGTGTGTGTGTGTGACCTCCGCGAGTTCCGGTCTCCCTTGCAAGTGCAGACACGCGCTGCAGCCAGATCCCAGCCGGGAAGTGAGGGAGAAGATGGCCGCCGACAGTGAAGATGTGGGCGGAGCCAGGAACACGCGGGAAGAAACACAACACGCCCAGCGGTGATGTCACCATAAGGGCTGCCTCCTCCTCCTCCAGACTGCCTCAGCAATGGAGGTGCCGGAGCCCGCAGCGCGGGAAAAGAGTGTGAATATCACCACACACACTCTCAGACTGCAGGTACACATAAAAACACTCGCAGTCTACAGCCTCAGCCCCTATGACACACAGGGCGGTCAGCCAGGGCGACCCCAGCACAGGGTCACCGCCAGAACCGCGGACCCGAGGGTAACCGCGCGGTCTGAGTGTCATGACACCACAGTGACAGACACTACCCCCAGGCACACAGGAGACACACCAGGTGCCTCAGTGCCGGTCCGGTCTGTAAGCACCTTTAGGGAGGCCTCGGACGGGGGTACAGCACCAGTCCGGAGTGTAAGCACCATTTAGGGAGGCCTCGGACTGGGCTGGCTCCGTCCGGTCTGTAAGCACCATTTAGGGAGGCCTCGGACGGAGCGGAGCTGTGCAAGGCTCCAGGCTCCCCCTTACCAGAGCCTCCATGGAGGGATGGAAAGGAAGGAGCGCGACAGCGTACCGGGAGAACACTGAAGTGTCCAGGCTAAAAGCCCTCCGGTACCTCCACCAGCGTGTTCCGCAGAGGGTGAGCGGGGAGGCTGTCGGGGATCCCGAGCGGGACCATTTTACCTTGTCTTCATACGCCATCACGTAAGCTGTGAGAATGCAGTGAAGTGCAAGCAAAGCGTGATCCTCCGAGCACACTAAGTTTAAAACTGAGGATGTCTCCTACGGTGGGGGTTTATAAGCGGAGGAGGCGGTGCTACAAACTTGTAGTACCTAGTGTGACCTCCGGAGGGCAGCGCCCTAAACCCATTGTCTGGGTCTCCCATTATGATGATCAGAAAATAAAAAATAAGAAGATAATAAAAAGATGTAGGTCTGTAGACCACATCTGCCTCCTACAGACACTAAGCTTAAACTGGTCGGGGCCTGGCCCAGCCAGGGAATGTATGCTGTGGGGAAGGAGCCAATCTGTTCTGTTTCTTTCCGAATTCACTTAGTGTCAGGACCATAGGTTATGCTGCTATCCCTAGGAGGCTTGTGTCCCCCAATGAGGCGCAAGAGAAAAGTATTTCTAAAGTCTTTTTATTAGATGGTAATTAGAGCTCTGACAAGTCGAGGGGGCATTTGTTGGCCCACTTAACATGTTATCACTCCCCTGCAGGCATCATAGCATGCTTTAGAAAATATGACATCTGTGCCAGCGCTATACACTTTGCTTTGTACCCCTCCCCTCTTCCCTAATGTGCCTCCAAATGCTGCCCCCTTTTCCATTCTTCTCTTCCCATTTGGCCCCTTTTTCATTCTGCTCTCCCCCTCCCCATGGCCCTTTGTTCATTCTGCTCTCCCCCCCATGTGGCCCATTTTTCATTCTGCTCTTCCCCCTCCCCATGGCCCCTGGTTCATTTTGCACACCCCCTCCATGTGGCCTTTTTATTTTTCTCTCCCCACCACCCTGTGGCCCCTTGTTGATTCTGCTCTCCTCCCCTCCCGTGGCCCCTTGTTCAATCTTCTCCCCCTCCATGTGGCCATTCATTCATACCACTGTTCCCCCTCCCCTCATCCATACTGCTATCCCCCTCATCCCTCCTCTGATCCCTCGTCCATACTACTGTCCCCCCTTGGGCTCCTCGTCCATACTGATGTCCCCCTCGCCCCTCCTCTGGCCCCCTCATCCATACTGCTTTCCCTCTCCGGTGGCCCCTCATCCATGCTGCTGTCCCCCTCCTCTGGCCCCTCATCCATACTGCTGTCCCTTTCCCCTCTCCTGTGGCCCCCTCATCCATACTGTTGTCCCCTTCCCCCTCCTGTGGCCTCTCATCCATACTTCTGTTCCCCTCCCCCCTCCTGTGGCCTCTCATCCATACTGCTGTCCCCCCTCCCGTGGCCCCTCGTCCATACTGCCGTCCTCTCCTGTGGCCCGTCATCCACACTGCTGCCCCATTCCTGTGGCCCCTTGTCCATACTGCTGTCCCCCTCCCATGGCCTCTCGGCCATACTGCTGTCCCTCTCCCCCTTCTGTGGCCCCTTGTCTATACTGCTGTCCCCCTCCACCCTTCTGTGGCCTTTTCCATACTGCTGTCCCCTCCTCCCCGCAGGCGGTCTGTAGTATCTTCGGCACCATTGTTCTTACCTGTTTCCAGGATCCCTGGTGTCTTCACCTGCGACTACACAGATGCGAACGTCAGGAGAGGTCCCAGCAGCAGCATGGTAACTAAGTGTTAACTCCTCACACTGCCAGGACCTCTCTGTGCTGCAGTCAGCGCATGGGGTCAGGGGCTGCAATGCTCCACTGACCCAGGAAGTGTTGGCTGCCTGAAGGATGACTGAATGCAGTTATGCAGTGCGCCGACACCTCTCCCCCCGCAAACACTCCGGATTACATATAATCCGGGGCAGGGAACATCAAATTTATTTTTTTTTCAAAATTGTACCCTGGCGCCATCTCCCACAACCCAGCCCCCTAGGCACGTGCCCTTGGGTGCCTAGTTGTAAATACGGCCCTGGTCAAGACACCAAATCTGCACATAATTCAATCATTACTGTTTTTTTTATAAGGCATGTCATCACACCAAAGTTTGTCCTTTTTGGTCTAATAAAAGATCTTCCGGTACAAATGTAGGCAAAGGTTAAATTATTTTTTCCAGAAAAGTACATTTCCTTTTTGAGATACAGTTCCACGTAAACTTTATATACACTGCTCAAAAAATAAATGGAACACTAAAACGCGACATCCTAGTGTAGCATGTTAATGTTTTCTGTAATAAGATATGATGCTGCAATAACTTAGTTTGGCCACTAGAGGTCACCATTGAACAAAGAAAGGACCGGAAACAAAAAGTAGGAAACTTAGGGCCCTTTCACATCAGCGTTTTTCGTAATTCGCGGCAGATGCGGTGAAAAAACCGCATCTGCCGCGTTTGCCGCATAACGGTTCCACTTGCGGCACGGTTGCGGTTTTTTCCATAGGAAGTATAGGGGACTTGCGGCAGATGCGGCAAGTGCGGTAATGCACTTGCGGCAGGTGCGGCAGAGAAAAAAAACCGCGGCTTACTGCGGTTTTTTTCTCTGCCGCACCTGCCGCAAGTGCAATACCGCACTTGCCGCATCTGCCGCAAGTCTCCTATACTTCCTATGGAAAAAACCGCAACCGTGCCGCAAGTGGAACCGTTATGCGGCAAACGCGGCAGATGCGGTTTTTTCACCGCATCTGCCGCGAATTACGAAAAACGCAGATGTGAAAGCACCCTTAGAGACTCGTGAGGTAAATTTGAAAAGTCCTTCCTGAGAGACACGGGAGATTGGAAGTCTGAAATGACCCAAAGTGGATGGGTGTGATCCACTGGGAGTAAACTTGGATGTGAGACCAGCCACCGACTGTTTAGCTAGGGATTAGATAGAATTTGGAGCATCTCAAAGATCATTCCGGTTACTGAGATTACAGATGGACTGATGGAGACTGTGTGAGCTCCTGTATATCTAGACTCTGGTGACTGTGAATGCCATAGGAGATCACCGTGAAATACTACTGGACTCCTCTGAATCTTCACCTGCACCTGTATCAGAGAATTTGGTGACCTAGGAAGCTAATTAAATCTAGGGGCCAGACGTCAAGAGTAACAAGTCCAGTTTTCTGTTTGAGGACATTCTGTCAGGTGACCGCTCTGAGCGCTCGCAAAGAGGACGGTGCACTGTGTACATATGTGTTGGTTTAAGTAATTAGTTGTGTAAATATATATAAATCAAGGGAAAACAGGGTAGCGGGAGCTATTGTAAATAGTTGGGAGGGGGTAAAAGATTGTATTCCTGAGAACCACGTGTCATAGTCGCAGTAGATCCCCAGGTAGGTCCTGTACTGGATAAGGGTGGGGATGTCATAGTCTTGGGGTAGTCCTCCCCTCCTTGAAGCTGGCACTTGGGATCTCTCAGCTGCATAATTTTTATTCTGTGGTTCATAGCTTTTGTGTCCCATTATTTGTAGAAAAAGTGTAATCCTGTTATTTTCTTGACAAGTTATAAAAAAAAGTTAGTTTGATATTATATTGTGGTCGGAGTCATTAATAGCAGCGCCATATCTCTCATACACCCACGACCGGCGTTCTGGTTGTTATATTTAATCTCAATGAATGAAATATCTACTCTATAATTGCCGTAGGCATTTTTGTGTCGGCCCCCGAAATCGCCGTGGCCGAAAATAGAACCAGAGGGTCGGCTACAAAGTTAGCGATTACCGCTGAGGTAGCGCGAGCAATGGCCGCGAGGCCATTGCGAGTCGCTACCTCAGCTGCCGCAACGTCCACTATACTTTCAATGGGGATTCATTGCGACTCGCTGTGTAGCGCGAGCAATGGCGCGAGGCCATTGCGAGTCGCTACGTCAGCGCCGCAAGTCCCCTTATACTTTGAATGGGGATTCATGCGAGTCGCTGGGTAGTGCAAGCATTGCGAGTCACTATGACAGATCATCATCACATCATCGCACGACCCCCCCCCCCCCTCATGCCCACAGACCCCCCCAATGGCCGCACAGACCCCCCCCCTCAATGGCCGCACAGACCCCCCCCCCTCAATGGCCGCACAGACCCCCCCCCTCAATGGCCGCACAGACCCCCCCCCCTCATGCCGCACAGACCCCCCCCCCCCCCCTCAATGGCCGCACTAGCGCCCCCCCCCCCCGCCCCCCAATGTCCCAAAGTCAGCTGTGACCGCCTGGCCCTTGGACACTGGCTGCCATGCACACATCAGCTGGTAGGCTCCCATCACTTACCCACTGAGGACGGATCACTTCCAGCACCTCTTCACATGGCAGTGCTCTGCACTTCTGAATCGTCCTCTCCTCACTCAGAACCTGGCAGGTTCCTATCCAGCCTACTCACTCCCAGCTGCAACCAGTGAGTCAATCAGCACATCTTCACTCACACACAGACCTGACATGTGATTAACCCCCTGTGCACCATTCAGGTTTAGCCCAGCAAAGCACTCCAAAAAGTATTGAACACACCCCAATAAGTATTGAACGCGCCCCAAAAAGTATTGAACACACCCCAATAAGTATTGAACCCCCCAAAAAGTATTGAACGCACCCCAATAAGTATTGAACGCGCCCCAAAAAGTATTGAACGCGCCCCAAAAAGTATTGAACACACCCCAATAAGTATTGAACGCGCCCCAAAAAGTATTGAACGCGCCCCAAAAAGTATTGAACACACCCCAATAAGTATTGAACGCGTCACAATAAGTATTGAACGCGCCCCAAAAAGTATTGAACACACCCCAATAAGTATTGAACGCACCCCAATAAGTATTGAACACACCCCAATAAGTATTGAACACACCCCAATAAGTATTGAACGCGTCACAATAAGTATTGAACGCGCCCCAAAAAGTATTGAACGCGTCCCAATAAGTATTGAACACACCCCAATAAGTATTGAACGCGCCCCAAAAAGTATTGAACGCACCCCAATAAGTATTGAACGCCGCCCCAAAAAGTATTGAACGCGCCACAAAAAGTATTGAACGCGTCCAATAAGTATTGAACACACCCAATAAGTATTGAACGCGCCCAAAAAAGTATTGAACGCACCCCAATAAGTATTGAACGCGCCCCAAAAATATTGAACGCGCCCCAAAAAGTATTGAACACACCCCAATAAGTATTGAACGCCCCCCAAAAAGTATTGAACACGCCCCAAAAAAGCATTGAACGCGCCCCAAAAAGCATTGATCGCACCCCAAAAAGCATTGAACGCGCCCCAATAAGTATTGGACCCCCCCCAAAAAGTATTGGACCCCCCAAAAAAAAGTATTGGACTCCCCAAAAAGTAGCTATAACTACTATAATCAAATTAATGCACGTTCTAGAATCCCGATGCATTTGCATCGGGCTCACAGCTAGTTAATGTTATAAGTCTTTATTCATTAGATTAGAAAGTGGAATGCGTTGAGAGCAATAAAATATAAAGATTATTTAAGTAAATCAAAATTAATATCCCATGGAAGTCTGGATATGGAATGATATTCAAAATCAAAGTGTGAAATTAAATTACAGGCTGATCCAACTTCTGTGTAAATGCTTCAAGACAAGGAATTGAGGCTCAGTAATATGTATGTCCTCCATGTGCCTGTACGACCTCCCTACAATGCCTGGGCATGTTCCTGATGAGGCAGCATATGTTCTCCTGAGGGATCTCCTCCCAGACTTGGATTAAAGCATCCTTCAACACCTAGACCGTCTGTGGTGTAACATGGCATTGGAACATGACATGCTGACCCAGATGTGCTTGATTAGATTCAGGTCTGGGAAATGAGCAGACCGTCCATAGCATCAATGCTTTCATCATGCAGGAACTGCTGGCATATGTCAGACACTAGAGGCCTAGAATTTTCATGCATCAGAAGGAACCCATGGCCTATTGCACCTGCATATGGTCTCACAATGGGTCTAAGGATTTCATCCTGGTACCTAATGGTAGACAGAATACCTCTGACTAGCACACGGAAAACTGAGCAACCCGCCAAAGAAATACCTCTACACACCATTACTGACCTACTGCCAAACCGCTCATGCTGGAGGATGTTGCAAGCAGAAGGTTCTCCACACTCTATCAAGTCAGTCACATGTGCTTAGCGTGAACCTACTTCTCAGTAGTGAAGACCAGGGGTGAGAGCAATGACAAAATTCAAAAGAGACAAAACAACCACAAAAAGGATGAGAAGAGAGAAATGGTCTGTGGTCACCACCTGCATAACCACTCCTTTATTGGGGTTGTTTAGCTAATTGCCTAACATTCCTACCTGTTGTCTGTCCCATTTGCACAACAACAGGAGAAATTGATTCACAATCACTGTTGCTTCACAACTGGACAGATTGATTTCTAAGAGTGATTGTTTTTGGAGTTACATTGTGCTGTTTAAGTCCCTTTAATTTTTTGAGCAGTGTATTTTGTGCAAAGAATAAAACTGGAATCTGTTAACCAAAAAAAAAAAGAAAAATATTGAAGTGTTTGTGATGAAAATTTCAAACATAACTTTTTGCAGTCAAATTGTTCACAATCATCAAATCAGTCTGCCTTTGTTAAAATAATCATATGTTGATAATTTCCTAGTGACGGACAATAAATTTGGTTGAAATGGTACAATTTAAATCACGTTACACTAGTGTGCATAACCACCTTTCGAAAAGAAGTCACTAACCTGCCACAGGGTAACTAGAAAATTGCCTACAAATGGTTATAAAATAACTCATTGGTTTTTTAGAGATCATTTATTGTAGAACTGACGAAGAACATTTCAACATTGAAGGGTTTAACTGGTCGGCATAACAAGCATGCTTTATTCACGTCAAGAAAATTTTAGAACAGCTTTGAGTTCAGAGCTCCACTGTCCTACTTTCTGCCAGACCAACCCATCTACACAATTAAAAGTTGCATTTTCCTTTCCTTGTAAAACAACATGATAGAATTACATGTATACAAGTACAATCATTTTCTTGTTGTAGATGATGTAAGTGGCCGGAACACTTCTCCCTCCGAAAAAGCAGAATCACCATTTTGTAATGTGTAATACAATTTAAAACAAAGGAACTTGTTTCAATGAGACACAAATGAATAACCACATTCATCTATAAACAATCCTTTTATGTGTTTAGTTTCATATTTTAGTTTTCTGTGGTATCTATGCGTAATGCATTTATTTGCACACTCCTTACATTTCTAATAACAGAAATCAAGTGATCCTGACCTAACATTAAGCAAGCCTCAGTGTTTGATCGCCACTGCTATAAGCAGGTGAATACAAGCTCCAGCCTTTTAATGTTCAGTAGCTGCATGATCACCAATGTGTATAATGTAAACAGATGCTACGCACAAGGGACACAAAGATGAGATGTTAGAGAGGACCTCTCACTTGCCATGAATGTAAATTTGTTATCGGTTATACAGTACATAGTCTCTTTCTCCAGACTCTTGCATTTTATTTCATGTTCCTCTGAATCTCTGTTCTGGAGATGTGGCCCCTTTTTCCCTGAACACAAACTTGAGGGGGAGTCACACGCGTCAATATCGCCTGCACGATCTCGGCTGCACGTGACGTTGCAGCGATATTGACGCGTGTGACATACTGAATCAACCAGCGATAAATCGCTGGTTGATGATCGCCAGGTTTTAGAACCTGCTCTAAAACCTGGCGATTGTCGCCCGGTGGACACGCAGCATCGCTGCGTGTGACACCGGGAGTAGCGATATTCCAGCTCCCAGCGCCTCTCACAAGCGCTGGGAGCTGGTATCCAAGGTAAACTGCGGGTATCTAGGCAGCGCGCGCTGCCTAGATACCCGACGTGTACCTTAGTTACCAGCCTCCTCCGCTCACCGGCTGGTATCTAAGGTACACAGCGGGTAACTAGGGTCCCTAGTTACCCGCTGTGTACCTTAGATACCAGCCGGTGAGCGGAGGAGGCTGGTAACTAAGGTACACGTCGGGTATCTAGGCAGCGCGCGCTGCCTAGATACCCGCAGTTTACCTTGGAGACCAGCCTGCTCCCGCTTCCAGCAGGCTGGCAGAGGGAGCAAGACATCGTGGAAACGATATTTAAATCGTTTCCATGATGTCTCTGGTCAATTGATCGCTGGTGAGTCTGTCTGTGTGACAGCTCACCAGCAATCAGCCGTCAATGTCGTCAGCAATCATCTCACTGACGACATTGACGCGTGTGACTCCCCCTTTAGTTTTCTTTTAATCAACTACACATGAAGACAATGCCAATTTGGCTAACAAGACTAGATTTACATCGAGATAAAAGGCGGCCATATCTCAGGAATGGTGAGAAACAGAATCAAAATTAAATTAAATCCAGATTCAGGAAAACAGTGGCATTTACACCAAGTAAAAATTACATATTTATGGCAAGTGGTAAGTTCTCTTCAATTGGATACTGTTGGACTGTGAGTAAATTCCAGTTGCTTAAAAATAAAATAAAATTCTAGAGTACTGTATGGAGATTGTAATCAGGTTTTCCTATTTATCGCATACACTTGTGAATACACCAGCGCCATGCAGAGCTTCCCTCTGGTTGACATTCAGCAGACACCAGTGAGCTACAAGTTATGTTGCTTCTATGAATGATAAGACATAAATCTAGCCATTTTCCATTTTATCTTGTTACTTTTTGAAAAGAAAACCATCATGCGTGTTGTATACATTCAGTTCTTATGCAAGGGTTTGTGCATGCAAAACATGTCGTAAGGCTTTAAGTAAATTGCTGTCAGAAAGCCCCGTTGCATATATGGAGATGAAATATGAGATCAGCACCATCTCCCTGGTGGTTTTGACTATCACCAATTCATATACAGTGCTTGGACTGCAATATCTGGCTTGACCTTGGGTCTCATGATCTAGAATTAACCACCTGAAAAACATTAATGGGTCTGCTAATAGGGGTCAGGAGACTTCTGTTCTCAACAGCCTGAGAATTACGGTCTAAGGCTGGGTTCACATTTGCGTATGTGTCTGCATGCTTATGGCATGCAAACGCAGCCCATACTGATGTGAACGCAGCGAATCTCCGCATGCGTTCACATTAGTATCAGCCCGGCCAGCCAATCAGCTGTCTCGGGGGCGGCTGGGAGGAGGAGATCAGAAGCAGAGATCTCCTCCTCCCGGCCACAGCCGATCTCCTGCCAGTGTCAGCGTGAGAGATTTGAAGAAACAGCTGATCTGACAGCTGTTTAAATCTCCCGTGCCGACACCGAATAGGGGGATATCGGTGCAGGAGATATGAAACAGCTGATCGCAGTTTGAAATCTCCCGCGCCGACATCACCTATTTGTGTCGGCGCGGGAGATTTAAACAGCTGTCAGATCAGCTGTTTCTTCAAATCTCCCGCGCTGACACCGGCGGGAGATCAGTGGCAGCTCTAGCTGATCTCCTGGTAGCCGCCGGGAGAGATTTCAATTAGATCCGCAGAGTTCTCCTGCACTGTCATGCGGAGGAGACTGCGGATCCATTGACTTCAATGCATGGTTTGTGTGCTTGCAGATAAAACAAGTGCCCGCGACCACACAAAAAATGCAACATGCTGCGTTCGGAGTGCACTTGGAGGGGGCACAAATTGTGCGCATCCGAATGCAAATGCAACCGAACGCAGGCACATGCGTTCCCATGTTAAACAGGAACGCAGTGCGCAAGTGTTCGGTATGCTGCGCTCTCAAACGCAAGTGTGAAGCCAGCCTAAGCATGACTCCAAAAGAGGTAACATGCAATATTTCTAATCAATGGAGCAAGTGAGAGGTGATCCTTATCTAGTGACAATTTTGGTTCAGAAGAAAACTGTAATACAACATTACACAAATCCACTATTGTGTAATAAAATAAAAATAATCATAGTACAAATGAAACTATGACGTAGTACAAAATCTACAACAAAACAACAAAACAGAAAGACAGAGTCATAGCTAATGGGATTGTCACATTCTGTCCCAACCAAAAGTCAAAGCTAGGAGTTTTGTGTTTTTTTTTTTTGCTCAGACACAAATGTGATTATTTCAGCCAATCAGTATCTGGTACTTGGTTGTGGCAGTAACTTGATGGCCCCCCACAGGAGGAGGTAGCCACTAGACTGATCAGAGACATTGGAAGCATTTGAAATAGTAGTGGAAGGGTGGTAGGAGGGTTCATGTTTTATTTTTATGGTAGGACAATAATTTTAAATTGATTTTTTTCAGTTTTCCTTAGCCTAGAGGATCTTTTCTTGAGACATATAAAAGGTCCCCTTGTCAATGTGATTCAGTTTTGAAACAAAAAAAAAAAAAGTAAGCAGTGTTTACCCTCTACTATATTTTTTGCCTTATTTTTAAAGTCTTTCCTTGTTTTTAATTTTAAAACATGCATCAAGAGCACTGCAAGACTGACTATGAGAGTTGTAACTACTTTCTTTTCACTATAAATATAAGAATGTAGCTATCAAGCCATTTCTCCCTCCCACTGATTCACTTCATCTCATAATGAATGTACAATACAAAATATTGTGGTACTGTGTTAGCCAGAAAAATCTATTTAAATACTTAAGTTCCCAAAAAAATGAGAAAAGTATTTTAGGAGTGATACCTTTATTGGCTAACCAGATAAATTATATTTGCAAGCTTTCAGAGCTCAAAAGGCTCCTTTCTCAGGCGTAACTAAGAATTACTAAGGCCTCCTTCACACCACGATTTTTTCCTGTCTGTGGGGATCCTACTTTTTGCAGGACCCCACAGACAGGAAAGGACAGGCTCGGATGTGAACAGTGGATGCCATTTCTGAGTCTGGATCTGTCATTTTGAGGAATCCGAACACAGAGAGAGCTGTGAGGAGCCCGAGCCTGTAATGCACAGGCAAGTGGTATCGGCGCTCTGATGTCACACGGCGGGAGGAAAAATCCTGTGTTCCTCCCCCATGTGACATGTCAGGGCTGAAGTTTTGCTTTCCCAGTGTATCTACATACATTTTTTTCTCTTATTTTGCTTTCACAGTGCATTAAAAATTAAAAAAAATAAATGCTCACCTCTCCGTCGGCAGTCTGGGACCCGAAGGGAAGATGTTCGATTGCTGCCAGGACCTTATGTGATTGGCCGGTAGCGATCATGTGATATGTACACTAAACTCGGATCCAGGAAACAATTCTGTTTTTTCTCGGATCCGAACTCCATAGACCCTCATGTTATTTGATTTGATGCTGTCCGCTGTGCCCAAAATCGAAGCGGTCTCTGATTTTGGGGACGTCAAAACAGCTGACACAATCGGATCCCTGAACACACAGATGGTCATTAAGGACCAATCCGTGCCCATAGAGATACATGGGGGCCAAATCGGATCCGTGGCTATCTATTTTACAATGGATAGCCACGAATCCACAAAAATCGTGATGAGAAGGGGGCCTGAGACAAAATGGCTCTTTTAGATCTGTCAAACTGTGGCCAGGTCTAGATAAGTGTATTCCTACTGGCATGTAAAAATGAGCTGGACAAACCTGTAGAAATACACTTCTCTAGACCTGGACACACTTTGACAGATCTAAAAGTCCTAATATTGAAAAGTCATTTTAAAAATGGTAGAGAACGAAAAATTTGGGAGTTCAAGCTGATAAGGATGTTTCAATCTCTAATAGGACTCAATTTTTTCACTTGGATTCATGACTCACTACATGGACACAGTTCACACCTCCACAAGGTCTTCAGATCTCTAATAGAACACTTCCACCTCATCTGCATGTACAGGGTGGGCCATTTAGATGGATGTACCTAAATAAAATGGGAATGGTTGGTGATATCAACTTCCTGTTTGTATGTAGCATATTACTATATGGGAGGGGGAAAACGTTTCCAGATGGGTGGTCACCATGGCGGCCATTTTGCAGTTGGCCATTTTGGATCCAACTTTATTTTTTTTCAATGGAAAGAGGGTCATGTGACACATCAAACTTATTGAGAATTTCATAAGAAAAACAATGGTGTACTTGGTTTTAGCATACCTTTAATCTTTCATGAGTTATTTACAAGTTTATGACCACTTATAAAATGTGCTCAAAGTGCTGCCCATTGTGTTGGATTGTCAATGCAACCCTCTTCTCCCACTGTCTCAGTAACTCACTTATAATATTGTCCGATGAAGGAGCCTTTTGACCTCTGAAAGCATGCAAATATCATTTCTCTGGTTAGCCAATCACTCCTTGAATACTTTTCAAATTTTTTGGGGGACATAAGTATTTACTTGATCTTATAATGAAAAAAGACATGGTTAAAGTCAAAACACTTCTGGCTGTGGTTTTCCTGGAGGGACACACTGCGGAGAGCTAGATGGGTCCCTACATAATCATGTATGTTGTTAGCACATCTAAATATGTATTGACAGCTGTATAAACTTCGTTCTACATCAGATTTAAGAACACTTCTTGTTTGATAAAGACTATGCTTCCCATAATTTAACTTCTGTGTAGACATTTAAAGAACAAGGAATTATTTTACAATATATTATACAGGATGGCAGAATTGTAACTGTCACACAGGATAACTGTGTATGAACTATGAAATGGTGCCAAAAGGTGGACATACCCTTGAAGGAAACAAGGCAATGTCCATATAATGTTCATTCTGTGTATTTATTCATAATAACCAGCAATGCACATGTGGATGAACAATATCATCTTACATTCCCTTATGCCAAACACAAGCGCTCATTTGAAAACAAGAAAAAAACCTTTAGAACAGAAAACATTAAATTAAGGATCACATTTCTATGTAATTTGAAAGTAAAAATATATAAAAGACCATGATTGTTTTGTCTTGTGAGTTTCCTAATAATATGAATATTGCACACATCTCGAATTAACAGTGCTTACGTGATATAATGGTACAAATTACGACCACCACCATATTTAACATTACTCATTTTATAAAAATGTATAGATCTCTACTTATATTTCAATTTTAATTAAGAAATGTCATTTTTGGTAGTATAATGAGAAGGCCTATTGGATCAGCAATTGTTAAAGAAGTTATCCAGTTTTTAGGGCACAGTGGCCCATGGGCTGGTAACACTACTAAGTAGTGGAAGGGCTGCTCTGGCGCCACCCTTCTGATGCTCCCACTAGTCTTTGTTTTCAGGCAAAAAATTTGTGACATACCTTCTGGTACCCAGACCACTAATTTCAACTGCTGGTCTTGTGCAGTTTACCTCATCACTACTGATGCCAAGATATCAAAGACTGGGAAAGGAAGGCACAGGAGTACCTATTTTCAAGCAATAATAGTCAGTAGACAAATTAATATTGAAAAAACAAACAAAAAAGAAAAACTTTTAAAAGGATTTTTCTGTGCTCAACATACATTTCTGCATTCTTCATGGTCACTGCAGTTTGATGAATCGTTACAGTGTGCAATGTGCACCTTGTAGCATTCCCCTCTAATTCACAGCTTGAATGGGCGATCACTTGAAGATATGCATACTTGCAGTGAAATGCCGACATGCTTATGAGAGAAGTGGATAAGATCTTATTCAACTAGCATGATTGCAGTCATATAACCACCCACTGAAGCTTAAGGCTACGTTCACACATAGCGTATTTTTTCTGCAGCCGTGCTTTTTTACGCACGTATTTTGTGAAAAACGCAGTTCCTTTTCACACACATCTTTTTTTCTGGCCTTACCAGAGCCCATTTTATCATGTGGGCAATGGGAAAGCACAGGGAAGATACGCAGAAAGAAATTACATGTCTATTCTTTTTACACGCGCGTTTTTGCAGTGAAAGCACGCGCGTAAAAAAAAAACAGGAATACGCAGTGTGTGAACGGAGGTTAGCAAAACCCATAGGTTTTGCTGGGCTGAGTTTCCAAAATTGTGTTTCACTGCAAAAAATGCAGCGTAAAAAAGCGAAGCAAAAAACGCAGCAACAGGCAGAAAAAAGCAGGAAAAAGCGCAATACGCAGCAAAATACGCTATGTGTGAACAAGCTAAAGAGAAAATCTTGACAGGGTGGGCATTTGACAAGCTTTAGTGACATAATGACTGCAGAAGTTAATGTTAAGCCTGGAAATCACTGTTTAGCCATTTGAATCCATCATTCCATCCGTGCAGAATGGTTGTTCATATTAATAGAAACTCTGAATGACGAATAGAGAAACAGGATAAAAGTATAGTAAAGAATGAATACTAAATCATTTTGTTTCTCATATTTTCAATTATCTTAAAGGGAACCTGTAAGCTCGATTTAGCCCCCTAACTTATCACTACCTGTCCCTGCACCTTGCTAGCACATCCCTTACCATCCCTGTCTGAGCTAAAACTACATAATGTTTGTAAAAAACAACTTAGTAACTTACATAGTTCCATGGTAATGAGGCATCCAGTCAGTTCGTAGACGGACATAGGCTGTCTCCAGGGGCTCCGTCTCCCCATTCGCTGCTCTTATGATGCCCCCCATGGCGTCATAATTCCTTCTCCTGCGCGCCCCCGGCTCTGCGATTCAAATCCCCTCCTCTGTGTGTATAATGCCGTTTCAGCGTCATTTCCGCACCTGCGCCTTGTGAAGTCTTCCGGGGTGCACTTAACAGCTTCATTATGCTCAGTTCGCATGTCCAGAAGACCGGAGCTATCAGGAAAGACTGCTGAGCATGAGCACTGAGCATAATGAAGCCGCTCAGTGCACCATGGAAGACTTTCCAAGGCACAGGTGCGGAAATGACGCCAAAACAGTGTTATACACACAGAGGGGGAGTTTGAATCACAGAGGCGGGGGCGCACAGGAGAAGGAATGACGACGCCTAGGGGGACGTCATAAGAGCAGGGAGGGGTAAAGACAGAGCCCTGGAGACCACCCATGTCAGTCTTCGAACACAGACTGGATGCCTCATTACCATGGAAACATGTAAGTTACTAAGTCGTTTTTTATAAACATTATAGTGTAGTTTTAGCTCAGACAGGGATGGTTAGGGATGTGTTAGCAAGGTGCAGGGGCAGGTAGTGATAGGTTAGAGGGCTAAATAGAGCTGACAGGTTCCCTTTAAACTAAAATGCCAAATTTACAGAAGCAAGTCTTCCCTACATGCACTAAGAACAAAATCCCAGTTTATCTGTAGCAGAACTTCATAAAATGTATGCCGAATGTTTCATTGCTGTTTTTTTTTCCATATGCACCATGCAAGAAATGAAGATAGACCTTAGAGAGGTCTCTCAGATACAGCAGTAAAACTCTTCACACGAGCAAAGAACAGTGGTGTGTACATTTTATCAATGTCAAAAGCTGTGACCGCCATCTCCCCAGTCGACCTACAAGAGAAACATTTAAGGGCTTAGTAATAGAGAGAAACCCAAGGAAAGGCAGATTCACAATTAGGATCACATGATGGTAAGGCTTAATTTATGATTTAACTACAGTGTAAATTAGGCTGGAGACACACTATGCAAGATGCATGCGAGATACTTGACCGAGTCTCACATGACTCTACTGGAACAGCCGCCGACTCTCTGGACAGGAGCGCGTCAGTTCCATAGAAGCTCCTGTCCAGAGAAACAGCGGCTGTTCCAGGTGAGTCATGCGAGACTTGTGCAAGTATCTTGCATGCTTCTCGCAGTGTGTGTCTCCGGCCTTGCCCAAACAATACTTTGAGGCACATTTTCTAAAATGGTCTAATTTGTAAACTGTGTAACAGATTACACAGTCTCTATCCATTATACGGTGGTATAGCATGCAGTGGGATCATTAAATGTAACCTTTACTTTGTCTAAATGTACTTTAGGATATCCATGTTAAAGAAGATACAAAGCACATGAAATACAGATAGACCGCTAGCAATGGAATGATAGCCAGGTCCTCAGTCTCAATGTCGCCAACGAAACATTTTTATGACATGTGAGCCCTATGATCAATCACCACCGGCTTTCTTCTCTCAGACTTCGGATGCAGGGGCAATTAGCAGGAAGTGAGTGGCAGCCGAAACAATCACCTCCTGTTAATTACTTAACCGTCCGAAGTCGGGGAGAAGAAAGCCGGCGGTGATTGGTCATGTGGATCACGTGTCATAACAATATCTTGGGGGCCCTGAGAACGCGAGTTCTCACATCGCTGAAACCACGCCGCCACAGGAGAGGAGTATAGGCTTTTATGCGGCACACATGGGGAATGAGTACATCCTAATTGAGTACACCTTGCAATGATGGGATGGCTTTTACGCTCTTTTGATCAAAATAGTGTCAACTGAGAACCATATGTCATTTACTTGTACTATTACTATGTATTTATTTACTGTAGGGTATTTGCTCATTTTGTTTTTGTCATAGGTTTTCATTTGGTAAATGGCCAAAATGTGAATGTGTACCTACACATTCCAATTATACAAACATGTATTACAGCTTATTTCTTTGGTTATATTTAACACCACAAGCATTTTGTAAGTTTTTAGATTTTTTAGTGGATCTGTTAAGCAATGACTAGTCTTCTGGTCAACATAAGTTATTATTACTATTTTTCTAAAGTAAACTCACTTGTAAGTAATATGACATGAATGATGAATCCAAACCAACTTGTTGAATCTATTACGGCCAGATGAGCACAGCTGGAGTCCAACGTGAAAGCTGCGATCTGTTTCCTGCACTGGACCACGACGGATATAGCGATACTTTTGGTACTCTGCTGATTTCTATGTTAAATAAAATTTGAAATGTGCAATTGTTCAAAAGGTGCAGACAAAGAATTTAGTTTAGTTTTTTTTACATGTAAGGGAATACCATAACACACACTAAAAGTTTTCTTCGACAACACACATGCTGCTCGTGTATGAAATCTCACCCCACTGCTCCCTAGGATGGGAGCTTTGTACACTCATGCTACTTACTGCCTCTCCACTGTCTGCTACAGGCAATGGAGGAGCTCCTCCATCCCTAATATGGTTATGCTGCCGTACTTTTCTATTAGATCTATTATAAATTGCTTGGGGCAGGCCTGTGAGCCTTGGCCTGTGTGTGATTTCACAAAGTGGGATTTCAATAAGTGGGCAGCAGAGATATTCCAGACATAAACCAGAAGGTACCAGCTATACCCATCTGTTGACTGTCTACAATACTTTACTTTCCCACAAACACTTGCACAATTGCTTACTTATACCCTAACAGTAATTGCTCCACTAATCCAATCCCTCTTTCACTACCACCAAACTCCATCACTCCCAGCATAAATATTTATCTCCCCATCCCTCTTATCTCCCCACCTGAGCTCCTCTGTGGAATCTGCTTCTCAATCTCAAACCTCTCCTGCAGAAACACAAAACAAGCCGGCCAAACTCATTCTCCCACCTGCTTGCCCTGTCTTTGCTTCTCTTATCTGATGGCGACATATCTCTCAACCCAGGACCTCCACAGCCAACTTTCCCCACTATTCCTCCATCCTATCACCCCACATCTGCAAAAAACAGCCGCAATCTCCTAAATATAAAACCTATTTCCCTAACCCCCTCTCCACCGCCTCCTCTCTCTGGAGCACTCTGGAATGCCCGTTCCATCTGTAGTAAACTCCACTTCATTCACATCCTCTTCACCTCTTGCAGACTATCCTTCCTGGGCCTCACAGAAACATGGCTTACACCCTCTGTCACAGCCTCTCCTGATGTGCTGTGTTACAGTGGACTTCATTTCTCCACACACCTCGCACTGGCAACACAGTGGCGGAGTCAGTCTTCTCCTCTCTAGCAACTGCACCTTCAACCCAATTCCTCCTCCTCCCTCCCTCATCCTCTCATCTTCTGGAGCGCAGTCTGTCCATATCTACTCTCCTTCCAACCTACAAGTGGCCGTCATGTATCGACCCCAGGCCCGACCACTGCCTTCTTTAACCAATTCTCCATCTGGCTCCTATACTTTCTCACTACTGACATTCCCAACATCATAATGGACGACTTCAACACCCCCATTGACACCCACTGGTCAACAGCCTCCAAACTCCTGCCACTTGCCTCATCCTTTGGCCTCTCTAAATGGTCCTCCACAGCCACCCACCAGACGACACACACTAGACCTCATCTTCACCCGCCTCTGCTCCCTAACTAAACCCACAACCTCCCCTCTCACCACCATTTACTTACTTTCTCATCCTTGTCCTCCTCACCTGCCAACCCATGTCCACCACCTCGCACATCCCTCACACATCTTGACGCTCACACACTCTTCAACGCCATTTTACCGCTATCATTCATATCCTCACTCCACGACACATATGATGCCACTGCTTTCTACAACTCTACACTCACATCAGCTATTGATGCAGTTACCCCTCTCATTCATGGCATAATACGACAAACCAACAGACAACCCTGGCACACAGACTCCACTAAAATCTGCTGCGAGTGTCTAGGGTTGCAGAGCGGCGCTGGAAAAAACACACTCGCATGAAGACTACACAGCATTCAAACAAGCACTTCTCAAATTCAAGTCAGCACTCACCACCACTGAACAAAATTACTTCTTACCCTCTTTGTCTCACAACCCCAGGCAGTTATTCAACACATTTGACTCCCTTCTCCGCCCTCCACTGCCCCTTCCTACTTCTCATATCTCTGCAGAAGACTTTGCAACATACTTCACCAACAAGATCGATCAGATCAGACTAGTCTTTGCTACCCAACCACCACAGCCCCCATGTATACCAGACCACTCCTCTCCCCCGCTAACCCTCCTCCCCTCCATCACTGAAGGAGAACTTGCACACCTACTCTCCAGATCGCACCTCACCACTTGTGCACTGGACCCAATCTCATCCCACTTCCTCCCACCCTCACCAAAACACTTATCCCAGCCCTAACCCACCTCTTCAACCTATCACTAACTTCTGGTACCTTTCCTTCTGCTTTCAAACATGCAACAATTACACCTATCTTAAAGAAGCCATCCCTTGACCCCACTTCTACATACAGCTACCGCCCCATATCCCTGCTCCCGTTCGCTTCCAAACTTCTCGAAAATCATGTCCACACTGTACTCTCATCTCACCTCTCCTCCAACTCTCTCTTTGACAACCTTCAATCTGGCTTCCGCTTTCATATTTTTAAAAACTTTATTTTCTTATTAATTCTATATTTTACACAGCCCCATAGGGTGCCACAGTGCTGCACTATCCGATCGCTTGTGCCATGTCCCGATGAGCTGCAACACATTGGGACATATCAGAAATGATCACTATGAGTGGTTGGCAGCACTTGCCATCAACTCACAGGAAGTGATCCATGATAGCATCCTGGGTCACTGCAGGACCCCAGGCTATCGCATGACACACAGATCCCGCACTCTTATTGCGGAATCTACGATGCAGGCAGGGAACGGCGCAGTCCCCGCCACGGCACCTGTGGATCACGCTGTCAGTGAATCACGCGTGATCCAAAGGGTTAACAGCACCAGTCGGTTCGCAGATCCGATCAGTGCTGTTAGCCCTAAATCTCAGTTGATGACAACAGCTGAGATGTTGGGGAAATGATGTGAGCTCCATGCCGGAGCTCACATCAAAGTGAGGGAGCAGACCCGTGACGTACATGTACGTCATGGGTCGTAAAGGGGTTAAAAATGTTTTCATATTCTAAATACTTTATTTTTTCATAGTGTATACATTTTAACACAAATAAATGGGCAAGAATAGAAATATTGATATTAACAGGCTCTTAATAAAAAATTATTTCTCACCTCCAACCTCTAGTGAAAATATTGCTACTAATAAAGACACATACCTCCTCCTTCTTGTTGGCTATTACAGCAAAAACTTTGGTTTGGTTATCTGTATCTTGTGACAGACGATAATGGCCAACCAACATTGAATCAGTTCTGTGGAATGTGAAAAAAGAATTTAACAACTGCATGCTGATCTCTGCTGATGGACAGGATGGTAGAAAAAAAATATAATATTTCAGAGTAAGTGCAAATAATGGGTTTGAAATTCCATGCTTTATGAATTACCGACAACTATTCATGGGAAAGATAGCAGTTTTCTACATATTACCAGAGCAAATACAAAATAGTTCCCCTTTATACAAAAGACTGTGGAAAAATTCAACTCCATCAGGGTAAGGCTATGTTCACATGTCCAGTAATCATCTATTAGAGCAGATCTAGCAGCAACCTGTTGACAAAAAAGTTGCGCACACACAAAAAAAAATTTCAAATAGATTTGTTTTGTTTTTTTAACATTGAAGTCTGTGAAAAATGGATCTGTTAAATAGCCATCCATTATCTTCCATGTGAAACTGAGAGAAAACTGGCTATTTAAAATATCCATTTTCCACAAACTTCAGTGTTAAAAAAATAACTAATGAATAAGTAATATTTGTGGGGAAAAACAGATTTTTCTGTACTCATTGTAAAATCATTTTCTCTGAGCTATAATAGGGATACACAGGACCATGGGTGTTATGCTGCTTATCCCTAGGAGGCGGACACTAAGTAATGTGAAAAACAGTTACCTCCTTCTCTGCAGTATACACCCCAGGCTGGGCCAGGCCACACCAGTTTTAGTGAACAAGCAGTAGGATAACAAAAAAAAAAAAAACAGACAGTTCAACCAAGTGTTAACATGCAAAAACTCAAAAGAGAACAAATGCCCTGATGGGCAACAGGGTAGGTGCTGTGTCCCCCAATGATGGCTCAGAGAGAACGATTTTACGGTGAGTACACAAAAACCTGTTTTTCTCTATCGCCTCATTGGGGGACAAAGGACCATGGGACGTCCTAAAGCAGTCCCTGAGCGGGAAAGGAACCACAACCCAAGGAGCAAGGAACAGGCCCAGACCTTATGAGTCACCTATGTAGATAGGTGGGCCACCGCCGCCTGAAGGACCAGTCTACCCAGGCTAGCATCAGCCAAGGCCTGGGTATGGACCCTGTAATGCTTTGTGAATGTGTGCAGACTAGACCAAGTAGCGGCTTTGCACACTTGGTCCGCTGAGGCCTGGTGTCGAATGGCCCAGGAGGCCCAAACCACACTAGTGGAGTGAGCCCGTAGTCCGCTAGGAATGTGTACGTTCCTTAGCCGATAGGTTTCCTGGATGGCAGAACATATCCAGCGAGCTAGAGTGGCTTGTAAGGCTGCCAATCCCTTCCGAGGGCCCTCTGGAAGGTCGAACAGAGTGTCCGTCCTTCGGAAGGAAGCTGTTCTTTAAATGTAATTCCTGAGGACACTGACAAGGTCCAGGGTATGCACTGTCTTTTCCACCTGGTGCACCGGCGCCGGACAAAAGAACGGCAGGATGATGTCCTCGTTGAGGTGAAAAGAAGAGGTTACCTTTGGAAGAAAGATGAGGACTGGACGCAGTACCACCTTGTCTTGATGGAAGGAAAGAAAAGGCTCTCGACATGAAAGTGCCGCCAATTCGGAAATGCGTCTGATGGATGTGATTGTCCAGGAAAACTACTTTCTAGGACAGGAGAAGGAGAGGAACCTCTCTCAGAGGTTTGAAAGGTGGGCATTGAAGCACAAATTAAGGTCCCATGATTCTAGAGGCCTTCGGTAAAAAGGAGTCAATCGGGATACTCCTTGGAGGAAAGTTCTAACCTGAGGTCGAATTGCAAGGCGTTGATAAAAGACTGAAAGGGCAGATACCTGCCCTTTTAAGGAGCTCAGGGCCAGGCCCGAATTATAAGCCCGACTGGAGATAACTGAGAATCACGGGAATAGACAGAGCAAGAGGTAGATATCCCCTGTGTTTGCACCACGAAAAAAATAGTCTCCACATCCGGTGGTAAATCCGGGATGAGGTCGGTTTCCGGACTCTGATCATGGTGCTAATGATGTCCGGTGAAAGACCAGCGCGCATCAAGACCCAGGTCTCAACGGCCACGCCGTCACATTGAGGACCCTCGAATCCTGGTGGAAGATTGGACCCTGTGTCAGGAGATCTGGGCGATCTGAAAGGCGCCAAGGGACGTCTGCGACAAGCTGGACCGGGTCGGTGTACCATGCGCGTCTGGGCCAGTCTGGGGCTATGAGGATGAACGGTACTCCTTCAGACTTGATTTTCCTGATTACTCTCGGGAGTAACGGTAGAGGAAAGACAATGTATGAAGGCGGAACTGATGCCAGGAGTGACCAGCGCATCTGCCCTGATGGATGTCGGGTCATGGGATCGGGCTATCAATGCGGGAACTTTGGTAGTCAGCCGAGATGCCATCAAGTCCACATCCGCAGTCCTCTAGCGACGGCATATTTGGTGGAACACGTCCAGATGGAGTCCATTCTCCTGCGGCTAGACCCTGGTGACTTAGGAAATCTGCCGCCCAATTTTCCACTCCTGGAATATGCACTGCCAAAAAAGAGAATTTTGTTTACGTACCGTAAATTCTTTTTTCTTGAATCATCAATGGGAGACCCAGACAATGGGGTTTAGGGCACTGCCCTCCGGAGGCCACACTAGGTACTACAAGTTTGTAGACACCGCCCCCTCCGCTTATAAACCCCTACCGCAGGGAATATCCTCAGTTTGGTCCATAAGCTGCGAGGAGACAACATAAACCACACCCGAAACATCGGGAAAGAAACCGTGTACAGACGGTCCAACAACCCGGAATAAACTGTCCCAACTGGGAACAGGTCAAATGCAAAACATCCAACGGAACAACTGGGTGGGTGCTGGGTCTCCCATTGATGATTCAAGAAAAAAGAATTTACGGTACGTAAACAAAATTCTCTTTTTTCTGATCATCATAATGGGAGACCCAGACAATGGGGATGTCCTAAAGCGAACCCCAGGGCGGGAAAAGTTCCTCAAAAGACGTTGATATACACGGTCCCCCTCAAAGGTGGGCAACCGCCGCCTGGAGGACCCGCCTGCCCAAACTTGCATCCGCAGAGGCATGGGCATGCACCATATAGTGCTTAGAGAAAGTGTGCAGGCTGGACCAAGTGGCCGCCTGACACACCTGTAGCGCAGAAGCGCGATGTCGCAAAGCCCAGGAAGCACCGAAAGCTCTGGTCGAGTGCGCCTTCAAACCCACCGGGAGAGGCAAACCAGAAGAACGGTAGGCCTCTTGAATGGGTGCCTTGATCCATCTGGCTAAGGTCGATTTCGACGCCGCGGACCCCTTACAGCGACCTGCCGTCAGTACGAACAATGAGTCCGAACTCCGGAAGGAGGCAGTCCTGGACACATAAATGCGTACAGCCCGTACGAGGTCCAGAGTGTGGAGGTCGCGCTCAACCTGATGAACAGGGGCAGGACAGAATGATGGAAGAACAATCTCTTGGTTCAAGTGAAAAGTGGAAACCACCTTTGGCAAGAATTCTGCCCGCGGGCGCAACACCACCTTGTCTTGGTGGACCACCAGAAAAGGCGACTTGCACGATAGTGCAGCCAATTCAGAGACCCGTCTTAGAGACGTAATTGCCACCAGAAAGACCACCTTCTGTGACAGACAAGAGAGGGAAACTTCTCTCAATGGCTCAAAAGGCGGTTTCTGTAGAGCCGCCAGGACCATGTTGAGATCCCAAGGGTCCAGTGGTCGCCTATACGGCGGGACCACCCGAGACACTCCCTGGAGAAATTGACGAACCTCAGGAAGGAGCGCCAAGCGCCTGTCAAACAGCACTGAAAGAGCTGATACTTGACCCTTCAGGGAGCTGAGGGATAAACCCAATTCCAAACCCGATTGTAGGAAAGCCAACAAGGTCGGAATGGACAAGGGCCACGGTGACCGTCCACCAGAGGCACACCAGGAGAAAAAGATTTTCCACGTTCTGTGGTAAATCCTCCGTGATACAGGCTTCCTAGCCCGATTCATAGTGGCAACCACAGTAGGGAAGAATCCTCTGGATGTTAGCAGCCAGGCCTCAAGAGCCATGCAGTCAATCTGAGGGCCCTGGAATTGAGGTGGAAGAAGGGGCCTTGCGCGAGAAGATCTGCGCGTTCTGGAAGAGCCCACAGGTTCCCGCCTGACAGTTGCCACAGATCCGGATACCAGGACCTCCTGGGCCAATCCGGTGCCACTAGAATGGCTACGCTGCACTCCGTCCTGATCTTCCACAGAACCTTGGGAATCAATGCTAGCGGTGGGAACACATATGGTAGATGGAAGTCGGACCAACTCAGGATCAGGGCGTCCGCCCCCAGAGACTGAGGATCCCATGATCTCGCCATGTATTGTGGCACTTGATGGTTCAGCCGTGAGGCCATCAGATCCACGTCCGGAGTGGCCCATCTGCCGCAGATGTCCCGGAAGACGTCCGGATGAAGAGACCACTCTCCGGCGTCCATCCCCTGTCGGCTCAAGTAGTCGGCCTCCCAGTTCTCGACCCCTGGGATGTGAACTGTGGAGATCAGGCAGTCGTTGTCCTCCACCCAGGATAGAATACGGTGGACTTCGGCGAGGGCCTGAGCACTTCTGGTCCCTCCCTGATGATTTATATAGGCGACGGCCGTCGCATTGTCGGACTGAACCCGGATGGGCTGTCCTGACAGTAACGTCTGAAACGCCAAGAGCGCCAGATAGACCGCCCTGATCTCCAGCACATTGATCTGCAACGCCGACTCCGACTGAGTCCAGAGGCCTTGAGCCCTGTGGTGTAAGAACACCGCTCCCCAGCCCTTCAGACTGGCGTCGGTGAGTCACCACTAACCATGACGGTTTGAGAAAAGACCGGCCCCGTGACAAGTGACGTGGTTGGAGCCACCACTGCAGGGAATCCCTGGTCGGTCGTGAAAGGGCCATCAGCCGATTCAGCGAGATCGTCCTCTTGTCCCATCTTCGGAGAATTTCCAGCTGGAGAGGACGGAGGCGAAACTGCGCGAAAGGCACCGCCTCTATCGCTGCCACCATGCGGCCCACCAGTTTCATCAACGCCCGAATGGATGAGTGTGGTGACAGGAGGACATCTTGGACTCCCGATTGGATGGCCAGCTGTTTGCCTCGTGGCAGGGACACCAGCGCTGAGTCCGTGCGGAAGACCATGCCCAGATATGTCAGTGACTGGGTCGGAACCAGGGTCGATTTCTGAAAATTGAGAAGCCACCCAAACTGTTCCAGAGACTTCATGGTCACCTCCAGGCTCTTCCGGCAAAGATGTTCTGATGGCGCCCTGACCAACAGGTCTCTAGATAGGGTATGACGGCGTGTCCCTGCGCATGTAGGAGAGCCATCATAGATGCCATCACTTTCGTGAACACCCGCGGGGCCGAGGCCAACCCGAAGGGCAGCGCCACGAACTGGTAGTGTTCGTCCCCCACTGCAAATCTCAACCAGCGTTGATGAGCCGGTGCAATGGGTACGTGAAGGTAAGCGTCTCGGATATCTATGGACGCTAGGAAGTCTCCCTGCGACACAGCCGCGATCACGGAGCGCAGGGATTCCATGCGGAACTTCCGAACCAACACGTGACGGTTGAACAGCTTGAGGTCTAGAACCGGGCGAAAAGAGCCGTCCTTCTTCGGGACGATAAAGAGGTTGGAGTAAAAACCCCTGAACCTCTCCCCCGTAGGCACTGGGACCACCACTCCGTCTCTGCGGAGTCCCTCCAACACCAGATAAAAAGCCTGAGCCTTGTCTGGAGATGGGACAGACCGATGGAATCGGTGTGCCGGCCGCGACGTCAGCTCTATCCTGTAGCCGCTCGAGACTACGTCTTGGACCCACCGGTCTTGGACGTGGAGTAACCATCTGTCCTGAAATCGGGACAGGCGGCCCCCCACCTGTGGGGCGGCAGGACTGGAGAGCGAGTCATCCGGAAGTGGTTTTGGGGGTGGCAGCCGTTGCCCCCGTTGACTTCTTCTGGCGACCCTTGGGGCGCCACTGAGTAGAGGGCTTGCCTCCTCTGTCCGCGCGAGCGGAAGAAGCTGATGGCTGCGAGCTGGAACGAAAGGACCACTGTTTGGGGTTCCTTTTGACGGAATACCGTGGCTTAGGCTTATTCTGTGGGATCTTAGACTCCGCAGAATCCTTTATCAGCTTATCCAGCTCGGTACCAAAAAGCCTGTCACCCGAAAATGGAAGATTCTGCAGAATCTTCTTTGACGTGGCATCTGAGTCCCAGAGACGCAGCCACAACAACCTGCGGATCGCTATAGCATTGGCCGAAGCCACAGCAGAGCGGGTGGCAGTTTCTAGGGTCGCAGTCCTGGCGTAATCAGCATAGGCCCTTGCCCTATCAGTAAGCGCCAGGACCTCAGAATTGGACCCCGCCAGGTCCGTGATACCATCCAAGCAGGTGGTGATTGCCTGCAGAGTCCAGACCGTGGCAAAATTAGGGGCAAATGAAGACCCCACAGCCTCATAGGAAGACTTGGCGAGTTGTTCGACCTGTCTATCCGTCGCGTCCTTCAATGAGGAGCTATCAGAGGCAGAGAAAAGGGAGCGTGCAGCAATCCTGGTCATGGAAGCGTCCACCTTCGGGGACTGCGACCACTCCTGAAGCACCTCCTGGGGGAAGGGGAAGCGAGTGTCCCTAGATTTGCGGACATAACGCCGCCCAGGGTGAACCCTGGGTGCTCTAACCACCCTTCCAAATTAGTGTGGTCCATAAAGGAGCCACATGGGCGAGCCTCCGGCTGCAGCCATTGATAAACCTCCTTCGGATGAGTTCCACCTCCTCAGGGGGTGCCACGAGACGAAGAGTCTCGTTTATGGAGGATACCAAATCCTCCACCCCATCGGGTGGTTCTGACATAGACTCAAGTATTGAACCCCCATCATCCTCGTCACCGTCAGAGTGACGCTCCTCCTCAGAGAGGTTCTGGATCTCGGGTGATTCATCCCGGCGAGCCCGCTTAAGGGGTCTCGCGGTAGCGAAGGGTGACACCCGGGGGTAACTTGAGGGAGCAGCTGGATTTTCCAGTCTCCTAGTCAGTGCCTCCAGGGATTGCGACATGGAGGACAGCTTGGATAACACAGATTCATTAATCTTATTCTGTGTTTCCCATTGCCCTGGGATCACCTGAACCTCAGGGTACAGCACCGGAGCTGCAGACTCTGCCGTATCAGTCCGGGCCTCTGGGCGTCCGCAGTTATTGCAGGACCCCCCAACCAGCGTCCCGTTGCATGTAGCACAGGTAGTGGTGGAGTTGTCTGCCTTAGCAGTACTCTTCTTTGCTGGGGACATGCCGACAGCAGAGGAGAAAAATAAGCCAAGCAGGAAACCGGAACACCGGCGGCTTACCGACCGCTTCAATGCGGTGGAGGGGAGCGATGTGTGTGTGGCCTCCGCGAGGGTAATGACCGGACTCTCCTGGGAGCGCAGTAGTGCACTCATTCAGACCCAGCAGGGAAGTGAGGAGAAAATGGCCGCCGCCAGACCAGTCGTGGGCGGCGCCACAAACACGGGGAAGCACACACACACCACCCACATCTCATGGGCTGCTCCCCATCTCTCCAAGCAGCCAGCTCAGAAATCTGGTGCTGGAGCCCGCAGCGCGGGAGATATAGTATCAACACTATACCCAGGGCTTCAGACAAACTCTGTAGCCCGCAGCCGCAGCCCCTGTGACACACAGGGCGGTCAGCTATGGTGACCCCAGCACAGGATACACCGCCAAAACCGCGGACCCGAGGGTTGCGCGCGGTCTGAGTGTCACAACACATTAGTGTCAGACACTACCCCCAGGCACACCGGAGACACACAGGGTACCTCAGTGCCGGTCCGGTCTGTAAGCACCATATAATGGGAGGCCTCGACGGGGGTTCAGCACCAGTCCGGTCTGTAAGCACCATTAGGGAGGCCTCGGACTGGGCTGGCTCCAGTCCGGTCTGTAAGCACCGTTTAGGGAGGCCTCGGACGGAGCGGAGCTGTGCAAGGCTCCTGTCTCCCACTTCCCAGAGCCCCAGGGGGGATGGGAAGGAGCGCGGCAGCGTACCGGGAGAACACAACGTGTCCAGGCTCAGAGCCCTCCGGTAACTCAACCTGTGTGTTCCCCAGGGGTGAACAGGGAGACTGCCGGAGGTCCCCGACCGGGACCTACCTTGTCTTCAGACGCCATCACGTAAGCTGTGAGAATGCTGTGATGTGCAAGCAAAGCGTGTGATACCTCCGAGCACACTAAGTTTAAAACTGAGGATATTCCCTGCGGTAGGGGTTTATAAGCGGAGGGGGCGGTGTCTACAAACTTGTAGTACCTAGTGTGGCCTCCGGAGGGCAGTGCCCTAAACCCCATTGTCTGGGTCTCCCATTATGATGATCAGAAAATGACAGAGTCCGTCGACTCGGCCCAGTGGGGAATGTGTTCCACCTCGTGTAGCGCCGCTTTGCTGTGAGAGCAGCCTTGGCGATTGATGTATGCCACCGCCGTGGGATTGTCCGATTGGACTTGGATATGATGGTTAGCTAGGAGATTGTGAAAAGACTTGAGGGCTAGAGCTATGGCACGAATCTCCAGCAGATTGATCACTTAGCCCAATTTCTGTGTGGACCAGCGGCCATGGGCAGTATGATGTCGGTATACTGCCCCCCAACTGGGAGAAAAGACCAACTTCTGGAGAGGGATGAGGGACGAATCCACCAGAGAAGAGCTCGCCTGAGTGAGGGTGTCTGGTAGAAGGTCCTGTCCAGAGAGAAAGGACTCCTGTCCCAGACCGTCAGGAGGGCCAGCTGCAGTGGGCGAAGGTGAAACTGGGTGAATGGAACAGCTTTCCTCGTTGCCATCATCTTGCCTAGGACCCTCATTCCGAAACGAATAGAGTGTGGGACGGGGCGGAGGAGAGTGCACATTCACCGTCGCAGTGCTCGCGCCTTGTTCCGAGGGAGGAACACCGAGCCTCGGTATGTATTGAAAGTCATGCCCAGCAATGTGATTGACTGTGCAGGAGTCAGTGAAGACTTTGTCAGGTTCACCAACCAACCTAATCGCGACAGTGTCCACGGTTATCTGGACACTTTCCCTGCACACCGGGAAGGTGGGTGCTTTGATTAGGAAGTCGTCCAGATAAGGCAAGACAACTACTCCCCTGGAATGAAGGATACTCATGGCAGCTGCCATGACCTTTGTGAATACCCTTGGAGCAGTAGCAAGACCGAAGGGCAAGGCTACAAATTGGAAGTGGTGATCACAGACCGCGAAACGCAGAAACAGTTGTTGAGTCTGAGCAATAAGTACATGAAGTTATGAGTCTCTTACGTCTATAGAGGCTAGGAATTCCCCTTCCTCCATAGATGCAATGATGGAGAAAAGGGACTCCATCCTTAAACAACGAATGCGTACATATTTGTTTAGGTGTTTGAGCTCCAGGATGGGGAGCACAGACCCATCTTTTTTGGGGACCACGAAGAGGTTTGAGTAAAAACCTCTGAAGCACTCGGAGTCCGGAACGTGTACGATGATCCCCGCCTGTTGAAGCGAGTGGATTGCATGGAAGAAGGCGCGACTTTCTTTTGGTGACTTTGGAGGGTTGGATTGAAAGAAGCGGTTTGGTGGGCGGGAGGTAATTTCTATGTAGTAACCGGAAGATATGAGGTCTTTTACCCATCTGTGGCGCATAGCCAGACATGACTGAAAAGATGTAGACGGCCACCCACGATGGGAGTGTCTTCCGGGGAGAAGTGGGAGTCATGTAGAGCAGTGGTCCCAACCTTTTTTCCATCGGGGACCGGCTTCATGCAAGACCATTTTTCTGAGGCCCGGCGGGGGGTGGGACAATGGCATAGGGGTGGGGCTTTGGTCATACAGGGCGGGGCTATGGAGGATTGGAGCTTAGTACCCTGTTTCCCCGAAAGATGTGTTATGTCCTATTTTCAGGGGATATCTTATTTTTCCATCCCCTTGCAGCCCCCAATATGGTTTCCCCATCGTCCCCTTGCAGTCCCCATCATCCCCTTGCAGCGCACAATATCCACATCATCCCCTTGCAGCCCCCAATACCATATCCCCATCATAATCCCCTTGCAACCCCCACCATCCTCCTCCAGCCCCCACCGTCGTCCTCCTCTTGCAGCCCCCACCATCCTCCTCCTCTTGCAGCCCCCACCGTCCTCCTCCTCTTGCAGCCCCCACCGTCCTCCTCCTCTTGCAGCCCCCACCGCACTCCTACTCTTGCAGCCCCTACCGCCCTCCTACTCTTGCAGCCCCCCACCGCCCTCCTACTCTTCCAGCCCCCACAGTCCTCCTACTCTTGCAGCCCCCACCGTCCTCCTACTATTGCAGCCCCCACCATCCTCCTCCTCCTCCTCATGCAGCCTCCACCGTCCTTCTCCTCCACATGCAGCCTCCACCGTCCTCCTCTTGCAGCCCCCACCATCATCCTCCTCTTGCAGCCCTCACCGTCCTCCTACTCTTGTAGCCCCCACCGTCCTCCTACTCTTGCAGCCCCCACCGTCGTCCTCATGCAACCTCCACCGTCATCCTCCTCCTCATGCAGCCTCCACCGTCATCCTCCTCTTGCAGCCCCCACCGTCATCCTCATCTTGCAGCCCCACCCTCATCCTCATTGCAGCCCCACCGTCATCCTCATCTTGCAGCCCCCACCGTCCTCCTCATCTTGCAGCCCCCACTGTCCTCCTAATCTTGCAGCCCCACCGTCCTCCTACTCCTCATGCAAGCCTCCACCGTCCCTCCTCCTCTTACAGCCTCCACCGTCCTTCTCCTCCTCATGCAGCTTCTACCGTCCTCCTCTTCCAGCCCTCACCGTCCTCCTACTCTTGCAGCCCCCACCGTCCTCCTACTCTTGCAGCCCCCACCGTCCTCCTACTCTTGCAGCCCCTCCCCTATGAAGTCTGCACACAGAGCTGCCAGCCACACAGCCTTACAAGGTGAGATTTTCCTGTGCTCTCCCGCGCCCTGCCCAGAGGTATGGTTAACATAGCAGCTAGGGACAGAGTTAGGACTGTCTCTACCAGGGCCCACCGTGAAGTTGGTGAGGCAGCTTACTGTACATTTTTTGCAAAAACGTATAAACCAAAAGGCCCCGTTTTTTGTCACGGCACTTGCTATTTATTTTTACAGCAGAGCGCCTTTTGTGTGATACTTATATGGTTTTTGCATTGGTTTTTCAGGATACTGGGGGGAAGTCAACCTGTGGGGATTCTGCCCAGTCTTTGGAAAGTGCTGACGCAAAAGGATATCGTGCTTCGATGGGTTTGCGGCCACCAAAGCACTTACCGTATCCAGTTTCTCCCTTTGTTTGGACAAAATTGCCTGGAACTCAGGGTGGTCTGCAATTATTTTTTGCAGCCTTGTGGCCCTTTTGAAGGACACTACATAGTCCAGTGTAGAGGGCGGTATGTCATCAACCTTTAGTGTGTGGTTGACTGCTGATATTAGGGTGTCAATTGAAGCATGATCGTCTGAAGATTCTACTTCAAACTAGTCATCCAGGTCTGGTTCTGAATCGCCATCATGGAGCTCGTAAGATAGGGTATAGCATGGACCCAGATCTCGAGCTAGGGAGGTATGTGAACCTTGGGAAGAAATGGGTGACACATTTCTGTGAAGTCTCTTTCTCATGGCAACTGCTGATGTGGCATGTGATCTACTTTCGTCTGATGGACCCTCCAACGAGGGGTCATCTGCATGACCTCTGCCCTGACAGGCAGTGCTGCTCGTTGGGCGGTACTGCAAGGCTTTTCCATTGACTGGGAAAGGAGTAATGCCCAGTCCGGCGGGTTCGGGGCACTAGATGTTGTATTGGCGGCAGAGGGCTCATGGAACTCTGTGGGGGTGCAGGCCTGGCAATAGGGATCGTGTGGCAACGCGGGAAGGTCCGAATGGCAGGTGACACAGAATAGTAGACCGTATGGGCTTTAGGTTTCTTTGAAACCTTTGAGGTCTGCATGTTAGTGAGGCAAGGGAGCTTGAGGGGGCGCAATATATGGTGAGCGGAGGAGCAGCTAGGTGGAGCTGCAAAAGCAGCCTGCACTATCAATGCTAGAAGTGCAGCCCTGTGCAGGATTGGAGTGCTTGCCTTACCGGAGGGGGATGCAGTGTGATGGTCCTGTGTCCCAAAGAGGCCCACGTGTGTTCCACACTGGAAAGTGAAAAAGTTGTGACCATGCAAGTTTCCACGATGAGAGCGGGAAGCAGGGGAGACGGAGCAGGATGCTGAGGGGCCGGGGTGTGCATGATGCTGGGGGCGTGTCCAAAGCAGTGGGCCGGTTTCGCAGCCCAAATGACGTTATTGGGAGACGTGTTTAGTGCCCGCCCAATAGCATTGCATCACAAAAGGGGTGGGTCAGGGTCGGAGAACAGAGAAGGTCGCAAGCGGGACCTAAAGTTGCAGCTGCGGCCGCAGTGGCACAAAATAGGTACTGCGAGCGGAGGAGAGGACAGAGGTAGCCAGGTGGGAGCCAGGGAAATTAGGGGAGCCCTCCGCCGGAGCTGAGCCTTTGTGTGAGGGCTGGCGCTGGGTTGGAGCGAGCTCACCTTGAGTGGTGTGTGCCAGGTCCATTGTATGTCATCTCAACCCAGGCTGCCTGTATGGGAGACTGGGGAGTGAGCTGACCGCTGCCCAGTGTCTGTGTGCTTGTGCTGTAGCCCGTGGCTAGTGCATAAGCTGCCGGTGTTAGGTTACTCTGCTGCTCTGTGGTCCTGACTGAGAGGCAGGATGGTACAATCTTGCATATCTACAACTCGGCCTCCTATGAGAGAGGCTGAGGAGAACCGGCCATCCATCCGTGATACTGGGAATGCTGAGGGTCTGCGCCAGGTGTGGAAGGGGATATGGGGAGGCGACACTCCTCGTGCCCATCCGTTGGTGGTTGTGGGAAAACAGTGCCCTCAGGGGAACTGTCGCCCAGAAGAAAATCCATTCAAAAATTAGGCGCAGCCCTGATGCATCCAATGTCACAGGAGGGGGTACGTGGAGGCGACATTCCACGTTCCCGCCTGTTGGTGGTTTTGTGAGAGCGATGCCCTTGAGGGTGCAGTTGCCCGTCTAACATCATGATGGTGGAGAAGAATCCATAAAAAATAAGATAAAGGAAAAAAAAAGAGATGTGCCTCCTATGGACACTAAGCTAAAACTGGTGTGGCCTGGTCAAGCCAGGGGGTGTATAATGCAGAGGAGGAGCTAACTTGTTTTCACATTTACTTAGTGTCAGCCTCCTAGGGATAAGCAGCATAACACCCATGGTCCTGTGTCCCGCAATGAGGTGATAGAGAATGAGCAGTATTCCAGTGGCAGCCATGTTGTTCACACTCTGCCATGCCTCACTCCAATCATACAGCTTTTTGCCCCAAGGGCTGGTCAAATCTTCCAGAATATATTAATTAACCTGAGGAAATTGTCAGTTAGCCAGTTGTATAGAGCTTCCTAGGGAATAAAGCTAGGTGACTGCTGAAGCCCAGAGGAACACGGGCAAAGGAAGACCTACTGTGTCTTGGCATAGAAGTGTAGAAAACCAATTTCCCCAGCCTGCAAATTCAATAGGAGAGTCAATCACAGCCTAGACTCCCCGACTACAGAATCATTGTTCCAAATTATGAATGTATTAAATATGTAAGCAATATGCAACCCACTCTGTTGGAATCATGGTGCCCAGCTGCACCCAGCTATCTCTCCCGATATTTTCTAGCACTCCCCGTTCAGCAGATATATAGAATGGAGAGTAGAAGCCAGCTAGAGAACTTGTGTTTGATCTCCAATCGTAGTGCAGTGCCCACTGGGTCCGATGGTACCCAGGCCGTTCCACTAGGACCCCAGGGTGGAATGTTGTGACCCATAACAACTTTTGTACATCTCATATCTCAACTCAAAGGGGTGAGAGCTATAGGCCATCCCAGTGGCAGGGGATGGGTGTGAAACAGGAAAGCTTCCTACAGCATAAAAATGTCCCAGCTCTTCTGCATCTTGGAATTCTTCTGAAGAGGCATAATTACATCAAGCCAGAGTGTCCCCAGGAACCAGGTTGGCCCATGCTGCCCTTGTGGTTCCATCAGCATTAAAGGGAACCTGTCACCTCCTAAAAGCCACCTAACCTATCAATACATATCCCTGCACCTTCCTATTAGCATTATAACCATCCCTCTCTGTGCGAAATGCTTCCTTTCAAAGTTGAAATAAACACGTTGATGCTTGCTCATTAGGATAATGAAGTGGGGACAATATGCAATTGTCCCCAGGGCATGTTGTTTTGCAGCCTCCAGGATCCAGCCTCTCTGTACTGCTTTGCTTGTGCAGGCTCTGCCCCTCCTCCTCTGTCACTCACAGCATGCAAATCATTTGTCCTGCCTTCAGCTCCACATCACAGCAGCACAGACAGAGAGGCTGCAAAACAACACACCCTGGGGACAATTGCATATTGTCCTCACTTCATTAACATCCTAATAAGTATCAAAGTGTTTATTTCAACTTTGAAAGGAAGCATTTAGCACAGAGAGGGATGGTTATAATGCTAATAGGAAGGTGCAGGGACATGTATTGATAGGTTAGGTGGCTTTTAGGAGTTGACAGGTTCCCTTTAAGGTAACTGATCACGTGTCTGTAATTCTGTGTGTATTCCAATTTATCTTTTACTTGCATAACTGTAATATTTGTAATATCCTATAATACCTGTAAATAGATCTAGTGTACCAATAGGGTGATCAAATATATAAATTTAATCTTGAGTTGTCCTTTTTATCTTGATCACGACCCCCCATGGCTATGTGCTCATTTAAAAGCTACCTGGGTTGGTTTCTGACCCAATATAAGCCTGTTCATGGACCAGACTTATATTAAACGAGGAACTGGTGGCAGCAATTAGTACTTGAGGTTATTCGGGACATCTATCAGTGACAGGGAGGCGGTTATTATATGTGTTTCTGGTCGCAGACCAGAAAGCGTATATCACACTCACTAAGGCTGCCTTCACACTGCGGCAGCGTCCGGTCCGGGGCTGTCAGGAGTGACAGCCTGGACTGGAGTTTTGCTGCATAGAATCCTGTCGGGCTGCACGGAGCTGGATCGCGGCGGGTGGTAATTAGCTGCTATCCGGCTGCTGTGTCGCCGGATGTATCCTGCAGAAGTCGGGATTTGTCTGCCGACTCCAAAAACGTTGCATGCACCGGTTTTGGAATCGGCAGACAAATCCCGACTTCTGCAGGATACATCCGGCGAGCTGGCAGCCGGATAGCAGCTAATTACCACCCGCCGCGATCCAGCTCCGTGCAGCCCGATGATATTCTATGCAGAAAAACTCCGCTCCAGGCTGTCACTCCTGACAGCACCGGACCGGACGCTGCCACAGTCTGAAGGCACCCTAAGAGGTGCCTTAATAAACTAGCACTGACAGGCCAGCTGCGGCCCTTCTTTTATCCTCAGGCAGTTCCTTGACTGACCTAAGATTAACAAGGCACTGTAGAGCTGCCAGGTTCGGTGGCCAATTCTCCACAATAACCAATTGAAATCAGTTATTTTAGCTAGACAACAAAGTGGTGTCTGTCCAACTTTTTTGTCAATCGATTGCTGCTGGGTTCGTTCTAATTGATGATTAACGGACACATGAACATAATCTGAAAGATCAGATTGGCTGGATTTCAAGAAATCTGACTCCTTGTCCAGCCAGGACAGAAGTCTGGTAATCATTCATTTCCATCCCTAAATTAGATATGTATAAAAACTTACCAACCCAAGCATCTACAGTTGAAACCAGAAGTTGACATACATATGTGTCTTTTTATATAGTGTATGTTTTTCTCATTATTTGAGATGAAATAGAATAAACGTCTCACATCTTAGGTCAATTAGGATTACCATAATTATAAACATTTGCCAAATACCAGAATAATGAGAGAATGTTTAAGGCATTTAAACTATACATACACTATGCCTTTAACCCCTTCCCGACCCAGGACGCAGCATATGCGTCATCAAAACAAGTTCGTTCCCGACCTTGGACGCATATGCTGCGTCCTGGTGTAATCGCGCTCCTGCAGCTCTAGTGAGAGGTGTCACTGACCTCTCACTGGAGCTGCATGTACAAGAGGACTTGTACTAAAGCCCAGTGGTGGTGGCTTTGCTCCCCCGTGGCTAGGACCGCTTCGAATGGCAGTTTCACTTTCACTAAAAGTGAAACTGCAAAGCGGTATGATTGTAATGTCTCACCAATGAATGGTGAGACATTACAATTCAGCGGCCTGATGCTGCCCATGCTCTCCCCATCCGGAGGGGGGGGGGGCTCCAGATCCCCCCCAAGCACCCCCACCGCCGATCCACATGTCCCCGGATGTCTCCTCTCTCTTGCCGCCGCATCCGCCGATCATCCTCCTCTCCTCCCGGTGGGCGCGCGGTGCTCTCCCCGGCCCCCACCCCACTGATCTCCCCATCACTTTCCCCCTCCAGATCACCCCCCGCCCCTACCCTCCGCCCCCCCATCGCTGATCCGTATGTTCCCCGTTCACCGCTCTGCCCGCCGATCATCATCCTCTCCTTCTGGCGGGTGCGCAGGTGCTATCACGGCTCCTCCGTTCCCGCCGATCTGCCTCCTCGCTGTGGCGCCCCTCCTCCTCTGCTGGACTACTCCGCACCGAGGTGAGTATGAATGAATGGATGGATGGTGCATGCATGTGTGGATGGTGCATGCATGGGTGGATGGTGCATGCATTGGTGCATGGATGATGGGTGCATGGATGGATGGATGGGTGCATGTATTGGGCATGGATGGGTGGGTGCGTGCATGGATGCATGGGTGCGTGCATGGATGGATGGGTGCATGGATGGATGAGTGCATGCATGGGTGCATGGATGGATGGTGCATGCATTGGTGCATGGATGGATGGCGCATGGGTGCATGCATGGATGGTACATGCATGGGTGGATAGTGGATGGGTGCATGCATGGATGGATGAGTGCATGCATGGATGGATGCGTGCATGCATGGGTGTGCATGGATTGTGCATGGATGGATGGTGCATGGATGGATGGATGATACATGGGTGCATGGATGGATGGGTGTGTGCATGGGTGCATGGATGGATGGGTGCTTGGATGGATGGGTGCATGGATGGATGAGTGCATGCATGGGTGCATGGATGGATGGTGCATGCATGGGTGCATGGATGGATGAATGATGAATGGATGGGTGGATGGATGGACGGGTGCATGGGAGTCATGGTGCACTGTACGACAATCATCTGATGTACCGTGCACCATGACTCTGACCCTATAGACTACAACAAGGGATCAGGTATCCTCTTGTAGTCTCTGGGGTCACAGGCATGGTGCACTGTATGGCAATAATCTGCCGTACCGTGCATCACGACTGTGACCTCAGAGACTACAACAAGGGATCAAGTGTCCACTTGTAGTCTCTGGGGTCAGAGTTATAATGCAAGGTACAGCAGATCATTGCCATACAGTGCGCCATGACTGACCCCAGAGACTACAACAAGGGATCAAGTGTCCTCTTGTGGTAGTCACGGGGGTCAGTCATGGTGCACTGTATGGCAATGATCTGCCGTACAGTGCACCATGACTCTGACCCCAGAGACTACAACAAGAGGACACTTGATCCCTTGTTGCAGTCTCTGGATGTAGCAGAGGCGATCGAGCATCGTGGGACCTTCGTTGTGGACTACGTCGGAGGCAATCGAGCATCGTGGGACCTTCGTTGTGGACTACGTCGGATCTTTATAATAAAGATGGAGTCCGAATTTTGTTTGTGTTTTTTTTTCAAATAAAAAGATTTTTCTCTGTGTGTATTTTCTGACTATTTACCAGAGATTCCTAATGGCGGGTCTAACATTGGCCCTATATTATGAATCTCGGGCTTAGTGCCAGCTGCCAATAAAAAGCTGGCATTAACCCCTTTATTACCCAGTTAGCCACCGCCACCAGGGCAACTGGAAGAGCGTGGGTACAGCGCCAGAAAATGGCGCTTCAATGAATGCGCCATTTTCTGGGGCGGCTGCGGGCTGCAATTCGCAGCATGGGGGGCCCAGAACGCTTGGGCCTCTCTATGCTGAGGATTCCAGTCCCCAGCTGCCTAGTTATACCTGGCTGGACCAAAAATATGGCGGAGCCCCACGTCATTTTTTTTTCTAGAATCAGTTCTAGAAATTAAAAAAAAAATAGGCTTCTCTGTATTTTTGGTTCCAGCCAGGTATGACGAGGCAGCTGGGGGCTGGTGGCAGTCCGTAGCTGCCAAGTTGTACCTGGCTGGACCAAAAATATGGCGGAGCCCTATGTCATTTTTTTTCTAGAAATAATTCTAGAAATAAAAAAAAAAAGGCTTCGCTGTATTTTTGGTTCCAGCCAGGTATGACGAGGCAGCTGGGGGCTGGTGGCAGTCCGTAGCTGCCAAGTTGTACCTGGCTGGACCAAAAATATGGCGGAGCCCCATGCCATTTTTTTTTTTACTTCTACCAATAAAATGACAAGGAGCTTTGCCTTATTTTTGGATGCCAGCCAGGTACAACTTGGCAGTTGGGGGGCTGCAATCCTCATCGTGGAGAGACCCAAATGTTGTGGCCCCCCCACGCTGCAAATTGCAACCCACAGCCACCCCAGAAAATAGCACATTAGAGGTGCCATTTTCTGGTGCTGTACCCCAACTCTTCCAGTTGCCCTTGTGCTGGTGGCAATGCTAGTGGCACACAGGGGTTCTCCATACGCGACATGGAGTCCGCTAACAATTCCAATTGTTAGCGGACACCATGTCGCATATGGAGAGCCCCTGTGTGCCTAAACATTGGAGCTCCCCCACAAGTGACCCCATTTTGGAAACTACACCCCCCAAGGAACGTATCTAGATGCATAGTGAGCACTTGAACCCCCAAGTGGTTCACAAATTGATCCATAAAAATAAAAAAGTACTTTTATTTTCCCACAAAAAAATTCTTTTTTCATTTTTACGGATATATTTGTGAAGCACCTGGAGGTTCAAAGTGCTCACTATGCATCTAGATACATTCCTTGGGGGGTCTAGTTTCCAAAATGGGGTCACTTGTGGGGGAGCTCTAATGTTTAGTCACACAGCAGCTCTCCATACGCAACATGGTGTCCGCTAACAATTCCAATTGTTAGCGGACACCATGTCGCGTATGGAGAGCCCCTGTGTGCCTAAACATTGGAGCTCCCCCCACAAGTGACCCCATTTTGGAAACTAGACCCCCCAGGGAACTTATCTAGATGGGTTATGAGCATATTGAACACCCAGGTGCTTCACAAATTAATGAAAAAAAAAATATTTTGTGGAAAAAAAGTACTTTTTCATTTTTACGGATCAATTTGTGAAGCACCTGGGGGTTCAAAGTGCTCACTATACATCTAGATACGTTCCCTGGGGGGTCTAGTTTCCAAAATGGGGTCACTTGTGGGGGAGCTCCAATGTTTAGGCACACAGGGGCTCTCCAAACGCGACATGGTGTCCGTTAACAATTTGAATGGAAATCAGCTCAAATTGTTAGCGGACATCATGTCACGTTTGGAGAGCCCCTGTGTGCCTAAACATTGGAGCTCCCCTATAAGTGACCCCATTTTGGAAACTAGACCCCCCAGGGAACTTATCTAGATGGGTGGTGAGCATTTTGAACACCCCAGTGCTTCACAAATTAATCTGTAAAAATGAAAAAAGAACATTTTTGTGGAAATAAAAGTACTTTTTCATTTTTACGGATGAATTTGTGAAGCACCTGGGGGTTCAAAGTGCTCACAATGCATCTAGATATGTTCCCTGGAGGGTCTAGTTTCCAAAATGGGGTCACTTTTGGAGGAGCTCCTATGTGGAGACGCACAGGGGCTCTCCAAATGCAACATGGTGTCCGCTAACAATTTGAGCTCATTTTGCATTCAAATTGTTAGCGGACACCATGTCGCGTTTGGAGAGCCCCTGTGCGTCTCCACATTGGAGCTCCCCCACAAGTGACCCCATTTTGGAAACTAGACCCCCCAAGGAACATATCTAGATGGGTAGTGATCATATTGAACCCCCAGGTGCTTCACAAATTGATCCATAATAATGAAAAAAGAAATTTTTTGTGGAAAAAAAAGAGAATTTTGTTTACGTACCGTAAATTCTTTTTTCTTTAATCATCAATGGGAGACCCAGACAATGGGGTTTAGGGCACTGCCCTCCGGAGGTCACACTAGGTACTACAAGTTTGTAGACACCGCCCCCTCCGCTTATAAACCCCTACCGCAAGGAACATCCTCAGTTTGGTCCATAAGCTGCGAGGAGACAAAGAAACCACACCCGAAACATCGGGAAAGAAACCGTGCACAGACGGTCCAACAACCCGGAAGAAACTGTCCCAACAGGGAACAGATCAAATGCAAAACATGCAACGGAACAACTGGGTGGGTGCTGGGTCTCCCATTGATGATTAAAGAAAAAAGAATTTACGGTACGTAAACAAAATTCTCTTTTTTCTGGTCATCATAATGGGAGACCCAGACAATGGGGATGTCCTAAAGCAATACCCCAGGGCGGAAAGAGTTCCTCAAAGACGGATAACACATGGTCCCCCTCAAAGGTGGGCAACCGCCGCCTGGAGGACCCGCCTGCCCAAACTTGCATCCGCAGAGGCATGGGCATGCACCATATAGTGCTTAGAGAAAGTGTGCAGGCTGGACCAGGTGGCTGCCTGACACACCTGTAGAGCAGAAGCTCGATGTCGCAAAGCCCAGGAGGCACCGACAGCTCTGGTAGAGTGAGCTTTCAATCCCACCGGGAGAGGCAAACCGGAAGACCGGTAGGCCTCCTGAATGGGAGCCTTGATCCATCTGGCCAAGGTTGACTTTGATGCCGCGGACCCCTTACAGCGACCTGTCGTCAGGACAAATAAGGAATCCGAATTCCGGAAAGAGGCAGTTGTGGACACATAAATGCGTACAGCCCTCACGAGATCCAGAGTATGGAGATCGCGCTCGACCTGATGAACGGGAGCGGGGCAAAATGATGGGAGAACAATCTCCTGGTTCAGGTGAAAAGTGGAAACCACCTTTGGCAAGAATTCTGGCCGCGGGCGTAACACCACCTTGTCTTGGTGAACCACCAGAAAGGGTGACCTGCACGATAGTGCAGCCAATTCTGAGACCCTTCTCAGAGATGTAATCGCCACCAGAAAGACCACCTTCTGGGACAGACGAGACAGAGAAATGTCTCTCAGCGGCTCAAACGGCGGTTTCTGCAGAGCCGCCAGGACCATGTTAAGGTCCCAAGGGTCCAGTGGTCGCCTGTAGGGCGGGACCACCCGAGAGACTCCCTGGAGAAACTGACGGACCTTGGGAAGGAGCGCCAAGCGCTTGTCAAACAGCACTGAAAGAGCTGATACTTGACCCTTCAAAGAGCCTAGGGATAACCCCAATTCCAACCCCGACTGAAGGAAAGCCAACAATGTCGGAATGGACAAGGGCCACGGGGAGCGACCACCCGAGGCACACCAGGTGAAGAAAATCTTCCACGTTCTGTGGTACATCTTCCTGGAAACAGGCTTCCTAGCCCGAGTCATGGTGGCAACAACCGTAGGAGAGAAGCCCCTGGACGTCAGCAGCCAGGCCTCAAGAGCCATGCAGTCAATCTGAGGGCCCTGGAATTGAGGTGGAAGAATGGGCCTTGTGCGAGCAGATCTGCACGTTCTGGAAGAGCCCACCGGAGTCCGCCTGACAGTTGCCACAGGTCCGGATACCAGGACCTCCTGGGCCAATCTGGAGCCACTAGAATGGCTACCCTGCACTCCGACCTGATCTTCCACAGAACCCTGGGAATCAGAGCTAGAGGCGGGAACACATACGGAAGATGGAATCTGGACCAACTCAGGATCAGGGCATCTGCCCCCAGAGACTGAGGATCCCATGATCTCGCCATGTATTGCGGCAGCTGATGATTCAGCCGCGAGGCCATCAGATCCACGTCCGGAGTGCCCCATCTGCTGCAGATGTCCTGGAAGACGTCTGGATGAAGAGACCACTCTCCGGCGTCCATCCCCTGCCGGCTCAGGTAGTCGGCCTCCCAGTTCTCGACCCCTGGGATGTGAACTGCGGAGATCAGGCAGTCGTTGTCCTCCACCCAAGATAGAATGCGGTGGACTTCGGCGAGGGCCTGAGCACTTCTGGTCCCTCCCTGATGATTTATATAGGCGACGGCCGTCGCATTGTCGGACTGAACCCGAATGGGCTGTCCTGACAGGAACTTCTGAAACGCTAGGAGCGCCAGATAGACCGCCTTGATCTCCAGCACGTTGATCTGCCACGCCGACTCCGACGGAGTCCAGAGGCCTTGAGCCCTGTGGTGTAAGAACACCGCACCCCAGCCCGTCAGACTGGCGTCGGTGGTCACCACTAACCATGCCGGTTTGAGGAAGGACCGGCCCCGTGACAAATGACGTGGCTGGAGCCACCACTGCAGGGAATCCCTGGTCGGTTGTGAAAGTGTCACCAGCCGATTCAGAGAGATCGTCCTCTTGTCCCATCTGCAAAGAATCTCCAGCTGGAGAGGACGGAGGCGAAACTGCGCAAAAGGTACTGCCTCTATTGCAGCTACCATGCGCCCCACCAGCTTCATCAAGATCCGTAGGGATGATTGTGGTGACAGGAGGATTGCTTGCACTCCTGATTGGATCGCCATCTGTTTGACTCGTGGCAGAGACACTAGGGCCGAGTCCGTGTGGAAGTCCATGCCCAGATATGTCAGTGACTGGGTCGGAACCAGGGTCGACTTCTGGATATTGATAAGCCACCCGAACTGTTCCAGAGACTTCATGGTTACCTCCAGGCTTTGCCGACAAAGGTGTTCTGATGGAGCCCTGACCAGCAGGTCGTCCAGAGAGGGTATTACGGCGTGCCCCTGCACGTGCAGGAGAGCCATCATGGAGGCCATCACTTTTGTGAACACCCGCGGTGCCGAGGCCAACCCGAACGGCAGCGCCACAAATTGGAAGTGTTCTTCCCCCACTGCAAATCTCAACCAGCGCTGATGAGCCGGTGCAATGGGCACGTGAAGGTAAGCGTCTCGAATATCTATGGACGCTAGGAAGTCCCCCTGTGACACAGCTGCGATCACGGATCGCAGTGATTCCATACGGAACTTCCGAACCAACACGTGACGGTTGAACAACTTTAGGTCCAGAACCGGGCGGAAGGATCCGTCCTTCTTTGGGACAATGAAGAGGTTGGAGTAAAAACCCCGAAACCTCTCCCCGGAAGGCACCGGGACCACCACTCCGTCCCTGCGGAGACCCTCCAACACCAGGTGAAAAGCCTGAGCCTTTTCTGGGGATGGGCCCGACCGATGGAATCGGGGTATCGGCTTTGACGTCAGCTCTATCCTGTAACCTCGCGAGACCACGTCTCGAACCCACTGATCTTGAACGTGAAGTAGCCACCTGTCCTGAAAACGAGACAGGCGACCCCCCACCTGTGGGGAGGCAGGAAGGGAGAGCGAGTCATGTAGAGGCGGGTTTGGGGGCGGCAGCCGCTGCCCCCGTCGGCTTCTTTGGACGACTCTTAGAGCGCCACTGAGAAGCGGGCTTGCCCCCTCGGTCCGTGCGAGCGGACGGTGCTGATGACTGTGAGCTGGAACGAAAGGACCACTGCTTTGGGTTCCTCTTAACGGAATACCGTGGCTTAGGCTTATTCTGCGGGATCTTAGACTCAGCAGAATCCTTTATCAGCTTGTCCAGTTCGGTACCAAAAAGCCTGTCACCAGAGAAAGGAAGATTCTGCAAAATCTTCTTAGATGTGGCATCTGAGTCCCAAAGACGCAGCCACAACAACCTGCGAATCGCAATAGCGTTGGCCGAAGCCACAGCTGAGCGAGTGGCAGTCTCCAAAGTCGCCGTCTTGGCGTAGTCCGCATAGGCCCTTGCCCTTTCGGTAAGCGCCAGGACCTCTGGACTGGACCTTGCCAGGTCAGTGATACCATCCAAGCAAGTAGTAATCGCTTGTAAGGTCCAGACTGTGGCAAAATTAGGGGCAAATGAAGACCCCACAGCCTCATAGGAAGACTTGGCGAGTTGCTCGACCTGTCTATCAGTCGCATCCTTCAGCGAGGAGCTATCAGAGGCAGAGAAAAGGGAGCGTGCAGCAATCCTGGTCATGGAAGCGTCCACCTTTGGGGACTGCGACCACTCCTGTAGCACCTCCTGGGGGAAGGGGAAGCGATTGTCCTTAGGTTTGCGGACATAACGCCGCCCAGGATGTAACCTGGGAGCTCTAACCACCCTTCCAAAGTTAGTGTGGTCCATGAAGGAGCCACTTGGTCTAGCCTCCGGCCGCAGCCATTGATAGACCTCCTTCGGGTGTACAGTCACCTCCTCAGGGGGTGTCACGAGACGTAAGGTCTCGTTAATAGAGGACACCAAATCCTCCACCCCGTCTGGTGGTTCAGACACAGACACAGACCCGAGAGTCGAACCCCCATCATCTTCCTCACCATCAGAGGACCGCTCCTCCTCAGAGAGAGCCTGGAGCTCGGGTGAATCCTCACGACGAGCCCGCTTAAGGGGTCTCACAGCAGAAGAGGGAGACACCCGGGGGTAACTGGAAGGAGTAGCTGGGCTTTCCAGCCTCCTATTGAGTGCCTCCAGGGACTGCGACATGGAGGACAGCTGGGACAACAGAGATTCATTGATCTTATTTTGAGTTTCCCATGGCCCTGGGATCACCTGAACCTCAGGGTACAGCACCGGAGCTGCTGTCTCAGCAGTGTCAGTCCGGGCCTCTGGGCGTCCGCAGTTATTGCAGGACCCCTCCACCAGAGTCCCATTGCATGTAGCACAGGTAATGGTGGCATCTGCCGCCTTAGCAGCACGCTTCCTAACTGAGGACATCGCCACAGCAGGGGAAAATAAGCCAAATTGTGCAGACAAAACCGGGAATCCCGGTGGCTTACCGACCGCAGCGAAGCGGTAGGAGGAAGCGGTGTGTGTGTGTGACCTCCGCGAGAGTTTCCGGTCTCCTCTGGAGTGCAGACGCACGCTGCATACAGATCCCAGCCGGGAGTGAGGGTAAAGATGGCCGCCGACAGTGAAACCGTGGGCGGCGCCGAAAACACGCGGGAAGCACACACACACGCCCATCGATGACGTCACCGCACGGGCTGCTTCCTATCCTCCAAGCAGCCTCAGCATTAAGGCGCCAGAGCCCGCAGCGCGGGAAATAGTGTGGAGTACAACACACAGACTGCATGCACCAATACACATCTGCAGCCTACAGCCTCAGCCCCTGCGACACACAGGGCGGTCAGCCAGGGTGACCCCAGCACGGGGTACACCTCCAGATCCGCGGACTCAAGAGTAACGCGCGGTCTGAGTGTCAGGACACATAAAGTGACAGACACTACCCCCAGGCACACAGGAGACACAGAGTGCCTCAGTGCCGGTCCGGTCTGTAAGCACCATTTAGGGAGGCCTCGGACGGGGGTTCAGTACCAGTCCGGAGTGTAAGCACCATTTAGGGAGGCCTCGGACTGGGCTGGCTCCAGTCCGGTCTGTAAGCACCATTTAGGGAGGCCTCGGACGGAGCAGAGCTGTGCAAGGCTCCCATCTCCCACTCTCCAGAGCCCCCCAGAGAGGGATGGAAAGGAGCGCAACAGCGTACCGGGAGAACACAAGGTGTCCAGGCTCTAGGCCCTCCGGTACCTCCACCAGCGTGTTCCACAAGGGTGAGCGGGGAGGCTGTCGCAGGTCCCGACCGGAACCATTTTACCTTGTCTTCAGACGCCATCACGTAAGTTGTGAGAATGCAGTGAAGTGCAAGCAAAGTGTGATCCTCCGAGCACACTAAGTTTAAAACTGAGGATGTTCCCTGCGGTAGGGGTTTATAAGCGGAGGGGGCGGTGTCTACCAACTTGTAGTACCTAGTGTGACCTCCGGAGGGCAGTGCCCTAAACCCCATTGTCTGGGTCTCCCATTATGATGACCAGAAAAAAGTGCTTTTTCATTTTTATGGATGAATTTGTGAAGCACCTTGGGGTTCAAAGTGCTCACTATGCATCTAGATATGTTCCTTGGGGGTCTAGTTTCCAAAATGGGGTCACTTGTGGGGGAGCCCCAATGTTTAGGCACACAGGGGCTCACTAAACACAACATGGTTACAGCTAACAATTTGAGCTGATTTTTATTCAAATTGTTAGCGGACACCTGTCGCGTATGGATAGCCCCTGTGTGCCTAAACATTGGAGCTCCCCCACAAGTGACCCCATTTTGGAAACTAGACCCCCCAGGGAACATATCTAGATGGGTAGTGAGCATATTGAACCCCCAGGTGCTTTACAAATTGATCTGTGAAAATGAAATAGTACTTTTTTTTTCACAAAAATTTTCTTTTAGCCTAAATTTTTTCGTTTTCACATGGCAACAGCATAAAATTCATCCTAAAATTTGTTGGGCAATTTCTCCTGAGTACACCGATACCTCATATGTGGTCATAAACACAGCAGGGGTCAGAAGGGAAGGAGCGCATTTTTACTTTTTGAATGTAAAATTAGCTCCAAAATTCAAATTGCGCTCCTTCACTTCTGAGCCCTGCCGTGCGCCCAAACAGTGGTTTTTGACCACATATGAGGCATCGATGTACTCGGGAGAATTTGCACAACACATTTTAAGATCCATTTTATCCTGTTGCCCATGTGAAAATGAAAGAATTGAGGCTAAAAGAACATTTTTGATTAAAAAATTAAAATATCCATTTTTTGTTTCCACTTTGCTTTAGTTCCTGTGAAGCACCTGAAGGGTCAATAATCTTCTTGAATGTAGTTTTGAGTAGCTTGAGGGGTGCAGTTTTTGGAATGGTGTCACTTTTGGGTGATTTCTGTCATGTACACCCCTCAAAAGGACTTCAAATGTGATGTGGTCACTAAAAAAAATGGTTTTGTAAATTTTGGTTGAAAAATGAATAATTGCTGATGAACTTTGAACCCTTATAACGTCCTAACAAAAAAATATTTTTTTTCCAAAATTGTGCTGATGTGAAGTAGACATGTGGGAAATATTATTTAATAACTTTTTTCTGTCACATCTCTCTTGTTTATCAGAAAAAAAAATAAAAAATGTGAAAATTGTGAAATTTTCAAAATTTTTGCCATATTTTTAATTTTTTCACAAAAATTATCGACTTAAATTTAATACTAGCATGAAGCCCAATATGTCACGAAAAAACAATCTCAGAATCGCTAGGATCGGTTGAAGCGTTCCCGAGTTATAACCTCATAAAGGGACACTGGTCAGAATTGCAAAAAAGGCCAAGGTCTTTAGGGTCAAAATAGGCTGGGTCCTGAAGGGTTAAACAATTTGGAATGGCAAGTCTGGTTTATCCTTGGGTGCAATTTACAGATACCTGAAGGTGCCTTGTTCATCTGTACAAACAAATATACAAAATACAAACAATTTGGGAATGTTCAGCCATCATACAGCTCTGGAAGGAGACGGGTTCTGTGTCCCAGAGATGAATGTGCTTTGGTCCGACATGTGCATATCAACCCACGAACAAAGGCAAAAAAAAGACCTTGTGAAGATCTTGGCGAAAGCTGGTAAAATTGTGTCATTATCCAGGGAAACGAGTACTGTATCAACATGGGGTGAAAGGCAACCCTTCCATAAAGGAACAAAGACATCTTTGGAGACATGTCCCATGGCCTGAAACTAAAATTGAACTCTTGGGCCATAATAACCATTGTTACGTTTGCAGGAAAAAAGGGAGAAGCTTGGAAGCCTAAGTACAACATCCCAACAGTGAAACACGGGGGTGGCAACATCATGTTGTGGGGTTGTTTTGGTGCAGGAGAGACTGGTACACTTCACAAAATAGATGGCATCATGAGGAAAGAAAAATATGTGGCAATATTGAAGCAACATCTTAAGACATTAGCCAGGAAGTTAAAACTTGAGCAGATATGGGCCTTCCAAATGGACAATGACCTGAAGCATACTGCCAAACTGGTTAAAAAGTGGCTTAAGGATAACAAAGTCAATGTTTTGCAGTGGCCATCACAAAGCCCGGATCTTAATCCTCTTGACAATCCATGGGCAAAATCTGAAAAGGCAAGTGAGCAAGGCGACCTACAAACATGGCTCAGTTACACCACTTCTGTCAGGAGAAACGGCCATAATTCCTACCAACTATTGCGAGTAGCTTCTGGAAGGATATCCAAAACCTTTGACCCAAGTCATACAGTTTAAGGACAATGGTACCAAATACTAATGAAATACATGTAAACTTGAGACTTAGCAGAATGTAATAAAAATGCCTTAAAACATTCCCTCGCTCATTATTCTGGCATTTGGCAAATATGGCAATCCTAAATGACCTAAACGTGGGAACTGGGTATAGTACCACCTTATCTAGACAGAAGGAAAGGGATGGCTCTCTGAGATAAAGTGGCACCAATGTGGAAAACTCGTCTGACGGTTGTTATCGCCAATAGGAGATGACTTTCCAATGCAGGAAAAGGAGAGGGAGAGAGACCCTGTAAGAGGCTCCAAAATTGTTGGGAGAAGTGCATTAGGGAGCAAATTAAGGTTCCCTGGGTGTATCTGTCTTTGGTAAGGAGGGACCAGCCGAGAGACTCCTTAGAAGAAAAAAACCAAGCTTGAGGGCACAATGCAATCCTGCAGTGGGAAAGGCCGAAAGAGCAGAGACTTGTTCTTTGAGAGAATCAGGACCAACCTTGAAACCAGTCCTGTCTGGAGAAAAAATTCAAGACCCTAGGAATAGACGTAGGAAGAGGGGAGTGACTCCCGTCCTTGCACCATGAAAGAAAATATTTTCCGGGTACAAAGGTAAATCCGAGTTGAGGTCGAGTTTGGGGATCTGAACATGGCGCTGATGACATCCAGAGGGAACCTCTTTTGTAATGGGTAATGCCATGTAAAAAGAAAATTTTGTTTACGTACCGTAAATTCTTTTTTCTTGAATCATCAATGGGAGACCCAGACAATGGGGTTTAGGGCACTGCCCTCCGGAGGCCACACTAGGTACTACAAGCTTGTAGTAACCGCCCCCTCCGCTTATAAACCCCTACCGCAGGAGATATCCTCAGTTTGGTCCATAAGCTGCGAGGAGACAACCACACCCGAACCATCGGGAAAAACCGTGTACTGACGGTCTAACAACCCGTAAAAACAACACTGTCCCAACAGGGTACAGTCCATGGAAAAAAACATCCAACGGAACAACTGGGTGGGTGCTGGGTCTCCCATTGATGATTCAAGAAAAAAGAATTTACGGTACGTAAACAAAATTCTCTTTTTTCTGATCATCATAATGGGAGACCCAGACAATGGGATGTCCTAAAGTAAACCCCAGGGCGGGAAAAGTTCCTCACAAAATGTTTAAAGATGCGGTCCCCCTTAAAGGTGGGCCACCGCCGCCTGGAGGACCCGCCTGCCCAAACTTGCATCCGCAGAGGCATGGGCATGCACCATATAGTGCTTAGAGAAAGTGTGCAGGCTGGACCACGTGGCCGCTGACACACCTGCAGAGCAGAGGCACGATGTCGCAAAGCCCAGGAAGCACCAACGGCTCTGGTCGAATGTGCCTTCAAGCCCACCGGGAGAGGCAGACCCGTAGAACGGTAGGCCTCTTGAATGGGCGCCTTGATCCATCTGGCCAACGTCGATTTTGACGCCGCGGACCCCTTACAGCGACCCGCCGTAAGGATGAACAAAGAGTCCGAACTCCGGAAGGAGGCCGTCCTGGACACATAAATGCGTACAGCCCTCACGAGATCCAGAGTGTGAAGGTCGCGCTCAACCTGATGAACAGGAGCGGGACAAAATGATGGGAGAACAATCTCTTGGTTCAAGTGAAAAGCGGAAACCACCTTCGGCAAGAATTCTGCTCTCGGGCGCAACACCACCTTGTCCTGGTGGACAACCAGGAAGGGTGACTTGCACGACAGTGCAGCCAATTCTGAAACACGTCTCAGAGATGTAATTGCTACCAGAAAGACCACCTTCTGGGACAGACGAGAGAGGGACACATCCCTCAGTGGCTCAAACGGCGGTTTCTGCAGGGCCGTCAGAACCATGTTAAGGTCCCAGGGGTCCAGTGGACGCCTGTATGGCGGGACCACCCGGGACACACCCTGCAGAAATTGACGGACCTTCGGAAGGAGCGCCAAGCGCCTGTCAAACAGCACTGAAAGCGCTGAAACCTGTCCCTTCAGGGAGCTGAGGGATAACCCCAACTCCAAACCCGACTGTAGGAAACGCAACAGAGTCGGAATTGACAAGGGCCACGGTGAACGTCCGCCAGAAGCACACCAGGCGAAAAAGATTTTCCACGTTCTGTGGTATATTCTCCGTGATACGGGCTTTCTAGCCCGATTCATAGTGGCAACCACAGTAGGAGAGAACCCCCTGGATGTCAGAAGCCAGGCCTCAAGAGCCATGCAGTCAATCTGAGGGCCCTGGAATTGAGGTGGAAGAAAGGGCCTTGCGCGAGAAGATCTGCGCGGTCTGGAAGAGCCCACCGGTTCCCGCCGGACAGTTGCCACAGATCCGGATACCAGGACCTCCTGGGCCAGTCCGGCGCCACCAGAATGGCTTCGCGGCACTCCGTCCTGATCTTCCACAGAACCTTGGGAATCAGTGCCAGAGGAGGGAACACATATGGAAGTTGGAAAGCGGACCAACACAGGATCAGGGCATCCGCCCCCAGAGACTGAGGGTCCCACGATCTTGCCATGTAGTGAGGCACCTGATGATTCAGCCGTGAGGCCATCAGGTCCACGTCCGGGATACCCCATCTGCTGCAGATGTCCCGGAAGACGTCCGGATGCAGAGACCACTCTCCTGCGCCCATCCCCTGCCGGCTCAGGTAATCGGCCTCCCAGTTCTCGACCCCTGGGATGTGAACTGCGGAGATCAAGCAGTCGTTGTCCTCCACCCAGGATAGAATGCGGTGGACTTCGGCTAGGGCCTGAGCACTCCTGGTCCCTCCCTGATGGTTTATATAGGCGACGGCCGTCGCATTGTCGGACTGAACCCGAATAGGCTGTCCTGACAGGAAGGTCTGAAAAGCTAGGAGTGCCAGATAGACCGCCCTGATCTCCAGCACGTTGATCTGCAACGCCGACTCTGACTGCGTCCAGAGGCCTTGAGCCCTGTGGTGTAAGAACACCGCACCCCAGCCCTTGAGACTGGCGTCGGTGGTCACCACTAGCCATGACGGTTTGAGGAAAGACCGGCCCCGTGACAAGTGACACGGCTGAAGCCACCACTGTAGGGAATCCCTGGTCGGTTGTGAAAGAACCACCAGCTGATTCAGAGAGGCCGTCCTCTTGTCCCACCTGCGTAGAATTTCCAGCTGGAGCGGACGGAGGCGAAACTGCGCGAAAGGCACCGCCTCTATCGCTGCCACCATGCGCCCCACCAGCTTCATCAAAACCCGTAGAGATGAGTGTGGTGACAGGAGGAGATCTTGCACTCCTGATTGGATGGCCAGCTGTTTTGCTCGCGGCAGAGACACCAGAGCTGAGTCCGTGTGGAAGTCCATGCCCAGATATGTCAGTGACTGGGCCGGAACCAGGGTTGACTTCTGGATATTGAGAAGCCACCCAAACTGCTCCAAAGACTGCATGGTCACCTCCAGGCTCTTCCGACGGAGCCCTGACCAGCAGGTCGTCCAGATAGGGAATGACGGCATGTCCCTGCACATGTAGGAGAGCCATCATTGACGCCATCACTTTTGTGAACACCCGCGGTGCCGAGGCTAACCCGAAAGGCAGCGCCACGAATTGGAAGTGTTCGTCCCCCACTGCGAATCGCAACCAGCGCTGGTGAGCCTGTGCAATGGGCACGTGAAGGTAAGCGTCTCGGATATCTATGGACGCTAGGAAGTCTCCCTGTGACACAGCCGCGATCACAGAGCGCAGGGATTCCATACGGAACTTCCGAACCAACACGTGACGGTTGAACAACTTGAGGTCCAAAACCGGGCGAAAAGAGCCGTCCTTCTTCGGTACAATGAAGAGGTTGGAGTAAAAACCCCGGAACCTCTCCCCGGAAGGCACTGGGACCACTACTCCGTCTCTGCGGAGTCCCTCCAACACCCGATAAAAGGCCTGCGCCTTTTCTGGGGATGGGACAGACCGATGGAATCGGTGCGCCGGCCGCGACGTCAGCTCTATCCTGAAACCGCGCGAGACTACGTCTCGGACCCACTGATCTTGAACGTGGAGTAACCATCTGTCCTGAAATCGTGACAGGCGGCCCCCCACTTGTGGGGCGGCAGGACAAGAGAGCGAGTCATGCGGAAGCGGGTTTGGGGGTGGCAGCTGCTGCCCCCGTCGGCTTCTTCTGGCGACCCTTGGGGCGCCACTGAGTAGAGGGCTTGCCCCCTCTGTCCGCGCGAGCGGACGATGCTGCTGATTGCGAGCTGGAACGAAAGGACCACTGTTTAGGGTTCCTTTTAACCGTATACCGTGGCTTAGGCTTATTCTGTGGGATCTTAGACTCCGCAGAATCCTTTATCAGTTTATCCAGCTCAGTTCCAAACAGCCTGTCACAAGAGAAAGGAAGACTTTGCAAAATCTTCTTTGACGTGGCATCTGAGTCCCATAGACGCAGCCACAACAACCTGCGGATCGCTATAGCATTGGCCGAAGCCACAGCAGAGCGACTGGCAGTCTCCAAGGTCGCTGTCCTGGCGTAATCCGCATAGGCTCTTGCTCTATCGATAAGCGCCAGGACCTCTGAATTGGACCCCGCCAGGTCAGTGATACCATCCAAACAGGCGGTGATCGCCTGCAGGGTCCAGACCGTGGCAAAATTAGGGGCAAATGAAGACCCCACAGCCTCATAAGAAGACTTGGCGAGTTGTTCGACCTGTCTATCCATTGCGTCCTTCAATGAGGAGCTATCAGAGGCAGAGAAAAGGGAGCGTGCAGCAATCCTGGTCATGGAAGCGTCCACCTTTGGGGACTGCGACCACTCCTGAAGCACCTCCTGAGGGAAGGGGAAACGAGTGTCCTTAGCTTTGCGGACATAACGCCGCCCAGGATGAATCCTGGGAGCTCTGACCACCCTTCCAAAATTAGTGTGGTCCATAAAGGAGCCACATGGTCGAGCCTCCGGCTGCAACCATTGATACACCTCCTTCGGGTGGAGTTCCACCTCCTCAGGGGGTGCCACGAGATGCAGAGTCTGTTGATGGAGGATACCAGATCTTCCACCCCGTCTGGTGATTCGGACACCGACTCAAGTATTGAACCCCCATCATCCTCGTCACCATCAGAGGGACGCTCCTCCTCAGAGAGAGCCTGGATCTCGGGTGAATCATCTCGGCGAGCCCGCTTAAGGGGTCTCGCAGTTGACAAGGGTGACACCCGGGGGTAACTTGAAGGAGCAGCTGGGTTTTCCAGCCCCTCGTTAGTGCCTCCAGGGATTGCGACATGGAGGACAGTTTGGACAACACAGATTCATTAATCTTATTCTGTGTTTCCCATGGCCCTGGGATCACCTGAACCTCAGGGTACAGCACCGGAGCTGCAGTCTCTGCAGTATCAGTCCGGGCATCTGGGCGTCCGCAGTTATTGCAGGACCCCCCAACCAGCGTCCCGTTGCATGTAGCACAGGTAGTGGTGGTACTGGCTGCCTTAGCAGCACTTTTCCTTGCTGAGGACATACCCGCAGCCGGGGAAAATAAGCCAATCAGAAACCGGTACACCGGTGGCTTACCGACCGCTTCGATGCGGTGGAGAAGAGCAGTGTGTGTGTGGCCTCCGCGAGGGATATAACCGGTCTCCCCAGAGATGCAGTAGTGCACTCAATCAATTCCAGTCTGGAAGTGAGGGGAAAATGGCCGCCGCCGGACAAGCTATGGGCGGCGCCTAAAACACGCGGGAAGCACACACACACGCCCAGCGATGACGTCATCCCCTGGGCTGCTCCTCATCTCTCCAGGCAGCCATCTTAGTGATCTGGTGCCGGAGCCCGCAGCGGGAGGTATCGTGACAACACTATACCCCGGGCTGCAGACAAAAACATCCGTAGCCCACAGCCGCAGCCCCTGTGACCCACAGGGCGGTCAGCCAAGGTGACCCCAGCACAGGGTACACCGCCAGAACCGCGGACCCGAGGGTTGCGCGCGGTCTGAGTGTCAGACACATAAGGTTCAGACACTACCCCCAGGCACACCGGAGACACACAGGGTACCTCAGTGCCGGTCCGGTCTGTAAGCACCATTAAGGGAGGCCTCGGACGGGGGTTCAGCACCAGTCCGGTCTGTAAGCACCATTTAGGGAGGCCTCGGACTGGGCTGGCTCCAGTCCGGTCTGTAAGCACCATTTAGGGAGGCCTCGGACGGAGCGGAGCTGTGCAAGGCTCCTGACTCCCACTTCCCAGAGCCCCCAAGGAAGGATGGGAAGGAGCGGGCAGCGTACCGGGAGGACACAACATGTCCAGGCTCTAGGCCCTCCGGTACCTCAACCTGCGTGTTCCCCAAGGGTGAACAGGGAGACTGCCGGAGGTCCCCGACCGGGACCTACCTTGTCTTCATACGCCATCACGTGAGCTGAGAGAATGCTGTGATGTGCAAGCAAAGCGTGTGATCCTCCGAGCACACTAAGTTTAAAACGAGGATATCTCCTGCGGTAGGGGTTTATAAGCGGAGGGGGCGGTTACTACAAGCTTGTAGTACCTAGTGTGGCCTCCGGAGGGCAGTGCCCTAAACCCCATTGTCTGGGTCTCCCATTATGATGATCAGAAAATGAGGATCGTCAAATCCCGGTGAAGGTGGGACCTTGAGTAAGAAAGGCCAGCCGATCAGGCAGGCACAAGGGTAGATCTGCGCCGAGCTGAACCAGGTCGGCACACCGGGCTTGTCTGGGCCAATGTGGGGCTTTAGGGATGACCTGCACCCCATCCGATTTGAGCTTTCTCACTACCTTCAGGAGGAAGGGTAGCGGGGAAAAATGAATGGCAGATGAAACCAGTGGCAGGATAGTACCAGCATCGACCGCCCCAATGGAGGCAGGGTCGTGTGACCGAACTTGAAAATGGGGAAACATTGGTGTTGACCTGAGATGCTATCAGGGCCATGTCCGGAGTCCCCCAGCGGCTGGCAGAAGTGTCGGAACACTTCCGGGTGCAGAGACCAGTCTTGTGTGGCTAGGCCCTGACGGCTGAGAAAAAAACCTCGCCACCCAGTGTTCCCTCGTTTCCGGGATGTATATTGCCAAGACAACTGATCCTCTTAGCTCGGCATGGTGAGGAATATATCCCACCCCGTGGAAGGCTGCCTTACTGCGGGCACCGCCCTGGTGAATGATGCAGGCAACCACCGTGGCAGTGGTCGATTGGACGCGGACATGACAGCCCGCCGGGAGACCAAGAAAAACTGAGGGTTAGTTATGGCATGAATTTCCAGCATGTTCCTGCTTTGGTCAGCGACCATGGGCAGTATGAGTAAGGCATACTGCGCTCTCGCCGAGCAGACTGGCATCCGTGGTGAAGACCGCCCAATTGACCGGAAGAAATGAACGCCTTCTGGAGAGGGATGGTGGTCACGTCCACTAGTGAAGTGCCCGCATAATCGGAGGTGTCAGGGAGAATACCCTGTCAAAGGAGAAGGGGCTCTTTTTCCCGGTGTTATGTAGGGTTATCTGTAGCGGGCGAAGGTGAGAACTGAGCTAATGGGACAGCGTCCATCGCTGCCACCGTTTTGCCTAGTAGAGTCACTTCGAAACGGACAGAGTGCGGCATAGGACAGAGAAGGGAGAATATCCTCCAGTGAAACGCTGTATTCTGTCCTGGGGAATTGCCGCTAGCCCTCGGAGTTTGTTGAAGACTATGCCCAAGGCAGTGACATATTGGGCAGGAAATGGAGAGGGTTTCTTTAAGCTGACCAGCCAATCCGGCTGTAAAATGTTGCCTATGGTTATCCTGACACTCTTCCTGCAGGCTGGAAAGGAAGGAGCGTTGGCTATGAGGTTGTCTGGATAGGGCAGAATGAAGCACCTCTGGAGTGAAGCAAAGGCCGTGGCGGCCGCCATGACCAATGATAGAAAAAAATTTTGGAGCCGTGATGAGACTAAAGAGTAAGGCTATAAGGTGGAAACGCAGCTGGTTGACCACAAGGCAGGGAGACTGCTAGTGATGGGGATGTGGACAGACGCGTCCCTGACGTGCACGGAATGGGGAAAAATTCTCCTTCCTCCCTAGGCACGATGATGGAGCGCAGGGACGCCATCCTAAAATGACGAATGCCCATGTATCTATTGAGTTGCTTGAGATCCGGTATGGAGTGCATGGGCCTGTTTATTTTGGGGGCCGCAAAGAGCATTGGGAAGAAGCCTCTGAAAACTTTTGGAGTTCGGTACGGGAATAATAAAAACACCCGCCTGTTATAGCGATAAGATGGTGTGGAAGAAACGCTTGATTTTCCCATGCTGAGTATGGGGGGTTGGAAGGGAAGAGGCAGTGTGATAGCCAGGAGATACCCGATCTAGGCCCATCTGTGGTGAACAGCCAGACGTGACTGAAGAAAAAACATAGTGACAGCCTAAGAAGGGAGTGTCTTCCGGGAAGGCGTGTAAACTTAGGAGGAAAAGCGAAGAGATCGCAATTCCTTTGGTTTAGGGCGGACAGGTCAGAATTGCAGGGTTGAGTTAGTCTTGAAAGATGATTGAGTTCAGGAAACAATGTCGTTGGTCTGGTGAGATTCAGGAGGTCGGATAATGACTTGGTAAGAATGTGGCAGTCATAGCCTGAGTCGAGGGCTCATCAAATAGTGAAGGCATTGGAGGCTGTGAAAGCCGCACAGGTAGGCAAATATAGAGAAGCCTTGATCAGGTATACTCCTGCCATGACCAGAATAAGTGTCCTGCAGAGATCTATGTGAGTTTCTGTGCAATAACATCAATGCTGGCATGGTCATAGTTGAATCACGTGGGTGGATTTGTGGGGAAAGCCAGAATATGTGATGCCTGGAGATGCTGTGCATTGGACAGTTATCAGGCACCGTGGCAATAGTTTGCAGGTAAGACCAGAGGTCTGGAGACACTGTATTGGATAGTGGACAGGACCCCTGGCCATAATGATAATACATGATGTCTGGAGACACTGCACTGGAAAGTGAGCAGGTCCCATGGTCATAGTCGCAGGTACAGACAGAGTACGTGAGGTCTGGAAACACTGTGCATTGGATGGTGGACAGGGCTCGTGGTCGTACTCAGAATACGTGATGTTTGGGGAAAACTGTGAGCTAGATAGTGGACAGGTCCCGTGGCCTTAGTCGTAGGTAAAGACATAATATACTGTGCACTGGATAGTGGACAGGGCCCCTTGCCGCAGATGCGGGCAAAGATATAATATGTGTCTCAGGCTCCTGCAGACGTGGACCGTGACCTGTGTCCGTCCGGTGGGTTCTCCAGTAACGAATCCAGTAGCTGCGGTTTGCCCTGGCAGGCTGTGGCGGTCCTGCATAGCTTGGACCAGGTTTTTAGGGACAGCTGTTCCATTGACTGTGGAAAGAAAAGTGCCAGGTTTGACAGGCTTGGGACACTAAACGTCACGTGGCCTGCGAAGGGTACATCAGTTTCTGTAGGGAAGTAGTCCTGGCAGTGCAGGTGGTAGGACCGCGTGGCAAGTTTGATTGGCAGGTGACACGGGAGGTACACTAAGTGTCTGCATGGGTTAGGGCAAGGGCCTGTGCACTTGCATCTGGCAGAACAGAGTTAGAGCAAAGACTGAGCAGCTTGTATCTTGCTGAGCAGCCGAGTCTAGCACAGCAGAGCTAATGCAGTGCAGAGATGCAAGCCTGTACCCTGTGTCCTAATGGGCTCCGCTTGAGCTCAGTTGCTAATAGGGGTACAGTATGCCTATGTAGATGGAGCAGGGCACGATAGTCCGGAGCTGTATGTGGCAGAGAAGCTAGTGGGATACAGTAGCAGCTTGTCCTGCTGTGACTGGTTGTACAGTAGTATCCCACAGGCTCCGCATGTATTATTCCACGGCTGTGGATGAGGGAGAAGGGCCTTGTGCTGCAGGGATACCGCTGCGAGAAGCGGGAATATTAAATCTGAGACGCGCATGGTGGGGAGTGCGGCCTAGGCTAGGCTGGGTTCGCGCCGAGATAAACAGCATTTGGAAGCGCCCCATCATAGGGGAGGCAGGCCTGGGGGGAGCGGAGTTGCGGGGAGAAGGCCGAAAAGCCGGAGGCTAAAGTTATAAGTGCGGCTGCAGGGAGCTCGGGTCGGTGACCTAAAATCAGAGGGTAAGGAGAGCGCTACGCGGTGATCTGAGAGAAGTCCACTGGGGGTGGGTGACTGTGCCCCGTAAACGGGTTGAGGGTCCCTCCGCCGGTGTCGGCGCTGATCCCAGTGTGGGGGTTTGCACCGGAGGGTATAGAAAGGTCTCACCTTATGATGCGGAGGTGCCATGCCGATGCACAGTGTGGTGCCTTCGACCCAAGCTCTCTGTATGAGAGGCTGGGGAGTGTGTTGTCCTTTGTGGATGCCATTCCAGGGTGCCTCCTGGTGCCTGATGTCTCTACCCAGGGTTTTTGATGTGAGAGGCTGAGGTGCTGGCTTTGGAGCCATCCTGTATCCATCGGTGCTGCTGTTTAATCTGGGTAGCTATGCTGGTATCGTTAGGATGCCTGCAATCAGTGCTCCTGTGAGGGAGGCTGGGGAGGTCCGGCCATTTGTGCAACTGGGGGCCAGGTGCGGAGGGGGATACGGGGAGACGAGACTCCGCGTTCCCTTCTGTTGGTGGTTGTGGAAAACCGGTGCCCGAAGGGACCGTCGTCCAGAGAAGTCCGGCAAATTATGTGCAGCCCATAATCAATCCAGCATCGCAGGAGGGGGTACGTCGAGGCGGCACTCCACGTTCCCGCCTGTTGGTGGTTTTGGGAAAGCGTGTCCCAAAGGGAGCCGTCGCCCATCTAATATCTTCATCAGTGTAGATGTCCAGAAAAAAATTCAGAGTAAAAATTAAAGAGATGTGCCTCCTACAGACACTAAGCTAAAACTGGTGTAGCCTGGCCCAGCCAGGGGGTGTATACTGCAGAGGAAAAGCTAATTTGTTTCACATTTGCTTAACGTAGCCTCCTAGGGATAAGCAGCATAACACCCTTTGTCCGGTGTCCCCCAATGAGGCAAAAGAGAAACAGGAGTATGTGTAATTTTTATATAGTGTATGTAAACTTCTGGTTTCAACTGTATGTGTATTGTCCAGTACAGCAGGGGAAGTGGGAACAAAGTTATTTCAAGTCCATGGTCAATTTGACCTTTTGGTCATACGGTGACTTCAAGGTATTAGGGTATGTGCCCACAGGAAGGTTTTGCTGCGTTTGAGATCAGGTTTAGCCTTGGTTTTATGTAAATCTATGCTAATCTAATCCTGAGTTTTTGGTTTCCATCAAAACCTTGTGTGCAGGGAAAAGCTTTCACACACAGTTTTTTTTTCTCTACAGAAAATGGAAATACCACAGGTGTTTCCACTTTAGCAAAAGTGCAGCAAAGAATTGACATGCTCATTCTTTCTAAAACACAGCAAAACCTGAGGTGTTTCCACTTTTTACACCAAACAAAAACCAATGTGTTGGGACAGCCAATCCTAGAATCATAGGTTTTCTTGGAAAACAAAAATGCAGCAAATCCTGTGGTGTTTACACTGTCTCCAGAGAACAAAAACCAATGTGTGTGCAAGCTTTTCCCTGATCACATAGGTTTTGCTGGAAACCAAAAACTCAGGATTAGATTAGCATAGATTTACATAAAACCAAGCAAAACCTTCCTGTGGGCACATACCCTTAAAGTCACTGTATAAGGAGATAATGTTTTAATCATATTTTTTCCTGTCATTTTTATATAATTTTCTTATTCATATTAAAAAAAACATAATACTGCAATACTGTAATGTTTACATTGGCCATAGATCAGTACCGTATTTTTCCTTTTATAAGACGCACTTTTTTTCCTCCAAGTTTTGGAGGAAAGTGGGGGTGCGTCTTATAAAAGGAGTATAACATTCTATCATCAGTTGCTTGGGAGGGGGGACAGCAGTGAAGTGGGGACAGAAGTGACAGGGAATGGTCCCTGCTGAAGAATCAGGCTGCAGGAGCACCACGTGTCCCCGGCTCATTATCTACTTAGATATTCACTTCACTTGCTCCCAGTCTCCACCCACCTCTCTGCACTGAACACAGCGAGGAGAGGTGAGAGCACGGGGAGCAGGAGAAGCTGCTTAGCCGGCACACATGGTCTCTCCCCAGCTTCCTGCAGTGGCTGGGGAGACTGTGTGCTGGAGATAGTGAGAATGGAGGAGCGGGGCACAGCCGCTGTAAGTGAATCAGCACTGAGCTTTGTGCTGATTCACTGCCATGTAGTCAGGGGCAGAGCAGGGAGATCGGTACCTTATCACAGTGTGGTGCTCTCTGTAATGTGTCCTGCTGAGCCCTGCACAGTGCAGAAATCCAGGAAGCTCGGTCAGGTCTGCAGTTCAGGAGCTTCAGTCTATTAGAGCAGGGCTGGAGCCTGCATAACACCAGTGTACAGCTCCTGTATCTAGATCCTGCATCTACAGGTCAAGCTCTGCTGTGGTGACTTGTAATTAGGAGACAGAGGCTGGAGCATAATATTTCAGCAGTGTACAGACCCCCTCCCTGGCCCTCCCTCATACAGTACATCACATCAGAACTTGATCTGCAGACTATCGCCACTTCCTTGATTTCAGCAGGGTGATGGCAAAGCAGGATACATTAAAGTGAGTGCACATGTATATGTAACATAACCACTAATAAAGTTAACACTGCCAATACTGTGCTTAACTAGAACTTCAAGCATGCTATAGGATCTACAGTACATGCTGGGAGTTATAGTTCTTAAAGGGGTTGCCACTACATGAAAAAATCCCATCTCATTCACCTTTTTGGCCCTTGTATAATTAAGGCTGCCTTCACACTTGTGTCCCCCTCTGCGGCGTCCTGCGGAGGGGGACCACAAGCTGAGCGCAGGCACTGCAAGTCCCTATGTTTAACATGGGGACGTGGGTGCCTGCGCTCGGGTGCAGATTGGCGTGCACACCCATTCACTGCAATGTATGATTTGTACGCAGGCGGATGCATGCGCACAAATCATACAGTCTCGTCCACACTAGGAACACGTCGCATTCAGGGTGTGGACGAGAGTGTGTGATTTGTGCGCAAGTATACGCATGCGTACAAATCATACATGGCAGTGAATGGGTGCCATGCCAATCTGCACCTGAGCGCAGGCACCCGCGTCCCCATGTTAAACATAGGGACTTGCGGTGCCTGCACTCAGCTTGCGGTCCCCCTCCACAGAAGCAGCGGAGGGGAACGCTAGTGTGAAGCCAGCCTAAAAAAGCCCATACTTACCCACGATGCTGCAGCGGTTCCAACATTGTCAGAAGTTGCATAGTCATCTCCCATGTGACATTGATATGAGACTCAGCCCTCCGACCAGTCAGTGCTGGCGTCTGTCTCCCCGCCATCAGACACTGGAGCAAGAAGTCATTGGTGTTGCTCACATGCTGCTCCTGCATCCGAAGGAGACAGATGCCAGCGCTGACTGGTCGCAGGGCCTGACTGTCATATCAAAGTCATTTTTTGCTTCAAATATTTTTTTCCCTATTTTCCACCTCCAAAATCTGGGTGCGTCTTATAATCCGGTGCGTCTTATAAAGCGAAAAATACGGTATATAGTGAAACAACCTTTAAAGAAGATACAATATATTTACCAGTAAAGATCACTTGCGTTACATTAAATAAAAATCATAAAAATATATTAGGGATCCAACTGAGTGGTTTAAAAACATACCGTATATACTCGTGTATAAGCCGACCCGTGTATAAGCCAACCCCCCTACTTTTGCCCCCAAAACCTGGGAAAATCTATTGACTGTGTATAAGCCGAGGGTGGACCCCAGCACAGGTATACAGCCCCCAGCAGTGTGGTATACAGCAGCCTCCCCAGTGGTATATACAGGCCCCAGCAGTGTTACAGCAGCAGCCCCAGTAGTATATACAGCAGCAGCCCCAGTGGTAGTATACAGCAGCCCCAGAGGTATATACAGCAGCCCCAGTGGTAGTATACAGCAGCAGCCCCAGTGGTAGTATACACGCAGCCCAGTAGTATATACAGCCCCAGTGGTAGTATACACGCAGCCCCAGTAGTATATACAGCCCCAGTGGTAATATACACGCAGCCCCAGAGGTATATACAGCAGCCCCAGAGGTATATACAGCCCCAGTGGTAGTATACATACAGCCCCAGTGGTAGTATACAGCCCCAGTGGTAGTATACAGCAGCCCCAGTGGTATATTCAGCCCCATGGAGCATACAGCAGCCCCAGTGGTATATACAGCTCCAGTGGTAGTATACAGCCCCAGTGGTAGTATACAGCAGCCCCAGTGGTATGTACAGCCCCAGTGGTAGTATACATACAGCCCCAGTAGTAGTATACAGCCCCAGTGGTAGTATACAGCCCCAGTGGTAGTATACAGCAGCCCCAGTGGTATAGTCAGCCCCAGTGGTAGCATACAGCAGCCCCAGTGGTATATACAGCCCCAGTGGTAGTATACAGCCCCAGTGGTAGTATACAGCAGCCCAGTGGTATATACAGCCCCGGTGGTAGTATACATACAGCCCCAGTAGTCGTATACAGCCCCAGTGGTAGTATACAGCCCCAGTGGTAGTATACAGCAGCCCCAGTGGTATATTCAGCCAGTGGTATATACAGCCCCAGTGGTAGTATACAGCAGCCCCAGTGGTAGTATACAGCAGCCCCAGTGGTATATACAGCCCCAGTGGTATATACAGCCCCAGTGGTAGTATACATACAGCCCCAGTAGTAGTATACAGCCCCAGTGGTAGTATACAGCCCCAGTGGTAGTATACAGCCCCAGTGGTAGTATACAGCAGCCCCAGTGGTAGTATACAGCAGCCCCAGTGGTATATACAGCCCCAGTGGTAGTATACATACAGCCCCAGTAGTAGTATACAGCCCCAGTGGTAGTATACAGCCCCAGTGGTAGTATACAGCAGCCCCAGTGGTATATACAGCCCCAGTGGTAGTATACATACAGCCCCAGTAGTAGTATACAGCCCCAGTGGTAGTATACAGCCCCAGTGGTATATTCAGCCCCAGTGGTAGTATACAGCCCCAGTGGTAGTATACAGCCCCAGTGGTAGTATACATACAGCCCCAGTAGTAGTATACAGCCCCAGTGGTAGTATACAGCCCCAGTGGTAGTATACAGCCCCAGTGGTAGTATACAGCCCCAGTGGTAGTATACAGCAGCCCCAGTGGTAGTATACAGCAGCCCCAGTGGTAGTATACACGCAGCCCCAGTGGTAGTATACAGCCCCAGTGGTAGTATACAGCCCCAGTGGTAGTATACAGCCCCAGTGGTAGTATACATACAGCCCCAGTAGTAGTATACAGCCCCAGTGGTAGCATACAGCCCCAGTGGTAGTATACAGCCCCAGTGGTAGTATACAGCAGCCCAGTGGTAGTATACAGCAGCCCCAGTGGTAGTATACAGCAGCCCCAGTGGTATATTCAGCCCCAGTGGTAGTATACACGCAGCCCCAGTGGTAGTATACAGCCCCAGTGGTAGTATACAGCCCCAGTGGTAGTATACAGCCCCAGTGGTAGTATACAGCAGCCCCAGTGGTATATACAGCCCCAGTGGTAGTATACAGGGCCCCAGCAGGGCCCCCTCATAATTTGGCACCCCACCTCACTTGCTGGGCCCCCCCGCATGCAGCGCTGCGCATATACATTACCTGTCTAGCAGCTGTCACCCTCCGATGGCGGATCGCGGCTCCCGGCTCCGGCTTCCATCTTCCTCTGTGTCTTCCTTGTCATGTGACCGGGGCTCATCGCGATGACGTCATCGCGACGCCGGCCGGTCACATGACAAGGAAGACAGAGAGGAAGATGGAAGCCGGAGACGGGAGCCGCGATCCGCCATCGGAGGGTGACAGCTGCTAGACAGGTAATGTATATGCGCAGCGCTGCATGCGGGGGGGCCCAGCAAGTGAGGTGGGGGCGCCAAATTATGAGGGGGGCCGTATGACTCGCGTATAAGCCGAGGGGGGGACTTTTCAGCCCAATTTTTGGCTGAAAAACTCGGCTTATACGCGAGTATATACGGTACCTACAGTTATGCAGAAAAGTGATGTACAATAATCATTGTTTTAAATGACCTTTATGAGCAATTTGCTATTATCACCAGCCTGGGACATGCCGTATTCCCTAGTGTCTATCTATATACACTCACATAACATTCCACAGCTGCTGTACCCTGAAGACCAAACTTTCCTGAGTGACTAAGGCATTAAATGGGTTCTCTGAGAAATGTTATAAATTAGAATACTTTAAAAGTTATTTAGAAAAATGTTAAGATGGCAATTTTCATCTAGGAGTAGCATCCATCATAGGGCGAATTGCATGAAGAGCATCTACAATACAAACATACTGCCTGCACTGCATTAGAAACTAAGGCTAAGATGGAAGTTCATCCTAAGTCAGCAAAATAAAGGTGTTCATCTTCTCTTCTTTGCAGTGAAAGCGTATGCGCAAAATTATGGACCATGTGAACATTATTCTGCAAAAACTATTGCTTTTGCTGGAATGCGTTAGAGTGCTGCATTTACGCAAGCGCTAAATAGCGAAATATGCAGCGTGTGAACGTAGCCTTACTCCACGCCTCTCAGTGTCCTATCAGGGTGACTGAACAGAGGGATGTGGGCTCACATTGTGGGACAGGAAGCACCTACCTGAAGGTGGTGTCCTTCACAGAGCCCATCTTACTGAGTGTCCTTGTAAATCTTGGATGGGTGATTTATGGGAGCGGCCATCTTTACAATCCTGAGAGAGTTGGGCTCCTTTCACATCAGCATTTTACGCTGATGTGGGCAGATCCGGCAGGTGGCTCCGCATCTGCCGCCTAGCGGCCGTCTTGCGGTCGGATCCAGCAAGCCCCATACATTGTCTATGGGGCTTGCTGTCCGATGCGACAAGCGTGGTTCTGCCGTTAGGCAGCAGATTCGGCGCCATCTGCCAGATCTGCCGCACATGAGCGTAAAACACTGATGTGAAAGGGCTTTTAATTAAGTAAAGCATATTCTTTTTGCTAAATAAAGGTATTTAGAATTTTTTTACATTTAAATGTGTATTATTTATTTTATAACAATTCTCAGAAGATCCCTTAAGATGGAAGCATTATTCCCCAGCTGTTGATTATGAAGAGTTCTGTGTATACTGCCTGGTACATGTCCTCTACAGGCATTATATTATGATGTATGTGTCCTAAGAACGCAGATGAAGTTAAGACATACCCTTGTCCTCCTGGGACAAGTACCCATATTTCGGACAGTCCCTCTGGATCTCGAATGTTTGGGAGCTATGAACCTGCACAATTCTGACAATGCTGCAGGTCATGAAACAGCACATACTGGAGCCTAAGGACCTTCAAGGTCATTTAATCAGTCAACTGGCTTCTGTGAGAAAGTGAAAAGTATGAGGAATAAGACATTATGCCTGGTATTAAACTATTCATGATTTCGCTGTATGATGTCTGTAGCTGAGGAGTGTACCTATATACAATGTATATACAATGTTTATGCAGCAGAGCAGAGTATTTTTGTCTGTATGCATCAGCATTGCATTTGTAAAGGTTTCTATGCAGCAGATTTGCTTGTCTTATTTACTGTGAATGCAGTAGCAATGTGTGTGCAGTAGAACGGTGTGAGTGCTGTGCATGAAGCAGAGCTCTGTGTGAGTACTGTGCATTCAGCAGAGCTATGAGTGAGTACTGTGCATGCAGCAGAGCTTTGTATGTGTGAGTACTTTGCATACAGCAGAGCTGTGTGTGTGAGCGCTGTGCATGCAGCAGAGTTGTGGGTGAATACTGTGCATTCAGCAGAGCTATGAGTGAGTACTGTGCATGCAGCAGAGCTTTGTATGTGTGAGTACTTTGCATACAGCAGAGCTGTGTGTGTGAGCGCTGTGCATGCAGCAGAGCTTTGGGTGAATACTGTGCATTCAGCAGAGCTGTGTGTGAGTACTGTGCATGTAACAGAGCTCAGTGCGTGAGTACTGTGTATGCAGCAGAGTTCTGTGTGCGAGTATTGTGCATGCAGCAGAGCTGTGTGTGAGTACTCTGCAATGCTGCAGGGCTATATGTGCAAGTACTGTGCATACAGCAGAGCTCTGTGTTTGAGTAGTATGCATGCAGCAGAGCTGTGTGTGAGTACTGTGCAGGCAGCAGAGCCATGTGTCTGAGTAATGTGCATGCAGCAGAGCTATGCATTTGAGTAGTGTGCATACAGCAGAGCTCTGTGTGTTAGTGTGCATGTAGCAGAGATCTGTGTGTGAGTAATGTGAATGCAGCGGAGCTCTGTGTGAGTAGTGTGCATGCAGCAGAGCTGTGTGTGTGAGTACTGTGCATGGAGCAGAGCTGTGTGAGTACTGTGCATGCAGCAGAGCTGTGGGTGAATACTGTGCATTCAGCAGAGCTATGAGTGAGTACTGTGCATGCAGCAGAGCTTTGTATGTGTGAGTACTTTGCATACAGCAGAGCTGTGTGTGTGAGCGCTGTGCATGCAGCAGAGCTGTGGGTGAATACTGTGCATTCAGCAGAGCTATGAGTGAGTACTGTGCATGCAGCAGAGCTTTGTATGTGTGAGTACTTTGCATACAGCAGAGCTGTGTGTGTGAGCGCTGTGCATGCAGCAGAGCTGTGGGTGAATACTGTGCATTCAGCAGAGCTATGAGTGAGTACTGTGCATGCAGCAGAGCTTTGTATGTGTGAGTACTTTGCATACAGCAGAGCTGTGTGTGTGAGCGCTGTGCATGCAGCAGAGCTTTGGGTGAATACTGTGCATTCAGCAGAGCTGTGTGTGAGTACTGTGCATGTAACAGAGCTCAGTGCGTGAGTACTGTGTATGCAGCAGAGTTCTGTGTGCGAGTATTGTGCATGCAGCAGAGCTGTGTGTGAGTACTCTGCAATGCTGCAGGGCTATATGTGCAAGTACTGTGCATGCAGCAGAGCTGTGTGCTAGTACTGTGCATGCAGCAGAGCTATGTGTGTAAGTACTGAGCATGCAGCAGAGTTGTGTGAGTATTGTGCACGTAGCAGAGCTGTGTGTGAGTGCTATGCATGCAGCAGTGCTTTGTATGAGTACTGTGCATGTAACAGAGCTCAGTGAGTGAGTACTGTGTATGCAGCAGAGTTCTGTGTGCGAGTATTGTGCATGCAGCAGCGCTCTGTGTGTGAGTACTTTGCAATGCTGCAGAGCTGTGTGCGAGTACTGTGCATGCAGCAGAGCTATGTGTGCTAGTACTGTCCATGCAGCATAGCTATGTGTGCTAGTACTGTGCATGCAGTAGAGCTATGTGTTCAAGTACTGTGCATGCAGCAGAGTTGTGTGTGAGAGTATTGTGCATGCAGCAGAGTCGTGTGTCTGAGTATTATGCATGCAGCAGAGCTATGTGTGTGAGTAGTCTGCATGGAGCAGAGCTGCAGAAAAACACTAATAGTATTCTGGGATAACACAGAATACCAGAAACAGCATGTAAAGCATGTTATATTCTGGGTATCATGAACATTTTCATAAACATTCTAATGTTTAAAAGTGCCTTCAATAAAACAAAGTGTATCAAACCATACCGTGAATTTTTTGTCCGTAAACGAGGTACAATTATTTGGGGCTCCTCTGGGGTGGTAAGCATAACAATTTGTCCCTCAGGAAAAAATCTCAGATACCTATAAAGAACATTTGAACAAATAAATGGATTTCAGAAATAAGATTATAACACAATAGCAGAAAAAAATAAATCAAGAAGAAAACTTATTTTATGGGTTCACATTAAAATAAACAAATTAAAAAAAATCAGCATTACATTGATCAAGGAGTAAAAAAGGAGTAAAATTGTAACTGTTAAAAAAGTACCTGTAATATTCTACTTGATGCCAAGCCCGGTAAAATCCATCCAGAGACTGTTCTCCCTGGCGGATGTATGTGGTCTTGCTTATATACACACCTAGAAAAATATAATATTTATGTAAAAGCAATTTATTGCAAAAAAATGTAAAACGTTATTTGAGTTGTTTTGGCAAAAGCTTGGGAGGTATAGTATTTTTTTACAATAATCACAAAAAAAAACAGATAATATGTTTATTATATACCGTATTTTTCCTTTTATAAGACGCACTTTTTTTCCTCCAAATTTTGGAGGAAAATGGTGGTGCGCCTTATAAAAGGAATATAACATTCTATCATCCTCAGTTGCTTGGGAGGGGGAGACAGCAATGAAGTGGGGTCAGAAGGGCAGGGAATGGTCCCTGCTGAAGAATCCAGGCGGCAGGAGCACCACGTGTCCCCGGCTCATTAACTACTTAAATATTCACTTCTCTTGCTCCCAGCCCCCACCCACCTCTCTGCACTGAAGACAGCGGAGAGATGAGCCCGGGGAGCAGAAGTCAGCAAGTGACAGGGGGGCAGCTGTGGCAAGTGAATGAGCACTGAGCTTTGTGCTTATTTACTGCCATGAAGACAGGGGCAGAGCAGGCAGATCGGCACCTTATCACAGGTACCTTGTCAGTGTAGTGCCTTGCTCCCTCTGCTCACTGTAATGTCTCCTCCTACTGAGTCCTGACACCATGCAGAAATCCAGGAAGGTGGGTCTGCAGTTCAGGAGCTTCAGTGTATGGAGAGCAGGGCTGGAGCCTGCATAACGCCAGTGTACAGCATCCCCTGGCCCTGCATCTACAGGTAAGCTCTGTGGTGACTTGTAATTAGGAGAGACAGGGCTGGAGCATCGTATTTAGCACAGTGTACAGCCCCCCTCCCTGGCCCTCCCTCTTACAGGACATCACATCAGAACTTGAGCTGCAGACTATGGCCACTTCCTTAATTTCAGCAGGGTGATGGCAAAGCAGGACACATTAAAGTGAGTGCACATGTATATGTAACATAACCACTAATAAAGTAAAGTTAACACTACCAATACTGTGCTTAGCTATAACTCCAAGCATGCTATACGATCTACAGTACATGCTGGGAGTTATAGTTCTTAAAGGGATTCCTACTACATGAACAAATCCCATCTCATTCACCTTGTTGGCCCTTGTAAAAGTAATAAAGACCATACTAAGGCTGCATACTCACGGTCCAGAGGAGCTGCGTGTTGGACGCAGCTCCTCCGGACCTGAGTGAAGCCGCAGGGAGACCGCAGCCGCCCTGTACTCACCGTGTGCGGCGGGTGCAGGGCGGCTTCTCTCTGCAGTCACCTGATGGGAGCCCCTTCCGACTCCGCAGCATGAAATAAACACGCTGCGGAGGAGCGGAATGGCGGCAACCTGCACTGCAGCCATCAAATCACTGCGGTCGGGTTAAGCATAGTGAGGATGGGATTTTTAGAAATCCCATCCACTATGCTTGTACTGTACTAGTCAGCATTTTGGATACAGCAGCAAGATACTGCGTCCAAAACGCTGCGTATACTGATCGTGTGCACGCACCCTTACCCCTGATGCTGCAGCAGTTCCAACGTTGTCAGAAGTTGCATAATCATGTCCCATGTGACATTGATATGAGACTCAGCCCTCCGACCAGTCAGTGCTGGCATCTGTCTCCCCGCCATCAGACACAGGAGCAGAAGTCATTGGCGTTGCTCACATGTTTCACCTGCATCTGAAGGAAACAGACGCCAGCGCTGACTGGTCGCAGGGGCTGAGTGTCATATCAAAGTCATTTTTTGCTACAAATATTTTTTTCCCTATTTTCCACCTCTAAAACCTGGGTGCGTCTTATAATCCGGTGCATCTTATAAAGCGAAAAATACGGTAATTTATATATTTGCAAAAGTTGTTATAGCCAGGTATTTGCTATCCAATAGTATAAATTGCATAAGTAGGGGAAATACATTTGAAGACACCGTAGAAGTAGTGAGGTCTGAACAAAACGTTAGTCCATAGGTAAAGGTTGTAATTTTATCCTTTGGTGAAAGTTAGTGGCAATCGAATTAAGGGGCATCATATTGGTATACGAAATAAGCTTTTTAACCGCCCCCGTAAGCAAAACAAAAGCAACCCCTGAAGAACAATGTTAATAGAACCTTATTGATGCACTTTATTCTGTGGCACCAGTTAACAGGTATGTAGGATGTAAGGTGAACATAAACCTAAAATAGATTTACAATCTGCAAAACAAATACCGTATATACTCGCGTAAAAGCCGAGTTTTTCAGCCCAAAAATTGGGCTGAAAAGTCCCCCCCTCGGCTTATACGCGAGTCACTGTATACCTGTATACAATGTATACAGGTATACAGTGCCCCCATCTATATACAGCCCCCCGCCGCAATCCTGTAAAGGAATAGGTTAGTATACTTATCCATCCGCTGCAGCTGCCCCGCCGCCATCGCGATTCAGCATCTTCCGACTTCCAGCGTCTCGCGTCTCCTTCCGATGGTCGCAGGCAATGACGTCATTGCCTGTGCGACCGAGGAGGAACCCGGAAGAAGACGCGAGACGCTGGAAGTCGGAAGATGCTGAATCGCGATGGCGGCGGGACAGCTGCAGCGGATGGATAAGTATACTAACCTATTCCTTTACAGGATTGCGGCGGGGGGCCTGTATATAGATGGGGGGCCTGTATATACCTCTGGGGCATATATATGTGGGGCTGCTGTATACTACACTGGGGCTATATTTACATGTGGGGCTGCTGTATACTACCACTGGGGCTCTATATACCTGTGGGGCTGCTGTATACTACCACTGGGGCTATATTTACCTGTGGGGCTGCTGTATACTACCACTGGGGCTCTATATACTTGTGGGGCTGCTGTATACTACCACTGGGGCTATATTTACCTGTGGGGCTGCTGTATACTACCACTGGGGCTATATTTACCTGTGGGGCTGCTGTATACTACCACTGGGGCTCTATATACCTGTGGGGCTGCTGTATACTACCACTGGGGCTATATTTACCTGTGGGGCTGCTGTATACTACCACTGGGGCTATATTTACCTGTGGGGCTGCTGTATACTACCACTGGGGCTCTATATACCTGTGGGGCTGCTGTATACTACCACTGGGGCTATATTTACCTGTGGGGCTGCTGTATACTACCACTGGGGCTCTATATACCTGTGGGGCTACTGTATACTACCACTGGGGCTATATTTACCTGTGGGGCTGCTGTATACTACCACTGGGGCTTTATATACTTGTGGGGCTGCTGTATACTACCACTGGGGCTCTATATACCTGTGGGGCTGCTGTATACTACCACTGGGGCTCTATATACCTCTGGGGCTGCTGTATACTACACTGGGGCTGTATATACCTCTGGGGCTGCTGTATACTACCACTGGGGCTGTATATACCTCTGGGGCTGCTGGATACTATCACTGGGGCTGCTGTATACTACCACTGGGGCTGCTGTATATACCTCTGGGGCTGCTGTATACCACACTGTTGAGGGCTGTATACCTGTGCTGGGGTCCACCCTCGGCTTATACACGAGTCAATAGGTTTTTCCAGATTTTTGGGGCAAAAGTAGGGGGGTCGGCTTATACACGGGTCGGCTTATACACGAGTATATACGGTATGAAATTCAGAGTTGTAATAAACTCATACCATCAAACCTGACACGTGGCCTTTCTAGAAACATCTGCCTCCAAGTTATATACGGGACCAGTTTCACACAGCTTCGACCCCAGACTTTTAAGCATGCTAAACGCCAGATCTCAGGATCCCTGTAATATAAATATACCAGTACATTAGTTTCCAAGAACATAAGAAAACTATTAAACTCACTAAAGTCTTGTAACTGACTATCAGTACATACAGGAGATGATTAGCTCTATATTCTTTACTGTGCTTACTGCTCAGGGTTTTTTAGCTGAGCTCCATTAGGTCAGAGATGAAGTCTGTGACTACAGGCAATGTGAGGCTCTAGTGTATCATAGGCTCACCATGAAGCAGAGGCATATTTACCATTAGGCACCTAAGGGAAGGCACAGCCCTATCCTGAGTGGTAGTTAGACAGTTGAATTATGGAAAAAGCCCATTATTCTTTTTCCGCTTTCTTTATTCATCTATAGATATATAGAGCAGGATTGCAAACACACCTCTTGCATGCTAGCCAAAAATAGGGATTTTAGGTTGCTAATTCCTATCTAGTCTAATGGACTCCCTCCCATTTATAAGTATAATATCTTACAATTCCTCCAAAATACTGATTATGTAAGAGGATTCACATTATAGAATGAAGTACCTTGCGCAAATATAAAAGCCCTTGCAGACCAGTGATAGTTGTTCTAAAGAGCGGAGATCAAGCTCACTGGAAACCACCCAGCGGAAAATATACATCAGTACCTCCATAGGGAGCACTAAAACGCACAAAAACAAGAGATCAGTTACAGTCCATACCACACCATTGCTAAATGAAAGCACTGTTATGCAAGCAATATTCAGACAAAGCTGAACTATATATTGTAGTCTATGTGCACACAGTACGTTTCTTGATACATTTTTTATGCACTTTTTACAAAACTGCATCAAAATCTGCACAGCTATCCTGCAGACAGCAATGTCAATGAGAAATCTGAAGTTCTGAGTCCAGGACCAGGCATATAAAAAAAAATAAAAACAGCGACGGTTCCTGCATTCCACATACCGAAGCAAGAAGAGTCGCTTGCTCTCACGGCCATAAAGACGGCGTCCACACATGGTTTCACACCCCCGCCATCGTTTGGTTGCTATACACTTACCAGTGAGTATTAGAGGTGCCTTGTCGTTGGTTTGCACTATTATCACTCGGTATATATGATTTATAATGTGCACTGCGTCTTTTTTTTGTTATGATGCAGGTTTCTGGTCTTCCTTAATAACCTACAGCTACGCTAGCTCTTTACTTATTTGTAATTATATCATTAGGGGCTTGAGATGAGCTCTCACTTTCTGTTAATTACAGCAGTGGCATTATGTTGTGTCTCCTATTAAATCATTGTCTCCCTCGCCTGCAGCATAACACAGAGCTTATTGCAGTAATGGCCGCTTAGCCCCGCCCCTTCGGTGATGTCACCGCTTATACCCGCCCTGCTCCATGGTTAACATGGAGTAGGGCGGGTATAAGCGGTGACATCACTGCAGGGGCGGGGCTAAGTGGCCATTACTGCAATAAGCTCTGTGTTATGCTGCAGGCGAGGGAGACAATGATTTAATAGGAGACACAATATAATGCCACTGCTGAGCTTCACTAGAGTACAGATAGTAGGAACAAGGGCCTTCAGCAGGCTCCCCGGTTGCCATTGTAAATCATCAGGGAACTGCAACTGTGTCACAGGGGCCATGAGCACATTCTGCTCCATTAAAACATCACTAATTGAAATTGCCAGTAACAAATGGTAACTGAAGAATCGGAGCTCAGCTCCAGATTCTACTATCAGAGATGGACGCCAGCTATCTATTATATAATCACGAATGGGTTTTTTGCCCCTTTTGAGTCCGCTCACGCTGCGAGTCAGCGTGGTCATGCGGATACGGCCGAAGCATTGGCCGCGCAGCGGCCATCGCGAGCAGTTCTAAGGCGACTCGCTATGCCCGCGCAGCGGGCATGGCGAGTCGCCTTAGCAGCGCGAAGCATTGGCCGCGAAGCGGCCATTGCGAGTCAGAGACTCGCTCTGCTAGAATCCCGATGCATGTGCATCGGGCACCCAGCTAGTATAACATATCCAGCATCTACTGTATTTGAAGTGACAGTGAACTCAGGTTCTAAGCCTGACAACAGCGCTGATGTACATGTCTTATAGTCCAAAAAATATACCATTTCTTGAAAACATTTCAGCATTCCAGAGTAAAAAAAAAAACATGAAATACGGCACTAAGTACTTTTTGCTTAATCAAGTTTAATTCTTGCAGTATTAAATCTTTTCTTAGAAAAATAGAATGGTAGAGTTGGAAGGGACCTCCTGGGTCATCTGGTCCAACCCAAGCAGGATTCACTTCATCATTACAGACAAATATCCAGTGTCTGTTTGAAGACTTTAATTGAAGGAGAAAGCACCATGTCTCGTGACAGCCTGCTTCACTCGTTGATCACTCTAAGGGCCACGTCTCACACACAAGATATTTGTGCAGATATTGGTCACAGATCTCTGATTGCAGTGAAATCATGGACATCTTGTTTCATTTTGTGGCTGTGTACAATGTAACAATGTGTCCATGATTTCACTGCAACCTGAGATCTGTGAACAATATCTGCACAAATATCTGTGTGTGTGACGTGGCCCTAAGTTTTCTAATATCTAATCTGTGTATCCTCCCATTCAGTTTCATCCCATTGCTTCTAGTCTTTCCTTGTGTAAATGAGAATAGGGTTGATTCCTCTATAGTGTGACAGCCCTTGAGACACTGTAGACAGCTATTAAGTCGTTGATCATTCAAAGTTTTCTAAAAAATTAGTTTTCTAATATCTAATCTGTGCATCCTCCCATTCAGTTTCATCCCATTGCTTCTAGTCTTTCTTGTAGTAAATGAGAATAAGGTTGATTCCTCTACAGTGTGACAGCCCTTGAGATATTGTAGACAGCTATTAAGTCTCCTCTCAGTCTACTTTTTTGCAAGCTAAACATTCTCATTTCCTATACAACAAGTAGTACCCAAACCAAGTCACAGACCAAGATGAGAAAATAAAATTTTTTTTTGCACACCTGAAATATGAGTCTGGCTGACATCGTATTCTGGCTGGCACAATTTAAGTAAAGACTCTTGAAATGTCAGCTGTTGCTGGAAGTATGATAATAGGTCTGACATCTTGCTGTCATCATTGGCGTCATCCATACTACAAATAAACATATCACATTTCATTGACAGTAGCATGTGTGTCTGTAAAACAAGAAACACACACAGGGGAGTCCAGTAAGATATACTCTGCTTGAACACGGAGATAGGATTGAGCAAGAATAAAATTCAAATATGCAAAAAAAGAGTGGATATTTTGAATTTCTTGGGATCATAACATACACAGAAAATAATAGAAGCTGAACTAACACTCTACAATGTTATGCTATCTAGAGAAACAGACTGTAATATTACCAGAGCACTGAACAAAAAAAATGATACAGCATGGACTACAGTTAGGGGTCAATACAGGACTTAAAAGAGACTGTCACCAATTTATTTCTACCTCATCTGAAAGCAGCATGATGTGGGGGACAATGCAGTTCATATCAGCAATGTATCACTTGCTGAGCTGCTTGCTGTAGTTTTGATAAATGCTTTATCAGCTGGAAATTAGCATGTTTACTATTCCTCTAGTGATGCCAAGTAGTCCTGCATATTCATGATCTCTGTATAATGCCCATCCACATTACAGTGTACATCGAAAGCTCTCGATATTGTGGATGGGGTTAGTCTTCTCAATTAGTTCATCATTGAAGACTAGAAGAGCTGCAGCAGATAAAACAGTGTTTTTATATAAATCTACATCAAAAAGGAGCATTATATACTAGTCCATCTGCACGCCTTAAAATTATCGGAGCTTTATCTGACCCATTCTACATAAAAAACGGGACACGACAAGGCTGTCCCCTATCTCCATTATTATATATTTTGACTATGGAATCCCTTGCCATGGACTCATCACCCCATAAGCTTGCCCTATTTGCCGACGACTTCCTCCTTTATATTACGCAACCCCTTATTACTATTCCCAATATTATTTCGGAATTGTCATTATTTGGTAATTTTAGTAATTTCAGAATTAACTTTAGTAAATCAGAAATTTTAAACGATATCTATAGAATGGAAGACCTCATTAAACAATCCAGGGGCATAGACCAGACCACAGATAAATACTTTGCAACGTGGACGCCTTGGCTCCCTCGGGACGTGGTTGCACTCTTCAGGACAAATTTCTCGTTCAGTTGGAGATCAGACGCCCTTAAATATTTAGGATCCAGCTTACAGCAAATCCATCTCTTCTATCCAGGACCAACTACCGTATATACTCGAGTATAAGCCGACCCGAGTATAAGCCGAGGCCCCTAATTTTACCCTCCAAAACTAGGGAAAATTATTGACTCGAGTATAAGCCTAGGGGAAAAATGAAGCAGACTCTCATCACGGTATACAGCCCCTCCATCATTGATAAATGGCCCCCCATTACTGGTATATAATCCCCCATCACTAGCATATAGGACCTCCATCACTGGTATACAGTTCCCCGCCATCAGAGGTTACGACCCCCATCAGTGGAATACAGGCCCCCCCTCAGTGGTATATACAGGCCCCCCATCAGTGATATATACAGGCCCCCATCAGTGATATATACAGGCCTCCCTCAGTGGTATATACAGGCCCCCATAGAGGTATATACAGGCCCCCTTCAGAGTTTACAGGCCCCCCATATGGTATATACAGGCCCCCCATAGTGGTATATACAGGCTCCCCTCAGTGGGATATACAGGCCCCCCAGTGGTATATATACAGGCCCCCCCCCAGTGGTATATACAGGCCCCCCCCAGTGGTATATACAGGCCCCCCCCCCCCAGTGGTATATCAGGCGCCCCCCCCCAGTGGTATATACAGGCGCCCCCCCCCAGTGGTATATCAGGCGCCCCCCCCCAGTGGTATATACAGGCGCCCCCCCCAGTGGTATATACAGGCCCTCCGTTGCTGCCGCACACCTGTAAAAGAATAGCTTTCATACTTTTCCTCTTTGCTGTCATCGCGCATCCTCCAGTCTTCTTCCTGCTTCTACCCGGCGTCATGTGACCGGCGCAGAAGCAAAGACGTCATTGCGGCTGCGCCAGCCGGGTAGAAGCAAGAAGGAGACCGGAGGACCGCGTTGACAGCGAGGAGGATAAGTATGAAAGCTATTCTTTTACAGGTGTTCGGCAGCAACAGGGGGGCGCCTGTATATACCACTGGGGGGGGGCGCTGACAGTGCAATGTAATATGCACCACTCCCCCTGCCGCTGATGGACAGGGGGATGCAGTGCATATTGCATTGCACTAATGAGCAGCACCACGTGACCGGCCGCTCCTATTACAGCCTCCCCCCGCCTGCTCCAGCCCCCGGACACTACCCCCTCCCCCCCCACTCTGAGCCGTCACTGACTCGGGTATAAGCCCTGGGAGGCACTTTTCAGCACAATTTTTGTGCTGAAAAACTCAGCTTATGCTCGAGTATATACAGTAAGCCAATATTCTAAAAAAGGTGGATTCTGACCTAACCAAATGGCATAAACTACATCTTTCCTGGTTGGGCAGAATCAATGCAATCAAGATGGACCTGTTACCGCAGCTTCTTTTTTTTCTTTCAGACAATTCCTTTATTTCTACCGCTTCATTTTTTTCGAGACTTAAAAAAGCTATCTCAAAATGTATTTGGGCTCATGGTAGGCCCAGAATCTCATACATCCTTCTTAGTAGACCGGTGGAGTCGGGAAATTGGGGTTACCAGACTTTCAAATTTATCATTATGCTGCCCTGGGTACATGTATTTTGGACCTTTTTAGAGCCGTTAACGAGAAAAGATGGATTGAGGTGGAAATGACACAATGTGGCGTTAATCCTCTCTCCAAGGTCTGGGCCCCAGCCGTCCCAGATGACACCGATCTGCCATTTATTACAAAAAATTTGAAGTTGTTTCTGAAACGCACCCATAAGTCTTCTAACATTACGACGATCCCGGGGCCTCTCACCCCAATTTATGGAAATCCATCCTTCCCTTTAGATTCGGGCCAGTCCCAATTTTTACATAAACCAAAACTTACTCATACTGTCTTATACCACTTCTTCACACCTGAGGGCCCACGCAGTATTAGTGACCTTTTTCATAGTGCCCCCCTCCTCCAGGATCATGGTACCAACTACGAAGGCTCTCTAGTTACATCTCTACTTTGCCACGCTCGGTAGTCTTCCGACTATTGCTCCCCTTTGAATCCAAATGCCTGGAGGAAGGCCTCCCTTCCCATTCCATCTCAGTACTTTATAAGATCTTACAAAGTTCCACAATATCTACTCCTCTGCATTTTATTACAAAATGGGAAGCTGATCTTCAAAGGAACTTCTCCCCTATAGAGATGGATAACATTTTTCTTTTTACACAAAAAGCATCAATCAACGCGATCTCTCATGAAAGAAACTATAAGGTGTGGCGAGATGGTATAGGTGTCCGGCGGATACACATGCAGTGTTCCCTTCGGCATCCACGGAGTGTTGGCGGTGCCGGGCGGATAGGGGCACTTTTCTAACATATTTGGTGGGCATGCCCAGTTATCAGATCCTTCTGGAAAGAAGTTCTGGATCTTTATTACTTGGTGACATCCACCCATGTCTGCCCGCCACCCGAACTAGTCCTATTGAATCTTACTGGTGAATCAATATCTAGATTCAAAAAAGGCCTCCTCCGGCACTTATTGACGGCAGGCAGGAGATTGATTCCCAGATATTGGAAGCAGGCCCTCCTCCCTTCTAAGGAGGAAATAGTGGCCGAAATTAACAACGTCGGTAAAATGGAAGACCTCATTAAACAATCCTGGGGCATAGACCAGACCACAGATAAATACTTTGCAAAGTGGATGCCTTGGCTCCTCTTTAGGGACTCTTCAGCCCTTGATAATTGGTTGTCTTCATGAGACTAGTCATGCTTGGTCTTGGTGGTTGGTCGGCCCCCCCCCTCCCCGGACATCTCCCTTACCTCTTTCCCTCCTCCTCCTTTTTTTCCTTCTGCTATTTTGTCTTTTCTAGCTTTGCTCTTTCCTTTCACTCATTTTCCTTGGTCCATATTCTACTTATACCTCTTATTTCTCCCTTGGTTTCTTTCTTTTATCTTATTTATGCTCAACATTTCTTTTAGATTACCTAGAGATTAACTTCCTTGGGGGAGAACGTATCCCTCTAGATGTTCTATTTACAATTGTCTTTGGTTATTGTACATGGTGAATTATGGTCCATTTTGATTTAAGTACAAGTATATGACCATTATATCTGTATTCCAGAATAGAAATAATTTATATCTGACATTATCCTACAAGAATTATTTTGGTATGTTTTATTAATACTTGTCCCTGGATGTGACTTGACAATTTATATTGGTAACATTGATGTATATTGTTGGATATTTTATACACGAATAAAATATGATTTACCTAGAAATCTACAGCAAACGTCTAGTAATTGATCCAGTGCTGGAATCCAAGGTCTCTCTCTACATTATGCTTCTTTCAGATGGGGTAGCTAAAACTCCCGTTACATTTTTCAGTAATTAGATATGTGTAAATATATGTAATGTAGTGTGGGTATGTTAATATACTCACCTGCCATTGCTCTTTCCAGTGTCCAGCGCCGTTCCTTTGCTCTTCTATGCTGTATTCCGGAGCCAGAAGTTTCTTTTACAATGAAAGTTTATGGAGCCTCGTTCTGACACTGGGCTATGTGATCAAGTTAAGTATTAGACCGTGAGGAAGGCACATCACACCGAATGTGTAGTCCCATCGTTGATTACATGTCATAATAGTCTGATTCTGACTACAAACTATTGTAACCAATATGGAATAAAAGTTATTTTTTAACAGACTCAGCTGACCTTCTAACATTGCGAAAATCTCTGAAATTCAAGCAATATATTATATATAATATATATATATATATATATATATATATATATATATAATACACATACACACATATACATACATACATACACACAGTATATACATATACGCACACAATTAATGAATACAAAAACCTAATGGGAGTGCTTCTTTAAGGCTGTGTATCCACAGCAACAATTGTCCTATCAGATTGACCTGCAATTCATGTATTTCCAGTTGTGTTTAGTTTTCAGTCACTGGTTGGACTTTGCACAGACTGTGACGTGTGTGTACTTTGGCAATTTTTTGCAGCACCATCGCAGCAGTTTCAAGGTAGCAAGTTGTAGACACGTTTCTATTATATTTTAGGTTCCACTGCTATGCAGTCATTGCCTAATGCGGATTTGCGACCAGATTTTACAGAATACACTGCATGTTATTAACCCCTTCACTCCCTAGCTTGTTTTCACCTTCCTGGACAGGCCTAATCTTACAATTCTGACCACAGTCACTGTGGTAATAACTCTGGAATGCTTCAACATATACCAGTGATTCCAAGATAGTTCTTTTTGTAACAAGTTGTACTTCATGATACTGATACATTTTGGTTTATATGATTTAGGTTTATTAATAGAAACATAAAAAATGTGTAAAAAAAAAAAGTGAACATTTTGCAATTTTTTAACTTTGATTTTTTGTGCCCTTAAACCAGAACGTTTATCACACAAAATTATTAATAAATAACATCTCCCACATGTCTACTTTACATCAGCACCATTTAAAAAAAAAAAAAAAAAAAACTTTTTTTGTTAGGACACATTAGAAGGGTTAAAAGTTAAAATGTAAAAATGTTCCAAAAACATTTACAAAACCAGTTTTATTTTACGGACAGAAAATACCCAAAAGTGACAGAAATATTGTCCCCAAAATTTGTATTTCACAAGGGTAACAGGAGAAAAGAGAGGAAAACCACTGTTTGGGCGCACAGCAGGGCTCAGAGAGGAAGGAGCACTATTTGACTTTTTGAGTGCAAAATTATCTGGAATTGTTTGCAGAGCCCCTGATGTGCCTAAACAGTGGAATCCACTAAGTGACTCCATCTAAGAAACTAGACCCCTTAAGGAACTTATTTATATAACCTACAAGTTTTTTCCTACACCATCAGCGTCCGGAGACCAGTTGTAGTTAATCTTGAACTCTATGTCAGGCACAAGCTGCATAGCTCGACGGTAAAACTTGATGGCTGGAAAAATCAAAAGGAGAGAAATCCAAATTTAGATTTCCTTACTATGTAGAAATTATTTGCACAGCCTCCATGGGCACTCTTGAAGTAATGGTTCTAGGGAAAATCATATACATAGATGATCAAAATAAGAGAACAATGTATGATACTTGATTTTTTTCAAACAGAATGTAATCAATTATAAACACCATGTCCCTAGAACAGTGTTTTTCCAAAATAACCAAAGTTTATCAATGTAAAACCTTTATCTTACACATTCAGATTCCATTAGAATCGAACTCTGTTTATTGGAGGTATTGTCCCATAGTAGCAATTATTCTAGTGAAAACAAATCCTCAGTATGTGCAGAATCTGAGTGATTGGGATCAGACACATAGAATCCACTACACATGAAACTACAGTAACGATTCAATTTTTCTGTATGGAAGCACTATTATAACTCAGTGTAAAGCAATATTGTAATAAGGCTGATAAATAAAGGCATCAAATGATGGGAGTCTTCCACCTATTTCTGCTTTGTTTATGGCTTCAAGTACGGTATTTAAAAAAAAAAAAAAATTGAGGTTATTGTGCCTGAAAAAGACATGTTATACATATAACATGTTATTATTGAAACAGGCTAATATTTAGTGAGTAAAATACCACAAACCAGAAGAAATGTTATGTAGAAAATGGCACATATGTGGATAGAGACCAAAATTAGTTTTATGGGGTCTCATATACAATGAAACCTCCTTTGGATGCATGCTCAGAATTGCCTTGAAACGTGGTCTTCTGGCCTGTGGTCTTTTCAAAGAAGATGATTTGATGCATTACATATATTACAATGGAAATTTGCTCTGAATAAAGAGATGGTCTCCTTAAAGATTTAAGTTCTGGAGAGGTTTTACTGTAGTTACGACATCTGACTTATTCACGAAGGTCACATTCTTAACATTTCAGTGCGAAAGCTTAGCACAAAAGAACAAGTTCTTCAAAGTGAAAATCTATTAGCACTTCTCCACACATTTTAGCTTGAAAGGTAATTGCAGACTAAGCCCTGGGGTCTCCTTACTGGTAAAGCCAATGCTTTGTAGGCAATGTATACGTTTGTCACACTACATCATATACAGGATAGCTACGGTAACTAAGAATGTACATTCACAAAACAAGTACAGAAAAAGAATGATAATCAGATGGTGTTTGTTGCGTACAGTATATGTTTTCAGGTGCTGAAACATGAAGGAGTTTTTATGTCACAGAGCAGTTTTAGCTTCGGTCTGCAGACGAGAACAGGGGTGAGTGATGGAGTGTGACCGCCATCTCCGGCGCTCATTTTACATGCCAACTCCCAGTCTATGTCATCCACACTATAAGCCTGCTGTATGCATCACTGATCGAGGATCACATCGCAATCCTCGGTACCCTCCTGAGCTGACAGTGACAGCTCTACAGACATACACATTATCACTTTCAGCTCAGGAGAGTTGTCTTGTGATGCAATCCTCGTGCTAGCAGTACTGGTAATACAGAAGGTATCAGAGTGTGGACACCCCTTGCAGGACCCAGCACGGTGGGCAGAAATTGTGGAGTGGAATATTCATGCACCTAATGAGCAGTTTTCTGCAATTATCGGCAGTGGCAAGAGAGAGACACAAAGACAGGTACACAGAGAGAGAGAGAGACACAAAGACAGAGAGACAGAGACACACAGAGCGAGAGACACACAGAGAGAGACAGAGAGAGACACACACAGAGCGAGAGACACACAGAGAGACACACACAGAGCGAGAGACACACAGGGAGACACAGAGAGAGAGAGACACACACACAGAGTGAGAGAAGACAGAGAGAGAGAGACACACACAGAGTGAGAGAACAGAGAGGGAGAGAGAGACAGAGAGGAAGAGAGAGAGGGAGAGAGAGAGCAGAGAGGGAGAGAGAGAGAGACAGAGAGGGAGAGAGAGACAGAGAGGGAGAGAGAGACAGAGAGGGAGAGAGAGACAGAGAGGGAGAGAGAGACAGAGAGGAGAGAGAGACAGAGAAGGAGAGAGAGACAGAGAAGGAGAGAGAGACAAAAGAGAGAGAACACAGAGGACACACAGAGAGAGAGACACAAGAGAGAAACACAGAGACACACGAGAGAGAGACAAGAGAGAAAGAAAACAGAGAGAGACACAGAGCGAGAGACAGAGAGAGAGACAGACAGAAGAGAGAAAGAGAGAGACCACAGAGAGAAGAGAGACAGAGGAGAGCACAAAGAGACACAAATAGTGACACAGAGAGAGATAGTGACACAGAGAGAGAGTGACACAGAGAGAAGTGACACAGACAGAGATAGTGACACAGACAGAGAAGTACACAGAGAGAGACACAGAGAGAGAAGAGAGGGCACAAGAGACAAAGAAGAGAGAGAGAAGAAAGAATAAGCCGCTCCATCCTCACCTCCTAGGCCGACATCTACCTGTGGGTCATTCCATTCTGAGAAGGAATTTTTTACAAAATGTTCAAATATTTTAGAAATAGTTCATTTTTTATAAGTTGGTACTTCATTACACATGGCATAAGGTGGCAACACTGTCTTTCAAATTCCATATATTTCCAAGATGGCAGAGGGTTCCATGTGAACAACTACTGTTCCTACTGGAATCATACAGTAACAGGCTATATTGGTAAGTGGATTACTATTAACTAGCAACATGCATAACTTAAGTTCAGTAAATATAAAAGAAATACTGTTAGGAAACAAAAATACTATAATATCTTTGATTCTGTAAGATTATGGTTTACCAGAAGTTTTGCACATATCCATTGTAGACATTTTCTCAGTAACGTAAGTTACCAAAAAGATAAAACGTTTTTGTAGGTTTGAGAACTAAGCATAAATTAAGTTGTAACTTTCAGAGTTCTTATATTGCATAATGTATTAACTATTCACTAAGTTTCAAGTTGCTGCTAAAAGTTTCAGTTTCTGTATGAAGTAAACTTATTGTAACATAAGTTACCATCAGCTTTGTAGTGTAAGTTACTTCAGCTTTTCAATGTAAGTTATATGGCTTTCAATTCTTGGACAACACTTACAATCAGCTTTTTGAAATAATTAAATACTATTGAGCTGCCCCAGGGCCGTGGGGTACCTGGTTCCAGGCGTTGTAATTCACGGGGGTTGTCCCGTGGCCCTGGTGTTCGCTGAAAAGAGTCAATAAAAAGAAGATAACAAAGTGTTTGGTGACGCCACCTATGGCTCTGGTACTGTGGAATAGACCTCTGGGATGATGGTGAAGCAGCAAGATGATTTGGTGGAGCGGGATCCCGGGGGCAGTAGAGGATGATGGGAGTTATGGAACAGTCTATGGAGGGAGTAGGATCAAGGGCCGCAATAACAGTCACACACACAGGGTTGTTGTTTCCGTACCTTTACTGATGATATGAGCAAGGTGAAGACCAGGGTACAGTCCGGGTGGCTAGGAGCAGTTCGGGATCTCCACATCCGATAAGTTATGAGGCCTCCCTTTTACTCTGTGTGTGTACTTTAGTCCTGGGCTGTCGGAAGCAAGGCCCTGACCCTTTCCTGTGTCCGCCTGTGAGAGGCCTGCTGCAGGCACCGCTGTATCCACTGCAGTCCCGGGCTCTGTTAGGTGGCTGTGCCTCAAGTGCTGCGCCAGGAGACTTGAAATCTCCCATGCCCTCTGGTCTTTACTGCTGGGCTGACTGGACCCACGCAGTCTTGGACTCCGGTGTCTGCAAGTAGAGCTCCCCCTTCAGGTTTGGGGTGGAAGGTGTTGTGTGCGGGCTTACCTGATGTGGAAATCCTTCCCTGCTCCTGGTGTTCCTGTGGCAACCAAACCGTGGAGTGGGGTGCCACACTATCATAATTGGAAATGGCCATCTAAAGATGATGAAATTTATTATGATGTCTGTCAAATTTTAAGAAAGGTTGATCCTCCTCTGAAAATGGGTTCTAGGGACATTTGGGAATTTTCTGATTAGCCAGGAAGTTAAATGAGCAGTGAGCACAAATTTAGAATCCTTGTTGAAGTTCTTCATTAGCTGTGTCTGAATTCATTAGACTGGACCACATACAGTCATATGAAAAAGTTTGGGCACCCCTCTTAATCTTACTCATTTTTTTTTTTGTTTAAAATTGGGTTTTTGCAACAGCTATTTCAGTGTGATATATGTAATAACTGATGGACACAGTAATATTTCGGGATTGAAATGAGGTTTATTGCACTAACCAAAAATGTGAAATATGCAAGAATATGCATGAAATATGCACTCCAGTACTTCAAGGCCCTTTACAAAGATATCCCAATCAAAGACCTGAGCCTGACACAAAAAGAGCCTGTGAAAAAACTGAAAGATATGGAGGAAAGAAAATCCTCTGGATACACTAATCACACTGCCAGAAATAACAGAAAGGATCACACAGATAAAAGGTAAAAAAGCCAGTGGTCCATATGGGATCCTCCCAGAAATGCCAGACATCCAGGCTGCAATAAGAGAACTATTTAATATCATACTGCAGGCTGGCTACTTCCCCAAAATCTGGAACCAAGGCATCATAACCCCAATACACAAAAACGGGGACCTAGAAAATTACCAGGGGATATGTGTCAGCAGCAACCTGGGCAAACTCTTCAACAGCATCCTGAACAAGAGGATCCTCACCTTCCTCACCGAGCACAACGTCCTCAGCAAGAGCCAAGCAGGGTTCATGCCGAACCACTGCACCACTGACCACATCTACACTCTGCATAGCCTTATCAAGAGCCACATCCACAATATAGAGAACGGGAAAATATATGCTTGTTTCGTGGACTTCAAAAAGGCCTTTGACTCAGTGTGGCTCCCAGGACTATTCCTAAAACTGCTGGGGAGCGGAATAGGAGGAAAAACATATGATGTCATCCGAAGCTACTACACCGAGAACAGCTGCAGCGTGAGGGTCAATGGAAGGAGACAGCTTATTTCCAACAAAGCCAAAGAGTGAGACAGAACTGCAGCCTCAGTCCAACGCTCTTTAACATCTACATCAATGAGCTGGCGGTGGCCCTGGAGTCCTCCTCAGCACCAGGACTCACCCTACATGACACCCAGGTGAAATTTCTTCTGTACGCCTATGACCTCATGCTGTTATTCTCAATCAAGAAAGGCCTCCAAGATCATCTGAAACCTACAGCACCACATGGGCAATGCCAATCAACCAGAAGAAAAATAATATCATGGTGTTCCAGAAAAGAAAGCAGAAACTTGCTGGCCATCCTCCCTTTATGATAGACAACTGTCCACTTACAGAAACCAACAAGTACACCTACCTGGGCTTAGAACTTAGCCAATCAGGGAGCTTCAAGCAAGCCATCGAGTTACTGAAAGACAAGGCATCCAAAGCCTTCTATGCCATCAGAAGACGTCTGTACTATCTCAAGGTACCAGTAACCGTATGGCTAAAAATCTTTCACTCCATCATTGCCCCAATCCAATCCTACTGTACGGCAGTGAGGTCTGGGGCCCAGTCTCATACCCAAACTTGTCAAATTGGGACGCTGGACTGACTGAAATATTTCAACTAGGGTTCTGCAAGCATCTTCTACAAGTCAATTGGAGCACATCAGTCCCTGCCGAGTAGAGCTGGGCAGATTCCCACTACACCTCGAGATCCAGAAGAAGGCGCTGTCATTCAAGGCTCATCTACAAAGTAGAAGTCCCAGCTTCCACTATCACAAAGCCTTCCTACATGGCTCAGCGGCTGGAGTGGCGCCACACCATGGTCGTCATCACGCCAAGCCCCTGAACGGACCTCCCCTGTTGTGGGGTCCGCAGAATCTACATAACTTCCTGGCGTGTATGTTTCTCTATCCCTACGACGCAGGAAGTTATGCAGCACACAGCAGGCCAGCACTACCGCGTCAATAGACTCCAGTTTCATATGCAGAGGCGTATGAAAAACCCGGAATGTATTCGCCATGATCCCAAACGCATTTTCAACCACACGGCGGGCCTGGGATAGCCGGTAATTAAAAATGCGTCGCTCAGAAGTAAGGGTCCTCTGGGGATATGGCCGCAGTAGGTGTGCCTGAAGTGGGAACGCTTCATCCGCCACAAACGCAAAGTTGAGATGATGGCTCGTCTCTTCATTTGAGGGTAAGTTCAGTCCACCGGTCCTTACTAGTTGTGCCAAGGAACAGTGTGCGAACATCCCCCATCTGAGATACGGCCGTTCATTCCAACATCCACGTAGAGGAACTCATAGTTCGCATCCACCAGGGCCATGAGGACTATACTAAAATACCCTTTGTAATTATAATACAAAGAGCCCGAGTTGGGGGGTTTAGTAATCCTCACGTGCTTACCATCCAAAGCGCCACCGCAGTTTGGGAAGTTTCACCAGCTTTCAAAGCCTCGGGCTACTTGCATCCATTCTGAGGGTGTTCGTGGCAACTTTATGTAGGATGACCGCAGAACTCTCCAGATGGCCTCACACGTTCAGGGATTAGGCGGCTCAGCAGGGACAGGGATACACGTGACGTGTATGTGAGGTCGGTCCTTGACCGGCCTGTAGCCAGGAACCGCAAAGTATTAAGCAACCGCTCCTCAGCTGATACTGATTGACGCATGACAGTGTCCTGACGGGCTATCAGTGGCCCCACGCGCTCCAAAAGGAATTTGAAAGAGTCCTCGGACATACGGAGGTAGTTTCGGTATCGTTATCCTCCAGCTCACGCACCAGCTGCATGTGGCCCCGGGTCCCCCGGAGGCAAAGCCAATCCTGGCTCCACAGCCGCCGTCGTCTGCGCCGCATCAACCTTTCATATCTATCCTCCATCCACAGTTGCTCTTCCACCAACGCAAGAGCCACGATAACATGTCGATCATGTTGATTCTGCATCTTCGGTTTCAGCACCTGTATATGATAAACAAAATCATCAGTACATACAGCAATATGGTGACATGTTTGCATGTAAAGCAAGGCACACAATACCTAGATTACACACTAGGGTAAAGCAGATTTAATCGCTCGTGTGTGCACATCACACATCATTGGAAACATTGCAAGGCCATCACCCACAAGTGGGCGCTAAACAAACGGAACATGCTCACTGCTCAGGCCCCTCCATTCTTCTACAGTTTGTTGCGTTGCTGAAAGTAACACATCTGGACATATCTGTGTTAAAAAGGGACATGTGTCACCACAAAGAACGGCTACACATGTCACACAAACAATGTAGGATACCATATATTTACACTTCTACAGTCTAAGTATCAACGTACCACAGCCTTGCTGGGTGAGTAATCACAGATGACACGAAGCAGATTATACATGACTCATCCTGTAGTGATGCAGGGCCACATGTGTTTGCAAGGGGGAGCTCCACATCTAGACATTCTCTGCTGCCTCACGCCTCAAATCCATGTCTGATCCTAGCCATGTTGGTCCCAGTGTGTGTTCACCCCAAGCAGTATGATATTTTCAGTTCATTGCCCATCTGTACGACATTACACTCTAGATTCCAGCAGCCATGATCCTGTATGGCGAATGGAAACAAACACAATAATTTGGTAACTACAATATGCCAATGTATGGGCAACACATGTGAAAAATACACCAGCATGCTACGCTATTGTAGTGACCAAACTGACATCACATGTGCCTCCGATACAGTAGCCTATTGCGTTACCCAAGCCAATCATGCGCCTCAGCCCGCCACGTCGCTACATCCATGTCTGCACACAAATACTTACTTAATGACTCTGGGCAGCAAGCGTAACGCCCTTCCGGCCTGAACTGCTTTTCAATGAGCACAAACCAATCAGGACGCTTCAATGATACCTAATCAGCTGCCGCTGGGGGTGTTCACAGGTGTTGGCTGCTAATGTGCCTAATTGGTGTCTGCTGATTGGTGTGGGTGAGTATAAATTTCCTGCAATGTCGACCAGCCCCTGTCCAGACGTCCATGTGCATTGAGCTAGTGGTGTCCAGTACTCCGTTCTCTGTTGATCCGACGGTAAGTTTACTCACATGCTTTTTCATCGCCATGCGTTTTCTAAATAGCGCTGATGAGTCTGCTACATGCCGCTTATGCTGTGTGTGTGTCAGCAGGTAGAGCCATGTCCTTAATGTACATAGTGTGTTCATAATAGTGTTAGGCCTTGCTACCTATAGGCAGTATTCATAGCCAATTCGTTAATTGGACATGGTGATGTATTCCATACATTGTAGTGTTTTTGGTACGGCATGTATCAGGGGCTGCTTGGCCACTGTAAGTCAGGGTTTCATTATCGGCCTACAACGCCTTAAAGTGAGGGCCGGGGGAAGGGGCACCTGTAATAGTGTTGTGTGGCCCAGGGGTGGAAGGGGGAGTGGAGGCTGTTGGTGTGCGCAAGGCTCTGTGTCTGCTGTTGTGTCAGACAGCCAGCCATAACTTGCCGCAGGCCAGACCTTTTACATGGGGCGACGGGCCTAGATGACGGTTGTACCACCAGGCCAGGTTCCAATTGGCCCCTGCCACCATGGCCCCTGTCCCCGTTTTTTTTTTTTAGGTTAATTTTTTTTTTTGGGTAGAATCATCGTGCACCTTTTGCCTTTGTGAACATGTGAACTGAAACCTATTCTTCCATACAGCCAACCGTAGCTGATACATTGCTCCTGGAGAAAGGGTCTCCCACATGCAAACATACATGTTCAACACATGTTTGCAGGGCCAAAACACCTGCTACTGCATATATACACTCAATATAGTGTTTATTTAGCATGCATGCCTTATTTTTGCAGTGCTTGCTGAGTTGTTTTTCCTTATACAAACAGATGCCTCTGGGGTATATGGAGTTTGTTACCCAGCTCCTCACCATGTATCAAGGACACGAGTGCCTGTGGCGCACAGCACTGCCAGAATACCGTGACCAGGCAGCGCGGGCAGCGGCCTACAAGCCTCTTGTGGATAGGCTGTACCCCAAACCGAACAAGAGTTGGGACGCGGGGATCATATACGAAAAAATTAAAAACTTGCGCTCCGCATTCAAGCCAGACTTAGGTATTATGACCTCCTCACCTTCACCCTCGGCCAAGAGAGCTCGCGTGGATCGTGGAGCAGCGAGGACCCCCCCCCCCCCCGCGTCCTCTGTAGGCCCTGCCCAAGATCCGTCTGCGCCGCAGGAGGTGGGTAATTGTGTTTTGGTGGTGGTCCACCATGTTTGCTCCACAAATGTGCTTCTCTGCATGTATTTCCAAAACACACTTCTATCTTAGTAGGAATTTCCTTTGTAAGCATGTTTTTACTGGGTATGTGGCCTCAGGGGCTTTGCTCTTAATTTGTTAACTCAACCAAAAGAGAGCTTCTCCCTGTCCGTTACAATAAACTACCATGCCTGATTTTTATCTCGGGTGTCATATTATCCCCAATGCTGATTATGTGACGTTTATCTAAGTCCCAACAACATATATTAACAATGGAAGCCAGACATGTGTCTGGCCTTTATCCCATGTAGTGCATGTTTAAATCATGAACAACATCCTTTACATTTTTTCAGAAGGTAAGGCTGAGGCACATGGCCTAGCAGCTTGTTAAAGGCAGCTGAAATCTCCTGTGGTCACATACTCATTTTTGGTTAACCCCTAGTTAAGTAAACCGATGTATGTTTCTGACCAATTCAGTTTGATGGTGCAGGTGAGTATACATCAGACGTGCATTTCTTAGTCATTAGAACCTTGATACTTTGAGTTCTCTGTTGGGTGGTTGGGTGCTAGTGTGTTGTGTGGTGTACGGGATAGTGTTGGGGTGTGAGCAATTGACATTAATGATGCTGCTTAGTGGTATTGATTTTTGTTTTTTTCTTTCCACAGGCCCCTGAGCTGCCTGGCTCCATTGAGGACGAGCATGAAGCTGGTGAGCCTCGCCCAACACCATCAGCGAGCGAGCCGGTGGGCGGAACTAGTGGTGTGGTCCCGGAACCAGCTCGGGCACTCAGCGAAGGAGATTGCCAGCCCCACCGAACACCGAGCTGGGCACCTGGGCCAAAAGGGTCCTTTTGGACGAACAACGGACCCATATCTCTAGTTACGCCCTCCACGCCAGCGACATGCTCAACCAGATGGAGCCAGAGCAGAGGACGATCGCTCAGCGGGTCATGGATCGTGTCCTTGAGGCGGGCGTAGATGGGGCACTGCGATGGGGGTGTATCATCCTCCCCCCCAGAAGCACACCCCTTGGCCCATTGCGCCCGCCCAACACCAACACAGGGTGAGGAGACCGCCCCGTCCACATACCCCAACTCCCCCAAGAAGAAGTGCCAGAAGATCCAGACCCTCTCCGGCAGGGTGGGGCTACCGTGAGGGGGGGGAGGCATTGTCTGAGCCAACAGAGGAGGATGATGAGATGGGACACTACTAGCCAATGCACTGAATTGGCCGTCTGGACTGTATTCCATTTTTCATTTTGCATGTTAACTTTGCCCTTTATTTTACTCCACATTGTGCCCAATTTGGGCTGAAAAATTTGTTTGATTTTTTTTTTCTCCAAAATAAAAAATTATATATGAAAACATGCGGCTCCATAATTTGACGTCTACCAACACAACTGTGTTGACTGGGTGTATGTTTGTGGGCAACATATAGAGAACATTATCCACACATTCTGGGCAATGACAGGAGTGCAGGAACACGATGTGGGCTGGTAACATCTATTAATACATCAAAGAGGTCTACAAATTTGGGTCACACAGTTAGAGACTTTAGATTGTCAGGCCAACATGTGTGTAGTGACATCAAGGAACACACAGAATTTTGGCAATAAAATTTTATTTAGACAAAACATGTGTGGCACACAGTGGCCACAAAGGACACAATGGTGTTTGAGGGTACGAGTAGCCACAACACACTCCCCACGGTCCCAATGTGGGACACTATAAGAAAAGTGGACAACGGGTAGCCACAACACAATCCCTAGTGTCCCAATGTGGAACACTAAAAGAAAAGAGCCCAACGGGGGCAAAAACAAACAAAAAAAAAAGCCAACATGGCAACACACAAGAGTTTTGGTCCAACATGGACAACAGTCCTTCAGGGCAGGTTTGCCCATTGAGGTCTCTGGGTTCTGCAACATCATGGTAGGCCACCATATCCTCGCTGGAGGGCAGCCAGCACGGCACCCAACCGGGCCAGGTCTTGGAGGCCGCGTCGGTATGCCCGGTGGAGGTGTCTGGACACCTTATTGAGGGCCCTGATGACATCCTCCATCGTAGGGACACCTGTATTGGGATGAAAATCACATTTACATTCAAACAGTCCATGTGGAGGTTTGCTAATTTAAAACAAATATGCTCCTTACCCTCTGGCTCCCCATCATCAGCACTATCAGGGGGTGATAGGGATGCACTCACACTCCACCCGGCAGCCCCAGCACGTTCTCCATCTGCACAAATAGGTGAACATAATTGAAATCAAACTGTGTGCAAATCCTCATGGGCAGAGAACACAACACTGATTACAGTGTGAGGGCATAGGCCACAACAATACACACTTACCACCATAATCCCCCAAGGCTGGCTCAATTGCAGCCTGAGGCATCTCCTCCTCCGGCCCTGTAGGGGATGCCAGCTCATCCTCCGGCCCTGCTGGGTCTTCAAGGTCCTCCGCCGCCGGGCCTGCTGGGGAAGCCATCTCCTCCTCCTCCAGCCCTGGTGGGTCTTCCAGCTCCTCCTCCGCCGGCTGGTGATGGAAGCTCCTCGTCCTCCGGCCCTGGTGTGGAGGGCACCTCCTCCTCCTCAGGCCCTGGGGACGGGGTATTCCCTAGTGGGGATGGGCTGCCAGCAGCCTCTTGAGGCGGTGGTGTTGGTGGGCCACCTGCGGGTGTTGGCGGGTGCCCATCTTGGATGACGATTCATCAACATCTGTATTTGAAAACACAATCATCAAGCTTGCAGAAGAAGGGTTAAGAACAGAGGTGTAACACATTTAGATTGTTGGCCTATGTGTTTCCAGCATGCCAGATATGGTCTTGGGTCATGTTGTATGCATGTAGTGTGGGTAGGACACAGTATGGTTAGTGGCAGGAGGGCAACTTACACTGTGGACTCATGTTTGGCCCAAAAAAAGTGAGGTTAAGGCAGAAGTGTAGGCACCCCCTCAAAATTTGGCTGAATATATGTTATTCCAATGCAGCGGTACCGCTGTGGCCCACACTCTCCTTCTAATATGATTTTATACATTTGTGTGTAGTTTGGTACATGTACATGTGCAAGTGTGTGTTTGGGGACAACAATTACTCACCACGCAGCCTGGTAATCCTGGCACGGATGTCCACTATGCGGCCTGGGCATTTCTGCTTTAGATCCGCAATCTTTTTTTGTATGGCTTTAGCGCTCCTCTCAACCCCCAGTTGGTGGAGCAGGGCCCGCTGTATCCGCCTAACGGTGCTGCGATTGCGCAGCCTGGGGTGCCGGTGGTGATGGTGGCCCCAGTAGTCATGGTAGTCACAATGGTCTATGAGGACCAGAAGCTCCGCCATACCTTACGTTGCAGTGCACTGTGTGGCGGCCATGACTACTGCTATGTGCAGGGGAGGGTCTGGCACCTTGCAGGCAGAGTGAAACTGAAACCAACGTCATTACGGCCACTTGCGGGGCGTGACAACATTCAAAGTCGCCGTACGCGCAGTGTGACATGGCAGAAACACTTCTGTGGCACCTACAGAACAATAACCCAAGGTGTTGCGTACCGCAACCTTGTGCGCTGTGTACAGCAATATTCCTTTGTATGTGGTATGAGAATGTGCACACTATATAGTGCGCGCAGTGCTACACGGCAAAAACACTTCTGCGTTAACTATGGGAAAAATTACCCAGGCCGCTACGTACGGCATGCATGTGCGCTGTGTACAGCACTATTCCTTTGTATGTGGTATGTGAATGTACACACTATATAGGACCATAACGCACTATACTTTGCCCTTCCGCAATTGTGTGGCCGCGTAATTGTACTAATGTATCTGATCGTGCATATAGCGCGTATCTCTAGTGCTGAAGTGACAGCTCATCCAAGATGTCGCCCTGTGAAGGGAGAGCCAATCGTAACGCAGGATCCTCCACCAATTATCGCTGATCTGGTGCGGTATCCCGGAGGCCCCAGGGAATTCACTAGGTGTCGAAAATACCTTCCTGTGCCACGATTACACGCCGCTACCATAGGGTTTATACCTGCTTGTTTTTCAGCATGGCTGAAAAACAGGTATCCAAAGAGACGGGTGGCAACAACCTGAATTACACGCCGCCACTTTGCGGTGTTTTGAAGGTACAAGGTACAATTGTCTCCTACACCTGCCGGTTTCAACCTCTCGGTAGCGGCGTGTAAAGGTACCATTAAGCTACCAAAACATGTCCCTGCAGCATATTATCACTAATCTCACACTCCTTTTGTCTCCTAAAAGCATCCTGTGAAAGTGGATAAAAACGTTTTAATACTTACTCATTAGTAATTATAATTAGCAGGGGCTATATTCTTTAGCCCTTAGGGCGTGTTGTTTTGCAGCTCCAGGATCCAGCCTCTCTCTTTCTGTGTGCTCTGCTTGTGCAGGCATTGCCCTCCCCCCTCTCTATCACTCACAGAATGCAAATCATTAGTCCTGCCTTCAGCTCCACATCACAGCAGCACAGACAGAGAGAGGGTGGATCCTCGAGGCTGCAAAACAACATGCCCTGGTGACTAAAGAATATAACCCCTGCTAATTATAATCCCTAATGAGTAAGTATTAAAACGTTTTATGCACTTTCACAGGATGCTTTTAGGAGACAAAAGGAGTGTGAGATTAGTGATAGGATGCTGCAGGGACGTGTGACGTGTTTTGGAGGTGACAGGATTAATGTAATGGGAGAAATTGTATTTTATTGAAAGAATTCTGAGAGTAAATAGAAAGAAAATATAAATAATAGATACCTTCATAGAGCGCCCCATTTTGTTCTTCTTCTGCAGCTTTCAGAAAAAGTTCTTTTGCCTGTTTGTGAAAATGATAAAACAAAAAAAATAAAACACTGGTCTGTTTCATATACATTATGCAAAATAAAAAAACTGAGCATCACCTCTGAACATAAAGATGCAAGTGTGAACAGGTGCAAGCAAATATGACTGAGTAAGATACAAACAAAACAATACAGTCACACTCACAGTGTACAGTAATGGTACATTTACACGCAGCCACAGGAAGGTAGGAACAGGCAGGCATCGGACACAATTGTGCCTGTTGCCTTGAAAAGACCACGATGTGGCTGCGTGTAATTCAGGACTTTCCTTCCTTCAGGGAAGACACAGGAAGGAAAGTCCTGAATTACACGCAGCCACATCGTGGTCTTTTCAAGGCAACAGGCACAATTGTGTCCGATGCCTGCCTGTTCCTACCTTCCTGTGGCTGCGTCTAAATGTACCATAAGGGTGCTTTCACACTGGCTGTTTTGCCCGGATCCGGACAAAAAAACGCATTGGCCGCAAGTACCACCTAACGGCAGCACTTGCGGCAGGCCCCATGCATTGTCTATGGGGCTTGCCTTAAGTGTGCGGCAGACATGGCAAGTGCGGTTTCAGCAGTTGCGGCCACGAAAAAAAACTTGCTTGCCGCAATTGTGTCGCAAGTGCAGCCGTTAGGTGATGCGTTTTTTTGACCAGATCTGCCACATTTTTTCAAAACCGCCAGTGTGAAAGCACCCAAAGATGTGCAAATATTAATACCATATATGCAATTTAGAATACATCCCTACTAAGTAGAATATCTTTATAAAATGAAAGTACTTGGCGCACAAATTGGCCAATTGAGGTGAACCCACCAGCTATGTCCTTTCTCTGGAGAGACCCTAAACTCAATATTTAGCAAACATGTCTCTCCCTGGCTAAATGCCTTCAAACGTAAAGGTAAGACAGGATCCAGGACTAATTAAAAACAGCCATAGGTTGATAGGAGGAGTGCTCAGTCCAATATGGAAGCAGTCACCACATCCAACAGTATACTACCAAAAACTGACCAACAGCTCTAACCACAATAAAGCAAGTGTGAACAGGTGCATGATGTATAACTGAATAATATAGAATAGAAAAGTTCACACTTGATTTGTTTTGTCCAGAGGTGCAGGCCTGTTTATGTAGTGTATTCTATATCGTATAGAAATATAGCAGTAATGCAGGTTAGGTCTCATATATTCTATGCTTGCACACATCTTAGTATGTACAGATCAATTTTGTATTATTTTGCTTCCGTGTACATTACAGCCATTAACATGAGAACACAGTCTAAAATGGACACAGATTTGTGATGGAGACCAGTAAAATATTGCACATACTAACCTTCTCCTCTTTAGCCCATTCTTGCTTTGCTTTGGTATCCTGGGCCTTTCCGAAAGGCGCTCTCACTGTCCCTTTACGAGACTGAACCTCTGTCTCAGAACCGATTCCTGGAGCAAGTTCAGACATCCAACGAGCTCGGAACATCTGGAGCTCTTGCTAAATGGCATTGAAGAGAATACAAGAAAATTAATAAGCATTGATGACTGTATGGCATACTGGCATTGCATGGAGATAAATACAAAGAATTTATAGGAATTGTAATAAGTTGTCATCCGAAGTATGAGAAATTAAACAGGACTAAAAAGAAGATACCTGAAGATTTGTTTCCCCCGGCCTTCCATTATCATCAGACTTCAGGAATTCAGAACAACAATCCTCATCACCTTCCGCCTGATAAGTAAAGCAAAATGGAATTAGTACACCTACTGGAAAAAAAGTGTTCTTGGATAATGGATCCTATAATAGGTTGGAGTGAAATACATAAGTGTAGATCTATATATACACACACACTAAATTACAGTAAGTTGCAAGGTTGCAACTGACCATTACCAAAAATGCTCCCCTTTACATGGAGGATGGAGATCTTTCAATAACTTACTGGAATACTAGAAGTTACGAATCCCCTTTTCCCATAATACAGTACATTTAAGGTGTTGGCCACTACTGGCTCATTATGTTTTTAAAGGGATTGCCTAAAGGTACCGTCACACGCCGCCATATGGCTTCCATATCGCTGGCAATTTAACATGAGCACGCACGTTTCTGGCACTTTTTTCACATCGCTGTGGAGCTGTCACACGTAGCAATCTTGCGTGCGATCCTGTGTTACGGAAATTGCCTGCAGAAGACCGGAAGCGATCTTCCCTTCACACAACGCCACGTCACATGCCACAATCGTAGCAGCGATGTGGCCATACTGTCTGGATAAGGGCGTGCTAGTGTGTTTTACCGCGCCTCTATCACTGCGATTGGTGGACGGAACTGGGTTCCCATTGGTCAGCTTTGCATGAACGCACAGGTCATCAAATAAGGCGCCTCGGACACGGGCAGCCAAGCGGAATGCAGTGTCACCCACCAATCACTGCAAATGCGTCGCGAAAAAAAAACACATCCAAGCACGCCTACGGGATTTTTTTCAGGATCGATGTGTACGTCGCTATCGTCCTGTCACACGCCAGGATGCGCTGAGATCTCCTGGTGGATATCGCCTGATTTCACTGCAGTGCAGGGCAATCAAGCGACGTTCCTTAAGCGATTTCTCACCATAGAATCGCCTAGTCACAGCCACTATGCACAGGCGATGTGGTTTCTGGAATTGCCAACGAAATCGCCGCGATATGGCGGCGTGTGACGGTACCTTTAAGGTACCGTCACACAGGGAGATATCGCCGGCGATGTTGCCGGCAACTGAGGGGCGTGGCCAGGTTGCGGCGACATCGCAGGAGAGTTGCCTCGTGTGACAGGGCGATAAATCAGGCGAAAAATCGCCTGAGTAACATCGCCAGGTTTCCCAACAATGTTGGGAAACCTGGCGATGTTGGTCAGGCGATCATGCCTGATCGCCCTGTGTAACGCGGCAACCTGCAATGTTGCGGGCGACACCGCCTATCTCCAACATTGCGAGTTATCGCTCGCTGGGTTGCTGGGCAACCCAGCGAGAGATAGCCGCAGCAACTAGCCGGCGACAACGCCGGTAAGTTGCTCAGTCTGACATCTCCCCGGCGATGTTGTCAGGGATGCGAGCTCCCGCGATCGCCGGCGATATCTCCCTGTGTGACGGTACCTTAAGACTTTTATATTGATGGCCTATCCTTAGGCCATTAATATCCGATCAATTGGGGTGTCACACCAAGCACCCCTGTCAAACAGATGTCTCCATTGCCTGGCAGATGTGCAGAGTTGCGGAGTTGAACAGCACTGCTCTATCAACTGCATAGTTGCTACTACCGTTACTGAAAATCTGTCGCCTATTAATTCTAAGTGAGCAGATGTGCAGCACATTTATGCAGTAATTATTTCATTGACTGCATAGTTTTAGCTCCACAACTCAAGCACATCTGGCCGGCCCCAGGAACAACTGATTGGTGGTGGATGCTGGATGTCAAACCATTACTGATTGGATATTCAAGACCTAACCTAAAGATAGGCCATTAATATACAAATTCCAGACAATCCAAGATTTAAAAGTATGTATAAGAGTTTTCAGTGCTGTGAAGTCGGTGAGCCAACCATCCGATTCCAACGGCTCAATTTCCCTGAATCAGACTCCGACTCCATCAGAATGGAGACCGACTCCAAATCCCCACCCCTGTGGGTTTCATCAGAAATTTAGCTCTGCTTGGGTTTTACAAGCTATTTGTTTTTCTACACATACAACTTTAATGTGGTCTGTGATCATAAATCAGCAGAGAGGGTCTCAAAGACAGCAGACAGATTCTACCAAGTCAAAGGTATTATGGCATGGCAATTACATTAGGACTATATCATCTTACAAAAAAGCCAAGATGGAAGGCTACTAAAAAAATGTCAGAAAGTAGACATACACAAGGCATGCAAAATGACTCTACATGACTCTGGTTCGCTAATATACAGCGCTGGCAAAAATTAAGAGACCACTGCAAAATTTTCAGTTCCTCCGATTTTTCTTTTTATAGCTATATTTTTGAGTAAAATGTACATTGTTCTTTTATTCTATAAACTACTGACAATATATCTCCAAAATTCAAAGCTAAAAATTTTGAATTTATTTGCAGTAAATGAGAAATCATCAAAAGAATAAAAAAGGACAAGTGTTTTCAGACATCAAATAATGCAAAGAGAACAAAGTTCGTATTCATTTAGAAACAATACTAATGTTTTAACTCGGGGAGAGTTCAGAAATCAATATTTGGAGGAATAACTATGATTTTTAATCACAGCTTTCATGCATCTTGGTTGGCATGCTTTCCATCAGTCTTTTACACTGCTTTTGGGTGACCTTATGTCACTCCTGGCACAAAAATGTAAGCAGTTCTTCTTTGTTTGATGGCTTGTGACTATCAATCTTCCTCTTGATTATATTCCAGAGGTTTTCAATGGAGTTAAGGTCTGGAGATTGGGTTGGCCATGACAGGGTCTTGATGTGGTGCTCCTTCATCCACACATTGATTGACTTAGCTGTGTGGCATGGGGCATTGTCCTGCTGGAAAAATTAGTCCTCAGAGTTAGGAAACATTGCCTGAGAAGGAAGCAAGTGTTTTGCAAGGATAACCTTGTATGCAGTTTGATTAATACGTATTTCAGAAAGATTAACCTGCCCAATTCTAACCTTGCTGAAGCATCCCCAGATCATTGATCCTCCACCAAGTTTCACAGTTGGTGCAAGACACTTTGGCTTGTACGCCTCTTCAGGTCTCCGTCTAACCATTAGGCGACCAGGTGTTGGGCAAAGCTGAAAATTAGACTCACCAGAGAAGATTACCTTACTCCAGTCCTCTATGGTCCAATCCTTATGGTCTTTGACAAATTTCACCCTGGCCCTCCTTTGCTTCTCATTGATGAAAAGGAGATTTTTGTGTACTCACCGTAAAATCCTTTTCTCTTAGCCTCTAATTGGGGGACACAGACCGTGGGTGTTATGCTGCTGTCCACTAGGAGGCGACACTAGGCAGAATCTGAAAAAGATTAACAGTGGCTCCTCCTCTGCAGTATTACACCCCTAGAGCAGGCATTGCCTCTTCAGTTTTGTGCTAAAGCAGTAGGAGAGTTCACCGAGTAATAGTAATAACAGTACAAGGCATGTAACCAAACAGGCAAACCTGTGTAAACATGTAATACTTAACATGGTAATAACAGTGTAACAAGGCCTGTAACCAAACTGATACATGGCAAACAGTTAAGAGTTAACAGTAAGAATAGTATAACACAACCTGTAGCCAAACGGGCAAACATGTGTAAACAGTTACCCTTGTAACAGTTGAGAAACAACATGAGAACTGTAGTAAAGGCCCCAAGGGGCAAAAGGGTGGGAGCTGTGTCCCCCAATTAGAGGCTAAGAGAAAAGGATTTTACGGTGAGTACACAAAAATCTCCTTTTCTCCTTCGCCTCATTGGGGGACACAGACCGTGGGACGTCCCAAAGCAGTCCCTGGGTGGGAAAAGCGATGGAACTAGTAACGCTGAACATGGTCAGCGAAAAACTATGTACCTACAGGAAGGCTGCTGCCTCCTGGAGGACACATCTACCCAGACCTGCGTCTGCCAAGGCCTGAGTGTGAGCACTGCAGTGACTTGTAGATGTGTGTAGGCTGAGCCATCTGGTTGCCTAAGACACTGATTGTGTTGACGCCTGGGCCCGGACGGCCTAGGAGGCCCCCACGGCCGTAGTGGAATGTGCCCCAACACCTGCAGGAAAGGGGCGGGTTTTTGAAGGTATAAGCGTCTTGGATGGATGGTGGAATCCATCTAGCTATAGTATCCTTAGAGGCTGACATGTCTTTGTATCGGACCTCTTGAAGAAGGAAGGGAGAATCCAACTTCCTAAAAAGGTGCTGTCCTGGATACATAGATGCGTAGGGCCCTGACGAGGATCTACAGGGCCCTGACGAGGTCCTACATATGTAAAGCCTTCACGACCCAATGGCCTGGAACCAGGAGCAGAGATGGCAGAGAGAGGGTCTTCATTTAGGCGAAAGAAGAACCTCGCCAGTGGAAGAAAGGAGGGACCGGCCGAAGGGCAACATTGTCTTGGTAGAAGACCACATAAGGAGATTTACCTGAGTGCTGAAGTTCCGATACTCTGCTGGAAAAAGTAATTGCCACCAAAAAAACACCACTGTTAGTATGAGAATGCCAAGGGGAGAGACCCGTAGAGGCTTAAGGGATGGTTCTTGTAGAGCCGTGAGGACAAGGTTTAGGTCCCACGGGTGTAGCGGCCTGTTGAATGGGGAAATGAAATGGCAGACCCCTCGAAGGAAGGATTTCCTTGAAGTCTGGGAGCAAAACGTTTTTGGAAGAAGGTGGAAGTGGCTGAAAACTGCCCCTTGAGAGAACCCAAGGACAGGCCTGAGTCTAGGCCTGAATTGAAAAAACTGAGAATTCTTGGTAGGGATAGGGCCAAAGTGAATGGCCTCTAGAGGTGCACCAAGCAAACAAAAACAAATATTCATGTGCGATGGTAAATGTTTGAGGAGGCTGGTTTCCTCGCTCTCATAATGTTCGCCACAATACCCTAAGAAAACCCAGCTTGGGTTAAGACCCAGTGTCACGGGTGGCACGGATGACAGGGTGGAGGCCACGCACAGATGATCCCAGCGGGTGGCCCACCAGCCATAATGGGGGAGGATGGTCCGTCTCTTTCAGGGGCATTTACCTTCTGTGTAGATGGAGAGAGGGTGTGATGGGATCTCGCTGTTATGGGGGGGACGGCTGTGGAGGTCTTGTGCTCGGTCTGGTTTTATCCACCAATATGGTGGGTCACTAGGACCCAGCAGATTCCTTCCACCTTTATAAGGAGGTTCATTACCCTTCCTCGGTGCAGGTGATAGTTCCTTGTGCACTCATTATCCTTGCTCCAGCAGACGCTGAGGTTGTGGAGGTTGCTGAGTTCTGCTGTCAGATAAGTGTTTCCTTTTCCCTAATGTCTGTCTTCCCTGGTGTTTGTCTTTAGTTGATAGTGGAGGGGTCTAGTGAACCTCTCCATCTGATCCTTAGATAAGATAGTGCTAGGATCAGAGAGGGACGAGGTTCGTGGTCGGCGACAGTTGAGGAGACTGTATAGGGACGTTAGGGCAGACAGGGTCAGCTCTAGGAAGTCTAGGGGTCACCGTCTCCTTCTTGTGCCCTTAGCGTTAGGGACTCCTTATTCCCCCCCCCCCCGTCGTTATCCTACGCTGGGTGTCTTCCCCACTCCCAGCGTGACACCCAGGTCTCAAGAGACATTCCGTCAATACAGAGTTGAGGAATTCTGACGGTATAACCTGTCTTGAGAGAGTGAGTCTGGACTGTCTGGATGAACAGTCTGGCAAGTGCCATGGTACGGCTGCTATGAGTGAGAGACGGAAACTGATCCATCCCTGGACTGGTGTGTGTGGTCCCAATGACTGTGGGTCATAAGACCTGGCCATGAAGGCTGGCGTCATGAGTTCCTCATCCGGGGTTCCCTAGCACCGGTAAATTCATGGGACAACGTGCGGGTGTGGGAAACACTCCCTTGAGGTAATCCCCTTGCGGGTGAGGAAAAACACTACCCGGTCATCTCAGCCAGTATGTGACCGGCTTATAGTGCTGAGTTTGTGGATTCCGCCCAGGGAAGTACGTGATGAACTTCATCCGTTGCCTGGAGACTTCGGGTTCCGCCCTAGTGACTGACATATGTCACAGCCGTGGCATTAGCTAAAGGACTTCAGTGCTAGGACTATTTCCAAATCTTCTGTATATTCATGGGCATTTTTGACTCCGGGCGGGATCATTTGCCTTGTGTTCTGTGATGGGGGACACTGCACCCCATCGCGTCAGGCTCGTGATAGTGGTTAAAACTGTTCAGCGTGGTGGAACGAAAAAGCCTTCCCTGCATGATAGAAAGAGTGGCCAGAGCCACCGGGGGGAGGGGGGAGACCGCCTACTTTCAGAGGACAGGTGATTGAGGTTCTTATTCCTTGAATTGAGAATGGAGAGTGTGAAGGCGGTCTGAGATGCGGCTGTGAAATATGAAACTGTTGGAACCGGAGTACAATTGTGGAGGTTGTTATAGTGTCAACAGCATTGAGACACTATGTTCGCAGTCCGCGAGGATCAGAGTTTTGGATAGGCAGAACGTCCAAGGACGGAAGGATGATGACACCCCTGGAGTGAGGGGTAGTCATGACGTCTGCCCTGACCTTTGTGAGCACTGAAGGAGCTGTAGTTAAGTCGAAACGGGAGTGCCACTAATTAATGGCATTCCTGTTTGAATACAAATCTGATGGAACTTTCTGTCAGTAGCTGCATAAGAATATACGGGTAGGTGTCCTGTATATCTATGGGCGCAAGGAATATTTATTGTTCTTTGGAAGCAACTTGGAGTGGAGATACCATGTGGGATAAGTTATCCGGACATGTTAGTTTAGTTGTTTTAGGTCCAGTACGGATCATACTGTACCTTCCTGATTGGACCACAGATAGGTTGGAAAACGCTCTTTGCGTGATAGGGTTACAGCGACTCCTGAAATGAGGAGAGGCTTTACAGCATGGAAAGGTACTTGAGCCTTTACGCAGTGGAGACGATTTGGTCTCGGATTGGTGAGACTGACTGTCAGGATGAGCTACCCTTCTGGGTATCCTGGGACAGGTACCTGCGTGGCGACCGAGTACTCGTCAGTGTCGGTCTAAGTCTTGACCGACCTTAATAAATACTGAAAGGAACGGTCGTCCTGGTTTGCACTGAGGGAGGGAAGTGCCCTTGCGTCTCTTAGCATCTGAAGTTAACTTGTCCAGCTGTTCTTCGAACAGGTGTCCTCTGAGGAATGGAAAAAACTGTGAGGGGCTTCTTGGAGACCACGTCCATTCTTCCCTTCACGTACCCAGAGGGCACGTCTAAGGGAATGGCATTGTGAGCTGCTATTGCTGAGCAACTGGCAGCATGCAGGGCTGCGCGCATTAGGTAGTCAGCTGAGGTGGCGACCCGAGTTGTTTGGGTCGTCAGAGTAGGGCGGCGGACAAGGCATTCAATATTGGTTGACCTGCTAATGCTGTGATGGCTGTCGCTGCCCTGACTGAAGCGAATCTTGTCCGTGTCAGCCTAGATGTGAACTGGCCGAATGAATTCCGGTTGGAATGCAGTTTGCTGACGGCGCTTGAATGACCGCCTGGCTGTGCACTGAGGGAGGGAAATACTATTGTCTCCCATGGCATCTGAAAACAATGTGACCAGTTGTCTTCTGGACAGACGTCCCTGGGAGGGACTGAGGCTACAGCATATCTTAGAACTTCCAATAGAGCGTCAGCCTGGCGACTCTAGGACTAAAGACGTATTGAGATCTGGGTCGTGGTTAAATTGGCCTTCTGAGGGCAGGACTGGGCTGCTGCCTGTAACGCCTTTACTGTGATATTATTGTCCACGTCACGTCCTATGTCCTGTGTGGAGCCACAGTCGGGAGGAAGTATGCCGAGCCTCTGATAATACTTATAATAATATTTATCCATTTATATAGCGCTATTAATTCCATAGCACTTTACATACATCCAGAAATACATATATATATATGTACCTATATATATATAATATATAGACACACAGTTGTAGAGGATTTGAACTTGGCAACCCGCAGGTGCAAGGTCCAGATCACTATCCTCCAGGCTACAATGCTTTGTGCTGCAGGGGAAAAAGCATGCAGAGCCGCAGCAGGGAGGGAGCCCTGCTTGGCTTCATTGCAGAGAGTGTGCAGTGCGAGATCCTGCGCGCCAGTACTGCTGGACAACATGGCTGGAGGAGTCGGGGATGACTCCTCAACCTAGTATTCCCAGGGAATTCTGGGGAAGGGGGGCGGCATAGGACATGGAGTCTCGACCTCAACCGTGCCACCCTACAGTGGGCGTCGGGGATGAAGCATGTCGGTTCCCCTGACATCGATGAGGGCACTGTGGACACTGCAGACCGGTACCCCACGGGCAGGCTACTGTACAGCCCCTTTCCCCTGTGTGCCTGCATGCTGCGGCAGGGAAGAGGTCCTGTGGGGCTCCCAGTGCTTACGGGCCACAAGAATAGTGGGGCTCCGAGCATTGTGAGGGGCTGTACAGAGTACCCTGCACTTGTATCTGAAGTGCAGGGATCAAGGTATTCCTTGCTAGATGCAGGGATGACCAGATGCCCTAATATTGCTTTATTATATGGCTTTGCCATGATACAACAGATGTCCCCATCATGGCCATCATTCCTGAAGTGCAGGGCTGTAGAAGAAACCAGGAGGGGGGCGGAGCGTGCAGGGAAATGAAACTCTGCTCCACAGTGGCCTGCACGCTCCGTTCCGCCCCCTCCATGATGCTATCGCGTCATCCGGGGGCGGGCCGGGGGCGGGGAAAGAGCGGCGCTCGTCTAGGCGAGCCCCGGCCTCTAGTATGTACCCATGCCGCAGATGGGCTCGGCCGGCGCGGAGACCCGCGGAGGGACCGGAACGGACCCGGATCCTCGCGGTCCCCAGGTAGAGTGCGGCGCTGTCCCTCACAGGAGAACCCAGGAACTGGGTCTCCTGGAGCTCGGCCTGACACAGCTGCCGGCAGACAGAGGCAGCTGCTGGACCCCCGGCCATTATGGCGCCAGTGTGGTGGCGGTTCCCGCCGGAGGACCCTAGGTCGGGGTCTCCTGGGGTATGGCCATATATGCAGGTGCCGGCTTCCAGGGGCATGGTGCTGGCCTGCAGGGACATAGGGAGTCTGTGCTCCGTGTAATAGGAGCCTGTACTGCCGGACATGATGTCCTCCGGCCCCCACCAGGAGCACACAGCAGGGCTGAGGCTCCTGGGATGTGCTGCAGCCCTGGGATGTGCAGCCCATCAGAAGCACTCAGCGTGGCTGAGGCTTCTGGATTACACTGCAGCCGACTTGTAGCCTGTGACCTGTGGTGCCTCAACCTAATGGTCCCACAGGGGCGATTAGGGAGGGATGCTGGCTGCCCCACTGCTGGTCCCTTGGCACCCTAAGGAGTACACAGCGAGGCTGTGAGTCCTGGGTGTACTGCGGCGAACACGCTGCCGCTGAAGTCCATGGAGTGGCTCAGCAGGGCTGAGGACTCCTGGGGTACTCTGAGTGCTGCACCTGCTGGCTCTACCTGTGGTGTCTCAACCTAAATGAACCCCAAAGGGGAATTTAGGGAGGGATGCTGCTCCACCATCAGAGGCCTCGTCCGTCACCTCGACCTCAACCCAATGACCCCAACAGTGGGGAAATGGGGAAGGAGGACCGTTGTCTCAACTTCAACCCAGCGCCCCCAACATTGGGGGGCCGAGGAAGGAGCGGCATGTTAGGGGGAAAAGTCTACCTCAACCAGGCGCCCCAACAGTGGGTGGCCGAGGAGGGACCATGCCGGGAGTCTCGTTAGAGACCCACTTTTCTTCTTCTTGAAGTAAAAAATTCAAAAAGTGAAAAATTTTAGGAGCAATAAAATGTGTGTGTGCCTCCTACAAGACACTAAGCAAAAACTGAAGAGGCAATGCCTGCTCTAGGGGTGTAATACTGCAGAGGAGGAGCCACTGTTAATCTTTTTCAGATTCTGCCTAGTGTCGCCTCCTAGTGGACAGCAGCATAACACCCACGGTCTGTGTCCCCCAATGAGGCGAAGGAGAAAGGCTTTTTTACTAGCTTTACATGACTTGAGACAGTCACAAGACACCAAGCAATGAAGAACTGCTTAACTTTTTGTGCCAGGAGTGGTATAAGGTCACCCAAAAGCAGTGTGAAAGACTGGTGGAAAGCATGCAAGACACATGAAAGCTGTGATTTAAAATCATGGTTATTCTACCAAATATTGATTTCTAAACTCTTCCTTAGTTAAAACATGAGTATTGTTGTTTCTAAATGAATAAGAACTTGTTTTCTTATATTATTATCTAATATATAAAGCTGAATGTGTGTATGTATGTGTGTGTGTATGTGTTTATCCGGGATTGGCATCTACACCGTCGCAGCTACAGCCGCAAAATTTTAGCAATCAATCACAGCTCAGCTTCTATTTTCCTACAGGTCATTAATATGACATATTCAAATTCTATTTTGTTATAGCTAACAGCAGTTATTTATTAACCCGGGCGTAGCCGGGTACTACAGCTAGTCTAATATATAAAGCTGAATGTGTGTGTGTGTGTATATCTGGGATTGGCATCTACACCGTCGCAACTACAGCCGCAAAATTTTGCACAGTCACACGTCTGGACCCGGGAGCGTCATAGGCTATGTTGTGAAACGAAATTTTAACCCTGCGCGTTCCAATTCACCAATTTTGCCCCTATCTACATAATGGGAAAAAAGGGAAAGGAAACGTGTGGGAGGAAAATCGACAGCTATCAGCTATAGAGACAAAATTTTGCACAGTCACACGTCTGGACCCCGGGAGCGTCATAGGCTATGTTGTGAGGCGAAATTTTAACCCTGCGCATTCCAATTCACCAAACAATTTTGCCCCTATCTACATAATGGGGAAAAAGTGACAGTTACCAGTTGTGAATGAGAGGGGCTTAATGATAGCACCAAAGACTAACAGCACATACCAGCATATACTCACTAAGGTGGGGCCCCAACATGAGATATTCACCACGCACCCGAACAAACACACACCACAAAGACACACACACACACACTCTATAACGACACATGCACTCACCACACAGGGACACACACACACCACAAAGAGACACACCACACAGACCCCCCCCACAGGGACACATGCACTCACCCCACAGGGACACACACACCACAAAGAGACCACACACACACCACACAGACCCCATCCCACAGGGACACACACATACACACCCCAGGGACACACACACCACACAGACACAGATGTGCACAAATCACCTCACACAACTCGCCTCATACGTGTGCTATCTTTATTTTCCAAACATAAACATCTGATTAAAAACAGCCAATGTGCAACACATGTGCCATATAGGGAATTAAGGCGGATGTCAGTCACATGAGCTGTCTATTATGTGTATGTGTGAGGTAACATATACTACCTGGCCAGGGGGAGGGTTTACTGTTGGCTGGAGATTTATTAGGCTGCCTATAGCAATCAATCACAGCTCAGCTTCTATTTTCCTACAGGTCATTAATATGACATATTCAAATTCTATTTTGTTATAGCTAACAGCAGTTATTTATTAACCCGGGCGTAGCCGGGTACTACAGCTAGTCTAATATATAAAGCGAATGTGTGTATGTGTGTGTATATCTGGGATTGGCATCTACACCGTCGCAACTACAGCCGCAAAATTTTGCACAGTCACACGTCTGGACCCCGAGAGCGTCATAGGCTATGTTGTGAGGCGAAATTTTAACCCTGCGCGTTCCAGTTCTCCAAACAATTTTGCCCCTATCTACATAAAGGGGAAAAAGTGACAGTTACCAGTTGACAGTTGTGAATGAGAGGGGCTTAATGACAGCACCAAAACTAACAGCACATACCAGCATATACAGTCACTAAGGTGGGGCCCCAACATGACATATCCACCACGCACGGGGACATGTATATACACCATACGCACACAAAGAGTAACAGCAAGTGTATAGTCGCTAAGGTGAAGCCCCAACATTGGATACTCACCACGCACCCGAACAAACACATACACCACAAGACACACACAAGCAGAGACACACACACACACACCTCAGGGACACACACACACCCTGTAGTGACACATGCACTCACCCCACAGGGACACACACACCACAAAGAACACACACACACACCACACAGACCCCCCCACAGGGACACACACACATACACACCCTATAGGGACACATGCACTCACCCCACAGGGACACACACACAACACAGATACACACCACACAGACCCCCCCCCCCCACAGGGACATACACACCCTATAGGGACACATGCACTCACCCCACAGGGATACACACATACACACACCCCAGGGACACACACAACACACAGACACAGATGTGCACAAATCACCTCACACAACTCGCCTCATACGTGTGCTATCTTTAATTTCCAAACATAAACATCTGATTAAAAACAGCCAATGTGCAACACATGTGCCATATAGGGAATTAAGGCAGATGTCAGTCACATAAGCTGTCTATTATGTGTATGTGTGAGGTAACATATACTGCCCGGCCAGGGGGAGGGTTTACTGTTGGCTGGAGATTTATTAGGCTGCCTATAGCAATCAATCACAGCTCAGCTTCTATTTTCTTACAGGTCATTAATATGACATATTCAAATTCTATTTTGTTATAGCTAACATCAGTTATTTATTAACCCGGGCATAGCCGGGTACTACAGCTAGTATACCTATAAAGAGAAAAATCTGTGAAACTGAAAATTCTGCAGTGGTCTCTTAATTTTTTCCGGAGCTGTAGAACCTTAGCACAGAAAAGTTATAGATGCTGACAACAAGTTCATTTGCGACCGTCACCTAGGTGCAAATAAAAAACAAGATTCAAGTTAGCAAAAGAGCGATACATACTTGGCAGTGGAAAAAACATTGCAGGGACCGAATTTGGCACAAGCAGCATGAATAAAGTAACCCTTCTTCCATTTTTCCCTGAAAATAAGAGCTATCCCAAAAATTAACCTTAGCATGATTTTTCAGGATTTTTGAGACTGCTCAAAATAAATGCCTCACTCCAAGAATAAGCCCTACTTACAGTTCATTAAAAATTCAATCCAAATAGTATGCAGGCAGCTATACAGTTGTGGCCAAAAGTATTGAAACCCCTGCAATTCTGTCAGATAATACTCAGTTTCTTCCTGAAAATGATTGCAATCACAAATTCTTTGGTATTATTATTGTAGCAAATATGTATCGCAGGACTGGACACTAGAACAGTTAAGGGGTTAAATCCCATGTCTACAAGAGGTTACAACCTGATATATGTATATAAGCACACACTAGCAGTCACACTGACTCCAATCTCCCCAGGGGGCCAGGATGGGAAAGCAGAGAGTGACAATATTCACACACATAGATAGCTTCAAAGGGAAAGATCATAGATAAGGGAGAGGAACCATCTCCAATAGTGATCAAAGAGACCCACAGATGGGAAGCAAAATCATGACATCTAGTTAGAAGACAAAGACATTTTTAAAACATAATCTATGCATGGCTAAATGAGTGAGCATCCAATCATAGACCAAGAATAAGAATGTTAAACTAGAAGGCCGGTCTAGAATCTGACCCCCCAGTCTGGGTCTATATCTGGGCTCACACAGCTACAGGGCCGTGTCACAGTGATGGGTCAGTGAAAGCTGCTGTGATCATCATTCCATATATTCCAGCTCTCCCCATCGGGCAACAGAAGCAAAGTTTAGGTTTCTGTAAGTTTCTCCTTTTTATTTCATTGTTTGCATATGTGTATGTCATTTTATTATTTCTATTTTTATATCTTTTTCTGTAAGCACTGTACTTTTTACATTAAAGCTTAAAACTTTAATAAGCTGAAACCTTGTATGTTCTAAAAGGATTCAAAGCCCTAAGAAGTGTGTGATCCTGTTGATTGGAGGACAGTATTATTTCAGGGACTTACCACCCTGTATGTTGGTAAGTGGTGGCAGCGTGTGTGAAGCGGGGTGCACGGTGTGAGTCGGGGTGTGACTGATGCTCCCTTTCAGCATAGGACAGAGTCGAGTGCTGGATTGAGTGAGAGTAGATTAACCCTTGCAGGTGCAACCGCAAGTCACGTGCTGAGAAGTGGGTACGTGACAATTATCTTCATTTAATTTGCCTTCAATGAAAAAACACAAAGGAGAATGAAGCAAAAAGCAGAACATTGATCATTTCACACAAAACTCCAAAAACGGGCCAGACAAAACTATTGGCACCCTCAGCCTAATACTTGGTTGCACAACCTTTAGCCAAAATAACTGCGATCAACCACTTCTGGTAACCAATGAGTTTCTTACAATGCTCTGCTGGAATTTTAGATCATTCTTCTTTGGCAAACTGCTCCAGGTCCCTGATATTTGAAGGGTGCCTTCTCCAAACTGCCATTTTTAGATCTCTCCACAGGTGTTCTATGGGATTCAGGTCTAGACTCATTGCTGGCCACCTTAGAAGTCTCCAGTGCTTTCTCTCAAACCATTTTCTAGTGCTTTTTTAAGTGTGTTTTGGGTCATTGTCCTGCTGGAATACCCATGACCTCTGAGGGAGACCCAGCTTTCTCACACTGGGCCCTATATTATGCTGCAAAATTTGTTGCTAGTCTTCAGACTTCATAATGCCATGCACAAGGTCAAGCAGTTCAGTGCCAGAGGCAGCAAAGCAACCCCAAAACATCAGGGAATCTCCGCCATGTTTGACTGTAGGGACCGTGTTCTTTTCTTGGAATGCCTTCTTTTTTTCTCCTGTAAAATCTATGTTGATGCCTTTGCCCAAAAAGCTCTACTTTTGTCTCATCTGACCAGAAAACATTCTTCCAAAACGTTGTAGGCTTTCTCAGGTAAGTTTTGGCAAACTCCAGCCTGGCTTTTTTATGTCTCAGGGTAAGATGTGGGGTCTTCCTGGGTATCCTACCATACAGTCCCTTTTCATTCAGATGCCGACGGATAGTACGGGTTGACACTGTTGTACCCTCGGACTGCAGGGCAGCTTGAACTTGTTTGGATGTTAGTCGAGGTCCTTTATCCACCATCCGCACAATCTTGCGTTGAAATCTCTCGTCAATTTTTCTTTTCCGTCCACATCTAGGGAGGTTATCCACAGTGCCATGGGCTTTAAACTTCTAGGTGACACTGCGCACGGTAAACACAGGAACATTCAGGTCTTTGGAGATGGACTTGTAGCCTTGAGATTGCTCATGCTTCCTCACAATTTGGTTTCTCAAGTCCTCAGACAGTTCTTTGGTCTTCTTTCTTTTCTCCATGCTTAATGTGGCACACACAAGGACACAGGACAGAGGTTGAGTCAACTTTAATCCATGTCAACTGGCTGCAAGTGTGATTTGGTGATTGCCAACACCTGTTAGGTGCCACAGGTAAGTTACAGGTGCTGTTAAAGGGATCCTGTCACCCCCAAAACACTTGTAAACCTATTAAAACCTGTCCCTAGAGCATATTAACACTTTCCCTACACTATTTCTACCTCCTAAATGCAGTAAATGACATTGACTAAAAACGTTTTATAAGTACCTGATTAGTGATGATAATGAGTGACTATGCTATTCATAGTCACTCATCCAGGCTGCCCCTCTGCTTCATATCACGCCTCCATAGGCGTGATCGTCCTCCTAGATTCAAATTGCAGCCTCCCCGCTGTGCCCTGTGTCGTAGGAGGCTGCTGTGTGGCTTGTGACGCGATCCGCGTCATTCCCGGCGCCCTGTGACGTATTTACAGCGGCGCCGCGCTGTTAGCTTCAAAATGTGCACTGCGCATGCGCATTGGGCATGCGCAGTGCGCATTTTGAAGCTAACAGCGCGGCGCCGCTGTAAATACGTCACAGGGCGCCGGGAATGACGCGGATCGCGTCACAAGCCACACAGCAGCCTCCTACGACACAGGGCACAGCGGGGAGGCTGCAATTTGAATCTAGGAGGACGATCACGCCTATGGAGGCGTGCTATGAAGCAGAGGGGCAGCCTGGATGAGTGACTATGAATAGCATAGTCACTCATTATCATCACTAATCAGGTACTTATAAAACGTTTTTAGTCAATGTCACTTACTGCATTTAGGAGGTAGAAATAGTGTAGGGAAAGTGTTAATATGCTCTAGGGACAGGTTTTAATAGGTTAGCAGGTGTTTTGGGGGTGACAGGATCCCTTTAATTACACAAATTAGAGAAGCATCACATGATTTTTCTAACAGTGCCAATACTTTTGTCCACCCCCTTTTTTATGTTTGGTGTGGAATTACCGTATATACTCGCGTATAAGCCAAGTTTTTCAGCCCAAAATTTGGGCTGAAAAGTCCCCCCTCGGCTTATACACGAGTATATAAAGCAGCAGCCCCGGAGGTATACAGGCCCCCCCATCAAGCTCCAGGGCTCCCTCCCTTGCGCGGCAGCCTGTAAAGTAAAATCATACTTATCACTGTCCCGCCGCTTGCCGACACACCATCCTGGGCTTCATTCCGCGTCTTCTGTGGTCGCGGGCAATGACGTCATTGCCCGCGACCACAGGAAGCCGGGGATTGAAGCCCAGGATCGTGTGTCGGCAAGCGGCGGGACAGTGATAAGTAGGATTTTACTTTACAGGCTGCCGCGCAAGGGGGGGCCCTGGAGCTTGATGGGGGGGCCTGTATACCTCCGGGGCTGCTGCTGTATACAGCCCTGGGGCTGCTGCTGTATACACCCCTGGGGCTGCTGCTGTATACACCCCTGGGGCTGCTGCTGTATACTACCCCTGGGGCTGCTGCTGTATACTACCCCTGGGGCTGCTGCTGTATACTACCCCTGGGGCTGCTGCTGTATACTACCCCTGGGAAGGCTGCTGCTGTATACTACCACTGGGAAGGCTGCTGTATACACCACTGGGCTGCTGCTGCTGTATACACCACTGGGCTGCTGTATACTACCTAAGGGCTGCTGTATATACCTCTGGGGCTGCTGTATACACCACTAGGGCTGCTGTATATACCTCTGGGGCTGCTGTATACTACCTTTTGGGCTGCTGTATACTACCTTTGGGGCTGCTGTATACTACCACTGGGGCTGCTGTATACTACCACTGGGGCTGCTGTATACTACCACTGGGGCTGTATATACCTCTGGGGCTGCTGTATACTACCACTGGGGCTGCTGTATACTACCACTGGGGCTGCTGTATACTACCACTGGGGCTGTATATACCTCTGGGGCTGCTGTATACTACCACTGGGGCTGCTGTATACTACCACTGGGGCTGCTGCATACTACCACTGGGGCTGCTGTATACTACCACTGGGGCTGTATATACCTCTGGGGCTGCTGTATACTATCACTGGGGCTGCTGTATACACCTTTGGGGCTGCTGTATACTAACCACTGGGGCTGCTGCAGTATATACCACTGGGGCTGCTGCTGTATACTACCACTGGGGCTGCTGCTGTATACTACCACTGGGGCTGCTGTATATACCTCTGGGGCTGCTGTATAACACACTACTGGGGGCTGTATACCTGTGCTGGGGTCCACCCTCGGCTTATACACGAGTCAATAGGTTTTCCCAGGTTTTGGGGGCAAAAGTAGGGGGGTCGGCTCATACACGGGTATATACGGTATATCCAATTTGGCTTTAGGACAATTCTTTTTGTGTTTTTTTCATTGAAGACAAATTAAATGAAGATAATAATACCAAAGAATTTGTGATTGCAATCATTTTCAGGAAGAAACTGAGTATTATCTGACAGCATTACAGGGGTGTCAATACTTTTGGCCACAACTGTACATGTAAAATGGATAAATAAATGGCAATATAATGCAGCAGGACAGACATGTTACCAAGAAAAGCAGACACCCTCAAGAGATCCCATAAAACCCAAAACAAAGGTTGACAAGTACCAGGCTCTCACACAAAAATCAAATAGTCCCGCTACCATCACTCCCCTCACAATCACAAGCCCATTGTATTTGTAGTGGCTGCTCCCATTCACCAGGTGGAGCCAACTGCTAGCCTTGGCTGCAGTGGAACGAGCAAGACAACAGCTTGAATGCCAAGAGAGGTGCTGCCACACAATGAGTGATAGGAGGGATGCCAGCAAGACTGCCGATCTGTGTGTATAAGTCAGATACAACAACCACAGCAAACAGATGTCGAAGGGAAATGCTAGGAAGCACAAGTCCACTAATTATATAAGGTGGTGATGGAATTTTTACCTATGATGTGGCAAAAGTATGTTTTTTTTATAATCTAGGAAGCACAAGTTTGGATCAGGTCAGCAATGATTTCCTGAGCTGAAGAGACATTATCTGTGAATTGGTTGTTGACAAAATAAACACTGTGATGTGCATAGGGCTGATATTGAAGAATTTCCCCTTGCAATGGAGCCACAGTTAGAAATATACCTAGAAGAATTCAAGTTATCACAACACAGGTAGGACGGCTTCCTTCAGTGATGTGAATTGTCTCCAAGAAGATCAACAACACTGTTTAAGCTGTCAGATGCAGAAATTATTAAACTGGTACTTGAATGCAATTGATCAGCATTGTGCTTCCTCAATCATTCCCTCCACTGGTCATGAAAGTGCACACTACCTGTATTTTAGCAATTAATTTGGATGGAAATAAAGTCCTAGCTATATTCATTACGAAGCGCAAGAAGGACAAGATGGAACACATTTCAGGCATTCATATTGTTGAAACTGAAAAAGCCAGGTGCACACAAGCAGTTATAAGGAAGTAAGTCGATTTAATGCTGCAGCTTGTTTTGCAAAGCGGCCAAGTGCTTTAATGGTTCCGCTTGTATTACGAGGTGGCCACTGTGCTGTTAGTCTGGAATTAAGCCAGTACACACCTTGGTAAAGGACATGAATAACTTCCTTAAGGAGAGCAAAAATACATCAAATAATGCTTCCAGCAGGAGTGACCTTCAGACTCATCATATTGCAATAAACAAGCCTTTCAACGACTATTTGAGCATGGAATGACTACAATGAAAATAAATTGGAGAGAAATAAGTGTGGAAACTCTGGACCCTAGACTGCAAAAGGTTGTGGCTTGGGTGAAGTCACAGGATATAATCAGTGACAGTTGCAATGCCAATGTGCTCTGAGCAAGCTGTATGGACAAGGATATGCTCATTTAAGGACAGCACTATTGCTAGACATCAGAAACTGAGGACAAAGGTTCTAAAAAAAGAATCACAAGAAATTAATGACGGAATTCAAAATTGGAGTTATGATGATATTCCAGAATGTGATGACCTGATTATAGTCGAATAAATGTTAATTTTTTTTTTTGGTTCAATAAAAAATATAGATTATTGTTCATAAGACATCACCTGAAAATAAGCCCTAAAGCATCTTTTGTACCAAAAATTAATACAAGATAGTGTCTTTTCAGGAAAATAAGGAAGTCAGGTCAATAATTCAGGAAGGTAAAGTTAAGGTAATAGGGTGGGGAATGTATTATTGGCACATCCAGGATTTGAACATTTGGACAATTGTTGCCAAAGTTCATGGCTTACTCTGTATAAAAAAATAAAAAAAAACATTTTGGGTGCGGCTGCATCGATCTGAAAGATCCCAAAAGGCTGCTGCGATAACAAGGCAAGTCCGCAATTCCATAAATTGTAGTAAGCATTTAAGGAGAAAATACTCAGTACAACATCGTAGGGGAAATGGAAAATGTTCACAGTATAAACTCAAAATTCATTCATCAGGACTGAATAAAAGAGTCACATCATACAAGTGTCACTCTATGTCAGTTCAGTTATTGTCCGCATCATGGCTGTGGAGTTGGTAAGCCGAACCTCCAACTCCACAACTCCTCCATACATGTCTCATGTTTAAGTGATATAATTTATGGAAGTACAATGTGAACATCAGGCTTTTAATCATTATTATGATAAAATAATAAAGATATTTTGATAGAACATAATTATTCATAGTACTATTCATATATTGCATTGAACTGTGTAATTCATTATATATTTTAGGAGTCGGTCCAGTTTATATTGACTTAGACGCCACAAAATGGGCTCCGACTGCGACTCTTCAGCACTGGTCCACACAATTATTCACTGGTGTTCATACAGACGAGACTCAAGCAGTAATTACCAATCGATTCAGTCAACACCGGATATCTGATCCACTCAAATCAACATTTCATATATTGCAATCATTATATGATACTATACAATTACAATTGCTCATTTTACCCTTATATCCAGTTAATACTTCTCTTTTCTCAGCTTCTCACTAGATTTGCTCTATAAACCTCCCAAGTTGCTGCACCTCACCCTGGCTGTCACCCTTTCTGCCAGAAAAAAAAAAAAAAAGACTACTCCTTAATATTTCACTAATAAAATTAGTTTATAGAGGTGCGCTACTTTCCACTATTCCCTTTTTGGCCTGGTATGGCTTTACATTTTGTATCATAACTCGGGCTAGAAATATGTAGAGAAACAAAATAAACACCATTCTACTCAGAACTGTACAGGCTTTCACCAGATATGTCACAAGAGTATCTTTGTTAATATTTTACCCATGCGAATGCAAACCCAAACTTTTAGAACGCATTTAAAAAAAAAAAGTTTAAATTTAAAAATTTCCAAAAATGCACGTCTGCTTTTAGCCACATCTGTACCAAAATTCAAGTTGGGATCATATTTAAAAATATATAACTATTATAGTGTCAATTCAAAAATCTTTAATTCAGATCTGTTCAGCCTGTGGTCTAAAAAAGGGTGGGGTCTACATTTACCAAACAATTTTGAAAATGATTTTTAGATATTACTGTATTTTATTATGTTATAGCTTAGAATTATAATAATCATACAATATAATATAATTAATTATAATATAAATACAATATAATTATAAATGTAAATTATGAATATTTCAATTACTAATTACTACTCATGATTTCAAGTACTATTCTTCTTAAACACTTCAAAAATGACGTTTAGTGATATAATAGAAAAAAAATTGTTACATGTATAAATAGGTTTTAAAAATCCTGGTTCTTTTGATCTTGTTCAATAACACTTGAGGATATGATCACCTTTTTTCTTTTGGTTTGTTCAATGCATTCAGGTTGAAAATGCTGAGCAAGTTGTGTTATGATGATTAAGATGTTTTTATCCTGGCTCTTATGGGATTTGTGAATTGTGTTTATTGTTGCATATAAATGTTGAATTCAATAAGATGTAATTTGAAAAGAAAAAAAAGGAAGAAACTCACACAAGCATAAAATAAAAAAACTATATTGTATAAATTTGATAGGTCCCAAGTTGAATATCTGTACAAATATAACATTGTGCATTTTTTCACAATTGCGCATCAAAATTTGGCCAAAACAAAATTTAAAGAAACATAGTCTTGTGACATATTAAATGAAAGCTGGCACCGTTCCGAGTAAAATGATGCCTCTCCCACTGCATTATCTTATTTCTAGCCCGAGATATAAAAAATTTAAAGCCATACCAGGCCAAAATTCACTCTTTTTTAAAACTAAAAATCTGTAAAAAAAAAATTAACTAATCAAGAAAAAAATTCAAAACTTTTAATTTGTAATTAACTAAAGTTGTACTTCATATAGAAAAAAATAAACATAAATCTAAAGACGTCAGGTAAAAAAAAATATTCATATTTAGATCACTTGATATGAAATGACCCATTGATGCTATAATAGTTAAATATTTTAAAATATGATCCCATCACCATCCCAACTTGAATTTTGCTACAGATGTGGCCAAGAGCATAGCAGACGTGCCTTTTTGGAAACTTTTAAATTATGCTTTTTTTTTGTAAATGCGTTTTAAAACTTTGCATTTACGTTCGCATGGGTAAAATATTAACAAAGATCCTCTTGTGACATATCTGGTGAAAGCATGGACAGTTCTGAGTAGAATGGTGCTTATTTTGTTTCTCTATCTTATTTCTGGCCTGAGTTATGAGGAGAAATGAAATGGCAGGCAACACCGAAATTCACACTTTTTCCGAACTTTGAAAATCAATGAAAAAAAAATTTTTAGAATTTTTTTATCTTCACATTTTGCATGGTGTGACATGCTATTATCAAATAACAAAATCTCAAAAGAATTAAAAATATAGGTGAAAATCATTGACCCAAACATCTCTGGACTTCTCACATTGAGCACCTACGGAACATTATAAATTGGCAATACAAGGGAGCTGCCAGCAGCAAATCTTGATAATTATGTGTCCATCTGCATGATCACAGAACACCTCAGACAACCCTTGATAGCAGCTAAGACATGTAAGTGTACCGTATGTATTTCTGCACGGTGCTGAAAAAATCAAGAAGTGTTGCAAACATTGTTGACATTTCATCATTTCTGTATCATTAACATGTATTCATCCTGTTATTTCTATAATTCCCTGACTTTTGTTAGAGGGTATAATATATCTACTGGCTGTGCGCTGCTCACTGGTGAACACGGCAGGCTTAGCTTACGCTTACATAGACACTTTTTCACATCAGTTTCTGTAAGCCAAAAACAGGAGTGGATGGAAAATACAGAATTGGTGACGTCTTTCTATTGAGCCATGTTCACAGCAGGGCTGTGGAGTCAGTGACCATTTTGGTGGAGTCGGAAGAAAATGGACCGACTCCGAAAATATAATAAATTGGGTACATTAGTTCAATGCAGAATGTGAATATTTTATGAATTATTATTATGTTCTATCTCAATAGCTTTATTATTGTGTCATAATAATGATTAAAATGTGATGTTCACATTGTACTACAATAAATTTATCATTTAAACATGAGTCATGTATGAGGGAGTTGGTGTCAGGAAAATTGAGGAGTCTGAGTTGGAGTCGGTGGTTTGGCCTGCCGAATCCACAGCCCTGGGTCACATGTTGAGTATTTTTTTACCTCAGCATTTGTAAGACAAACCCAGGTGTGGAACAATCAGAGGAAAAGTATAAGGCTGGAAACACACTGGTGTATAAAAAAATCTGATAGTTTCTCATCCAGGAGAGTAGGACGAGTGACATCTGTTTTGTGATCAGTGTGGCATGCGAGTGTGCGATTAATTCCTCGCCTAGCATCTGTGAGCAATAATGCGTTTTGGTTTTAGCAGATAATGTATCAGTTAAAAAAAGGAATGCCATTAAGTCGCACTCATTGACTTGCATTGGTGACTGTCGCACGAGAATCACATACAGTACTTTCGCAGCATGTTGCTACTTTTTTCTCATCCAGAATCTGGATGAGAAAAAAAGCGGACGACACACGTTAATCTGTTTTGACTCATTCTCTAACATTGGTCCGAGGGCAATGCAAGATTTTCTCCTATTGCACTCGCCTGAAACTCACGCCAGTGTGTCTGAGACCTAAGATTGGAAACACACTGTCCGAGTGACATGCGAGTTACTCGCAGGAGTCTCGGATCATTCACCCGGCACAACCCCTGCCTTTTTGGACAGGACGCGGTCAGTGGTATGTTTTTCTATGTAGTTCCACAGCTCCCGTCCAGAGAGGGGGAGGCCATCCCTGGGTGAATGATCCGAGACTCGTGCGAGTAACTTGCATGTCACTCGGACAGTGGGTTTCCAGACTAAAAGAAACATGTCACCACTTCCATATTCATCACCCACTCCTGGATTTGGCCACAAATACTAAGGTAAAAAAATTCACCAAAAACTGAACATGTGAACCCGGCCTTGCATATGTGCCAATAGTGGGTGTCTCGCCCTCAAAACCAACCAGTCCTCTAGTGGAGGCCGCTTCAGGAATTGCTCCTTTTTTTGTTTTGTTTTTTCCTGAAATTTTGGATATTTCTATTTTCATTAAGCTTTTTGATTGGTGGTGCACATTTTGGATGTTTCCTTCAGGATTTGCAATAAAATAATATTTTTTTCTACCACATTTTTTTTTAAGAGGTTTGGAAAAATAAAGTTAAGGTACATGGTCCTCATATTAAGAGTAAAGTGCATTTCCAGTATAATAAGAAACGTTTTCGAGGACACAGCGAGTGTCCCCACACATGGCCGTCCAGCTCTTTTAGGACACGGTGAGTGTGCCCACATATGGCCGTCCAGCTCTTTTAGGACATGGCGAGTGTCCTCACACATGGCCGTCCAGCTCTTTTAGGACATGGCGAGTGTCCCCACACATGGCCATCCAGCCCTTATAGGACATGGCGAGTGTCCCCACACATGGCTGTACAGCTCTTTTAGGACACGGTCAGTGTCCCTCACATGGCTGTACAGCTCTTATAGGACATGGCGAGTGTCCCCATACATGACCGTCCAGCTCTTATAGGACATGGCGAGTGTCCCCACACATGGCCGTCCAGGTCTTTCAGGACATGGCGAGTGTCCCCACACATGGCCGTCCAGCTCTTATAGGACACGGTCAGTGTCCCTCACATGGCTCTACAGCTCTTATAGGACATGGCGAGTGTCCCCACACATGGCCGTCCAGCTCTTATAGGACACAGAGAGTGTCCCCACACATGACCACCCAGGTCTTTCAGGACACGGTGAGTGTCCCCACACATGGCCGTCCAGGTCTTTCAGGACACTGTGAGTGTCCCCACACATGACCGTCCAGCTCTTTTAGGACACGGTCAGTGTCCCCTCACATGGCTGTACAGCTCTTATAGGACATGGCGAGTGTCCCCACACATGGCCGTCCAGCTCTTATAGGACACAGAGAGTGTCCCCACACATGACCGCCCAGGTCTTTCAGGACACGGTGAGTGTCCCCACACATGGCCGCCCAGGTCTTTCAGGACACGGAGAGTGTCCCCACACATGGCCGCCCAGGTCTTTCAGGACACGGTGAGTGTCCCCACACGGCCGTCCAGCTCTTATAGGACACAGAGAGTGTCCCCACACATGACCGCCCAGGTCTTTCAGGACACGGTGAGTGTCCCCACACATGGCCGCCCAGGTCTTTCAGGACACGGAGAGTGTCCCCACACATGGCCGCCCAGGTCTTTCAGGACACGGTGAGTGTCCCACACACGGCCGTCCAGGTCTTTCAGGACACTGTGAGTGTCCCCACACATGGCCGTCCAGCTCTTATAGGACACGTGTCCCCACACATGGCCGTCCAGCTCTTAGGACACGTTGCGTGTCCCCACACATGGCCGCCAGTTTCTGTCAGGCCTTCCGTACCGCCTCAGGGTCTCCACAGGTAAGAGCAGCACTGCGGAGGGCACAGCACTTCCACGGCGTCTGATTGGCCAGTTCCATCACGTGACGCCATGTTTTGCCCAGTGCACGGAGCACCACACACCCCTCACCTGCCCCGACAGCTGTAACACTCAGTACATAGCCCCCGCAGATTACCATGCTGAGCGGCTGCGGCTTCCTCTCAGGTCAGATACGCTCAGCACAGTTCTCGGTCGGAGAAACGCAGGACACAGCGGGAGTCTGAGCGAGACCTGCGAGCGGCGGCCATGACTAAGCGTAGGCACCCGGGAGCCGAGCGTGGCAGCAGCACCGGGAGGAGCAGTCTGCAAGTCCTACAAGGGATCAGATACCGGAACCAGCGAGAGGAGAAAGTGACGAGAGCAAGATAAGATCGCCGGAACTAGAGAGAGGAGAATCGGTACAGAGCGACGGAACCAGAGAGGACAACACGGTACAGAGCGGCGGAACCAGAGAGAGGACAGACAACACGGTACAGAGCGGCGGAACCAGAGAGAGGACAGACAACACGGTACAGAGCGGCGGAACCAGAGAGAGGACAGACAACACGGTACAGAGCGGCGGAACCAGAGAGAGGACAGACAACACGGTACAGAGCGGCGGAACCAGAGAGAGGACAGACAACACGGTACAGAGCGGCGGAACCAGAGAGAAGACAATCGGTACAGAGCGGTTCTAGTGTGAGGAGGTGCCCGCTAGAGGGCGATGGTGGTCTTTGTTGTGGTCAGTTAGCTGCTGTATTCCAATGTTGTGTAGAGCTCCAAAGAACAGATCCCAGCAGCAATGTGCATGTACCGGAACTAGGGAAAGCAGGGAAGGGACTGCCGAACCGGAACCACGGAGATGGAAGCCCACCAGGACCTGGGCTGAGAATGACAGCGGGTGAGGGCCTACAACAAGCAGCACACTACTATGTTCTCATCATCACCTCGTACTCGTGTGAGCTGTAATCCCTATTCTATATGTTATTATAGTCCCAGTCCTCACTGTACCTGGGGTCTATGTATCTACAGTAGGGATTATAATCCCAGTCCTCACTGTATCTGGTGTCTGTGCATCTATGGGAGGCATTATAGTCCCAGTCCTCACTGTACCTGGGGTCTGTGTATCTACAGGAGGCATTATAGTCCCAGTCCTCACTGTACCTGGGGTCTATGTATCTACAGTAGGGATTATAATCCCAGTCCTCACTGTACCTGGGGTCTGTGTATCTACAGGAGGCATTATAGTCCCAGTCCTCACTGTACCTGGGGTCTATGTATCTACAGGAGGCATTATAGTCCCAGTCCTCACTGTACCTGGGGTCTGTATCTACAGGAGGCATTATAGTCCCAGTCCTCACTGTACCTGGGGTCTATGTATTTACAGGAGGTATTATAGTCCCAGTCCTCACTGTACCTGGAGTCTGTGTATCTATAAGAGGCATTATAGTCCCAGTCCTCACTGTACCTGGGGTCTGTATCTACAGGAGGCATTATAGTCCCAGTCCTCACTGTACCTGGGGTCTGTGTATCTACAGGAGGCATTATAGTCCCAGTCCTCACTGTACCTGGGGTCTGTGTATCTACAGGAGGCATTATAGTCCCAGTCCTCACTGTACCTGGAGTCTGTGTATCTATAAGAGGCATTATAGTCCCAGTCCTCACTGTACCTGGGGTCTGTATCTACAGGAGGCATTATAGTCCCAGTCCTCACTGTACCTGGGGTCTGTGTATCTACAGGAGGCATTATAGTCCCAGTCCTCACTGTACCTGGGGTCTGTGTATTTACAGGAGGCATTATAATCCCAGTCCTCACTGTACCTGGGGTCTGTGTATTTACAGGAGGTATTATAGTCCCAGTCCTCACTGTACCTGGGGTCTGTATCTACAGGAGGCATTATAGTCCCAGTCCTCACTGTACCTGGGGTCTGTGTATCTACAGGAGGCATTATAGTCCCAGTCCTCACTGTACCTGGGGTCTGTGTATTTACAGGAGGCATTATAATCCCAGTCCTCACTGTACCTGGGGTCTGTGTATCTACAGGAGGCATTATAGTCCCAGTCCTCACTGTACCTGGGATCTGTGTCTACAGGAGGCATTATAGCCCCCAGTCCTCACTGTACCTGGGGTCTGTGTATCTACAGGAGGCATTATAATCCCAGTCCTCACTGTACCTGGGGTCTATGTATTTACAGGAGGTATTATAGTCCCAGTCCTCACTTTACCTGGGGTCTATGTATCTATAAGAGGCATTATAGTCCCAGTCCTCACTGTACCTGGGGTCTGTGTATCTACAGGAGGCATTATAGTCCCAGTCCTCACTGTACCTGGGATCTGTGTCTACAGGAGGCATTATAGTCCCAGTCCTCACTGTACCTGGGGTCTGTGTATCTACAGGAGGCATTATAATCCCAGTCCTCACTGTACCTGGGGTCTATGTATTTACAGGAGGTATTATAGTCCCAGTCCTCACTTTACCTGGGGTCTATGTATCTATAAGAGGCATTATAGTCCCAGTCCTCACTGTACCTGGGGTCTGTGTCTACAGGAGGCATTATAGTCCCAGTCCTCACTGTACCTGGGATCTGTGTCTACAGGGGGCATTATAGTCCCAGTCCTCACTGTACCTGGGGTCTGTGTACTATAAGAGGCATTATAGTCCCAGTCCTCACTGTACCTGGAGTCTGTGTATCTATAGGAGGCATTATAGTCCAAGTCCTCACTGTATCTGGTGTCTGTGCATCTATGGAGGCATTATAATCCGAGTCCTCACTGTATCTGGTGTCTGTGCATCTATGGGAGGCATTATAGTCCCAGTCCTCACTGTACCTGGGGTCTATGTATCTACAGGAGGCATTATAGTCCCAGTCCTCACTGTATCTGGTGTCTGTGCATCTATGGGAGGCATTATAGTCCCAGTCCTCACTGTACCTGGTGTCTGTATCTAGAGGAGGCATTATAGTCCCAGTCCTCACCGTACCTGGTGTCTGTGCCTCTAGAGGAGGGATTTATAGTCCCAGTCCTCACTGTACCTGGTGTCTGTATCTAGAGGAGGCATTATAGTCCCAGTCCTCACCGTACCTGGTGTCTGTATCTACAGGAGGCATTATAGTCCCAGTCCTCACCGTACCTGGTGTCTGTATCTACAGGAGGCATTATAGTCCCAGTCCTCACTGTACCTGGTGTCTGTGTATCTATAGGAGGCATTATTGTCCCAGTCCTCACTGTACCTGGTGTCTTTGCCTCTAGAGGAGGGATTTATAGTCCCAGTCTTCCTGTACCTAGCGTCTGTGTATCTATAGGAGGCACCTCACTGTACCTGGTGTCTGGAATGTTAGGTTGACACAAGCTGTCACAACTATTGCTAGTGATGACCAAATGAGAGGGGAATACCGGTAACCTCCCCTCCTGAGTTTCCCGCCTTATAGAGACATAGACAGACGCTGGTATCTGCACATAAAGCAAGAGTGTGCGCTCTGGACTCTCTTTATTGTTACATACAGAGTCTTATATAGCAAAGTCCGAGCGTAGCAGCATCCTATAAATAAGGTTAGTTTTGTTTCCTGAGACCAAGCATAAGTTCGATTCTCCAAAAGCGAAGATGAGTTCTTATCTACTTCTCGGAAACATACGTAAGCGAAAGTTTTATTCAGTTCTGTGTTAACTCTTTCCTTACAGTATCTAGAGGAGGGATTATAGCCTTAGTCCTTACTACAGGGTGGGGCATCTATATGGATACACTTAAATAAAATGGGAATGGTTGGTGATATCAACTTCCTGTTTGTGGCACATTAGTATATGGGAGGGGGAAAACTTCCAGATGGGTGGTGACCATGGCGGCCATATTGAAGTCGGTCATTTTGGAATCAAACTTTATTTTTTTCAATATGAAGATGATCATACGACACATCAAACTTATTGTGAATTTCATAAGAAAAAAATGGTGTCCTTGGTTTTAACGTAACTTTATTCTTTCATGAGTTATTTCAAGTTGATACCACCATTCATTCCTATTTTATTTAAGTGTATCCATATAGATGGCCCACTAGCACAGGCATTATATTCCCAGTCTTGACTGTGCCTAGTGTCTGTGTATCTTGATCAGGAATTATTGTATCTAGAGCAGTGATTATAACTAGTAAGATATTCTGGTTCGGATAGCTCTAACCGAATACTTTGAACTGGTTCAGGAATCCAGGATGTTCAGCATAACTTCTTCATTAAAAGTCAGTCTTTATTAAATCCTCATAAAATCGGGGCGGGGCCTGGCTGCCATGGAGTGAGGACACGCACCGATCGAGCTCCTCTCATGCCCGGACTCTAACAACATTCAGCCGCCTGGACCACCTCTCACATGCCGCCCAAGAGAAGGACAACTACCAAGGAGCCTCCTGCCACACTCTCAGGGAGCTCCCGCTCACGGGGCTCCATAACAGGCTACTTCTCCAGCCCCCCTGCACACCAGCAGTCAGCGATTTTGGCGAAGATGGCGCCGAAGCCACAGAGATCATCCCCCCCTGCTCGCAGCCACTCAGTTAAAGAAAGGAGGCGCGCGGTACTGAAGGGGGGCACCAGACACCACGGACACACAGAGGGGACAGTCCAATGACTACACCCGGCTGGGTGGACCCGATGGAGCCCCTGGGTGCGGGGCAAACCAGCGCGGAAGAAGAGGCCCCGCAGGAAACATGGAGGATGGGGCGGGAGCCATGTCCTCTCCCTGCCCACAGTGATTACACAGGGAGAACTGCATAGAGGAGCACTATTCAGAGGCAATGTGCCTGGGGGGAGCTGAGCCCGGTAGGAAGAGCACGGATCAGTGTGCAGTGCCGCACATTGTCCCTGCGGCCCAGGTCATGCAAAGCCCTGGCCCCACTGAAGGAGAGAGAGAGGGGGCCCCTACGCTCCTGACAGAAGAAGGAGGGGGAGATTCGTCCACCATGGGCCCTAGTGAGTCCAAGGACTTCCAGGCCATAAAAGCTCTGATTATGGCGCTTCCAACTAGAGCAGATCTGGACTCAATCATAAATAAATTGGAGCAGTCTCACAGACAGGAGATGGAGGCAGTGAGGGGGGATCTGTCTGTGGTGGAGACCAGGGTGACCGAAACAGAGGCGGCTCAGTCCTCCTTAGAACGGAAAATCCAGATCCTGGAGGATCGTCTAGAGGATAATGACTCGCACATGAAGGATTTATATTTGCTACTTGACGATCAACAGAATAGAGACCGGTGGAATAACATACGACTCAAGGGGCTCCCGGAGGACTGGCTGTCTCCTAAGTTGCAGGACACGGTCCGAGTGATCTTTAACAAAGTGCTGGGACACCCTGAAGAATCGCCTTGCGTCTTTGACCGGGTCCACAGGGTTTTCCGACCGGGGGGGTGACTCAGGTGCCCCCAGGGATGTTCTTTGTCGCCTTCACTATTTCACGGACAGAGATTCTATTATACAGAAAGCTTGGTCACATGGTCCCGTGGAATTAGACGGTGCCAGAATCAAATTATTCCCCGACATCTCAAGCCGTACTCTGGTGATGAGGAGAGCCCTGTACCCTCAGCTGGTCAAAATTAAGGAGGTGGGGGCAACTTATCGTTGGGGACACCCTTTCCATGTGATTATACACTGTGAACTCCAGGACCTGTTCCGCTTTCTGGACACAGTCCCCATTGAGGTCCCGGATTGGCTAGCTATTCGGCCGGGGGACTACGCCCCCCTCCGTGGGTGGAACAATAGAGGGCGTCCTTCCAGATCTGCCCAGAGGAGATGTCGTAGGGCATCGGAAAGAGTCATCGGCCACTGGCGGAGAGGACTTTGCGCCCACCTGAGAGACGTTCATAGATGCTCATGGTTCCATCTCCCTGGGCCCTGTATCCTTAGAGAGTTAATATCCGTACATCGGTTATTTCTCCTTCGCCTCATTGGGGGACACAGGACCGTGGTGTTATGCTGCTGTCCACTAGGAGGCGACACTAAGCAGAATCTGCAAAAGAGTAACAGTGGCTCCTCCTCTGTAGCATATACACCCCTGTAGCAGGAAGTGCTCTCCAGTTTTTGCTTAGTGTCGAAGGAGGCACACCACCATTTTTACTCTCTATTTTTTCTCATCCTTTTTTTCTTCCAATGAAGAAAAGTGGGTCCGGCGTGGCCCCCGGCATGCTCCTTCCTCGGCCACCCACTGTTGGGGCGCTGGGTTAAAGTTGAGAATCGTTACATATGCCGTACTCCTTTCTCGGCCTCCCACTGTTGGGTTGCTGGGTTAAAGTTGAGACAGCCCAGCATAACATCCACTTTCCTCACTCCCTCGGGGTCCTGAGTTGATTTGTTCTTCCTTTTCAGGACCAGTACATTTAAGACTCTCGTATTAAATGCTCCGTTTATGTTTATACTGCTTTACTCGTTTAAGAGTTGCTGGACCGGCGTGGCACTGGTTGTAACGTGGCGCACACTGCAGTACATATAACGACTATATTGTCAAGAAATCTTAATAGAGGTGTGCGCTGTTTTGTGCTCAGGGGCTACTTTTGTTCCAGATATGAAGGTGGCAGACTATGCATTTATTTAGGAATATGTTTTTTTTTTTTTTTTTTTTTTTTGGGGAGTGGGGGGATTAGAGGTCTGGGCCAGCCAATGGGGATATTCCCCTACGAAGTTATAACTAGTATAATTGTCACCGGGCATGGAGGGATCTTTTACTCGCTGTGTGGTGGTGAGTTACCTGATCTCCCGCTTTCCTATTGTAGACTCGGGCTGGTACCGACGTCTGCAAGCTTGCTATAAGCTTTCTCTATCACCAATTCATATTTTCTCTATTTTTCATCTATCTTTTCTTTCTGTCTCAATCTTTTGATAAGCTATCTTTCTTCTTTTTTCTTTCTCTTACCTCTACTTCGGTTTCTTTTCTTTTACCTCCTCTCGCATTCCTACCCTCTATCTCGTTCTATTCCTAAGAGTCCGGTTTCCCTTTCCTTCTAATCCCAATTTCTCCCCCTCTCGCTGGGCCCTCCCGAGATAAAGTGGACGACAAGATGACTAATTCTTCTGACTCAGTCTCAGAAATCAGAATAGGCACCCTAAATGTGAAAGGGCTACACAGTCCTGGTAAACGTTCCATTCTTTTATATATGTTATGGAAAAGCAAACTACACGTGGTCTTTCTGCAGGAGACTCATTACACGGCAAATAGACCGTACAGGCTCACGGACAGAAGGTTCCCGCATGTGTATCACTCCCCGTCTGATGACCTTAGAGTCAGGGGCACTTGTATACTCTTGTCATCGTTGGCCTGGGAGATGATTGACTTTCGAGCTGACCAGGAAGGGAGACTTGCAATGCTCAAGGGGAAAGTGGCCTTGCAGCTTTTCACTTTTGTGTCTCTGTATTTACCAAACACGGGTCAGTGCTCCTCGTTGCTTAAAAGCCTGGAACTGGTAGAGACGTTCACAGAGGGCAGACTGGTGTTGGGAGGTGACCTTAATCTAGTCCTTGACCCATCAAAGGACACATCAAAGGGCTCCGCTAGCATTTCCCTGGCGGCTCTAAAAATAGTGAAACAGTCTGTATGAACACCAACTGATGGACACATGGAGACTGACGCTCCCGACAGACCGAGACTATACGTTTTACTTGGCTGCTCATGACGCTTATTCTCGCTTAGACCACTTCTTTATGAGGCATGCAGACCTAGATTCTCTTCGGAAGGTTTTTATAGACCCCATACTATTTTCAGATCACGCGCTGATGACACTCACAATTTCCATGGGGGGGCCGCGGGGGGACCTGTAGTCGGTGGACTCTGAACTCATCTTTACTGACAAATGATATGGTGATGAGGGATGTGGAGTCCAAGATAAAAGATTACTTTCTGCACAACTCTGGAAAGGACTGCACTCCAAATGTAGTTTGGGAAGAGGCAGCGGGAGGTGGAGGTCCTTGCGGCAGAGATTCATAGATTAGAGATCATTCACAATTCCAGACAGGACACTCGGGTTTTGGCATCCCTCCAGAAGGCAAGAGAGGACCTGTCTAAATTTGTATAGAATGGTAAGACTCCTAGGTTTGCAAGGCTAACTTTAGAAAAACATAGGAAAAGAGGGGGACTGGGATTACCAAATTTGAAAGCATATTACTTAGCTAACTTGATTAAAGGAAGCAACAGGTGGTGGACTAGTCAAGATTGTCCTGCCTGGACTGGTATGGAGAAGCATTATATGTCTAATCACTCTCCTGAATCGTATGTTGTTTCTTATATTCTTGACAACAAAAAGCGTTTACCTTTTTCTGATACGTTAAAAGCCGCCATTAAGGCATAGAGATCACTCTCTCAAATTTCGAGCACTGCTTTTGAGCCAGTAATCCCTGTTTGGATCCTAATTGATATTTTCAGTGCGTTATGTCCGAGGATTAAATTAAAAAACTGGCATATTAGCGGGATTGAAACTGTTTCTGACATTATGAAAGATGGTAGATTAAAATCTTTCTCATCCTTAGGCAAACAGTTTGGACTGCCTAAAGCTGAAATATTGAATTGGCAACTCATTTCTGATATCTTAGTAGATAAAAAAAAAAAAAAAAAAAAGATTTTTCCAAGCAATGTTAATAACCTCAGATATTCTAACAAAGAATCAATTTGGAACACTAGCATCCTTTACCAAACTCTTAATAAAGATCTTATTCTTGACAATCATAGATTCTTGAATACTTGGTCTAAAGATACTGGACTGGATTCCTCAGAATTAAGTGGACATCTCTCTAAGATCCTTCCATTTATGTACTCTAATATATCTTGTGTTTCCTTTTTGGAGACGCAATACAAAGTATATACTAAATGGTATCATACCCCTAATACATTACATTTAATGGATCCTAGCTATAGTAATCTGTGTTGGAGAGGATGTGGTAGTGTTGGCTCAGTTAAGCACATATTTTGGTATTGCCCTGAACTAGGGACTTTTTGGCTTGAAGTTCAAACTCTTATCAATTTAATTTTAAGCACTAATATTTCTCTTAATATAAATTTGGTCTTGCTTCTCATAGGATTGCAAGATATTCCAAAACAAAAGAGGTCATTAGTTCTTCATATTGATCTTTTAGCTAAGAATATCATAGCCTCCCTCTGGTTGAAAAATAATCCACCCACAATTGAACTGCTAATAGATAAATTAGCTTCTCGTAACCTGTTTGAGTACTTATTTGCTCTGAGGAACCCAAACCAACACAAATATATGAAAAGTGGTCATCTTGGGTTTCCCAATATGCACCTTCATTGACATTGGATGGGGATTGATTTTTCTTTAAATTATGTGATCCTATGGCTATAGAAATAGACTTGTCATCTTCTGTTTATATTAAACTAGTAAAAAGGCCCGATGCAATTGCATCGGGAGCAGGGTGAAATGAATTGTGTGTATACAGGCGGGCCAGTGGGTAGCAGAGTATACAGGGGGCTCTGTGGGTAGCAGAGTATACAGACGGCTCTGAGGGTAGGAGATTATACAGGTGACTCTGTGGGTAGTAAAGTATACAGGCGGCTCTGTGGGTAGCAGAGTATACAGGTGGGTCTGTGGGTAGTGGAGTATACAGGCGTGTGTGGTGGTGGTGGCAGAGTATACAGGTGTGTGTGGTGGTGGTGGCAGAGTATATAGGTGTCTGTGGTGGCATAGTATACAGGCATCTGTGTGGTGGCAGAGTATACAGGTGTCTGTGGTGGTGGCGGCAGAGTATACAGGCGTGTGTGGTGGTGGCAGAGTGTACAGGCGTGTGTGGTGGTGGCGGCAGAGTATACAGGCGTGTGTGGTGGTGGCGGCACAGTATACAGGCGGGTGTGGTGGTGGCGGCAGAGTGTACAGGCGTGTGTGGTGGTGGCGGCAGAGTGTACAGGCGTGTGTGGTGGCGGCAGAGTGTACAGGGGTGTGTGGTGGCGGCAGAGTGTAGAGGCGTGTGTGGTGGTGGCAGAGTGTACAGGCGTGTGTGGTGGCGGCAGAGTGTAGAGGCGTGTGTGGTGGTGGCGGCAGAGTGTACAGGCGTGTGTGGTGGAGTGTACAGGCGTGTGTGGTGGCGGCAGAGTGTACAGGCGTGTGTGGTGGCGGCAGAGTGTACAGGCGTGTGTGGTGGTGGCGGCAGAGTGTACAGGCGTGTGTGGTGGCGGCAGAGTGTACAGGCGTGTGTGGTGGTGGCAGAGTGTACAGGCGTGTGTGGTGGTGGCGGCAGAGTGTACAGGCGTGTGTGGTGGAGTGTACAGGCGTGTGTGGTGGCGGCAGAGTGTACAGGCGTGTGTGGTGGCGGCAGAGTGTACAGGCGTGTGTGGTGGAGTGTACAGGCGTGTGTGGTGGCGGCAGAGTGTACAGGTGTGTGTGGTGGCGGCAGAGTGTACAGGCGTGTGTGGTGGCGGCGGCAGAGTGTACAGGCGTGTGTGGTGGTGGCGGCAGAGTGTACAGGCGTGTGTGGTGGCAGAGTGTACAGGCGTGTGTGGTGGCAGAGTATACAGGCGTGTGTGGTGGTGGAGTATAGAGGCGTGTGTGGTGGTGGAGTATACAGGCGTGTGTGGTGGTGGCAGAGTGTAGAGGCGTGTGTGGTGGTGGAGTATACAGGTGTCAGTGGTGCGCTCGTGCAAGGCAGGGGTTAAAAAAAATAAAAAAAGATTATGCTCACCTCACCCCGAGCCCCCGCCGTCTTCTGCCGTGTTCCGCCGTCTTCTGCCGTGTTCCGCTAGGCTCCCGGTGGCTGTGCAGGCTCCCGGTGCCTGGAGTGATCTTCTATCTACTGAGACTGAAGGACCTGTGGTGATGTCAGAGTCACGTGACCCGCGATTTGCCTGGAGTAAGCTGGTGTCACGTGACTCTGACATCACCACAGGTCCTTCAGTCTCAGTAGATAGAAGATCACTGGAGGCACCGGGAGGCTGCACAGCCACCGGGAGCCTAGCGGAACACGGCAGAAGACGGCGGGAGAGGGCGGGAGACAGCGCGGGCTCGGGTAGAGGTGAGGATTTTTTTTTTTTTAGAGTAGTGCGGGTCTGCGGCTCGTGATGACGCTGCGCGTCATCACTCGCAGTCCCGCGCAAAGCATGTTGGGATTGGGCTACAGTGCCCAACTCCCGATTATATAAGTAGATGTCTAAACAATTTTATGACCAATATATGCCATGTTAATGTATATAGTTATTATTTGTTTGTTTTTTTGTTCCTTCCTAATGTTTGTCATCCTTAATTCTTTTGTCTTGTCTCTAATACTTCTTTTATTATAATGGTATAAATCAAATTTTGTCTTATAATTGTAAAAATTTTTATTTAATACTGTTTGAACAATGTATTGATCAATATGTTAATAAAATACATTTAAATTGAGAGGTGGTCCGAACGGCCTTCTGCTGGAATATTATAAAAAAAACTGTCGCCCCAGCTGTCCCCATATTTAATTGCATTTAACAACATTGCGAGTGACCCTACAACTTCAATCCCAAGAGACGCCCAGAGAGAAAACATAGTAGTAATACCAAAGGAGGGTAAGGACCCACTAAACTGTGCTAGTTATCGTCCTATCTCTCTCCTCAATGTGGACCTTAAACTGTTTACTAGAATTCTGGTGAACAGATTGTCTGTACTAATGGGAGATGTGATACATCCAGACCAAGCGGGGTTCATGTTGGGGAGAGAGGCTAGAGACAACACAGTGAGGGCTCTAAACCTAATACATAGATCCCATTTGAGAGGCCAGCCAATGTTGCTGCTTTCCACAGACGCGGAAAAAGTGTTTGATTGTGTAAATTGGGGATTTATGAGGGAGGTGCTGCGATCGTTGGGGCTGGGGGCGTCCATGTTGCGGTGGATCGAAGTGGTCTGTAGCTGCCCGTCGGCCTGTGTTAAGGTAAATGGAGTGTACTCAGAGGTCTTCCCCATATTAAACGGCACCCGGCAGGGATGCCCTCCCTCCCCACTGATATTCATTCTGACGCTGGAACCGTTGTTACATTGTATTAGAAGTAATCCTGACATTACAGCCCCAGGGGTCCTTTCGACTTCACATAAGGTCGCAGCGTATGCGGATGACCTCTTATTTTTCATTACCAATCCGAGTATCTCTTTACCATGTCTGATGGCGGAACTGGACGCATATTCTAGCTTGTCCTACTTTAAGATCAACTGGTCCAAATCGGCCGCACTCAATGTCAATCTACCAGTCCCTGATCTGACGAGTATCAAAGCCAGTTTCAAGTTTAAATGGGCAGAGACCTCACGGAGGTATTTGGGCATAAATTTGACCTCTCATCCTGACTCTTGGTACAAAGCGAACTTTGTACCTCTTTTCCAGAAACTGAAAAGTGACTGCGATACATGGGCTAAGGGGTGCTTCACCTGGTTTGGTAGATGTGAAATTTTGAAGATGAACCCTCAGCCGTGGGTCCTCTACCTTCAGGCGGTCCCGATTAGGGTCCCTGAGTCCTTTTTTAACCCCTTCCCGACCCGTGACGCAGCATAAGTGTCATGGAAACAGGAGGGTTCCCGACCTTGGACGCATATGCTGCGTCCTGGTGTAATCGCGCTCCTGCAGCTCTAGTGAGAGGTGTCACTGACCTCTCACTTGAGCTGCAGGTAGCTGGGGACCTGTGCTACACCCCAGGGGGGGTGGATTTGCCCCCCCCGAGGCTACAGTCGCGCTAATTGGGGGTTTAAAAATGAAAACCGCAATTACCGCGACTGTATTGATTTTGCGGTCTCCATCTTTTTGCTTCCCTGCCTGGCTCCTCCTGTTCCCCCCTGTCTCTTCCTGTTCCTCCCCCAGATCATCTCTGCTCTGTCCCCCTCTGTTTCCGGCCCCCCCCGCTAATCTCTAATCCCCGCTGTTTCCGGGTCCCCTCTGATCTGCCCCATCCCCCGCTGTCTCCGGACCCCCAGCTCATCTGCCTTGTTCCCCGCTGATCTGCTCTGTCCCCCTCTGTCTCCGGACCCCCAGCTCATCTGCCCTGTCCCCTGCCTGTCTGCCGTGTCCCCCATTGTCTCCGGCCCCCCCACCACTCATCCCCCGTCTTCTGCCACCGCCGGTGATCGGCAGGAGGAGGTGTTCACCGGACCTGTGATCACCTCCTCCCGCCGCCTCTTCCGCTCACCTCCGGCTCTCTGCTCCCCGCCAGCCGGGTCTTCCTCCTCCGGCGCTCTCATCCCCGCCAGCCGGGTCCTCCTCCGGCGCTCTGCTCCCCGCCAGCCGGGTCTTCCTCCTCCGGCACTCTGCTCCCCGCTGCTGCAGTCTTCCTCCTTCGGTGCCTGTCATCCTGTGGGATCCATTCTCTGCAGCTTGATCCCCCTTGGGGGATCCCCCTGTATGGGGATTGAGCTGCAGAAAGCAATCTGACAGCTTGAATGCAGTGATCCAGTGGATCACTGCACCCAAACTGTCAGAATGCTTTCTGCAGCTTCATCCCTATTCAGGGGGATCTCCTTGCATGGGGATCGAGCTGCAGAAAGTGATCTGACAGCTCAGGTGCAGTGATCCCGTGAATCACTGCAACCAAGGTGTCAGATCGCTTTCTGCAGCTCAATCCGCATGCATGGGGATCGAGCTGCAGAAAGTGATCTGACAGCTCGGACACAGTGATCCAGTGGATCACTGCAGATTGCTTTCTGCAGCTCAATCCCCATGCAGGGGGATCAGGCTGCAGAGTAGCAATCTGACAGCCCACACTGCGCCCGTGCTGTCAGATCGCTTTCTGCATCTTGATCCTCATGCAGGGGCATCGGGCTGCAGAGTAGCAATCTGACATCCTAGACGAAGTGATCCACTATGAGGATCACTGTGCCCGGGCTGTCAGATCACTTTCTACAGCTCGATTCCCATGCAAGGGGATCAGGCGCAGTGATCCACTATGTGGATGCAGGGGGAACATGCTGCAGTGAAGTAATCTGACCGCCCTGGTGCAGTGATCCATTATGTGATCACTCTGCCAGGGCTGTCAGATCACTTCAATGCAACGTCGAGTCACCTGACCCAAGCCTCAGAGATCATGTGATCTCTGAGACTTGGGTTTGCATAGTGATGCTGCACTGTATGGCAATGATCTGCCATACAGTGCATCATCACTATGACACCAGAGACTGCAACAAGAGGACACTTGATTCCTTTGCTGCAGTCTCTGGATGTAGCAGAGGTGATTGAGCGTCGTGGGACCTTCGTTGTGGACTACGTCGGATCTTTTTATAATAAAGATGGAGTCCGAATTGTGACTGTGTTTTATTTTCAAATAAAAAGATTTTTCTCTGTGTGTATTTGACTATTTACCGTACTAGAGATTCCTAATGGCGGGTCTAAAATTGGCCCTATATAATGAATCTCGGGCTTAGTGCCAGCTACCAATAAAAAGCTGGCATTAACCCCTTTATTACCCAGTTAGCCACCGGCACCAGGGCAACTGGAAGAGCGTGGGTACAGCGCCAGAAAATGGCGCTTCAATAAATGCGCCATTTTCTGGGGCGGCTGCGGGCTGCAATTCGCAGCATGGGGGGCCCAGAACGCTTGGGCCTCTCTATGCTGAGGATTCCAGCCCCCAGCTGCCTAGTTGTACCTGGCTGGACCAAAAATATGGCGGAGCCCCACGTAATTTGTTTTCTAGAATTAGTTCTAGAAATGAAAAAAAAAATGGGCTTCGCTGTATTTTTGGCTCCAGCCAGGTATGACGAGGCAGCTGGTGGCAGTCCATAGCTGCCAAGTTGTACCTGGCTGGACCAAAAATATGGCAGAGCCCCATGTCTTTTTTTTTTCTTTTCTACAAATAAAATGACATGGAGCTTTGCCGTATTTTTGGTTGCCAGCCAGGTACAACTTGGCAGCTAGGGGGCTGGAATCCTCAGCATGGAGAGACCCAAATGTTTTGGGTCCCCTATGCTGCGAATTGCAACTACTAGACTAGTATGTTTGTTCACAAAAAGTTTCTTTATTCATTTATACGGTTCAATTTGTGAAGCACATGGGGGTTCAAAGTGCTCACTATGCATCTAGATATGTTTCCTGGGGGGTCTAGTTTCCAAAATGGGGTCACTTGTGGGGGAGCTCAAATGTTTAGGCACACAGGGGCTCTCCATACGCGACCTGGTGTCCGCTAACAATTCCAATTGTTGGCAAACACCAGGTTGCGTATGGAGAGCCCCTGTGTGCCTAAACATTGGTGCTCCCCCACAAGTGACCCCATTTTGTAAACTAGACCCCCCCAAGGAACCTATCTAGATGCATAGTGAGCACTGTGAACCCCCAGGTGTTTCAAAAATTGATACGTAATAAGGAAAAAAATACTTTTTTTTTCACACAAATTTTCTTTTTTAATTTGTACGGATCAATTTGTGAAGCACATGGGGGTTCAAAGTGCTCACAATGCATCTAGATATGTTCCCTGGGGGTCTAGTTTCTAAAATGGGGTCACTTGTGGGGGAGCCCCAATGTTTAGGCACACAGGGGCTCTCCAAATGTGACATGGTGTCCGCTAACAATTTGAGCTGATTTTCCATTCAAATTGTTAGTGGACACCATGTCACGTTTGGTGAAGCCCTGTGTGCCTAAACTTTGGAGCTCCCCCACAAGTGACCCCATTTTGGAAACTAGACCCCCCAGGGAACTTATCTAGATGGGTGGTGAGCATATTAAACCCCCAGGTTCTTCACAAATTGATCTGTGAATATGGAAAAAGTACTTTTTTTCACAAAAAATTTGTTTTAGCCTCAATTCTTTAATTTTCACATGGGTAACAGGATAAAATTCATCCTAAAATTTGTTGGGCAATTGCTCCTGAGTACACCGATACCTCATATGTGGTCATAAACCACTGTTTTGACGCGCGGCAGGGCTCAGAAGTGAAGGAGCGCCATTTCACTTTTTGAATGGAAAATTACGTAGCTCCAAAAGTCAAATTGCACTCCATCACTTCTGGGCCCTGCCGTGTGCCCAAACCGTGGTTTATGATCACATATGAGGTATCGATATACTCAGGAGAAATTGCCCAACAAATTTTAGGATCCATTTTATCTTGTTGCCCATGTGAAAATGAAAAAATTGAGGCTTAAAGAACATTTTTGTTAGAAAAATTAAAATATCCATTTTTTTGTTTCCAATTTGCTTAGTTCCTGTGAAGCACCTGAAGGGTTAATAATCTTATTGAATGTAGTTTTGAGTAGCTTGAGGGGTGCAGTTTTTGGAATGGTGTCACTTTTGGGGGTTGTCTGTCATGTACACCCCTCAAAGGGACTTCAAATGGGATGTGGTCACTAAAAAAAATGGTTTTGTAAATTTTGTTGGAAAAATGAAAAATTGCTCAAACTTTGAACCCTTATAACTTCCTAAGAAAATTTTTTTTTTTCCCAAAATTGTGCTGATGTACAGTAGACATGTGGGAAATATTATTTCATAACTATTTTGTGTCACATAACTCTCTGGTTTACCAGAAGAAAAATTCAAAATTTGAAAATTGCAAAATTTTCAAAATTTTTGCCATATTTTTGATTTTTTCACACATAAACGCAAAAATTATCGACCTAAATTTAATACTACCATGAAGCCCAATATGTCACGAAAAAACAGTCTCAGAATCGCTAGGATCCGTTGAAGCGTTCCCGAGTTATAACCTCATAAAGGGACACTGTTCAGAATTGCAAAATATGGCAAGGTCTTTAGGGTCAAAATAGGCTGGGTCATGAAGGGGTTAAGGACTTCTCCCTTCAGATAAAATTTGTCTGGGCAGGAAAGCAGTTAAACTGGCAAGATCCTTGTGCAGACAGAAGTCAAAGGGGGGCTTGGGTCTTCCGGATCTGAGAAAGTACTACATAGCCGCCCATTTGGTAAGGGTGCTAGACTGGTGCAGACAGGACGTGAACAAGCCTTGGGTACAGATCGAGCATGAATTTACGGAGGTCCCCCTGGCGGCCCCTCCGTGGCTCCCTGGGGTCTCAGATACAGTTTTGAAGTGCCACCGTACTATGGGACCTACATTGCAGTGTTGCTCCAGGCCGGCAAAAGATCCCGTCTACTGCCTTACCCCTCACCTCTGACGCCAGTGCTGGGATCACCAGACTTCGCGCCTGCTCGGACGGACCCCGTTTTTAAGACTTGGATAAGGGAAGGTGCATTTAGAGCGACCCAGTTTATTAAGAATGGTAATTGGCTATCCATGGAGGACATCCGAGACCTGTCGGGGCCCTCAGTCTTGGGAACATGGAGGGCTTTGCAGCTACGGCACTATCTGAAATCACTGTCGATGGCAGCCCATTTCCTGATCCCCACTACCAAAATTGAAAGGCTGTGTTTGGAGGAGGGTCCCCTGCCTCACGCTTTATCTGTGGTTATATCAACCCTAGACTCGACAGAGGATCTCCCACCCCCGAAATATTTGATGAGGTGGGAACAAGATCTTAAAATTCAGCTATCGCCTGAACAGAGGGATGGGGTCCTGACTCTGGCACATAAGTCCACAATAAGCTCGAGCCTGCAGGAAGCGAATTACAAGCTTCTATCCCGTTGGTACAGGGTCCCTCAGAGGATTCATGCCATGCTCCCCTCTGTGGATCCCGTATGTTGGAGATGTAGAAAGAAAGTCGGTTCATTTTTGCATATTTTTTGGAGCTGTGAGGGATTGGATAAATACTGGCGAGAAGTTCAAAAAATTATCAAACAGATCACAAAAACTGAACAAGTGTTGGGGCCGGAGCTTTTTCTGCTACAGCTATCCACTCTCACAGTCCCGTCTTATAAGACGTCTCTATTAAGGTTCATGGTGATGGCGGCGAGAGCATGCATTCCCCTGTGCTGGAGGTCCACATCCCCCCCGAGTATCTGTACGTGGGTGACTAAACTCAATGAACTTATGTTGATGGATGAAATGACTGCATCAATACAGAATAAACAGAGTTCTATGGCACCTGGTATCAGTGGATGGAATTCAAGTCCTCTCCAGAATACTTGGCTCTTCTGGGTCGCGCCCAGTGAGACATCCTTTCCCCCGCTCCCCTCCCCTTTGCCCTCCCTGTCTCCCTCCCCCGGCTACACCCCACTTTCTTTTCTCTTTCTTATCTTCCTCTTTTTCTTTTCCCGTTTGAACCATAATATAATATATTTTGCCCATAGGGCTTCAGTTAATATAGTTTCCCGGGCTTAGTTGGGTAAAACGCCCGGAAGGAAGGGAAGGGCCTGTTGCCCGTGTATAAGAGGTGGGGAATTATCCTGTTTATCTATACGGTATCCAAATAGATATAAAAATGGATGTTAAAAGAGGACATATACATGAAACAGAGATGTATATGCTTATATGACGACATGTATAACGATACTTTCGCGGTCTTAATGATACTCTTTCGTAATTTGGTATAGCGAAACAGTGTTATTGTCGGCGATATTTTGTAAGTTTACATTTGTATACAAAATGTCTGCCAAGTGTTTGTTTAACATTTCTGATAAATAAACATTTAAAAAAAAATCCTCATAAAATCATCATAGGAAAGGTTAAAAAATGGGTAGCAACTTTCAAACAAATATGGTAAGGTGCCATTTACAGTGACGACGTGGTGCAACCCACATATTGCATCCTGCACTTATTGCAACAAATGAGATATACTGTATGAGTATCCCACAGTTCATCAAAGATTTCATATTATACCTTACATTTGAGTGGTGAGGAAAAAAAAGCTTTTTGTATTGTTCATATATTTGCATGTACCATGTGCTGACTTGAGCATTCTTCCGAGCACCTGCACTGATTACTATTGCACCTGCTCAGAAATTTGCAAGGGTGAGCTGACATTACTTGATTGTTTGCAAACAGTTTACTATGCTCCCCTTTTTTCAATACAAATGTATTGCTATGGATGCAGAGACAGTAGCTATTACAATTACTGACAAACCTGATGATTTCTTTAATGTGAACAGCATCACCAGATTGAACAGAATGACTGAATTGTTCCGTAATTAAATTATTAACCCTGATGATACATCAAACTTGAAAGATCTGGAGAAAAATATGATAACCCACTTGACATTATGGTGGGATAATCACACTCTCTAACGGTATCTGTAAAGGAACATCATTCCTAGGGGGTCTGTGTCTCGGAAAGAGACCCACGTAAAACCTAGATACCGTATATACTCGTGTATAAGCCGACCCCCCTACTTTTGCCCCCAAAATCTGGGAAAACCTATTGACTCGTGTATAAGCCGAGGGTGGACCCCAGCACAAGTATACAGCCCCCAGCAGTGTGGTATACAGGCCCCCCCAGTGGTATACAGGCCTCTCCAGTGGTAGTATACAGCCCCAGCAGTGTGGTATACAGCAGCCTCCCCAGTGGTATATACAGGCCCCAGCAGTGTTACAGCAGCCTCCCCAGTGGTATATACAGCAGCAGCTCCAGTGGTAGTATACAGCAGCCCCAGTGGTAGTATACAGCAGCCCCAGAGGTATATACAGCCCCAGTGGTAGTATACAGCAGCCCCAGAGGTATATACAGCAGCCCCAGTGGTAGTATACAGCAGCCCCAGTGGTAGTATACAGCAGCCCCAGAGGTATATACAGCAGCCCCAGTGGTAGTATACAGCAGCCCCAGTGGTAGTATACAGCAGCCCCAGTGGTAGTATACAGCAGCCCCAGAGGTATATACAGCAGCCCCAGTGGTAGTATACAGCAGCCCCAAAGGTATAAACAGCCCCAGTGGTAGTATACAGCAGCCCCAGAGGTATATACAGCCCCAGTGGTAGTATACAGCAGCCCACCTGCCACCCCCATCAGTATACAGGCCCCCCATCAATATCCAGGGCCCCCCCCCCCTTGCTCCGCAAAACCTGCAAAGTAAAATCATTATACTTATCACTGTCCTGTCGCCGCCGTCCCCGCCGCTGCCATCGCGCTCCTCCGTCTTCATCCAGCGTCTTCCGGCTTCCTGTGGTCGGCGCAGGCAATGACGTCATTGCCTGCGCCGATAGGAAGCCGGAAGAAGACGGATGAAGACGGAGGAGCGCGATGGCAGCGGCGGGGACGGCAGCGACAGGACAGTGATAAGTATAATGATTTTACTTTGCAGGTTTTGCGGAGCAAGGGGGAGGGGCCCTGGATACTGATGGGGGGGCCTGTATACTGATGGGGGTGGCGGGCGGGTGGCTGTATACTACCACTGGGGCTGTATATGACTCGCGTATAAGCCGAGGGGGGGACTTTTCAGCCCAATTTTTGGGCTGAAAAACTCGGCTTATACGCGAGTATATACGGTAATTCTTTTCTTATGCAGTGGGATTCAATTCTTATGAATTGTACAAGTAAGCTCATAGAGCTGATTATTAAAAGGACCCTGTCTGCTACTTTATGCCCCCCCCAGCTATCATTGTCTGCACCTGCAGCTTCATAGTATTCTAATCAATCCTGTCTGAGCTCATAGTGGAATGTTAAAGGTGAAAAAAAAAAATAGTTAACTCATGGATAACATCTCTGTATAAAGGACATGTGTGATGTAACGATCATGTGACCATAGTGGGCTGAGCTAAGCAAACAAAACCATTATGGGCTATGGAAACAGCGCCGCCTATTATAGTGACATGATCGTGACATTACACAGGTCCCGTAGCATCTTCTGGCATTTGGCAGAAAGGTTAGCTATTCTCTCACCAGAGTGACTACATCCTCCAAGGTGTGTACCCACTGCCTCATTTACATAAGGAAATGTAAGTGTATAAATGCTTTCTTTCACCTTTTAACATTACACTATGAGCTCAGACAGGGATGAATAGTACTATGAAGTTGCAGGTCCAGTGATATCTGGGGGGGCATGAAGTAGCTGACAGGTTCCCTTTAAACATGAACATGAGAAAATGCAGTCTGTAGAAAAAGCTATCAAAGATCTGTAGATTTCTGTTCAGGAACAAAAAGGACACTGAAAATTATTGCATATTGAAGGCTAACATCAATGCCAATTTTTAAATAAACTGGTGGATTCCATCACTCTTTATAGAACAGAAAAAAATAAAAGGGACACTCAAGACAATGAATGCAAATGAGTGTATAAAAGGCATGTACATAAGAAAGAAAAAAGGGGTAAAAATCCGCCAAAACCCATAGTAAAACAAGTTAATCCTACAGCACCACCTGCACAAAGGGTGAATTTTAGTTCCCTTGAAACAGGATCTTCAGGGGGGTTTACTGATACATCAGATTCTGAGAGGGAAATTGTTCCAGTTTCTTGTAATAATATGTTTCCAAAAAAACAGACTACCACCAAGAAGTCCAAAAGGATCAGTCGTGCGGGACGAAAACACAGGAAAAGCACTCATGGTTATCAAACCCGCAACAAGCTAAGGACTCATATGAAGATTTTACTGTTCTAAATTTGTCGGCTTCGGTCTCTGGACTCAGTTTAACTCTTTTTAAGCTTTAAATCAATGTCCCTAAAAGAGTCTTTGATTTGTTCTCAACTATAATGGGGATTGTGAGAAAGATCACTGTTAAGAAGCATTACTTTAAAGATGATGCTACCAGTAACTCTGAAAGTCAATTCAGTCAGGATGTTCTTTCTAACGATTTGATGACTTTTTCTAAGCAGCCATTAAAAATATAGAATCATGTTCTGGGGTTGAGACTCATGTGGATAATATGTCAAATAGCGATTTTCTTTCAGGGTTCCTAATCCTCAATTTTATCCAAAGTAATCACTGATGCCCCAGATCTAATCTTTCTCAGGGAGAAAAAAACTCATTGAAAGATTTGCGAAGGAATCCCAATATGATCATCTAAAATTCAGATAAGTGTGGTTATGTTGGATAAGGTTTTGTATGAGCAGAATATTTGCTTAATGATTCCAATGTCTATTCATCTTTAAAACAAGGATCCTATAGATTCCATCAGAGAATATTTAAAGCGTAACCACCATTTAAATTTTTATTTAATAATGACATAGAGCAAGTGATTATACTAAACTTTCAAATATACTTCATTAGAACATTCTGGTTGGTTACCATTCATAAACCTTCCACAAGGTGTCCCCACTACACTGTGTGTGAAGCAGATATATGTCAGATTACAGCACAGAGCTAAGTAATGTCAGAATGTAAACTCATCTTCTTTATTCTGTGATCTGGCTCCACACAGCTCAGTCACAATCTCTGTTAACTACTTGTCTACTAGCTCCCCACACTGCTCCCAGAAGCTGTGGAAATACACACACAATGCTGGCAGACTTTGACCACACCCACAGTACTGGTTGACGCTGGTTATGCCCACAGAAACACAAAATGCAGCTTTTAAAAGATCACAGAAAAATTTGATAAAATAAGTCATATGACACAAAAAACATCATCTTAGCTGCTATGTGACCCATCATTAACAACCAGTGCAGTATTTGATTTTTCAGTGAAATAATATTTACACTGTTAAAATCACTTTTGGAAGAGGGCGTTTACTTAGGTTTAATAACAAGGAAACAAGCAGATTATTTTAATCCCAGTAATGTTCAGACACCATTGTTTCACGCTGTCCCCAAAATACATAAATCTGTTTTCCCTCCCCATATGTGTCCCATTGTGTTAGGGATTAATTCCCTGTTGGAACATTTTGGAGAGTGGATGGGTGAGAAGTATAAAATCAGCCTCATACCTCTCACCCTGCTATACTAGGGACACAAAACCTATTCTAAATTTTTTTAAAAGTGATCCTGAACCCACAAACCGACCCCCCCGCATCTTTAGACCTGTCCCTGCACCCCCTCTTATCATTTCTAGCCATCCCTTTTGCAGAAAAAATCGATTTTGTAAAGTAGAGAAAAGTTTATATTTATCTCATCCTGTGTGAGTTCTCTGTTTCTGAGGAAGCCGCAATAGGCACGCCTGTCTGCTGCTGCCTTGTAATTATGCACGCCCCTCTCTGCTTCTAAGGGCCTGGCTGCGTCATGAAAGGGGCGGGGCTAAATTGTCATACCGGAGCCACGCCCCCTTTCATGACACGGCCAGGCACTTAGAAGCAGAGAGGGGCGTGCATAATTACAAGGCAGCAGCAGACAGGCGTGCCTATTGCGGCTTCCTCAGAAACAGAGAACTCACACAGGACAAGAAAAATATAAACTTTTCTCTACTTTACAAAATCGATTTTTTTTCTGCAAAAGGGATGGCTAGAAATTATAAGAGGGGGACAGGTCTAAAGATGTGGGGGGTCAGTTTGTGGGTTCAGGATCACTGTAAGAACCTTGAAAGGTCTACAGATTTTAACTGGGTAACATGTGACATAGCTTCACCAGATTCATCCATTCCCCATAAACTGGCACTTATGGCAATTAAATATCAAATGTCAAAATATTTGGGGTATTCCTCTGAACTACAGGATTATATTGTCTGTGTAACTCAGTTCCTTCTTAAGAGCTTGGACACACTCATCAGAGTTTGACTGAGGAGACTCTGAAAGGGCTGGAGCAGTGACCCTGAACGGCTTCTCCCTATCTGGATGGGGCTGTCAGCTGCTTGTGTTTTTGTGCAGCTCCAGATTCCCCGTCCAGAGAGGAAGAGGCCGTTCAGGGTCACTGTTCCAGCCCTTTCAGAGTCTCCTCAGTCAAACTCGGATGTAACTAGGAGAGTGTGTCCAAGCCCTAAGAATGATTATTTTGTATCCATGAGAATTTTTTTTCCAAGTTCAGGGCTGTGTAATGGGGGCTAAATTCTTCCCATCCGTATCCATCATTTTCATGAACTGGTTTGAAGAACAGTACATTTATTGTGATTCAAATCCATTTTTACAGGATATTCATGTTCACGTAGATGATGTCCTCGTGGTCTGCAGGGGTGGCCCTGAAAATATACATTTTTTTATGGAATATCTTAACAACCTCAGCAATGTGTTTTTCACGTATTTTAACAACACAAAATTTCATTTTGGACCTCACATTAACCACATAGGAAACAGATCACATACAGCCTGTATAGGAAATTGATCTCAGGAAATTCGTAGTTGCATGTTACAAGTAATCGTCCGAGGCATGTAATCAACAATATTCCTACTGGGGAGTACATACAGGCAAAAATGCTTTTTACCAATCAGAATGTGAAACTGACAGAAGGGTTTTGAATAGAGGGTACATAAATCCTATACTTGAAGTGGCCAATAATAAAGCTAATATGAGGTGCAGGAAGGATTACTTAGCACTTTCTTAAAAAAAGTCACACTTATTTCCCAGGTTCAGAAAAAGGTTTTCCTACCTTATTTAATAACCAGTATAACCAAATCACTGGAGTCATCAAGAAGTATTTACCAATACTCAATACTGATCTTGGAAATTTTGTCTAAAGGTGTCAGATTTGCATCCAAACGAGGAGTCATTATCGGGAATATTTTATCCCCAAGTGACCATACAACAAAAGATATACATTTAGAATGGAGATTAAACTAAATAGCTGGTCTTAAAAGGCTCTTTTGGATGCAATCACAAAGCTTGTGCATATAAATATATGAACTATACAAAAAGTTTTTTTTTCTTTTCTCTCAAATGAAAGTTCTAATATTAATTCTTTGATGGACTGTGGAAGTTCTCATATAGTTTCTCATTTGTTGCAATAAGTGTAGGATGCAATGTATGTACTGCATCACTAGTTCACTGCTCAAGCAGCTTTCAAAACATGTGCATGATGCCCAAAATTGTACTAAGCGCAGTCTCTCAGGTGCCTCACACCATTTCTTGCACGCACACTCAGTCAATATATCTAGTCTGAAAGTGATTGCTATTGAAAAAATAAATGTAAAATATAGAGGTGGCGATATAGAGCTTGAAATGCAAAAAAGAGAAGCACACTGGATGCTGTATCTGCAATCACGGGCTCCATACGGATTGAATTTAACTGATTTAAGTTAGGCTGCCTTCACATTTGCGTGTGCAAGCACGGAAATCTGCATGCGTACGAATGCACATAAACAATGCATTATTGTCTATGGGAACGCAAGCGTACGCAAGGTCTTGTGGATGTCAGCGTTTGATACGCATGCGTACAACTCATTGCGCATGAGCATAAACAGAATTGCAGTCCCTCCCATGTGCCGCCCATATCCCAGCCCACAAACAGCCTCTATATAAGTGATTATGTCCATTCCTGGTGAACAGTATTGATCTTTCTGATGGATCTGTGCCTCCTGGGGCATGCAGAAAACGCAAGCAAACAAAGCGTTTTAATTAAAGTTTGCGCATCTGTTTGCGGACAAAATACGCAGCGTTCGCCTGCGTTTGCATGCATTTTTAACTGCATATTCGCATACGCAACAAACGCTGCACTTGCAAACGCAAATGTGAAGGCAGCCTTACTGTTATTGAGGTTTTCATGTGTCATTTGTTTAGTTATATTTGATTTTTCTTCTGCGCTATATTGAAATGGATTATATGTACTAAATGTATGCATTATATATTTCAGATACACTTTATAGGGCTATAATATGAGTTTCATTTTTTTGTTTCTAACTGGTGTCAGTTTGTTTTAATTAAATTCATCAGGTGATTGTCTTTTACCTCACTTCCTTCATCAGTCAGGATATTAGGTTTAGTAATATTCTGTGTATGATCATTATGAGTAAGACCCGATTCAGGGTTGAAACATGTAAATGACATCCTTACCATAATTGTTTGGGAGTTGGTACCCCATTTTTCAACCACCTTTCCTGTAATGATTTTATGAGGATTTAATAAAGATTGACCTTTTAATGAAGACGTTTTGCTGGACATCCTAGATTCCTGAACACATGATGGCTTGAGCATTATTCCAAGCACCTTCACTGATCACTGCACGTGCTCAAAAATTCGCAAGGGTGAGCTGAAACTACTTTGCTATTTTTAACTGTTTCAGATTCAAGTGAGTTCTCCATTGACTTGCATTGGATTTGTTACACATTCAAAGTATTCGGTTAGAGCTATCCTAACCTGAATATCTTAGGGCCCTTTCACATCAGCGTTTTTTGAAATTCGCTGCAGATGCGGTGAAAAAAACGCATCTGCCGCGATTACCGCATACCGGCTGCACTTGCGGCGCGGTTGCGGTAAACGTCATATTATGTATAGGCGGACTTGCGGCAAGTGCGGTTTTGGCACTTGCGGCAGGTGCGGCCGTTGAAAAAAATACTGTCAGCTGCCGCAAGTGCCAAAACCGCACTTGCCGCACCTGCCGCAAGTCCGCCTATACATAGTATGGCGTTTACCGCAACCGCGCCGCAAGTGCAGCCGGTATGCGGTAATTGCGGCAGATGCGTTTTTTTCACCACATCTGCCGCGATTTGAAAAAAACGCTGATGTGAAAGGGCCCTTACTACTCACTCATCACTAATAATAACCTTTGTCCTGACTACCTGGTGTTGTTAATGCACCACTCTAGTGTTTCTTTTTTGTTTTGGGAAGGGGGGACTGGGGTCAATGATGGAATGGCGCTTTAAATCTTAGCCACCTGCTCCCTGTCATATACTCATTTTCTGGCGGCTTTACAGTGCCTTGTGAAAGTATTCGGCCCCCTTGAACTTTTCAACTTTTTGCCACATTTCAGGCTTCAAACATAAAGATATAAATTCAAATGTTTTTGTGAAGAATCAACAACAAGTGGGACACAATCGTGAAGTGGAACGAAATTTATTGGATATTTTAAACTTTTTTAACAAATAAAAAACTGAAAAGTGGGGCATGCAATATTATTTGGCCCCCTTGAGTTAATACTTTGTAGCGCCACCTTTTGCTGCGATTACAGCTACAAGTCGCTTGGGGTATGTCTCTATCAGTTTTGCGCATCGAGAGACTGAAATTCTTGGCCATTCTCCCTTGCTAAACAGCTGGACCTCAGAGAGGTTGGATGGAGAGCGTTTGTGAACAGCAGTTTTCAGCTCTTTACACAGATTCTCGATTATATTCACGTCTGGACTTTGACTTGGCCATTCTAACACCTGCATATGTTTATTTTTGAACCATTCCTTTATAGATTTTGCTTTGTTTGGGATCATTGTCTTGTCTCAGACTTGTATTGTCTCAGACTTGTATTGAATAGTGAGAAAGAAAAGATATGTTGCGCCAAACTGTGCGATGTTAATCAGGGGGGATCGGTGCTGTCACCCCCTGCTCACCTGGTTCTGTTGTGCTGCCGCACAACAGGTTAAACAGCTGTGTTTATCCCGGAGTCTCCTCGCTAGCTCCGTGCCGAAGGTTGTTGTTGTTCACGTAGTCCGCCAGTGATCAGTCCACGTGACAGCAAGGGGAGTATTCGTGTAACGTAGGAGAGGTCCTGATTGCCGAGCGGCTGCTGATCACGCTTCCGGATGGGAAGGATAGAGATAGCCGTTCAAGAGTAATGTGATAATGTGTCAGCGCTCAGAAGCATATCAGGACACAACTCTATTAATAATTACCTTTAGGCTTTATTCAATATGGGAATCCAGTCTCCACAACGCGTTTCGACGCAGTGAGCGTCTTTATCAAGTGATTCACTGATAAAGACGCTCACTGCGTCGAAACGCGTTGTGGAGACTGGATTCCCATATTGAATAAAGCCTAAAGGTAATTATTAATAGAGTTGTGTCCTGATATTGCTTCTGAGCGCTGACACATTATCACATTACTCTTGAACGTTGTATTGAATAGTGACCTCTGGCGCGCTCCATGAAACACTGGAACAGCCGGCAAGCCACAAACTGCAGAAGATGGTCAGGAGCGGCGGGGATAGAAGATGAAGAGGGTGGTAGGTAAGTATAAGACAGGGGTCAGGGATCTTAGATATACAGCACCACTCTAGCAGTGCAATAAAAAGAAAAAGTTGGAGTGGTGCTTTAATTTTGCAGTAATGGCTATTAGCATTATATACTCAGGATTGAATTCTCCTTGATTGAATAGTAAGGACACTAACACACCAGTATAGCACATCAGTATGTGTAGCTGAAAAATGAATGGTTCCAAAGCAGATGAGTGATTCTTTTGGATATATTTTCTTTGTTTCTTTCTTTGCTTTATTTTTTAAAACTAAAGAATAACAACCAATTAAAACAAGTGTGAACAAAGCCCGAGTAGCATGCAGAGATTTATCCCACCCATAGCTGTGGGTATGTGTGACACTATCATAAGAGCAGGGCTACACAAGAGTTTTTACCTGTGACAATGTGTGGTCACCAAAGTTCTTTGAGTGTTGTTACTTCACAATGTACACTACCGTTCAAAAGTTTGGGGTCAATTAGAAATTTCCTTTTTTTTTTTTTTTTTTTTTAAAGAAAAGCACTTTTTTTTTTCAATTAAGTGCGAGGCTAGCGCATGCCCAGTGAATACGGAGAACTCACTTGCCACGTAATTTACACTAACTCGTGCTTAAATGTAAACAAATGTCCACCCATTTATTTTGTATCACTCATATAACATAAACCGGGTAGTAGATAAGACATTGCACATAAGCACTCTTAGTTTAAATATCACATAATACAGACATTACATATACAATAGAACACATTACATTTAGGACTACATGCCCCGGGACCCGTAACCACATCTCCATCGAACACTAGGAGCACTAACGACAGCTCTAATGGTGGTCACAGCCGCCGGGCCTTATCTATACTTTACGCACACATTTAATATTAATATCTATCAACGGATCACATCATAACCTAACAGTTGATCTCAATGGCTGTTCCAGCCGCCTGGATCTGTTTATATAGCACAGACTACATAACTCTTTAATATTAATACAGTACCCATCATAGTTGCAAAGCGCACTCTAACAGAACCCATAGACAAGACATTTGTAGCTTTAGGCCCCTGGTACGTGTCCCCACCTTACGGAAAACCCGAGACGCACAGACCCACCAGGATCTGGACACAACCGGTATAGCCCCGTTCACACAGGTCAACCGGGTCTCATACAGGATATGCTATACTGCCCACAGCCTAAACACATTCATCCAAGGTCAATGGGACCATAACAAGACCTACGGTCGGTCCCAATGGCGGCTACGACCGCCTGGCCCTTGAGCCATAATCAGTCTGTCATACCACATGGCATAGAACAGGTTCCAGCCTGACCGAAAACGTAAACGCAACATGCAGTCCGTCATACTTCATCCATGGACCACAGATATTTATACTCGCGCACACAGCCCATCAAACAATATCCATGGTGCTGCTGCCCTTCCAGGCACAGAACAGGGATTGGCAAACCTGAGTTACGGGTGAACCCGGCGTCCCCAAGGTCTCCTCCTTACGTCTGAGTGAGCACCCTCCAGGCTTGGCCAAGGCTCTCACACACTCCGCCAGAGGGACAGGTGCCTACCACATGGAGAAGGGCAGGCTTCCCTCATGTCCCAAAGGGACGGAATGCCTCCGGCATTCACATCCTCACTGGCTGGGTATTTCTCACAGACTGAACTCCTTCTACTGACTAAACACCAGGCAGCTTCTTATCCTGGCTGCCACACCCACACCTGCAATGTAGTGCTTTCAATTAGTATCCACTCTCAGCCACACACCTGGCTGCAGTTAACCCTTTGTGCACTGGACAGGTGAGCAATTACCACATTCTCAGACCTGCGTGCCATTAACTCACTGTGCGGTCAAGTCTAACACAGCAATCACACAGAGTAAAACAGGCTCTTGTGCTGTATGCTGGCCATGAGCTAATATGCCAGACCACACCTCACAAAGCCCATGTGATGCACCCCGGCCATCGGGCACCATGCCAGCCGTGCCTCACAGAAGCTAACATTAAATGAATCAGAAATACACTCTATACATGTAAATGTGGTAAATGACTATTCTAGCTGCAAACATCTGGTTTTAATGCAATATCTACAGTACATAGGTGTATAGAGGCCTATTTCCGACAACCACCACTCCAGTGTTTTAATGGTACATTCTGTTTGCTAACTGTGTAAGGGCCCTTTCACATCAGCGGTTTTTTCAAATCGTGGCAGTTGCGGTGAAAAAAAACGCATCTGCCGCGATTACCGCATACCGGCTGCACTTGCGGCACGGTTGCGCTAAACGCCATACAAGGTATAGGCGGACTTGCGGCAGGTGCGGCAAGTGCGGTTTTGGCACTTGCGGCAGGTGCGGCCGCGAAAAAAAATGCGGCTGACAGCCCATCTCTGCACCTAAGAGCCTGGCCGCGTCATGAAGGGGGCGGGGCTAGATCGCGTCATGCCGGAGCCCCGCCCCCTTTCATTACGCGATATAGCCCCGCCCCCTTCATGACGCGGCCAGGCTCTTAGTTGCAGAGATGGGCGTGCATAATTTATCAGGCAGCAGCAGACAGGCAGGCCATTTTCGGCAACACAGAAGGGCTTCACTGAAGGGAGGAGGGGAGAGGAGGCTGACAGGCACGAAGAAATGCACGAGGACAAAGCTAGGTAACACCCATTCGGCTTGATTTATTAAACTTCATAAAGCTATATTTTAGCTTCTACTAAACAGTTTTCTTAGCAAAAACGATTGCCCCAAATGTGTGTGCTGGGTGTAGGGACACATATTAACAGTCCGGGGGGGTCATTTGGGGTGGTTGATTCCCTTTAAATAGTACTTGCCAAAGGTCTGCAATGCTGTAATTGCTGCAAAGGGAGCATGCTTTGACGAAAGAAAAGTTTGAAGGAGGAAATTAATATTTCAAATAAAAATCATTATTTCTAACATTGTCATTGTCTGGACTATATTTTCTATTCATTTTGCAACTCCTTTGATAAATAAAAGTATGAGTTTTCATGGAAAACTCAACATTGGGTGACCCCAAACTTTTGAACGGTAGTGTTAGCCAATGGTTTTGTAAGGCTATTGCGACAAGCAAGTCGCAAGAAGTACAGCCACATCTCATGTGTTTGGTGACATACTACCCTTCTGGGTTGCAATACAACCCCCATTCACTTGTATTGTGCCGCAACACCTAGCCAACTTTGGTCATGTGACAGGAGTCATGGTCATAGTCGCCATGTAGGACCAGTCTAAGTGAGCAAGTGTTGCAGTGATGTTTTATAAACTGTCCAGCCTCAAATGGACATTTCACACTTGGGCACCCATTGATGTTCTCTTGAGTTTGTCGGTGAGATGTCACTGACTGTACACTGGAAGAGGTAACTAACGTTATATGCTAGTGATTGTCAATGTTAGGTCATCTCAGTGAGCAGAAGCTCTACTGGTAAAACAATACCTGGTTAACTACTTTATGTAGAGCTGGAAATTAATCTCTTCCTGCCGGATGGAAAAGTGATACTATAGACTTCTTATTGTGGTGGGCAGTCTGGTAACTGGTTGTACAGTTGGTGTCATTCACTCACTCTCTTCTCACACTTGGACTAAGTGTAATTTTGTGGATTTGTTCATTTCATCTCATTATAATACCAGAATCCATTAACGGATTGTCCAGGAGTTTAACATTGATGGACTGTCCTTGAGATAGGTCATCTGTGTCTGATTTATGGGGATGCAGCACTCGAGATCCCTGCCGATCAGCTGTTGCCAGAGGTGGCTGCAGCTGCACCACTCCATGAATGGTGCAGTAGCTGCAGCTGGGCACTGCAACCCCCCCCCCCCCCCGTTCAAATCTATAGGATGTGCACTACCTTGCCGCAGCCAATATTTGTAGGTGGAGCTGGGGTCATGTCCCTGATAGTAGTCTCTGATTGGCCAGTGTCAGCTTGTGCAGGGCACACCCCCAACTGGTGACCTCCTGTTCATTTATTAATTTTCAGTAGGAATGACTGAGGGATGGCGCAATGCAGAGGGCTAAGATTGATTTCTCCAGAAATATTATTTCATGATGTAGTTATCTCCATTATGAGATCATCTGTGCCTTCTTTAGGCTCATAATGTGGCATAAGGTTGCTTTTAGATACTTTTTATTCTTCTCCATATACAGTTGTGGCCAAAAGTATTGACACCCCTGCAATTCTATCAGATAATACTCAGTTTCTTCCTTAAAATGATTGCAATCACAAATTCTTTGGTATTATTATCTTCATTTAATTTGTCTTCAATGAAAAAACACAAAAAGAATTGTCCTAAAGCCAAATTGGATATAATTCAACACCAAACATAAAAAAGGGGGTGGACAAAAGTATTGGCACTGGTAGAAAAATCATGTGATGCTTCTCTAATTTGTGTAATTAACAGCACCTGTAACTTACCTGTGGCACCTAACAGGTGTTGGCAATAACTAAATCACACTTGCAGCCAGTTAACATGGATTAAAGTTGACTCAACCTCTGTCCTGTGTCCTTGTGTGTACCACATTGAGCATGGAGAAAAGAAAGAAGACCAAAGAACTGTCTGAGGACTTGAGAAACCAAATTGTGGGGAAGCATGAGCAATCTCAAGGCTACAAGTCCATCTCCAAAGACCTGAATGTTCCTGTGTCTACCGTGCGCAGTGTCATCAAGAAGTTTAAAACCTCGACTAACATCCAAACAAGTGCAAGCAGCCCTGCAGTCCGAGGGTACAACAGTGTCAACCCGTACTATCCGTCGGCATCTGAATGAAAAGGGATTGTATGGTAGGATACCCAGGAAGACCCCACTTTTTACCCCGAGACATAAAAAAGCCAGGCTGGAGTTTGCCAAAACTTACCTAAGAAAGCCTAAAATGTTTTGGAAGAATGTTCTCTGGTCAGATGAGACAAAAGTAGAGGTTTTTGGGCAAAGGCATCAACATGGAGTTTACAGGAAAAAAAAAAGAGGCATTCAAAGAAAAGAACACGGTCCGTACAGTCAAACATGGCGGAGGTTCCCTGATGTTTTGGGGTTACTTTGCTGCCTCTGGCACTGGACTGCTTGCAAAAAGCACTAGAAAATGGCTTGAGAGAAAGCACTGGAGACTTCTAAGGTGGCCAGCAATGAGTCCAGACCTGAATCCCATACAACACCTGTGGAGAGATCTAAAAATGGCAGTTTGGAGAAGGCACCCTTCAAATATCAAGGACCTGGAACAGTTTGCCAAAGAAGAATGGTCTAAAATTCCAGCAGAGCATTGTAAGAAACTCATTGATGGTTACTGGAAGTGGTTGATCGCAGTTATTTTGGCTAAAGGTTGTGCAACCAAGTATTAGGCTGAGGGTGCCAATACTTTTGTCTGGCCCATTTTTGGAGTTTTGTGTGAAATGATCAATGTTTTGCTTCATTCTCTTTTGTGTTTTTTCATTGAAGACACATTAAATGAAGATAATAATACCAAAGAATTTGTGATTGCAATCATTTTCAGGAAGAAACTGAGTATTATCTGACAAAATTGCAGGGGTGTCAATACTTTTGGCCACAACTGTATATGCATACTGTGTACTGTCATGTGATGTGACCGGTGAGGGTTGTGGAAGCAGAGAACTGCCCAGGATTGTAAGTATTGGGCTCACCGTTTCTGTGTGGTAGCCATTGTTCTCATGGATTGCACCCTTGTCAGTAGTGTGACCACACTGAATGCTTCCTCTTCACAATTACAGTAATGCCGTATTGACTTTGGCTTTCACCCCCAAGAGCTTTCTATTTTGCTGAATGTATGAGTTGCTAAGTGATGCAGGACATAATAGGCAATGTGTTCTCAGGAGACGTCTTGTACAGGAAGGCAGTAGAGATGATCACTGATAAGAACCCCACTCAAGGTAATACTTCAATCTGTACAGATCAGTAGTCACAATGTGATTGTATGTCAGTTGCATTTATTTATCTTTTTATGCATTTTTGAATGTGTAACAATAAACCTCTGCGAGTACATTCAATAATTAATGATGAGTGTATGTGTGTGTGTGTGTGTGTATATATATATATGTATATAATATAATATACAACCGTTAAATATCTGTGTTCACACGTTTGCAGTGTGTAGTCCCTGATGAGTAAAATAATATACTTGCTGTATTATTTTCTTGTTTTACAGGTAGCGCTAATCTATGACAAAGGTTCATCTGCCTGACCCCCTTCACTGTGATTGTCCTTGAGGTCTTACTAGAGGAACACTCGGTTTCTTGTGAAATGTCCCTTCCACCTTGGAGCTGCCATCATGAACCGTTACACGACAATCAAACAGCTTGGAGATGGCACTTATGGCTCCGTCCTTCTTGCAAGAACCACAGAGTCTGGAGAGCTGGTTGCCATTAAAAAGTATGTTGTTTTTGTTTTTTTCCCTATAAATAGGGTTTATGTATGCTTAGTGTTCACTTTTTTCACTAATTCAATTGTAATCCATTGCTTGCTTCCTGTTTCATGAAAATGTGACAATTTATTTTCCATCTAGATAAAATCTAGAAATCTTTCAAGCATTGTAAGTTAAAGGGGAACTCCAGTGAGAGAATACTTTAATACAGTCCCTGCCCTCCTACATGATGAACGTGATGAAGCAGAGCTGTAACACTGCATCTCTAGGATCTATAGATCTCTTAGAAATTGATAAAATCATACCTGTTCCTCAGCTCTGACCCCCCCCCCCTTTCCTCATGGGACAGAGAATTTCAGCTTCATGGAGGAGCAGAAAGCAGGAGGTTTGTCGGGGGCATGGACCCTGGGAGCTGCAGGATCATCCTACATTCCAGCCCCCTCACACTTCTGTGTAGGAGGGGGGCGTGGCCGCCAGCCCCATACTCACACTAAAATCCTGTCCATGATGTACCATCCCATGTGACAGGAAGCGGGGGGGGGGGGATCCAGGGTTGAAATATCAATCAGGTCACCAAGCAGATACAAATACATGCTGTGACCCTCTGCTGTATGATGGTGCATAATGTATTCTGTTATTGTGAGGATACGAGCAAAGGGAAATCATTATATTGATTGATTCAGCTCTGCATGTTCTCCCCTCTCCCTCATAGGAACATGGTATATTTCTATCCCTCCAACTTTCAATGAATCCTCATCATCACTTCTCACTGGAATGTAGGATGATCCTGCAGCCTCTAGGGTCCACGCCTCTGACACCTCTCCTGTTCTCTGCTGCTGCATGAAGCTCTCAGGCTGAAATTTTATGTCTCATGAGGGAGGGGGGAGATCAAAGGAGCAGGTATGATTTTATTGAATCATAAGCGATCTATAGATCCTAGATCTGTAGTGCCTAGCTCTGCTTCATTATGTTAGGAGGGCAGGGACTGTACTAAAAGGTTTTCTATCCCCTCCCCGGAGTTCCCCTTTAAGGGATTCTATGCAACACATCATCACTTTTGAGGGTTTTTTTGGATTGACCTTGGGGCACTTTTTTCTTTGTTTTTTTTTCTCTCTTTTCTTTATTTAAATGCATTATCCACTACTTTGGTATTGAAAATGTATCATTAAGAGAGGTCATCTGTATCAGATTGCATGGGATCCCAAACCGGAAACTCTTATTGATCAGCTCTTATTGGCGAATGTAGATAATGTAAAAGAACCAGAGCAGCACCGCTCCATACACTATTTAGTGGCAGCTTTGGTACTGCAGCTTGGCTCCTATTTCTTCAATTGGTGCTTAGTCGAAGTTTCCAGAGGGTCCACGTAACGCTATACAGAGCTGTGCTGTTTCAGTTCCATGTACTATTACACCATTGCCGAGCTCATAATGGCTCGTCATTGACAGTAACGCCCCAACTGTTCTGATATTGATGACTTATTCCTAGGATCGGTCATCAATTTCAGAATATGGACTTCACCTTCTTAAATGAAATTGAGCCCCATTGAAAACAAAAAACTGTTTTTTCTTCCCTCCTGCACCAGTGCTGTTCCGGTGATGTCCGTGTTACTTGTGCCGCATGAGCGCTGTAACCAATCAGCAGCTGCTAGTAGGCCGCAGTGCTCACACCTCTTGTGGACTTTTAATGGAAGTGTGTGTGGCGCAGGCTATCAGGAGCTGCTGCAGTGCTCACTTGGCATAATTGCATTCCGAGTGCCACCATACATAGTGCTTACATTACTGGAACGGCGCTGTTTGGGAAGTGTGTATCAGATGATATCATTTTCTCTTGGGCTGTAATTTATCTAACATGGAGTTGTTCAAGTTGTGGACAATCTCTTAAATTAAAGACACTGTTCAAACCAATAATTCTAGTATGTTGCTCCAAACGAAGGCAAAAACACCAAGATGCAGATGCTAAGTGCCCAATATTAGGAAAATGTCCTTCTCAGCTCCATATAAATGGCCAATAAAACCATTTGCCTGGACCTATGGTCCACTGCAAAGTCTAGCACCCATAATCTACTATAATGTTGTGTTTATCCAGAAAAGCATCAAGGCTTGTATGCTTGTTACAGCATCATTCCAGCATTTTTTTTTAATTTCCCCTCTGGAGTGGCGCTTTAATTGTAAGTGTCCTGCCCCTGTTCTTATTCTTACCCGCCGGTAGCTTCATTGTTTTTCGGCACCGCTCTAGTTCTACAGCACTAATAACTTCTTACTGACTGGAAGTTGGCATCACAAGTGATCAGTGAAACTCTATGAAAGCCAGAGCAAGGTTCTCATAGATATGCATTGATTTGTGACCTCCGTCACGCTTTATGAAACTCTGAAGATGCCAGCAGGTCACTAATCACAGGAGTCTGAATGGAGCGGCAGCTCTAGAAAATGAAGACGACGGTAGGTGAGTATAAGACAGGGAACATGCATTTAAAGCTCCAATAATCATTTTTATTAATATAGCGCCACCATATTCTACAGCACTTTACAATGTAAAGTGGACATGTCCAGACAATATGAGACATGGCAGAGTAGCGAAAGTTCAACAGGTACCAAGAGTGAGGTCCCTGGTCACAAGCTTACAATCTATGTAGAAATAGGGGAGGCACAAAAGGTAAATGGTGAAAGGTGCTTGTCATATATGGTCCAGCTATCAGTATCATAAATAGGGGTTTAATACACTGCTGCATGAACCAGTCATCAGCCAGGATCTGTATAAGTACAGATACAGATGGCCTGTCTAAAGAATGCATTTTTAGGGCACACTGAAAACTGTAGGAGTTGTAATTTAATCAAATTATCGGTAGCAGAACAGATGACATGGGTAGGATCAGAGGCTGGCTGGCCCAGGGGGCAGGGGGGGCAGATGCCCCCGAGGTCAGTGGTCAAGCAGCAGTTTTGGGGCTCCCGGGCATCTGTCATGTTTGTCTAGGAGGCCGCTTTGTCCTGAAGCTCATTTCTCATGGGCCACTTCTGTGAGCTTGCCCCCTGGCTGAAATTTAGGTAGGATGATAGACAGATGAGGGAGTAGATGTAGGAAGATTGCAGAACTGTGCAGGACTTTGTGGATGAGAGTGATCATTTTATATTGTACTCTGTAGCAGATGGGTAACCAGTGCAATGACTGCCCTAGGATAGAGGCATGGGTGAAGTGGTTGGAGAAGAATATTATGCTGACTGCTGCATTCAGGATGGATTGGAGAGGAGAGAGTTTAGTAAGAGGGAGACCAATTAGTAGAAAGTTGCAAGAATCCAGACTAGAATGAATAAGGGTGCCAGTATGAGTTTTTGCACAATCAATGGTAATAAAAGGTTGATTTCTAGAGATGTATTTATTTGAGGTGTAGGTGACATGAGCAAGCAAGTGAGTGATCAGATGTAGGAAGTAATAGAGAGAGATCTGAGTAACCCCAAGACAGCGAATGTGCTGCTGGAGCTTAATGATAGAATCACATAGGAACAAATGACAATATTGGGTTTAGAAAGGTTAGCGGAGGAGGAAACATGAGAAGTTCAGTTTTAGACAGAGAGAGGACATGACGTTAGAGACAGCAGACAATCACTGATATTTCCTATGTGTAAAATTTGGTGTCATCAGCATATAGATAGTACTGAAAACCAAACTACTGATGATTTGTCCAATACAGAGAAAAAGAGTGGAACCTAGGTCTGAACCCTGAGGAACCCCAAAAAGATGAGGAGCCGGCGAAAGATACAGTGAAAGAGGTGTCAGAGAGTTAGGAGGAGAACCAGGAGAGAGCGGTGTCCTTGAGCCCAATAGAGCGGACCATGGAGAGCAGGAGATGGTGATCCACAGTATCGAATGCAGCGGAGAGATCCAGGAGAATCCGCGGGGAGTAGTGACCATTAGATTTAGCTGTTAGTTGAGATAATACCCTGTAATACCCTGTGCCACACTGGATTTTGATGCAGAAATGGTGTGGATGTCTGAAATCTGCAAGCCAGTAAAGTCTTATCGGTGCCTATGCAAAGTTTATTTGTTTGTTTTGCGCTGCAGAAAAGATGCAGATTTTGCTGTGGAAATTTCTGTAAGCATGTCAATTATTCCAGCAGATTTTTCAGCCCTTCAAGCCATTGACTTCAAAGATGAAAAACGCAGGGCAAAAATCTGCACCACGGATTTGGTGCGTCTTTCTGCCACAAGGTGCGGATTTGGTGCAGACATTTCATGATCGGAAACCAGACTGTCAAGAAGAAGCCACCTGAGAGACGTTAGTTTGGACATGACTGGACCAAACGATCCAAAAGTTAGACATGAAGGAAAGATTAGAGACAGGTCTGTAGTTAGCAATCCAGTTCTGGTCAAGGGATGTTTTTTCGTAATGGGTGTGTGCTGCTGTGTTTGAAGGAGAAGGGAAAAACACCAGATGAGAAAGATTTTAGTTGGGTGAATGGTGACAGTTTGGGAAAGGGATTGAGGGAGATATGAGGGAATGGGGTCATTGGTTCAGGTAGTAGGACGAGAAGATGCAAAGAGCTGGGAAACTTCTTCTGTGACCGGATCAAAGACCGAAAGTATATTTGATGAAGTGCAGGAGGGAAAAGAATGCATGATGTTATGAGGCTGGGAGGACATTTCCTGTCGTCATGTGGTCAATTTTTTTTCTTTAAAATAATTGGCTAGATCGCCATCCCTGAAGTTGGTGGTAAGTGCCTGCACTTTTGGACCAAGGAGCGAATGAAAAGTGTCATATAGTAGTTTAAGATTGTTGTATAGTGAGGTGATGAGCCTGTTGACATGAGCTCCACCACTCCAGATCTGAAATAAAGAAAAAATGCTGGAGTGGTGCTTGAAATGAATCAGCTATTACAACAACATGTGACAGAGTTCCTTAGTACTACTGCTTTTACAGTAAAGAATCTGCCTGTGATAATGATCCTACATTTCCTTTAGCAGTAGAAGATGCCTCCTGGTGATTGTTGCAGGTCTTGGTGTAAGCAGATCGCTAGAAAGATGTCTGTACTCCCAATTTCCCTATAGGGAAACCTTTAAAAGGGGTTATTCCCCTTTAGATAATGTTCAATCCAAGTTGTTGTCTATTATAAAACAACAAACCTAGAAGTAGTCACCTTCTTCGAGCCCACCATTGAGTCTCAACCAATGCTCCGTATATCGGTGAGCTCAGTGACCCTGCCAGTGTAGATAGAATGCCTTCTTCCAGAGCTCGCTGTCGACATGACGTCAGTACTGCAGCTAATGCCGGGCACCGGAAGCAGCCGCAGACACTCGCCGCTGGACCTGAAGAAGATGGGTACAGCTTGGTTTGTTGTTGAATAGCAAAGTTCAGCCAAACAGTGCAGCTCTTTAAATTGTGGACATCTTGTGATTTTTAATGTAACTTGTGGGTGACACTTATTAACCTTAAAGAGAACCTTTCACTAGGATTTAGACTCATAGTAGTAGAAGGGTACCAAATATTTCGCTTTATAAGATGTACCCCCAAATTTGGTGGAGGAAAAGAGAAATATTTTTTTTCATTGTTAAATTGGGTCCATCTTATAATGCCAGTGTTTGCCTTACAATCAGTATATCAGTATAAATGTCCCTCATCCTTGTGTATATATATACCCCATCCTGGAATATATCCTCTCATCCTAGTACGTGGGCCCCGCCATGTTGGATATGGCCCTCTGTGATGGTACATAGCCCCACATTCTGGCTATGGCCCCCAGTGATGGTGCATAGCCCCCATCCTGCATATGGCCCCCAGTGATGGTACATAGCCCCCCATCCTGGCTATGGTTCCCAGTGATGGTTCATAGCCCCTCTATCCTGCATATGCCCCCCAGTAATGGTACATAGCGCCTCATCCTGGCTATAGACCCCCCCCCCCAATCCTTCACTCACCTCTTCCATTATGTAAATGGCCCCACGTCCTGCACTCACCTCCTCCATTGTACACATGACCAAACCCCCCTTCCCTCTTGTCCTGCACTTATCCCGTCACTCTTATATGTCCCCGTGCTGACTCGCAGCATGATGTCATAGTTGTGGACCCAGTCACATTATCGGAAGTGCCAGGGAGTTGTCGGTGATGCTGCGAGCACAGATCGCCCGAGGATGAGTCGGCTTTTTTTATTTTACTTGCTGCACGCCACCATGAGGACATATAAGAGTAACGGGGAGAGTGCAGGACAGGGAGGGGGGGAAAAGGGGTCATGTGTACAATGGAGAGGGTGACAGCAGGACATAGGGGACCATATGTACAATGGAGGGGTGAGTGCAGGACGGGGACGGACATATGTACAATGGAGGCGATGAAAGTAGGACATGGGGGGAGGACATATGTATAATGGAGGGAGTGACAGAAGTCTCACACAATATGCACCGCTCCTCCCGTCCATCTTCCAGCGCAACTTCAGCTCTGAGAGGTGGACAGCGGCGGGTGCAGTGCATATTAAATGAGCGGGAGCATGTGACCTCCCACTGTCTCTGCAGCCCACAGTCAGCCTCCAGCCCCCGGAAACTGCTCAAGACCCCTTCCCCACCCCACCACAGTAGATTCGGATTAGAGGACTCACCCCTACATTTCCCCAAAATTTGGGGGAACAAAAGTGCTTTCTATAACCCGAAAAATATGGTAATTCTCATACAAAGTATTGGACACTGAAATATCTATTAGTCTGCATACCTTACAAGATGTGAATTGAAAACCTTCTGTTCCATATTCCAGTTTCTGCTCATATCTGGACCACTTCCATTGGTTGATATTCTCACTCACTGCTCTGGGTTTGTGCTGCCTCTATATATAAACGACTGATGAAACCTATGGTCCAGATGGTACACCCGGACAGAAGAGCGAAACGTCGCCACACTTTTCTGCAAGTGTATTTTGTGCCAGATTGTATGACTCTTACACCCTGGAAACTGACATAAAGGAAATTAAATTACCCCCTTTGTGTGTATTGTTGCTTACTCTACAATTTATTTATGTTTTAATTCTGTTTAAAAGTTTAATGCTTTTTTTAATTTTACATTTTAATAAATAGAATGAAAAGAAAGTTTTACTCCTGGGACGAATGCATGAATCTTCGAGAGTTGAAGGTAATTGTTGGGTGTTTTTTCCCTTTTCATTCCATAACATGGTGATTTTCCAATGTAATGTACTGAAGGATGGGAGAAAATTTCCAGTTGTAGCAAAACAGGGGCAAAAGCACAATTGTTTTTGTTTCCATAGAACAGTATTCACTATACAACAGGTACATTCAGACATTTCTAAAAAACAATTGTTGATGGAGATGTATAAGGACTTGTCTTGTATTTTAGCACCCAGAGCTGCATTTTTATTAATGCCTTTTGGGATAAAGATGACAATTACATTGCCTCTTATTGCCTTTTTTTTCTTTTCCGCTATTGTAGCAGCCTAAACACCGCAGTTCTGTTGTTCTGATCTTTTTTTTCTTATTACATTATATACTGTTTTAGATTACGTTATTTTAGGGTTTGACAGATCAAACATAGTGGTACCACTAGATTAATTTTTTTTTCTTTAGTTCTAAGAGGAGAAAAAAAGGTTATTTGATCTGACTGTTCTTTTTCTCACTTTTTCAAAAACCTTTTTTTAATTTCCTCTATTTGCTAGTTTCAATAGGGGATCTGATCTTGCTATTGTCTCACCACTTGTGCTACGGGGTATATAGCAATACTACAGTATGGCTGTATATAGCAAAACTCATGGTTTCCTATGAACTCCAGCCACAGGTTGGCTTTCACAGGAATACCATTCTGACAATAACTTGAGATCTTCAACAGATCCCTGGCTGTAACCCACCCCATGATAATTTCGTGGTCACTAATGGGTAATTAGAATCACGTGCCCACAATACACGCGCTGTAACTACCACTGTGATAGAATGACAGCAGCATTTAATAAGTAAACAACCGCTGTGTCATGCGCAGCTGCCAGGAACAGATGATGGCTATAGCTATATAAGACAGTCAACAAAAACCAAAAAATCACTGCTGCACTCAGTCTAACCAACAAGTGTGTGCTGACAAGCAATAATGGTTTGAGAAAAAACACAGTGTAACGAGTGCTTTGCAGTTTTTTTCTGATATATATAAGACAGTCATTATCTGCTGGTAAAGAGGGGGGTTTAAACTGTAATCTCACATCAAAGTCATTAGCTGACATATGCTATACTAGGACATCAAGTCAGTAAAGGGTTAATAAAACAAAACTAGTAATTATTGTTTTCGAACTATGTGGCTGTCTAGTGTAGCTAGTTCTCAGCAAAGATGTTGATTCATTTATTTTTTCCATTATTCAGTGCCGATATCTTAAATGTATTGATAATGGTTATGTTGTTACCCGTGTTCATTATGAGAGCAGAACACTAACCTTCGCTGTGTCCGTGATCTAGTCTCTGAGGAAGCTGAACCACGCCAATGTTATCAAGCTGAAGGAAGTCGTTCGAGAAAACGATCACCTCTACTTTGTGTTTGAGTACATGAAGGAAAACCTTTACCAGCTGATGAAGGATCGGTACGTGGAATACAAAATGGATTGCTGGAGCTATCTAGCCTAGATGTTGTCATTCATGTTACACAGTAAATATGCTGAACAACATTATTTTACATTTACACCTTGTACTTTGAACTTTCCTAGGAATGCTCTTTTTCTGATAATTGTTCAGTGTAAACAGGCTGACAATCATCCAAATAATGAGTATAATGCTTGCCAGGCAGGTGAAATGATTGTTTGGTTTGGTTATTAGACTATAATTCTCTGCAGCACATCATCCCATGCAAACATGATCAGTGCTTCTGAGAATAATGGATGCCTGTAAGCACAGCGTGGTATTACTGATCATTCTGTATGCTACTGAAGCATGAACTGCATGTCTACAGCTATTAACTGACCGCTGACATATAACCCAACCATAGAGCGTTCACAAGGTGCATACACAAACACTGGCATCCAACCTTTCTTACCTTGAGAGCCACCTTAAGCTCTGAGATATGGTTATGAGTCACATCCATCTCTCCCTACTGTAGTAACACCCAGAGTTTATCATTAGAACAGCCAATGGCACTCCAGATCTTGGCCACTTTTCCCTGTGGTTTCCAGTTTACCCCAATTCAGTCTTCTTGGATAAAGCACACTCCCCAAACTTTTGAACCCAGCTTCATTCAGGCAGTATCATCCTATTGTCAGTTTACCATATTTATATCCCCCTACAGGCATTGTGTGAGCATTCAGATCTGTTCTTCTTTGCAGGGCTACTCGCAAAAATCGTCATCTGTAGCTCTTGTGGTCATAGCTAATTGCTAGATTTGGTGCTAATGCAACAAGCTGGCAGACAGCTGTGAGCCACACATCATGGCCCGCAAGGCACACGTGGCTTCAGATCTACAGGTTTCAGACTCCTGGATTAGTCAGGCATATATCTTATAGCTCTTCCCACAAATATTGATAAAGGAGTACAGGGTCAGGCATGTTGACTTTTCTTCTCAGGGGAGATAAGCGAACTCCAGAGATATCTAGCAACCGCTTAATTTCCTCTCACTTCCATTTGAACAAACATATGTATTCTGCTGAACCAAGTGTAAAATTTATGTGGGGGGCTGTAGACCGTTACTGAGGTGTATTGAAACCTTAACGGGACCGTCCACAACAAGGACAACACCCCCCCACCCCCGTCTCATTCCCCATATTTGGAAAAAAGCTTGTACTCCTTTCCTGTGCTGTGCCGGTGCAATTCCAGTGGTGTCAGCACTCGCGTTCCCAGGGCCCGTGTTGATATCACAGTTAGCTTCACTGTCCCTGCCTTTGGATTTATGAGTGCTCAACAAGAGGTGAGTGGCAGCCGCAGCTCTCTCTTCCTGTTGATTAACTTGTATGTCCAAAGGTGAAGACCGTGAAGCCGATTGTGATTGTGCTCAAGGCTCATGTGACGTCACAACTTTGCGTGAGACCTGGGAACCGGGACAGCACAGAAGGTGGGTATAGTCTTTTTTTTATTTTAATAGGGCCAAACATGGTGAATGGTAAATGGGTTGTCCAAGTAGTGGACAATCTCTTGAAAATCAAGTTTATCCTGCTTAATATAATCATAGTCTCAATATAATCTGACATTAGGCTTGTAGTCAAAATGGGACACTGGACAGTACTGATACCAACTCAATCAATGACTCCCATAGGATATTGTACACTAATCTGATTAATTTTAACAAAACCTATGCACAATACCCACTGGGCATTATATGGTTACGTTGGCATCTGTGTTAGCTAAAGTGATGTTGTATCATATCCTAACAAAGCTCAGGTCAGGTGGGTGAGGTTTAGTGGACAGATGCTTTAAAGACTACCTGTTATTTGCCCTAGGCCCCCAAATAGCCAACTTGCCTCTACTTCACACTATTTCTGTATTCTGGCAACAATCTTCTTTTAACGTTGTGATTGCTATATATTTTCAATATCAGGTTTCTAAAATGTCTCTGGATTGGTCCAGGTGGGCGTTGATTCCCCCGTACTAATCCAAGCGTACATTCTGATTCATTGCTCATTACGAGGGAGGAAGAGCAACACACTCATGTTCGCGATTTGCAAGTAGCCAACAGGGATGAAGCTCTTACAATTCATGATAATTGCACACATAGGGGTATGTGTTTATCCCATGCAAGGAAGGGACTAGTCCAGGGAATCAATACCCCCTCGGACTAAACCTGAGACATTTGCATAAGTGTGAAATAAATCTCGATTTAAAAACTGTATAGAGATGAGGGTGATTGTGTAGGGAGGGGGGCCAGGGCAGTTGACATATTTTTCTTTTAAAGGTTATCTATCAAACTAAAGTGATGTTTTAAAGAAAGAGCAACTCCATATAGGTAAGCTTGCTAGACCTTTAAAGAGAGTCTATCACCTGTTTTTTACCATCCCATCTGAGAGCAGCATAATGTACAAATAGAGACCCTAATTTCAGTGTTGTGTCACTTACTGAGCTGTTTGCTGTAATTTTGATGAAATTACTGTTTTCTCTTCTTCCGATATCATGAATATGCTGGACTACCTGGCAGCAGGCCAAGTAGTCCTCCAATGATAATATCCAGCTGACTAAACAGTGATTTTTATCAAAACTTCACTGAGCAGCCCAGTAAGTGACTCATCACTGGAATCAGGATCTCTGGCCCTACATTATGCTGCTTTCAAATTAAGTGGCAAAAACCTGGTGACATATATTCCCTTTCATTCCAAAATCCAAGGACTACATTTCGGATGTAATGCAATATGGAGTGTAGTGGTCAGGGCTGCATTGTCTGGAGCAGCTATCTTCAAGGTTTGCTCCTCTTTCATTACTTGACATCCCTCCACATGGGCAAATCATTTTCAGTTTTGAAATGTGTTGGGTGGTACCAAACTCTTGTTTTTCTGCACCATATTTTAATGATTGAAGAATAAAGATAGATTTTAAAAAAGAGACAATTTCTTAAGATCATTTCAAATATTTTTTTCACGTAGATGTGCAATTTGTGTTTTAATTTTCAACAGGAACAAATTATTTCCTGAATCTACCATCAGAAACATCATGTACCAGATACTACAAGGGCTTTCTTTCATACACAAATATGGTAAGGAGAACACATATAAAAGATGGTCTTCTGAATTTGTAATTGCATTTGCATGTAATTGTAAAAATATTTGATCACAACTTCTTTTTGTTGTTTCTCATTAATGGGCTTTTATATATTATCAGTGACTACATTTCAAAGCATAAAAATGCATAATTATATTCAGAAATATATGGACAGCAACACAAGTCTTAGAACTTTACCAAAACATTGGCAAATACAGTTATGTAATCAATATAGGATCTCGGCCTTAATTTGAGGCTATTTACATTCTAATAGGAGTAAGGGTTTTGGGATTACAGCTCTTTTAATATGTAGCTGCCTCTTTTTCAAGGGACCAAAGTTAATTGGTCAAATATCTCAAAAGCTCTTTAACCCCTTCACCCCCCGGCCTATTTTGACTTTAATGACCAGGCCATTTTTGTCAATTCTGACCAGTGTCCCTTTATGAAGTAATATCTCTGGAACGCTTCAACGGATCCTAGCGATTCTGAGAATGTTTTTTCGTGACATATTGGGCTTCATGTTAGTATTAAATTTAGGTTGATAATTTTTGCGATTATTTGTGAAAAAATTAAAAATTTGGCAAAATATTTGAAAATTTAGCAATTTTCAAATTATGAATTTTTATTCTGCTAAACCAGAGAGTTATGTGACACAAAATAGTTAATAAATAACATTTCCCACATGTCTACTTTACATCAGCACAATTTTTGAAAAAAAAAAAAATTTTGTTCGGACGTTATAAGGGTTCAAAATTCATCAGCAATTTTTCATTTTTCCAGCAAAATTTACAAAGCCATTTTTTTTTGTGACCACATCACATTTGAAGTCCCTTTGAGGGGTGTACATGACAGAAAACACCCAAAAGTGACACCATTCCAAAAACTGCACCCCTCAAGCTACTCAAAACTACCTTCAAGAAGATTATTAACCCTTCAGGTGCTTCACGGGAACTAAAGCAAAGTGGAAGGAAAAAATGGTCATTTTAATTTTTCCAACAAAAATGTTCTTTTAGCCTCAATTCTTTCATTTTCACATCAGGAACAGGATAAAATGGATCCTAAAAATTGTTGGGCAATTTCTCTTGAGTACATCGATATCTCATATGTGGTCATAAACCTCTGTTTGGGTGCACGGCAGCGCTCAGAAGGGAAGGAGCGCAATTTGACTTTTGGAGCTAATTTTCCATTCAAAAAGTGAAATGGCGCTCCTTCCTTTCTGAGCCCTGCCGTGCACCCAAAGAGTGGTTTATGACCACATATGAGATATCAATGTACTCAGGAGAAATTGCCCAACAATTTTTAGGATTCATTTTATCCTGTTCCCCATGTGAAAATGAAAAACTTTAGGCTAAAAGAAAATTTTTGTAGAAAAAAAAGTACTTTTTCATTTTTACGGATGAATTTGTGAAGCACCTGGGGGTTCAAAATGCTCACAACCCATCTAGATAAATTCCCTGGGGGGTCTAGTTTCCAAAATGGGGTCACTTATGGGGGAGCTCCAATGTGTAGGCACACAGGGGCTCTCCAAACGCGACATGGTGTCCGCTAACAATTTGACTGAAAAATTAGCTTCAATTGTTAGCGGACACCATGTCGCGTTTGGAGAGCCCCTGTGTGCCTAAACATTGGAGCTCCCCCACAAGTGACCCCATTTTGGAAACTAGACCCCCCAGGGAACTTATCTAGGTGGGTGGTGAGCATTTTGAATGCCCCAGTGCTTCACAAATTAATCTGTGAAAATGAAAAAAGAAAATTTTTATGGAAAAAAAAAGTACTTATTCAATTTTACAGATGAAGTTGTGAAGCACCTGGGGGTTCAAAATGTTCACAACCCATCTAGATACATTCCCTGGGAGGTCTAGTTTCCAAAATGGGGTCACTTGTGGGGGAGCTCCAATGTTTAGGCACACAGGGGCTCTCCATACGCGACATGGTGTCCGCTAACTATTGGAATCATTAGCGGACACCATGTCGTGTATGGAGAGCCCCTGTGTGCCTAAACATTGGAGCTACCCCACAAGTGACCCCATTTTGGAAACTAGACCCCCCAAGGAATGCATCTAGATGCATAGTGAGCACTTTGAACCCCCAGATGCTTCACAAATTGATCCGTAAGAAGGACAAAGTACATTTGTTTTCACACAAATTTTCTTTTTTCATTATTACGGATCAATTTGTGAAGCACCTGGGGGTTCAAAGTGCTCACTATGCATCTAGATATGTTCCTTGGGGGGTCTAGTTTCCAAAATGGGGTCACTTGTGGGGGAGCTTTAGTGTTTAGGCACACAGGGGCTCTCCATACGCGACATGGTGTCCGCTAACTATTGGAATCGTTAGCGGACACCATGTCGTGTATGGAGAGCCCCTCTGTGCCTAAACATTAGAGCTCCCGCACAAGTGACCCCATTTTGGAAACTAGACCCCCCAAGGAATGCATCTAGATGCATAGTGAGAACTTTGAACCCCAAGGTGCTTCACAAATTGATTCGTAATAAGGAAAAAGTACATTTGTTTTCACACAAATTTTCTTTTTTTCATTTTTACGGATCAATTTGCGAAGCACCTGGGGGTTCAAAGTGTTCACTATGCATCTAAATACAGCGAATCCCATTTTTATTTTTTTTCTAGGACTAATTCTAGAAAAAAAATGGCGTAGGGCTCCACCATATTTTTGGTCCAGCCAGGTACAACTTGGCAGCTACGGACTGCCAGCAACCCCCAGCTGCCTCATTGTACCTGGCTAGCAACCAAAAATACAGCAAAGCCCATTTTTATTTTTTTTTCTAGGACTAATTCTAGAAAAAAAATGGCGTGGGGCTCCGCCATATTTTTGGTCCAGCCAGGTACAACTTGGCAGCTACAGACTGCCACCAACCCCCAGCTGCCTCGTTGTACCTGGCTAGCCACCAAAAATACAGCAAAGCCCTTTTTTTTTTCTTCCAGAACAAATTCTAGAAAAAAAAATGACATAGGGCTCCGCCATATTTTTGGTCCAGCCAGGTACAACTAGGCAGCTGGGGGCTGGAATCCGCAGCATGGAGAGGCCCAAGCGTTCTGGGCCCCCCATGCTGCGAATTGCAGCCCGCAGCCGCCCCAGAAAATGGCGCATTCATTGAAGCGCCATTTTCTGGCGCTGTACCCATGCTCCTCCAGTTGCCCTGGTGCCGGTGGCAAACTGGGTAATAAAGGGGTTAATGCCAGCTTTTTATTGGCAGCTGGCAGTAAGCCCGAGATTCTTAATATAGGGCCAATGTTAGACCCGCCATTAGGAATCTCTGGTAAATAGTCAGAAAATACACACAGAGAAAAATCTTTTTATTTGAAAAAAATAACACAAACAAAATTCGGACTCCATCTTTATTATAAAGATCCGACGTAGTCCACAACGAAGGTCCCACGACGCTCGATCGCCTCCGACGTAGTCCACAACGAAGGTCCCACGACGCTCGATCGCCTCTGGTCAATCCAGAGACTGCAGCAAGGGATGAAGTGTCCTCTTCCTACAGTCTCTGGAGTCAGAGTTATGGTGGACTGTATGACAATGACTATGATCCCAGAGACTACAACAAGAGGACACTTGATCCCTTGTTGCACCCATCCATCCACCTATGCACCCATCATCCACGCACGCACACAACCACGCACCCACATCCACGCACTCACATCCACATCCACGCACACATCCACACACGCACGCTGACATCCACGCACGCACATCCACATCCACGCACATCCACACACACATCCACGCACGCACGCTGACATTCAAGCACGCTGACATCCACGCACGCACACATCCACGCACGCTGACATCCATGCATGCGCACATCCACGCACGCACATCCGCGCACACTGACATCCATGCATGCTGACATACACGCACGCTGGCATCCACGCACGCACGCTGACATTCAAGCACGCACACTGACATCCACACATGCACATATCCACGCACGCACGCTGACATCCACGCACGCACGCTGACATCCACGCATGCACACATCCACACACGCACGCTGACATCCACACACATCCACACACGTACGCTGACATCCACGCACATCCACATCCATGCACACGTCTATGCACACACACATCTATGCACGCACACGTCCACACACGTGTCCACACACGCACACGTCCACACACGTGTCCACACACGCACACGTCTACGCACACTCACGTCCACGCACACTCATGTACGCTCACGTGCACGCACACGTCCACGCATGCACCCCCCATCCATCTATCCATTCACCCATCCATCCATCACCCATCCATCAATTCATTCATTAATTCATACATACATAGATACATACATACATAGATACATACATACATACATACTTACCTCCCTCGTTCCACCGATGAGCAGGAGGAGGCCGGGAGAGGAGGCGGGGCCACAGACCAGCCGGCAGAGGAGGCCAGCGGCAGCGGCGGCAGGGCGGCCGCAGCGGCGGGTGCACCGAAGTGTGCAGCCCGCCGCAGGAGGTGAGGGGGGGGCCAGGCACAGGGCCCGGAGGTGGGGGCAGCCTGGAGGGGACCACAGCTGCAGGGGACCGGACAGTGTTGCCGGCGGGCGCACGCGGGTGCAGCCCGCCGGCATATTCCTAATTATAGAGGGGGGCGGGCGGTTTAGGAGGACGGGGGGGGCCCCTGTGAGCCATGGAGCTGGAGGGGGCTGAGGAGGGGTGGGCACTTGCCGATCCGCCCCTCCAGATCTGATTGGAGAGCTCCAATCAGATCTGAAGGGGTGAATCCCTATGATTTCCTCCGATCGGCAGTTTCACTTTTAAACTGCCGATCGGAGGGGTCCTGGGCATGGGGGGTTAATCCACCCCCTGTGGGGTCATCTACAGGTTGTCACAGAGCAGCAGCATCTGTGACACCTGAGCGACCCCACTCACAGGAGCTGCAGCAGCTCAAATCTGCCAGGACGTTGTGCAACGTCCTGGGTCGTTAACGGGCAGAAACACAGGACGTTGCACAACGTCCTAGGTCGTGAAGGGGTTAATGGGCTGTGTGGGATATTCCCTTGTTACTCCATCAATTAAGTAGGTAAAAGGTCTGAAACTGATTCCAGGTGTGGCATTTGCATTTGGAAGCTGTTGATGTTTACCCACAACATGCGGTCAAATGAGCTCAATAGAAGTGAAACAGACCAACACATCAGGTTAACAACAACAAAAAAAGAGCCGGCTGGTGAGCTCAGGGACTTAAAAGGGTTTAGACATCCAAGGAAAAAAACAGTGGTGGATGTTGGCAGAATCCTTTCCATGGTGAAGTAGTACCCCTTCACAGAAATTAGGTGTTTTAGTTTCTAAATCTACCATAAAAAGAAGACTTCATGAGAAATACAGGGGGTTCACCACAAATTGCAAACCATTGAAGAGCCTTAAAGAGGACCGGTCACCCCACTGGTGCATTACAAACTAAATGCACCACTGAATACAGCATGTCTGCTGGATTCAGGGAAGGAGTCCCCCATGGCTATAGCCCCCCTTTAAAGGGATCCTGTCACCCCCAAAACACCTCATAAGCTATTAAAAGATGTCCCTAGAGCATATTCACACTTATCCTACACTCCTTTTAGCTCTTAAATGCATCTATTGAAAATGAAGATAAACGTTATTAAACTCACTCATTACCGATGTTAATTAGTGACTACTGTATTCATAGTCACCCAGGCAGGCTATCCCTCTTCATAATATCACGCCTTAATAATAGGCGTGATCTTCATCTCTCATTCAAATGCGCGCCTCCCCGCTCTCCTCTGACTGCCAGGCTGCAGTGCGGCTGTATGACGCGAATCGCGTCATTTCCGGCTTCGGGTGACGTATGTAAACCCGCACCGCTCTGTTAGGCCTCCAGCACACATGCACAGTGCGGGGCTTGACGTTAACAGAGCGGTGCGGGTGTACACACGTCACCCGATGCCGGAAATGACGCGATTCGCGTCATACAGCCGCACTGCAGCCCCGCCAACACAGAGGAGAGCGGAGGGGCGCATTTGAATGAGAGTTGAAGATCACGCCTATTAAGGCGTGATATTAGGAAGAGGGAGAGCTTTCCTGGGTGACTATGCATACAGTAGTCACTCATTAACATCACTAATGAGTGAGTTTAATAACGTTTATCTTCATTTTCAATAGATGCGTTTAGGAGCTAAAAGGAGTGTAGGATAAGTGTGATTATACTCTAGGGACATCTTTTAATAGCTTATGAGGTGTTTTGGGGGTGACAGGATCCCTTTAAGCTTTTAAAAAAAAGGCTTTGAAAACCTTACAGTTAAGAGGTCTCCTGGGTGGGATCTTATTAAGAGGTCCTGGCTGCTGGCACAATCCTCCCTGCCTCCTCCTTGTGTGTTCTGCCCCATCTATGTGTCTGCTGCCGCCTCCTCTTGTTCTGGGTCTGCCCTCCTCCTCTCCTGCTCTGTGTGATGTCAGGAGCAGAAGAGGAGGGCAGACCCAGGAGAAGAGAAGGCGGTGACAGACACATAGAGGGGGCGAACACACAAGGAGCAGGCAGGGAGGATTAAGCGAGCACCAGGACGTCTTAATAAGATCCCACCCAGGCAACCTCTTAAAGGGAACCTGTCACCCAAAAAAGCTTTCTAAAACCATTAATACCTGTCCCTGCAGCTTTAGAATACAGTCTAACACATCCCTGCTCATCTTTTGTAGTAAACTACAAGTAATGTACTTTGCAAACTTACAAAATGCTTGTCACAGGCGTTCCTGAAGGCATTTTGACCAGTAGAGCGGTCCCCTTGTGCCGGCGCTAAACCCCTGCCTCGTTTGCTGTAAACCGCCCTAATGGGCGTCATTATAGAAAAGCAGAGCGCGGGCATGATTTCAATATCGCGCCTGCCACGTCACCGCTGCGACGTGGTCATGTGACGCCGGGTTCGTGCGTCATTTCCTGTCGTACACAGGCAGACTTCAGCATACTATCTGCGCATGCGCAAAGTCTGCCTGTGAACCCTGCGACCGGAAGTGACGCGTCCCGGCATCACATGACCGCGTCGCAGCGGTGACGTGGCGGGCGCGATATTTGGGGTGACAGGTTCCCTTTAACTGTAAGGTTTCTAAAGTCTTTTTTTAAAACTTACAGGGAGGGGATATAGCCATGGGGGACCCCTTCCTTGAATGCAGCAGACATGCTGCATTCAGTGCTGCATTTAGTTTGCTATGCACCAGGGGGTGACGGGTCCTCTTTAAAAAGAAAAAGGCCAGATTACACTTTGACAATAAATTAAAATTCAAAGAAGTCAGGCCAGTCCTGGAAAAGCAAAATGAAGAACAACCTGTACGAGAACGATGGGAGGAAAACTGTATGGAGAAGGCTTGGAATGCCTCATCCTCTGGTAAGGCATGGAGGATGCAGTGTGATGGCTGGGCATGCATGGGCTTCGAATGCCCAATCCACTACTGATTATTGATGATGTGACTGAAGACAATAGCAGCCAGATGAATTCTGAAGTACGGTATATAGAGCTATACTTTCTGCTCAGATTCAACCAAGTATATAGGGCTATAATTTCTGCTCAGATTCAACCAAATGCAGCAAGGTTGATTGGAGAGCGCTTCACAGTACAGATGGATACACCCAAAACATACTGCAAAAATAACCCAGGAATTTAAGACAAAGAAATATTCTGCAATGGAAGAGTCAGTCACCAGATCTCAACCCCATTGAGCATTTCACATGCCTAAAACAAAAAGTAAGGCGGAAAGACACACAAACAAGCAGCAACTAAAGTCAGCTGCAGTAAAAGTCTGGCAAATCATCACAAAAGAGGAAATGCTGTATTTGTTGATGTCTATGACTTCCAGACTTCGGCTACATTCACACATTTGCGTATTTTGTTGCGCATTTTGCCGCAATTTTCGGCCATGCAAAAAAGTGCAACAAAATACGCCGGGGCTTCCACACACTGCGCTTTCTTCACCCCACAAAGCGCAGGTGATGTCACAGAGGGGAGGAAGAATCCTGCTTCCTCCTCCCCTGTGTGACGCGTGACAGCCCCATTAGATTTTGTAGTGTATTAGTATACACTGCGAAATCTAAATTAAATAAAGTCAAATGTATGAAAAATAATAAAGAGTTAAATACTTACCCTCCGACGCCATTTCTCTGGTCTCTGGTGCAGAGGCAGGCGAGGTATCGTCCTGCCAGGGCCTGCCATGATGTCAGAGTGACATCACGGGCGCTAATTGGCTGCTCACGATCATGTGATACATATCACATGACCAGAACGCCCTCTGACATCACCACAGGTCCTAGCGGCAAGTGCGGTTACGGCAGATGTGGCCGCGAAAAAAAACACGGTCAGCAGCGGGTTTTTTTTTTTATTCGCGGCCGAAACTGCACTTGTCGTGGTTGCCGCACACTTACCGCAAGCCCCATAGACCATGTATGGGGCTTGCCGCAAATGTGCCGCGGCAGATGCGGTTTTTTTTTACCGTAACTGCCGCATTTTTGAAAAAAACACAGTATGAAAGCAGCCTAAGATAAATTTTTAATCAAAATTCGAAACATACAAAATATACCACCATCATTAACAAGTTTTACAATTGTATAAATCCCAAACCCCCCACCTCCCCCCCAAACTCTAAAAATCAAGATATCAGATTGAGTTCAACCATGGCGACCATAAAGTTTCAAAAACCTTTTCTTGCTTACGTTTATGATAAATTCTCCTTTCCAGGTTAATAATATGTGCTACCCGAGACAGAAATTCATTTCTCGATGGGCCTTCCGCATCTATCCAATGCTGAGCAATTAATTTGCGTGCAACAAATCTGGCAATTGCAAGTTTCCATGTATTACTAATGGCTATTTCTTCCACGTACCCCAAAACACATATCAGTGGATCTTTCGCAATTTTACATTTATACACCCCTTCAATTTTATTCAAAACTGTTGTCCAAAAAGCAAACAAACCCGGACACGTCCCCAGCATGTGTAGAATATTTGCCCCCTCCGCACCACATCTTAGACACTCTGAGCTCGCACGCAATCCCGCTCTATGCAGTCTCGTCGGGGTCCTGTAAGTTCTATGGATCACGTACAGCTGTGAGAGCCTTCCAGGCGGGGTACATACTCCAGGATTGACTCCCACCTATCGTCTGTTACTCCCTCAACCTCCTCCTCCTATTTCCGTCTGGCCACAAGCGGATGTTGGAACATTAAGGTCTGCATTAAATCTGAATAAATAGTAGAAATGACACCCTGTCTCCCAATATAATCTAACAGAATATCCATTTGTATACGCATTGCCTTTGTCTTACATTGAGCTTTATAAGCGTGTTGTATTTGTACATACTGAAATTTGTACGACTCTGGGATCCCAAACTCCCTCTGCAACGTTTCAAAGGATTTCAAACCCGTTTGCTCCATTATATGTGTGAGACATTCCACTCCCCTACTAATCCAGTTATCCAACGCTCCCATTTTCCGAAATTCCAACAATTCTGTATTTCGCCAGATTGGGGAAAATCTTGTAAAGGAGTTGACTTCTCTAATGACCTTAACTCTAGACCATAACTTATGAATCAATCCTATAGTAGGATACTTTTGCCCCAAACCTCGAAAACCCCCAGCCTCTAGTCCCTGAAACAAACCTCTCCAGCCTGTTACCTCTTGCAAGATGCAGCGTGCCGAACTGGCTCCTCTTGCTTCAGCCCATCCCCTCAGATGCTGGCACTGTGCTGCAATATAATACATCCAGGGGTTCGGAAGTGCAAGCCCGCCCTCATCTTTCGGTCTCTGCAGCGTGTTCGCCTTAATCCTCACCTGCTTCCTTCCCCAAACCAATTCATTTAACAGGGTCTCCACACCACGAAACTTTTTCGTAGTCAACCAGGCCGGTGCGTTGTGAAGCACAATAGGATAGTTGAGGCATCAAAATCATCTTAATGAGATTAGTTCTCCCTACCACAGAGAGATGTAGCTTGCACCACGCACCGGCCTTTGCCCTACACCTTCTTATAATGGGATCTACATTAAGCTCCACATATCTCGTCAAAGGAAGCCCACCTCAATACCCAGGTATTTAAATTGGTCAACTACCTGGAGCTGTCTCCCTCCCAAAGCCATCAGAGCGAGGTCCGCCCCTCTATCCACCGCCATCAAACAGGACTTTCCCCAATTAATAGTCAGGCTTGACATTTCACCAAATTCTCCTATTATAGTCATCGCCCCCTCCAAGGACTCCTCTGAGTCTTCTAAAAATAATAAGATGTCGTCAGCGTACAACGTAATTTTTTCTTCCAGTGTACCATAACAAAAGCCCCGCACCCCTGCAGAGGCCCTGATCCGGGCCGCGAGCGGCTCTATCGCAATTGCGAAAAGTAGTGGCGACAGCGGGCAGCCCTGTCTAGTGCCCCTATGTAGAGCGCATTGGCCAGACAACTCACCATTTATCTTAACTCTAGCAGCCGGAGAGGAGTAGAGCAACCGCACCCACGATATGAATCTGGCTCCGAAACCCATGCTCACGAGCACCCTCCACAGATACCTCCATTCAACACTGTCGAATGCCTTCCTAGCATCCAATGAGGCAACCACTCTCCGACCCCCATTGTCTGCTGGAAGTTGAATGTTCAGAAAGAGGCGTCTTAAATTAATCGCGGTAGACCGCTGAGGCATAAAGCCGGATTGATCGGGGTGTATTATCTTATGCATTACCCCCGCCAACATTCGACAGGATTCTAGCAAGTATCTTAACGTCGGTAGTGAGCAAGGATATGGGCCTGTATGACTCTACTAACTTGGCGTCTTTGTCCGCTTTCGGTATTACCACTATAATGGCTTCATTCATAGATTCTGGCAACTCCCCCCTCTCCAGCGCTTCTTCGAGAGCCACCCGCAGTCTTGGGACCAGGACCCCCGCCATAGCCTTATACACCTCACTAGGAAGCCCATCCGAACCCGGGGACCTATCATTGGCCATACCCATCACCGCTCCTTGCACGTCCTCATCCGTCAGTGGTCTGTCCATGTCTTCCCGGTCCTGCTCATCTAACCCTGGAAGGTCTATTGTAGACATGTATTGGTCTATCTCTGCCTCCGATACTGTCAGCTCCGAGGAGTATAGCTGTTGATAGAAATTTCTAAATATTTCCAATACCTCCCTTGGCTCAGTTATATAGCTCCCATCTGTCCCGTTAATCCCATATATCCTAGTCGAGTCTCTCTGAGCAGCCGAGATAATCGCCAAGAGGTGCCCCACCTTCTCTCCCTCCTCAAAATAGACCGCTTTTTGGAATGCTCTCTTGTATTCTGCCTTTTTCAAGTAAAACTGATTAACTTCCGTGTGAGCCCTTTTGAGTCTACATCTTGCCTCCGGTGTAGGGTCAAGTGTCATCCCCTCCTCAGCTGCATTAAGCTCATCAAGCACAGCCCGTTCCTCATTACGACTAGCTGATTTCCGCCTCGCAATATCCCTTATGAGCAAACCTCTTAAATAAGCTTTCATAGTATCCCACATAACTGTCTCACTGGTGCTCCCATCGTTCAAATTGAAAAATTCCTCTAATTCCTTGCCAAGATTGTTTACATCGATATATTTTAGCCATTCAGGGTGTAAGTTCCAGCTACCCCTAGTTCCATTTCTCCCCCTTTCAACCCTTAGGGACACCGCCAAAGGACTATGGTCTGACAGTGTTCGTGGTAGGTACTCCACCCCTCTCACCAGGCTATCAAACCAATCACTACCCAAAGCCAGATCTATACGTGACAGGGTGTGGTGTGTAGAAGAGTAGCAGGAGTATGCCCGGGTCTCCCCATTCCTCACCCTCCATAAGTCCCTTAGCCCCAATTCATGAAGGAAATGACCAAACGCGGTTGGTCCTTTCCTCCCCTCATTTCCGGCCACAGCTGGCCTATCCCAATATTCCACACTGCAGTTTTTACCCTGATCAGTTTCGATCAGGTTTGTGTGTCAAAACCAGGAGTGTCTCCAAAACTCAGAACAGGTGTCAATCTTTCAATCATAGTTTTCTCTGCAAGTTCCTCTCCTGGTTTTGGCACACAAACTGGATGGAACCTGATCAGGAAAAAAATTGTGGTGTGAAACCAGCCTAAGCAGTTATCCCTGCTGTGACAGTTTGTGTTGTAGTTCAGCTCTTGTAGTGCTGCACACAGAGAGCAGAGAGGAGAATACAGCCCCCCCACACACACACACACTGATCTCCTGTGCTTTAATGTGACATGCATATTCATGTATGGGGAGTGGATAGAGAACTAAGTGGATCACTCACTGTGAGTGACAGATGGAATTAATCTCTTTATTTGAAGTTTACAGAAAATAGGAGAATATAAATAAAAGAAATACATCAATAGAGAGAGTATAGAGGGAGGAATTAGAAAATGATAGCAGTTACATGTGGATTTTTGACCTGACAGTTTTCCTTTAACCTTTTACTGACATATGACTTACTGTTACATCATATGCCAGCTCCCTGACTTTCATGTTGACTCGCACGTTCAGCCTGCATTGTTCCCGACACGTGATGACTGATTTATTCAGCCAACATTTTCCTTTAACAGCCACATGTCCGATCTGCTTCACCTATGGTTGTTAAATGCCTCTGTCAATCTCTCAGTGGCATTTACAACACGCAGACAGAGTGGTGCGTCATTCTATGTGCCCATCTGCGCTTGTGATGTGACCGATGGGTTGCCATGACCTCCGGGGGCTTTCAGCCGTGCCTGTCATTTTGATACTCCTGTGATTTTTTTCTTTCCTATACACAGCAGTGCTGATACACTACTATGTTTAGTGCAAACAATAAGACGATCACAGCTCCAAATCCCCTAAGGGGACTATTAAATACAGTTACATTATTTTTAAAGATATGAACAAAAACTAAAAACACAAGATAAAATAACTCCTCTCTTGTCCCATATAAAAAAATCCTCTTGTTTGCTATCGCTGCATTTGTAAAAGTTAGATCTATCAAAAATTAAATAAATTAATCCAATAGGTAAACAGTGTAACGAGGCAAAAAAATTGAAACTCCAATTACAGGGGAAGGGGCATTGCAATAAGAGGCAATCAAAGTATCACATCTACCCCAAAATTATGTCTGTAAAAACTTCAGTTTAGGGCATGAAAAATAAGCCCTCACACAGCCCCAAATCCCAAACATTTTCTGCATCAAATTTGCATCTTGTGGCAGAAAAATGCACAGGGAAATCTATACCAGCAATTTTCATGCTGCAGATTATTTTCTGCACCAAATCCACAAGTTAAAACAAATGCAAGGTGGGCCCAGCACCTCTGAACGCTCATAGACTTTTGCTGGCTTTAGGATAGACATGCAGATTTTGATACAGTTTTGTCAAAAGCTGCATTAAAAAATGCAGCGTGGGTACATAGCCTTACAGGTCTTGAGAAATGAACCAAAATGTTTTATACATGTTTGGTACCTATGTGATCGTACTGACCTAGAGATTCATATTGCCAGGTCTGTTTTACCATATAGTGAATATGGTAAAGAAAATAAAAAAAATGTTGTGTCCAGACATGGTCCCAATAAAATCGTCAAGTCATCCTGCCAACTGACAGATTCCCTTTAAAGGGGTTGTCCAAGCTCAGGGGAAGGGATCATCCCACATTTGGCTTTGGTGCATGGTATTAAAGCCACATACATTTATACATAAGCAATAGAAAAGAAAAAAAAAAGGGAAAGAAGAGAAAAAAAAAAGGCAAAACAGTGTTATATGCTCTGGTGGATATGACAGGTGACGCAAAGCAGAGTCGGGTAGGGAGGGGTGGAGGAGTAGGTCCCTACTCCTCCACCCCTCCCTACCCGACTCTGCTTTGCGTCACCTGTCATATCCACCAGAGCATATAACACTGTTTTGCCTTTTTTTTTTCTCTTCTTTCCCTTTTTTTTTTTTTTTTCTTTTCTATTGCTTATGTATAAATGTATGAGTCTTCAGAATTTGTGTCATTACCAGCCTGAAGAAGGGAACTCAGCGTCCCGAAAGCTTGCTACGTTTACCATCTTTTCAGTTAGCCATTAAAAGGTATCAACCACTGAGGACTCTCAGATTGCAATATATTTTTCTATCTACTGGCTAACACGGTATAAATATTCTTTACCTTATGGTATTGAATCTTGATGCTGTCTCTCTCAACACCACAATTGTATGTAAAATAATGTCATGTTACTGCCTGGAGACAGCGCTAACATAAGGAGCGGCACATTACGGGAGATATGTTTTTTATTATGGCCACTTTAGTCTTTACAAACTGTTTGTCCACCCCTGGCCGAACCGTGTAATATGCACTAGAGTAGCTGAGCACAACCTTTATCATCAGGCTGCATGAAACCACTGACGTCTCGGCATCTTTTCTATTGACCAAATTGTAACTTACAGAAGTCTACTGTATGTACAACCTCATTGAGATGGATAGAATTGTTTTTCAGCAATAATATCTTCCACTTGTGAATCCGCCCATTACCATCCAAGGTATTTTTGGCATATTGAAAATCTCTCTATTTAATCCCTTCTGTAAAGTTAAATAAAGTTCACCTCTGCTTCTTACTGGAGTGTCACAGAAGGGACTGGTAACACCAATCCTGCTGATATATGGGGATCTTGTGGATGGGTAGAGGGCACCACAACTAACCTCCCTGTCCCTTTTCCCACTGTACACACCACTGCTGTCTGGCATGAAGGGCAGAGACTGCTGTTGTCATGAACCAGCTGCTTTGGAGTTGCACAGAATGGCATCATTGCTGGTTGGGCACTAGAGTAATCTGAATTATCCGCCAAGTTATGTTCAAATATATTATTATGGAATTGTGAGATTATAGAGGATGTTTTCCATTCACGGACCTCCTCTCTTAGCCGGAGCAGACTGCGGCCACAAAGATTTGAGAATGGATTTGTATTTTTAAATTGTATAATTGCCAACCACAGTCTTTATATTTTAGTCCTTTGGTTGACTAGGTTATTGTGTATTTCTATGAAATAAAGTGCATTATTACATACAGTGCCTACAAGTAGTATTCAACCCCCTGCAGATTTAGCTGGTTGACACATGCGGAATTAACTTGGCATTGTGACATTTGGACTGTAGATCAGCCTGAAAGTGGGAAATGCACTGCAGCCAAAAAGATTTTTTTTAAAGCGTTAAAAGTTAATTCAGAGGGTCATTTATTATTCAAGCCCTCAAACCACCAGCATTCTGTTTAGTCCCCCTAAAGTATTAAGAAGTAGTTCAGGCACAAAGAACAATGAGCTTCACATGTGTGGATTAATTATCTCTTTTGCCAGCCTTTTCTGACTATTTAAGACCCTCCCCAAACTTGGCAACAGCACTCACACATGGTCAACATGGGAAAGACAAAGGAGCATTCCAAGGCCATCAGAGACAAGTTCGTGGAAGGTCACAAGGCTGGCAAGGGATACAAAACCCTTTCCAAGGAGTTGGGCCTACCTGTCTCCACTGTTGGGAGGATCATCCGGAAGTGGAAGACTTATGAAACTACTGTTAGCCTTCCACGGCCTGGACAGCCTTTGAAAGTTTCCTCCCGTGCCGAGGCCAGGCTTGTCCGAAGAGTCAAGGCTAACCCAAGGACAACAAGGAAGGAGCTCCGGGAAGATATCATGGCAGTGGGGACATTGGCCTGGCCATCTGGTCCGCATCCATGGGAAGATGTATAGCACGGCCTACCTGGAGATTTTGGCCAAGAACCTCCGCTCCTCCATCGAGGATCTTAAGATGGGTCGTAATTTCATCTTCCAACAAGACAACGACCCAAAGCACACAGCCAAGAAAACCAAGGCCTGGTTCAAGAGGGAAAAAATCAAGGTGATGGAGTGGCCTAGTCAGTCTCCTGACCTTAACCCAATTGAAAACTTGTGGAAGGAACTCAAGATTAAAGTCCACATGAGACACCCAAAGAACCTAGATAACTTGGAGAAGATCTGCATGGAGGAGTGGGCCGAGATAACTCCAGAGACCTGTGGCGGCCTGATCAGGTCTTATAAAAGACGATTATTAGCTGTAATTGCAAACAAGGGTTATTCCACAAAATATTAAACCTAGGGGTTGAATAAAAATTGACCCACACTTATGTTTAAAATTTATTAAAATTCAACTGAGCAACATAACTTTTTGGTTTGTAAGATTTATGCTTCTGTTAATAAATCCTACTCTCGTTTGCAGTTTGAAGGCTCTAACTTATTTGCATCTTATCAAACCACCTAAATCTGCAGGGGGTTGAATACTACTTGTAGGCACTGTATATTGAAATAGTTTTTTTGTTTTTAATGTTCTATTCTCCTTCGAAATTTTAGGTTTTTTTCACAGGGACTTAAAACCAGAAAACCTCCTTTGCATGGGACCAGAGCTTGTGAAAATAGCTGATTTTGGACTAGCTCGAGAAACAAGATCCCGACCACCTTACACAGACTATGTGTCTACTCGATGGTAAGGAGACATTATTCAGCACCTGTGCGTCAAGGTTCACAGCCAGCATCATAACTCTTCTATTAAATAATCATTCATTAAATTAATGTAAGGTCCCCTGCTCCCAGTATTACATTCACCTACTGTCGTCCTCATCCTTTTAGGCACCACTCCAGTTCATTGGCTCAATCTTATGCCTGCAACTTCTGACTGTCCAGAAGTTATATTGCAAGCGCTCTATGTGTCTCTATGAAAGCCGGAACAACCCTCTCGTAGCGTTACGTTGATTTGTGATTTCCGGCGCTCTCCACAAAACACTATAGCTGTCATCAGGTCACGAGTCACAAGAATAAGATGAAGACGACAGCAGATGAGTTTTAGATGGGTCAGAATACTTGCATTTAAAACACCACTCCAGCAGGAAAACAGAAAAAAATGCTGGAGTGGTGCCTTAAATATCAAGTTGTCTGAAAGTTTAGAGACGGTAGTGTTTGCCAGAAATAATTTTATGCCCACATCCTCCTATACTTTGCTTACTACTTCAGAGGTTAAATATACAGGGTGTTCATACAGATGCTGGAAGTGCTGCCCTGGATGTGGAGACACAGGTTCATACACACACTGTTTTCCACGGTCCTCACGACTGCTTTTGCAATCTAACCAGACCGGCAGACAAATATACTGTGTATTACGGTAGTACTTGTAACAACACCACACTGCACTGCATAGTTACTTCATCAACACCCTGTACTTCTGATTTTTTTTCCATCCACAGGTATAGAGCTCCAGAGGTTCTTCTTAGATCGACAAGCTATAGCTCTCCAATTGATATTTGGGCAGTTGGCTGCATCATGGCTGAAATTTACACTATAAGGCCTCTTTTTCCAGGCTCCAGTGAAATAGACACAATATTTAAGATTTGCCAGGTTCTAGGGACACCAAAGAAGGTAAGATGAATACTTAATGTAGACGATCTCGGCATGTTAGACTTTTGCACCTTGTACTCTTAATCTGATTGATTTGCCTTGGTTTCATTGCAGTTGAAACTGCATGACTTGCATATTCCCATCTCCAAGATCCTATCCTAATACGCATTAGGTATAAAATATAAACCTCCAATTAAAAATGTAGTATAGCTCTCCAGTTTAGCTATGTCACTTAGCCCATGTGCAGGACATTGCGGTGGCTTAGATATGGTTACACTGTAGTGTTTCTGGCCACATTGCACAGTTAATAAGAAATTCGTCATCTTGTCGATGGCTGTCATTTTGGGAGGCTTATAACTAGAGCCTGTGCAGTAGCTCCCTGCCTGAACACCTCAGTCCTGTGCTACAGAACGGCTGTAGCGCATGTATACTGACTGCAGAGCCATCGTGTCTAATAATCAATATGTGAGAGGAGAATCCCAGACAGGTGGCTCTGTTTTTTGAATCAGATAATTTTTTTATTAAATCAGTTTGTTTATATACAAATTACAACCAATATAACAGATTACATTCCATATAAAGAAACAGACCCTCCCCTAACCCATCCCACCCCTGTGACAGCAATCTCCCCTCATTCCTTTGCATCATATAGAGATAAGTCATCGTTATTACATCCTGAGTCCACCTCTCCATCTTGAATCCTCCAGGCCTTCTTCCCCCTTTCGCACTCCCCACCATTTCACCATCAAGTCATACCCCTTCATTGGCGTCCAGAGCTTATCAAACATTTTAGTATTTTTCCTCCTGCAATAAATACTTTCCTCCAGTCATGTAATATAATCCACATGCTGGATAAACTCTTCTCTAGGGGGGGCTCGGTCCCAATCCGATATTTGGCTATCAATTTCCTGGCCGCATATAGGAGCCTCACAATTGCAATCTTACTCATGTTTTCCACTTTAACTTGCTCCATATATCCCAACACACGCACCATCGGATCTCTAGGGATACTACGTTTATATTTCCCTTCTATTGAGTTAAGGACCACAATCCAAAAGGACGGTAATCTCGGGCACTCCCACAACATATGTAGAATACCCGCCTCCTCATACATCTCGGTCACTCCTAAGTAGGGCGCACTCCCACTCTACGAAGAAATTCTGGAGACCTATAAGCTCTATGAATGGTGAACAGTTGAGACAACCTTCCTGGTTTGCTCAATGGTAATTAGGGGACAAATCCAAAATAGACTCCCATTTTCCATCCTCTATAGTACCCAGATCTTCCTCCCACTTACTCCTCGCTATAATCGGATGTCTCAATAGGAATATATGCAAAAGGTCTTTATATACGGTAGATATCACTCCTCTCGTTATTCCTGCCATACATGTGTAATCAAGGACAATATCCTTGTGAATGCGCAGTCCAGCTATTTTACATTGTTGTGTACATGCATGTTTTACCTGTAAGTACTGTTACCTAAGTGTAGCAAGCAAATTAAATTCCTCCTGCAGAGCCTCAAATGTTTTAAGTTTCTGTTACGTCAGTAACTGAGAAACACAACAAATTCCTTTACTAGTCCAGTCTTTCAATTCTGCCATCTTAGAAAATTCACCCAAATTATCTTTAGACTAGAGCTTGGTATATATTGTCGACTGTCACATCCCTAACTTTTTAATTCTGGCCCATAGTCTGTGCAATAGACCTAACGTCGGGAACGTCTTACTCAACCTACCAAAAGTACCTGCCTCCAGACCCTGCACAAGTAGAGCTCTATGTATGGGCCATGTCAACACACAAATCTGTGCAGATATTGTTCCAGATCTCATGGTTGCATTGAAATCATGGACACATTGCTCCATTTCTATACTGCCACAAAATGGAGCAATGTGTCCATAATTTCACTGCAACCAGAGATCTGTGAACCATATCTCACAGATACTGTGCTGTGACGTGGCCTCTATCACATATTCCAAAATGGTTTGCACTGTCCCCTTCTGTGCCCTTGTCGCCCATCTTCTAACATGCTGACTCTGATGCTAAAAATAAATCCAATCATTAGGCAGAGTAAGGCGCCCAGTCCTCCTTGGTCATTGCATAATCTCCAACTTTATCCTAGGCTGCTTTCCTCCCCACACCAAATCTCTGAACGTCGCATTAATTCGCTGAAACACTGACTGAGGGAGCGATATAGGAGAATTGTGCAACACGTACAGCAATTTGGGCATTAACACCATTTTAATTAGGTTTGTCCGACCTACAACTGAGAGGCGCAGTTTACTCCGCGTTAGTGCCTTATCTTTCAATTTTTAGGTTAATCTTATTTTTATTGAGTTTTGAAAGGCAAAACAAGAATATACATATATTCAATTGACAAATTGGTAAGAAATAAAACAAATCAAATCAAAGTGATGCTATCGTCATTAAAATAAACAGTCATAATCCGGTAGCACCTTTCTGGTGACTTATTAGCTGAGTCACAATTAACAATTCAAAATAGGCAAATAAACAATTATATAGCTCTTCTTTGGGTGGAGAAATAAGCTAATCTCTAGGAGACTTATCTTTCAATTTTTCAAACAGTGATTGAATATTAAACCTCAAGTATTCGGCCACTGGCAGTGGAATCTGAACTCCTAGATATTTACGGTAAATTGTTCCAGTAATTTAAGCTTAGTATGTCTAACCTCCTCAGGCTCCCCACTATCTGTCCTATCTACCAACATGATGTGCAATTTATTTTAATTATATTAATTTTTAAACCCATCAAGGTTCCAAATCATTCTATTATATCCACTGCGTTTTTAATGACTCGTACGGGTCCTGTAGGAATAGTAGGACATAATCTGCATAGAGCGCGAATTTCTCCTCCACCAAGCCATACCACGGAAGCTTTGTTACCAACTCAGTCTTCCTTATCTGGGCAGCCAACGGCTCCACAGCCAGGGCAAATAGCAATGGAGAGAGGGGGCACCCTTGCCGAGTCCCTCTAGTAAGATCAAATCTATCCAACTTCTCACCACTCTAATTCTGGCCATCGGGGAGGAGTATAGGAGCTTCACCAGATGATGAATATTGGACCAAAACCCATCTATCCAAGGACCAACCACAAATATACCCATTCCACATTGTCAAATGCCTTGTGTGCGCCTAAGGACGTGATTGCCCTATGTTCTGTGTTATCAGCAGCCAATTCAACGTTTAAATACAGTTTTCTCAAATTGATGGCCGTCGATTTATTTGGCATAAATCCCAACTGGTCCGAGTGAATCACACTAGTAACCACTCAGGCCAGACGGGTCGACATGGCCTTGGCTAATATTTTCACATTAGCTGACAGACGTGAAATGGGTCTATAAGATTCTGGTTGTTTCACATCCTTCTCTTCCTTGGGCAGAACCACCATCACCTCCTTCATGGATTACAGCAATCTTCCCCCCTGTAATGCATTCACAAACACCTCCCTTAATTTGGGAAAAAGCAGGTCTTTAAAATGTTTGTACACCTCTGCAGGTTGTTCATCTGCCCCAGAGGCTTTATCATTCGCCAGGAGTCTCCTTTGTTTGCACAAAAAAATCACAATAAAAAAAGGACACAAAAAGAATTCTACACGGATTCAGTTTTTTTTCTTCTAAATGAGAGCCAAATCATATATTATTTTGTAAGCTTGAATTTTTTGATTTGGGCACCTCTAGGTGGTATAGAGCCTAGTCTTTCCTTATAAATATAGACTCCTCTTCTGTGTGTCCACTCCTCTTCGGCGCCTGCGCATAATTTTCTGAATTCACGCAGACGCAGAGATCTGAGTTGGTGTGCGGGGAGCCCGGCTGTCATCATTGCGCATGCGTGAAGTGCTGTATGCATAACATTGAACAAGGCGGACTCTGGTGCAAGTACCTCACGCAATGATGACAGCCGGGCTCCCCGCACACCGACTCTTTTTTGTGCGCCTGCATGGGTTCAGAGGATTATGCGCAGGCGCGGAAGAGGAGGGGACACACACACAAGAGGAGGCGGCAGACACACAGAGGGGGCAGGAAGGATCGGCCTGGCGGCGATGGAAGCAATCAAAGATAAGGCCCCTCGGACCGCTTAGCTATTAATTTAAATACAGGGCAGGAAACTTTAGAAAGTGTTTCTTTTGGGGTACAGGGGGGTAGAGACATTGTACACACCTTCACAGAATGCAGCATACACACTGCTGAAGGTGCTGCTTTCACTTTGGAAAGATCCAGGGGGGTGACAGGTCCTCTTTCAATGTACTAGTTAGTAACTAGTTTGTATGTTCTGGCCGAATAAACAATCATTTGTTATGAAACAGATGTAAACTGTCTGCCCATAAATATGCTGATGTCACTGCTACCCAGTGAACGCACTGAACAGTGCATCAAACCATGGATACAAGTGTATGACATAAAGGCTGTGACATGGAAAAAATATTTTTACATGTGTTACTGCAATTTTATTAATTAAAGGTAATCACAAAGCTTTCAACCTTCATTTCTTCTTTTTCAGAAACCTCTAAAGGCCCCTTTACACGCACAGATGATTGTGCAGACATTGTTCACAGATCTCTGGTTGCAGTGAAATCATGGACACATTGCTCCATTTTGTTGCTGTGTACAAATGTAACAATGTGTCCATGGTTTCACTGCAACCAGAGATCTGTGAACAATCTGCACAATTATCTGTGTGTGTAACTGGGCCATAGGCCGCTTCACACGCTAGGATATCGTTAACAATATCCTTAGAACGATCACGTGACAGTGATCGTTCCGACATCGTTAGTGCGTTCCGACATCGTTAGTGCGTTGTCACACACAAGGAGATCTCATTCAGCAACGCACCAGTTAAATAGGAGAGCAAGGACTAAATGATCTTTTATAGCAACAGGAATAGGAGATTTTTCAACGAGATCGTTGAAAAAGATGTCACACTGAGCGATGTGGCTTCTTCACAGTTCCTTAATTGGACGACAAACGATAAATTTGAGGTCAGGATCTAATTTTTTGGATGAATGTTCCAACAATTTTTTCATCCTACATCTCTCGTTTACACGCAAGGACGCACTAACGATATCGTTGGAACTTTCACAAATCTGTGACATTTCAGAATATCGTTAACGAGATACTAGAGTGTGAAGCGGCCATGCACTTTGCAACCCAGTCCAAATATCAGATTTTTTTTCTTGTGGGAGTGCATCTACTATTGATAGGCTGGAAGTGAGGTCTGTGTATCCAAGGTCCCGCTGTCTTCGATAGCTCATATCAGCACAGTTTCTATCCTGCACTCTTTTCCTGGTCACATGCTCTTTCTCTTTTATTAGTTTGTTTACTCTGTCCTCCCTGAGAGTGTACATACTCTCTCCTCTCCACACTGGGGAGATTTAAGATCTCATCCCTCCACCTTCTATAAGGCTATTTTAATTCCATCTTTAGATTTTTACAAACTCTTAGTGGAGGGAAAAAATAGATCATGTCATTTTTTTTAGGTGGATTCCTCTTGTTATCTACTCTCAGTTTGACACTTCAAGTCAAAAAGCTGCAAAAAATTCTTAAGGGGAAAAATAAAAAGCTTTCTAGAAACTGTTAAAAAAAAAAAAAAAACATGATTCCAAAAGCCATTTTTACTTAAAAAACGTGTCATTAATGTCTAAAAAAAAAATCTCCTTATGAACATAGCCTTTTATTGAGAGAAGAGAAATAGAGGGCAGAGAGCACTCACTGAATGCCTAGTCTCCCAGTATAAAAATACAGTGATCTAGGTAGGGAAGAAATACCTATATTCACTCTTCTAGAAAATGGGATCCAATTACCGTATTTTTTGCATTATAAGACGCACTTTTGTTCCCCAAACTTTTGGGGGAAAGTGGGGGGTGCGTCTTATAATGCGAAACAATACTTGTGTGGTGGGGGGCGGGCTGTGGAGCGGTGTCCAGGGCTCTCAGGAGGCTGTAGGAGGCTGCAGCAGCGGCCCCGTGGTCACGTGGGGCCGCTCAATATCTCCTGTAATATGCACTGCTTCCCGCTGTCAATCACCAGCGGGAGCAGCCCATACTACAGGAGCGGGACCGCAGCCCAGTGGCTGCGGTCCTGTGTGGATAGTCAGTGCTTTCCACGCAATGAAAGCATGGAAAGCACTGACTATCCCTGGGAGCACGATCATACTCACCGCTCTCCTCGCTTGCTGCTGTCACCGCCATCCCCGCTGTCTTTGCCGGCATCCGGGCCTTGTGAGCGTCGCTGCAGAGTGACGTCATCACCTGCGCGCTGCTCACAGTACCCGTATGCCGCCACAGCACAGAGAGCGGGGATAGCGCGGACGGCGAGGGAGCGAGGAGAGGGGTGAGTATGATATGGTTTATTATTTTAAACGTGTGCCAGTCTTACATGGGGGACAGTGTGCCAGCCTTACATGGGGGACAGTGTGCCAGCCTTACATGGGGGACAGCGTGCCAGCCTTACATGGGGGACAGTGTGCCAGCCTTACATGGGGGACAGTGTGCCAGCCTTATATGGGGGACAGTGTGCCAAAATAAAGGCTATGTGGGGGATATATATACCAGGTTATATATATAAAGACGGACACTGGCATTATGAGGTGAACCCCATTTAACATTAAAAATTATTTTTTCCTCTTTTCCTTCATCAAATGTGGGGTGCGTCTTATAATCCGGTGCATCTTATAAAGCGAAAAATACGGTATATTTTTATTAGATCTAGTTTAATTTTTAATTTTGATATATCAAATAAAATAGTGATTAATGAAAAAGTTCTAATATTTAATATGTAATTACAGTTATATTTAATTATAATAATTTCATTGTGTCATTTTGTGACGCCACTGACACTGAAAGTGCAGAGTCACAACAAAAAGTTGATGAAAAGAGATGACATGATCACTACTTGCTGGGATAGCAGCAAAAGAGTAGTCAGACAATCCGGGGTCAGTTCCAGGAAGTAGAAAAGGAGAAGCCAGAGATGTAGTCCAAAGCACAAGACAAGGTCAGGTACACCATGGGATGATGCAGTATCTGCGGAAAAGACAAAAACGAAAACAGGCCACAAGCAAGGGTTCAAAAACTCAGGCAACCAGAAACTAAGGTCAGACCGGTCAGATAGCAGAGCTAGGGCGCATCAGAGCTCACACAGCACAGTACAATCGAAACCAAAAAGAGAAAACTGCATACTTAAAGTGAACCTGTCACCTAGTTACATTACCCCAGGCTCTCACTACCTGTCCCTTCACCTTCCTATTACTATTCTAACTATCCCCTCTCTTCTAAATGTGTGGTGTGACTGTTTAATAAAAGCTTTTTTTAATTTACTGCCTAATATTATAATGAAGTGGGGGGCTACCGTTATTACTCCTTCCCCCCCCGGGCCTCCTTTTGCCACCTCCACCATTCTTTATGATATTGAAATTACAGCGCGCGCCCTCAGCCTGCCTCGGAGCCCTGTGTACAGTTCCAGGTATGATGCCGAACATGTCATTTCCGGTACTCCGCAGCCTGACTTCAAGCGTTCGGCGTCATACCCGGAACTCTACACAGGGCTCCGAGGCAAGCTGGGGGCGCATTGTAATTTCAATATCATGCCCATCGGGGCGTGATAAGGAATGCTGGAGGTGGCAAAAGGAGGCTTGGGGGGGTAGGGTAATAGCAGTAGCCCCCTCTTCATTAATATACGAGGCAGCAAGTTAAAAAAAGCTTTTATTAAACAGTTACACCACACATTTAGGAGAGAGGGGATAGTTGGAATAAAAATAGGAAGGTTCAGGGACAGGTAGAGAGAGCCTGGGGTGATATAACTAGGTGACAGGTTCACTTTAAAAAGTAGACTAATCACTGGTGAGTAGAAACACCTGTGATTCACCTTCCTGGACCCAGCATGGACAATAAAGGCCTCTTTACACGTCGCAATATCGCAACGCAACTACGATAAGAAGTCACGTGGTACGGCCGTTGCAGTTATTATCATTGGTGAGTTGTGTTGTGTAAAAGGGCAACGCGACTCAAAAACGATGCAATTACGATATCGTTTATGAATTGTGCATGCTCTTCAACCGTGCAATTTTGGCTATGCGATCTGGCAGGATCGTGCTGTGTGACAGCGCAACTATGATTTGAAGTGCAACTTCCCCTATTCACTCCAATATTAATTGGCCGCTCCCTGAGTTGCTCAGACACAACTGGGTCGCCCAGAAAAATGGGCGTACGACATCGTAGTTGCATTGCCTGCTGATATCTCCCTGTGTAACATCTCCCATGCGATCTTGGACAAGTGCCAAAAACGTGCGCGCTCCAGTGAAATCGTATGCAATATCGGAACAATATTGCAACGTGTAAAGCGGCCTTATCACACACAAAGCAGACTGACAGATCAACCACACCCAGAAACCGGCATAGCAACATACAACAAAAACACAGCATAGAAAATGGGATCTTACCTGCAGACAGGATGTTATAGAGCAGGAGAAGCTGATCATGTTAATATACATATATTTTCTTCCCTGAAAATCCCTTGCGTTTGTCTGCATGTGAGTCCAGTGTTTGGTCCTACTCGGTGACAGCCGTCCCTGTATGATTACACATGCAAAGTCTACTGGCAATCACTAGTAGAACCGCCCTATGAACCCCTGTGCATACAAACACTAGAGATTTTAAAGATCTAATATACTAGTTCTACCGAATATTTTCCAACAAACCTCAGATCAGACTTTATGTACAATGTGATGGGCTTTTTTTAATGAAGGAAATTCACTTAATGGTCCGAGTTTAAATGAAGGAGATTTAGGCTATGTGCACATCAGTCGGTTCTGCATTTCTGCAGACCGACCGGGAACCGGAGGACACTGGCAGAAACTGAGTTTTCTGTGCTCAGCAGTGTCCCTCGTTTTTTGCTCGTTTTTTGCTCGTTTTTTGCTCGTTTTCCGGCCGGTTTTACAGCGTTTTGTCGGCGGTTTTTCTGAGCGGTTTTAAAACTGAGTTTTTAGTGCACTTGTTCAGCTGAAACTGGTGGAAAAACGGAGGAAAGAAGTCACTTGCTCTATTTTTGGAAACCGGTGAAAAAACTCAGTTTTGACTGAAAACGACCAGAAGAAAAACGTTGTAATGTACACAGAGTTTTCTAAAATCCATTGACTAGCATGTTAATCCAACCGGAGGGTAGGATTAACATAAATTAACATAAAACTGAGCGGAAAACGCCGACGGAAAACGTCCAAAAGCAGCCCACAAACCGACTGATGTGCACATACCCTTATTGAGATTGGTTCAAAAGCAAAAGTGGCACTCTTGCAATCTGGTTGCTGTGTGCTACAACTTTATGGTTTCTTTGCACTCATTCTGTGTTTGTAATAATTCCTTCTATTCTTTTTTGTTTGTTCGTTTGTTTTTTCCTCAGAATGACTGGCCTGAAGGCTACCAGCTTGCCAGTGCAATGAATTTCCGCTGGCCACAATGTGTGCCAAACAATCTAAAAACATTAATCCCCAATGCAAGTAGTGACGGGATTCAGATCATGCGAGATATGTTACAGTGGGACCCAAAAAAGAGACCAACAGCAAGCAAGGTAAAAGCTGTGAAAATGTTGTTGAAAAATTATATTTTGGTACCTACTAATTAATTTCACTTGTGTAATATATAAAGGGAAACTGGCAGCTCCCGTATGACCACTGGCACTATTTATTTATTACAATCTTTTATACCCTTCCTTATAAACGATTTTTATAGTCTTTTTGAATACTGCAATTTGCTGCAACAGTGAAATGCTTATTACTGGTTGACTAGACTCAGGAGGTCTGCACCATCCGTCTCTGGCATCAGTGTGTGCTCATAAGTTACAGTCTGCAGCGATCAGGTGACTAGAAGAGTGCGTAATCAGAGAGATATCCTAAGATGTGCACGCCTAATCATCAGAGAGACCACCCAAGATCTGCACGCCTAGCCATCAGAGAGACAATAATAATAATAATTTTTTATTCATTTTTATAGCGCTATTAATTCCATAGCTCTTTACAAATTGTCACTTCAGTGAGGAAGTGAGAAACTCTAGTCCCACCCAATAAGGGTAGCCATCCTTAAAGTCATAATTGACTCTTTAACAAGCCTTTTAATATGATTTAGGATTTGTTCCAGATCAGAACCCCAAAACTGCAGATGCTGCGTTTTGGGGTGACTGCCCCTCATCAGTGCAATGTGTGGGAGTTCTGATCTGGCTGTGTGAAAGGCTAAGACCAAGTCTGGAGAACTAGCTTTCTACCTTATGGAGAGGAATCTGCTTGCCGCCTCTGGGAAATATGCAAATTGTCACTTCAATGAGGATGTGATAAACTCTAATGCCACCCAATAAGGGTAGCAATCCTTAAAGACATAATCGACTCTTTAACAAGCCTTTTAATATGATTTAGTATTTGTTCCAGATCAGAACCCCAAACTGTAGATGCTGCGTTTCGGGGTGACTGCCCCTCATTAGTACAATGTGTGGGAGTTCTGATCTGGCTGTATGAGAGGTTGAGACGAGGTCTGGGGAACTAGCTTTCCACCTTATGGAGAGGAATCTGCCTGCCACCTCTGGGAAATATGCAAATTGTCACTTCAGTGAGGATGTGATAAATTCTAATGCCACCCAATAAGGGTAGAAATCCTTAAAGTCATAATCGACTCTTTAACAAGACTTTTAATATGACTTAGGATTTGTGCTTATCTATATCATTATGGCGACAGGCAGATTCCTCTCCATAAGGTAGAAAGCTATCTTAGGATATCTCTCTGATTACGCATTAGAGTTTCTTACTTCATCACTGAAGTGATAATTTCCTTAGCACTTTACATATATTTGCACCACTGTCCAACCCAAGGTGTGCATGCTTAGTCATCAGAGAAAAATTTTGGAATCTGAGAGTCCTCAGTGGTTGATACCTTTTTAATTACTAACTGAAAAGATAGTAAACATAGCAAGCTTTCAGGACACTGTGGCCACTTCGTCAGGCTGATAATGACACAAATTCTGAAGACACATACATATATACATAAGCAGGGTTAGATGTAGTAATAAATACGACAGGTGAAATAAAACAGAGTCAGGCTAGGGAGGGGGAGAGGAGCTGGGAAAGTCAGTAAAAATTCTAAGCTAAGAGGAACCGATTGTATTGTTCTATGATTATTGGCCTGTGGAGACCTGAGGATTCCTCAGTGAGTTGTAGAAAGCCATAAATTGAAGCGAGGCAGTTAACAGAAGAAGTGTAAAAGTTCATTGTCCTCTAACTTGAGTCTGTTGGAGATGTGATATCCCCAAATGTCCTTTCATTTTATATAAAAAGGCATGAATCTGTGATATCCCCAAATGTCCTTTCACTTTATATAAAAAGGCATGAATCTGTGATGTCCCCAAATGCCCTTTAATTTTATATAAAAATGCACGAATGCATGTGAAACATTTAATCCTGTTTTGAATGTGTCAAAGGTCGTTGTCAATTTGTATTCCCAAATTCTTCTCTCTCTGAAGGTACCGTCACACAGGGACATATCGCCGGCGATATTGCCGGGGATCGCGGGAGCGCGCATCCCTGACAACATCGCCGGTGAGATGTCACACTGAGCAACTTACCGGCGATGTCGCCGGCTAGTTGCCGCGGCTATAGCTCGCTGGGTTGCCCAGCAACCCAGCAAGCGATCACTCGCAATGTTAGATATAGGCGGAATCGCCCGCAACATTGCAGGTTGCCGCGTTACACAGGGCGATCAGGCAGATCGCCTGAGCAACATCGCCAGGTTTCCCAACATTGTTGGGAAACCTGGCGATGTGACTCAGGCGATTCATCGCCTGATTATCGCCCTGTCACACGAGGCAACTCGCTGGCGATGTCGCCGCAACCTGGCCACGCCCCTCAGTTGCCGGCAACATCGCCGGCGATATGTCCCTGTGTGACGGTACCTTGAGATTTGAAGTTACTTTTTAAAATGAGCAGATTGATATCGGTTTCACTGTGGTCAGGGCTGGGAAAATGCTTTGCTACAGGTAGATCCATACGCTTTTCTTTTATTGAATGTCGATGAGAATTCATTCTAGTCCTGAATTGTAGTCCGGTCTCCCCTACGTACATGCCACCTGTTGAACATTTGATACATATAATTAAATACACCACATTGCTTGTGGTGCAACTGAAGTTACCTGGGATCTTGTAGTCCTGATCTGTCCTAGGAATCTTTATCTTGTCCGTTGTCATTATAAATGGACAGGTTTTGCACTTGTTCTGGTTGCAGGGAAAGGTTCCTGTAGCTGCTGGACAGTAGCTTCTGACAATGATGTTTTTTAGATTCAGAGGTTGTCTAGTCTAACACATAACAGCGGGGGATCCCGAAATATTGATTTTAGTCGGGCATATTTTTGTAGGAGTGGTTGCAGTTTCCGTGCAGTTCCTCTTGGCACCTCCAGATTTGGATTGTCACTCCCATGCAGTATGATGTCACCCCAGTGCTTCCCAGAAAATATGTCACCACAGTGCACCCCCGTGCAGTAAGAGGTCACCACAATGCACCCATGGCGTATGATGTCACCACAGTGTACCCCACGTAGTATGCTATCACCACAGTGCACCCACACACAGTATAATGTCACCACAGTGCCCGCCATGCAGTATGATGTTGCCACAGTGCACCAGTACGCAGTATGATTTCACCACAGTGCACCCCCACAAAGTATAATGTCACCACAGTGCACTTCCATGCAGTATGATGTCACCACAGTGCTTCCCAGAAAATATGATGTCACCACAGTGCACCCCCCGCAGTAAGATGTCACCACAATGCACCCCTGACGTATGATGTCACCACAGTGTACCCCCACGCAGTATGATGTCACCACAGTGTTTCCCAAAAAGTATGGTGTCACCACAGTACACCCCCATGCAGTGTGATGTCACCATAGTACCTGGTTACTGAAAGTGCTCTTCTGCCTATTGAACAGCTCATATACTGGGTGCACATTATTGTTTATTATCACCATACATTTCGTCAGAGTTCTTTTCTTCACCACCTGCTCAAAAGTCTCAAGTTATCGGCCAACTGCGAAGCTTGTCTTCTTGTTGAGCCTATTGGCATCAGACGGCCGCACACGCTACTTCCCCAGCATATGATTTGAAATAAGATGGCACTGGTAGGAAGTACAGTTTGTTCATTCCCCTCTTGTAAACCCACTCTGTATTGCACCTCCAATCTAGTTTGCTGTCCAATTAGACCCCAAATATTAGTAACTCTCCACCTGCTTCACCTTCCTGAATAGCGATAGTGACAAGTAAATGTTCTATCTTTATCCTGCTATAGTTCACCAAGAAATCCATAGTTTTCTTTGTTTAGTTATAGATAGCATGGCACTAAGGGCAGGGACACACTGTCCAACAGACATACGAGTCACTCGGACGAGTCTTGGATGATTAACTCAGAATGGCCTCCCCCTGTCAGGATGAGAGTGTCAGCTGCTTGTGTTTCTAAGTAGCTCCACACTCCCGTCCTGACAGGGGGGAGGCTATTCCGAGTTAATCATCCGAGACTCATCCGAGTGACTCGTATGTCTGTCGGACCGTGTGTGCCTGCCCTAATCCACAAAATCTGACACCAGCCTTCTATATTCTTCATCACCCTGGTTTCCTGTAATACATCTGACTACCACTGAGTCATCTGAGAATTTTTGAAGGTGGCAAAAATCAGATTTACACTGAAAATCAGCTTTATACGATGTGGAAAGAAGGGCAACCGCACCATTTCCTGAGGGGCATTGTGTGCCACCGTATCCAGCTTTTTTGGTTGTTTTGGTATGGCCCATAAACTCAGTCTCTCAGATATATTAGATAGTTCTTTCTCTTGCCCCAAACCAGGAGTGGGACCCTCCTAGGCAAAGTATAATAGAAATACGTGCACCACTTCTGCATTATTTACTAACTTCAGGTTTTAGCTTACCAATACTGATGCTAATTACTGACCAAATACTGATTAAGGCTGCTCTCACATCAGCGTTTTTGCTGAATCGTGGCATATCAGGCAGATTTACCGCATCTGCCGCAGAACGGCCGACTTGCGGCAAGCCCCCATTCATTCTCTATGGGACTTGAAACTAGTGCTGCTTTTGCCGGGATACGGCACTTGCACCAAGTCAAAAAAAGTGCGTTTTTTGACTTGTCGGATCGCACTTGCCGCAAGTCCCATGAAGGATGATTGGAGGCTTGCTGCAAGTCTGTCATTACGCGGCAGATGTGGCAAATCTGCTGGATCTGCTCCGATTCAGCCAAACCGCTGATGTGAAAGGTCCCTAAGTGAACGTGGCCAAAAAATCAGTTGGGTGTGACAGAAGATTGGCTCTGACTGCTTTTATTTTTTTACATTAAGACCACAATCTTTGTTTCAGGCTCTTAGGCACCCTTATTTTCTTGTGGGTCAAGCTTTTGGTGCACCTCAAAGAATTCAAGAGACAACAAAGCCATTGAAAGACTATCAAGAAAAGCCGATTCCAATACACATCAAACCTGTTCCTCCCCCTCAACCGCCACCCAAACATCAATCCCGACTTTCTTCACGAACCCTCCAACAAAGCCAGTCAAATGGACAACCTTTCAAACTGAGCTCAGTGGATTCTGTGGACAACTTCAATGAAGAAGGCTCCATAAGTCACGCACTTCTGCCTGAACTAAACCACCGGGCTGCTCCTCTTGTGAGTAGATGCTTCAGTGCCTGACTGTATTTTATATGGGTTTTCCAGTATTGCGATGTTGATTACCTGTTGTCTGTGTAGGTTAATTTTTTTTTTTTTCCAACCCTTGATTTTTATTAATTTTTAAGTCATATCAACAATCAGAACAATACCAAATGTAATTTCATAATCATAAGTCCACATTATATTTTCCAATATTAAAATTCAATAACATCAACATATATCCTCCATATATTACAATTGTTGTGAGTCCATGGAAAGATCCCATATCTGCCAAGTCTGGGTAAATTTGTCCATTGTGTTATGAAGCGTGGCGGTTAGTTGTTCCATTGATCGGAGGTCCTTTATCCGTATAAGCCAATCGGACAACGAAGGTGGAGCCCTCCTCCTCCAATTGAGAGATATCAGGAAGAAGCATTAGGAGTTTGCTCTTGGGTTTATTCAAGCTTAAAGGGAACAGATTTAAGAGATATAGAGCCGGGTCTAGGGGTAGAATATGGCTCATAACCCGTGACAACACTGTTGCTATTGACCCCCAAAAGCCTCGGATTTTCGGGCATGACCAAAATAGATGGTATAATGAGGCATTTCTCTGGTCACATCGCCAACAATTATCAGGTATTGCCGGGTTGAACTTATGAAGCATCTCGGGTGTGTTATACCATGTCATCAAAATTTTCATCTGATTCTCTTTGTATATGGTATTAATTGACGTTCTGAAGGTTCTCTTCCATATCACCTTCCACATCGAATCAGAGATCTCCCGTCCCAGCCATGTTTCCCATTGTTTCATATAGGCATGTTTGAGGGGACCTTGGATACTTCGAGAGTTCAAAATAGCATATATGTCTGATATTAGACCCTTTGTAGAGGGTCCCCGAGAGCAAAGGGTTTCAAAGTGGGTTGGTTTAATATATTTATTAACTCCCATGATCGACGCGTGGTAATGAATTATTTGTCGGTACGAAAAGCCAAGGGTTACCGGCAATTTATAAAGCGAGCATAATTCGGTAAAAGAGCGTGTTTTGTGGGTAAGTGGGTTTAGTATATCACGGAAACAAAAGAGGCCTGCTTCTGCCCATTTTCGCATAGTAGCAGAGTCCATGGCTCCCGAAATGTGTGGACTATACAAGAAAGGGGTCAGAGAAGAGGTGTGTGTCGCCATCTGAAATTTAATCCTGCATCTATCCCAAATGCCTCTGGTGAAAGACATTGGTCCCAACAACATTTTGGAGGGAATCTCCGAGGGTTTGCCCCATATGAATGAAGCAGGGTGGTATGGGGCTAGCCATAATTGTTCCACCTCTGACCATCTGGTACAAGCTGACAATGTCGTCCAGTGAGACAAATGGCGTAGTTGCGTAGCGTAGTAGTATAGTAAAATATCTGGGCATGCAACACCTCCCTGTCGTCTTGGCGTACAAAAGACGAGGCTGGTATTCGATGTCTCCCCGAATGCCAGATAAACTTCATTAAAAATGACTGGATTCTTTTTAGAATTACTACGGGTACTTTTACTGATAATGTTTCAAATAGGGAAAAAAACCGGGGTATAATGGACATTTTCACAGCTGCTATTCTCCCTTAGAGCGAAATTTGTAGAGATGACCATTTTTTAAGCTGAGCTTCTACTTTCTGAATGAGGGGTGGGAATAAGGAATGAGGAATGAGGGGTGGGACACAGAACCATGGGTGTTATGCTGCTGTCCACTAGGAGGCGACACTAAGCAGAATCTGTAAAAGATTAACAGTGGCTCCTCCTCTGTCGTATACACCCCTGGACAGGCACTGTCCTGACCAGTTTTTGCTTAGTGTCATAGGAGGCACACATGGATTTTTTTAGTGCTCCTAAAAAAATTTCCTTTTTATTTCCTTATTGAATTTTTTACTTCAAGAAGAAGAAAAGTAGGTCTCTGACGAGACTCCCGGCATGGTCCCTCCTCGGCCCCCCACTGTTGGGGGCGCCTGGTTGAGGTCGGCTGTTTCCCCTAACATGCCGCTCCCTCCTCGGCCCCCCAATGTAGGGGGCGCTGGGTTAAGGTTGAGACGACGATCCTCCCTCCCCATTTCCCCACTGTTGGGGTTACTGGGTTGAGGTCGAGGCGATGGACAAGGCCCCTGATGGTGGAGCAGCATCCCTCCCTAAATACCCCTTTGGGGTTCAGTTAGGTTGAGATGCCACAGGTAGAGCCTCTGGTGCAGCATCTCGGCACCCAGGAGTCCTCAGCCCTGCTGACAACTCCTTACTCTTCAGCAGCAGCTTGCTCACCGCGGTACTTCCAGGGCACACAGCTTTGCTGTGTACTCCTGATGGGGCCGGGGGACCAGCAATGGGGCAGCTAGTACTAGCAGGGACACAGCTTGCCTGTGTCCCTGCAGCAGCCAGCACTAAGGCTGCACTTTGGTGGTTTTCAGAGGACCCAGCACTCTGGGTCCTCTGAAGGAGCCCACACTGTGCCACCGCTGCCTGCCCAGGGGGTCCGGTGGGGTCCACATCAGTCCCGGACCCCCCTCCCTGGACCTCCGCGCCACCTTGGAGCCTTTTTCGGCCGCAGGAATCTAATTTAGGGCTGCCGCCTTCTCCACGCCCCCCGGATAACGAGGATGACGCTGCCAGCGTCATAGAAGGGGGCGGACCGCATCACTGAGTGCGTACTCTCTGAGCATATCCCGCTCTTTTCCACCGCTACGCGCCCCCCCCCCTCATTCTTCCTCTCTCCCATCTCCGGCGGCCATTACAAGCATCGTGGAGGGGAGGCAGCGCAGCACCAAGCACAAGGGCAACTCTGATTCAGCTGACAGTCTCCGGGGGGCACAGGACAAGGGACGCTGGACACTGCTTGCACACACAGGTGGTGGTAAGTTTCCAGCAGAGGTTTTCTGTCTCCTCTGCTGGGGCTCCTTCTCTATAGGGCACCCCTACATAAGCACCTCTCCTACTATGCCGGGCTCAAGAGCAAGAGGACCCGGGCTCACAAAGCTTACTATGCTTTATGCACAGGCTGTAAGAACCCTTTGCCCAGCAGCTATACGTCCCCGCACTGCCAGGACTGCGCCCAGACTACTGTGCCTTAGCCCCGAGTGACCCCGGCCGTTACTGATGCGTCCCCTGCCATGCCGGAATGGGCCATAATCATGTCCCAATCCATGTCCCAATCTATGGCACAATCCATAGAGAAGCTGTCCTCTACATTGCTCCAAGCTCTGCAGAGTCACCCTCTTTCCCTGGCCGCTGCTCAGCAAGGCGGACGCGCGGACCGGGACACTTCTAGGTCAGGACGTAAGCGACCACATATGTCACGATCCCCAGTGTCTTCTCATACGTCACGGTCACCCCCCAAGGAGAGTCGCTGTGCCTCCAGGTCGCCAGAGTCGTCCCCTGCCAGGGAAAGTCACATGCGGTCCAGGTCATCCCCTACTAGAGAAGACCATGACAGCGATACGCAGGAGTCCGAAGGCCTCTGTGACTCCAGCTCAGATCTGGATCCAGACAGGTCCTTAGACCTAAACTAACCAGACGCCGATGCACTGGTTGAGGACATAATCACGTCCATCAACCAGGTGTTGAATATATCTGACCCACCTCCAGATGCCCCAGAGCATGCGATTGCTTTTCAAAGTGCTAAGAAGTCGCCTAAATATTTCTCTGATCACCTCGAGTTCGGAGCGATTCTTAAAAATCATCGCTCACACCCGGAGAATAGATTCAGCAATTGTAAGGCACTGGAAAGGCATTACCCCTTCTTGCAAGAGGTAACACAGACCTGGGCAGATACGCCCGTAGTGGACTCCCCAGTAACTAGACTCGCGGCACAGACGCTTCTCTCCTTGCCATATAGTTCCTCCATAAAGTACGCAACGGACCGTCAGGTGGAACACATGGCCCGATCAATTTTCGAGGCCACAGGGTCCTCCCTAGCATCGGCATTCGCTACAGTCTGGGCAGCCATGGCTGTTGCAGCCTGGACGACCAACTTACATGCCGGCCTCCATTCAATTGACTCCGAGCTAGCAGACCAGGCGGTTCAAGCTTCTGTCATGGCTGACTATATTCTACACGCAGCTATCGATTCCGCAAATTGTGTGGCAGTGGCTGCGTCGAACGCCATCATTATCAGGCGTGCCTTCTGGCTACGGAAATGGAAGGCTGATGCAGTCTCTAAAAAGTCGCCTACTCACCTTCCATATCTCAGCGGACGTCTTTTCGGTGAAGAGTTGGATAAATTACTATCTAATGCTACAGGAGGGAAGAGTACTTTCCTACCTCAACAAAAGCCGAAGCGCACCTATAACCGCCGTAACCAAGCACGATTCCGTTCCTTTCGGAATTCGTCCGGCTGGTCCGTCTCCCGCCCAGCGCAACCCGTAGTCGTTCGCCACGCAGGTAGGGTTCGAGATCTTCGCAAAGATCAAACAAAAACTGGCAGCCAAAATCTAGCCAGTCCATATCTAAGGGATCCAAATCCCACAAATTCTCCTCCTCATGACTCCTTATTCCCGGACGACACCCCGCCAGTGGGCGGCCGACTTTTCCTCTTTCATCAAGTCTGGCTGCCTATTATAAAAGACAGGTGGATCCGGGAACTGGTGTCGTCTGGTTACAAAATAGAGTTCATTTCCCTCCCACCAAATCGATTCTTTCTTTCCGTACCTCCAAGACCGCCGTCAAAGGCTCGTTGCCTTTTCCAAGGCGGTCAGGTCGCTTCTTCAAGCTGGAGTAATTGTCCCGGTCCCTCTGGCCGAACGCTTCCACGGGTTCTATTCCAACTTATTCGTGATTCCCAAAAAAGGAGGCAGTGTAAGACCTATCCTAGATCTCAAACAACTAAACAAATACGTAAAAGTACAACAATTTCGCATTGAGTCTCTCCGATCCATGATATCATCCATGGAAGAAGGAGAGTTTCTCGCCTTCATAGATATTCAGGATGCTTACCTGCATATCCCGAGCTCCCCTGCCCACCAAACGTTCCTCCGATTCGCAATCGGCCGTACCCATTACCAGTTTGTGGCTCTCCCGTTTGGACTCGCCACGGCTCCCAGAGTGTTTACCAAGGTCATGGCCACCGCCATGACTATACTACACTCCAGAGGCGTAGTCGTCATCCCATACCTGGACGATCTACTTATCAAGGCTCCCACCTTCAAGGATTGCGAACTCAGTGTCATCATCACGGTAGACACACTAAGTCGCCTGGGCTGGTTGGTCAACCTAAAAAAGTCATCCCCAATCCCAAGTCAATCCTTAATTTTTCTGGGCATGCAATTCCACACTTCCAAGGGTTTAGTGCTCCTTTCCAAGGAGAAGGCACATGCTCTCCGGCTGGGAGTTCGCGCCCTTCTTCAGCCATCACCTCGATCCTTTCGATTTGCCATGATTCTAGGCAGGATGGTCGCTGCGATAGAAGCAGTTCCCTTCACCCAGCTTCATCTTCGGCCTCTCCAACTGGCCATACTCAAGTCCTGGGACAAGAGTCCTTTTTCCCTGGACAGGATGTTTCGAATGTCCTCGACAGTCAAGCAATCTCTACTTTGGTGGGTCAAACCAATCTCTCTCTCCAAGGGGAGATCTTTTCTAACGGGTCACTGGAAGATTCTAACCACCGATGCCAGCCTAACGGGATGGGGCGCGGTGTACCGACATCACAGCGCACAGGGGAAATGGTCTCCATCGGAATCTACCATGCCCATCAACGTCCTGGAGATTCTAGCCATCTTCCTGGCACTGCAGGCCTTCCAGCGCTTCTGGCGGCTTCTCACGTCAGGATACAATCAGACAATGCCACGGCAGTGGCATATGTCAATCACCAGGGCCGAACCCGCAGTGCCCAGGCAATGCGAGAGGTAACGCACATCCTTCATTGGGCGGAATCAACAGGATCGACCCTGTCTGCCGTGCATATCTTGGGAGTAGAGAACTGTGAAGCAGACTTTCTCAGTCGCCAGGGACTCAGGGATAGACTCAGGAGAGTGGTCCCTGCATCCCGAAAGCAAATTTGTCATCGCTGGGGGACTCCGGATGTGGATCATAATGGCATCACACCTCAATGCCAAGGTTCCAACTTCATGGCCAGATCACACAAACCCCTGGTCCCTTAGAGCGGACACCCTACTTCAGGACTGGACTCAATTCCAACTCCTATACATCTTCCCACCCCTGCCTCTAATCCCCAGAGTAGTGCGGAAAATCAGACTGGAAGGGATCCCAGTCATCCTTATCGCCCCATACTGGCCCAGACGCGCATGGTATGCCGACATCTCCCAACCTACGGCAGACGCCCCCTGGCGCCTTCCAGATCAGCCAGACCTTTTCTCTCGGGGCCCGCTCTACCACCAGAATTCAGAAACCCTGAATTTGACGGTGTGGCCCTTGAGACCTGGATTCTGACACAAGCAGGGCCCTCACAAGACTCATCCGCACCATGATCAGTGCGAGAAAACCAGCCTCTGCTAGAATTTATTACCGCACCTGGAAATCCTTTTTTGTCTGGTGCGTATCTCGGGATCAGGCTCCGTTACCCTATTAACTACCTAGGATACTTGGTTTCCTACAATCAGGTCTGGAGGCCAGACTATCCCTTAGCTCCTTAAGAGCCAAGTCTCGGCCCTCTCAGTTCTTTTTCAGCGGAGACTTGCATCAAAACCGCAAGTCAAGACGTTTCTTCAAGGGGTTTTCCGCTTGGTTCCCCACTACAGGCACCGCTGGAGACGTGGGATATCAACTTGGTGTTGACAGCATTAAACGAGCCACCCTTTGAGCCCCTTAAGGAAATCTCACTCCGTCTTCTATCCGAGAAGGTGTTTTTTTCTGGTGGCCATCACCTCTCTTCGCAGAGTGTCTGAACTCTCAGCGCTCTCCTGCAGGCCGCCATTCCTAGTTTTTCACCGGGACAAGGTCATTCTCCGTACGGTCCCCTCATTCCTTTCGAAGGTGGTTTCCATTTTCCACATCAATGAGGAAATTTCCTTGCCATCCCTTTGTCCGCCACCGGTTCATAGGTTTGAGAAGGCTTTGCATACGCTGGACCTTGTAAGGGCATTGCGTATCTATGTATCTAGAACGGCGCCTTTTCGGAAATCGGACTCACTCTTCCTTCTTCCAGAAGGCAGCCATAAGGGCTTGCCAGTTTCAAAAGCTACGCTTGCTAGATGGATCAGATCCACCATTCAAAATGCCTATAGGCTCAAAAACTCACCACTTCCGGCTGGTATCAGAGCGCACTCTACCTGTGCGTAGGGGCGTCCTGGGCCATTCGGCACCAGGCGTTGGCACAACAAGTGTGTAAAGCAGCCACCTGGACTAGCTTACACACATTCACAAAACATTACAGAGTCCAATACCCAGTCTTCAGGGGACACGAGCCTGGGTAGACGCATACTGCAGGCGGCAGTAGCCCACCTGTAGAATACTGTCTTTACACAATATTCCTTCCATTGCTTTTCCCACCCAGGGACTGCTTTGGAACGTCCCATGGTTGTGTGTCCCCCAATGAGGTGAAGGAGAAAAGGAGATTTTTGTGTACTCACCGTAAAATCCTTTTCTCTTAGCCTTTAATTGGTGGACACAGCTGCCCATAGCGGGCCGTTTGTTTGAGTTCTCATATTGTTTTTTTTTGGCCTCGTGCATAGTTGCCTTCTTAAATGCATAGTTACATGTGTTATCACTGTTATGTTCCTCCTACTGCTTTATTACAAAACTGGTCAGGACAGTGCCTGTCCAGGGGTGTATACTGCAGAGGAGGAGCCACTGTTAATCTTTTACAGATTCTGCCTAGTGTCGCCTTCTAGTGGGCAGCAGCATAACACCCATGGTTCTGTGTCCCCCAATTAGAAGCTAAGAGAAAAGTATTTTACAGTACACAAAAATCTACTTTTCCCACAGTACCCTCACTGTCACTTCAGCAATAACATCAGGTCCAGTAATCTACCTCGCACCATCATGTTTTTGCAGCACACACCAAAGTTTTTACCGTACAGCAGAGTCTCCAGACATCATCTGTTTCCTATATGGTACAGAACCTCTCACCAATGCATAACATGTCTCTATTGGCATTGTTCTCCACAAGTGCACAGTGTGTTCAAACATCACGTTTTATGCCCTTTGCCTGCATCTTCGGTCACAGTACCTGTCCACTACAAGTAGCCAGAGTCTCCGGACATCATGTACTACGTCTTCTGCCTACAACTATGGCTATGAGCCCTGTCCACTATTTAGTGTACAGTACCTCCAGACTTCACATATTGTGTCCTTGCCTACAATAATGGCCACGGCACCTGCTCACTATCTAGTGCGCGGCGTCTCCAGACATCACGTGCTATGTCTTGCCTGCAAATTGTGGTTATGGTACCTACTCAATACCCAGTGCTCAGCATCTTCACAACAATGGAATCAACTATGGCCATGCAACCCAGCCACTACAGACAGTCCCTGGACTTTACATAATTACATATTAGGTCTTTGCCTGCACCTATGTCAACAAAACCTGTCTGACAGAGGCAGTCTTCTTCAAAGTATCTGTCTACAGCTCATAAACGGGCACTTGTACAATTGTAATACTTAATTGCCGGCAACTTTAATGTTTGACATCAGCCACCTTATATGTCAGTATGACTCAACCACCACTATCTGACATTTATACTTGCCTCCATCGACAGCGGTTCGCAGGCTTACCTGACGTAATCCGCATATTTAAAAAAAAAAAAAAAAAAGATGTTGGGAGTCCGTTTATTTTAGGCCTCCTGTACCCCTCCCGTGACGCCTACGGGTTCTGCACCACTCCAGCAACATATCACTTCCACAAGATAACTGCCCTGCACTAGCCCCTACCTTGTAGTTGGTGAACTAGTCTCCCAACTACCATGTATCCTATAGTCGTCTACTCCTGAGCTCGGACCCACTTCTCAGTGGGCCTGTAATCCACATGCCACATCTTGTTTGCAGCAGTATCGGGGATCGATCTTATAATTTCTATCACATTTGACTGACACCCCGGTGGTGGAGGCTCCGTCCCCTGTCCCGCGCCGGACACCCCCCCTCCACTGGCATCACGCGGTATGTCTGATCTGCCCACTTTCCAGCTGGTCGGAACCCTATCGATCTTAACGTCTAAATAGGTGAAGTGGTGCAGACTTCTTACTCTAGTCAGCAGGATTGACTCCTTGGTCATACGCAGTATATTGCAGTACTTACCGTCGCCCTCTATACATAGATAGTATACTAATTATATATATATATTTATAATTTATATATATAATATTTATATATGTATATATACTATTTATTTATATATATCTCCGGAGATCACTCCACCTACAGTCAGACGTGACGCCATCGTCAACAGGCTCTCTCGGGGGCTGCAACGCAGATGCAATCACAGCTCAATTAAAGTCTCTGGTGCCCACACATGAGGTAACTTAATTTCTTCCAGTTCCCTTCCCCAGCCTACCTGGATCCACCTCCTCCGTACGCTGCTTGGTAAGTTGGACCTCCTCCCATCTCCAAGGATGACAGAGCAATCTTACTCATAAATTGCAGGACGGCTCTATAGCACCCTTTGTCCTGTGGGGCCTTACCTGACATAACATGGGCAACTACTCGGTCGCGATGCATGTGATAGCTATGACTGTCACAGTCTCGGTCCTTACCTTTTCTCTCCCTGGCAGATCTTGGCTCTTGTCATTTCCGTCATAGGCTACTTCAAGTACTCTGCGCAAGCTCCCTTTCATCAGAACTGGTGGCCCTCTCCATCTGTCAAACATAATTTCCTTACTTGCATATCCTAGGGGTTACCACTCAAACGGTCTCCACCGCCATAAGTCAAGGTATTAGGGCCCATGTCGACACACACGACCTCCTTGTGAGGCCTCCCCTTTCATCATAGTCTTAGGATTTGTACTTGGCTGTTCTGCCAAGCATGTCAGCAGACTTGGCTGTCTCTCCAGTTCCTTTGGACTAAGGGAGTCTTACTACAAAGTTTTTGTCCGATCGGTACGTACATTGGATGTTCTGTTTCCTATGACTATTTCCTGGCCATTCCTCCCTGGGTCAGCCGTTGCGCTGAGGATTATGAATTACTGATGATTACGAACCTGTTCCTTTCTCCAGGAGTTGTCTGCTCCACTCCACTCGTCCCGCCTGGTAACCCAGGCGGGCACAGTTTTCTTTGGCAGCACATATACCATTCCCAGGACATGCAATGATAACTACCAAGACCCCCCGTGCATGGTTGACTCAGAGTTCATACAGAACTGTTGCTTTCTTAAATTACTACGTTTTTTCCGGGTCATCAACAGGGTCCTCAGACACAACTGGAGTTTTCTCACCCGTTTTTTCAGACGGGGTCATTTGCTTAGGACTCTCTGCCCTCTCTCGGGCAAGAGACTACCGGTTCTTTACAAGACCCCTCCCATGCTCACGCCAGATCTTCAGACGTTCGGGGCATCTCTGGAACAGAGAATGTCGTCTCACACTTCTTATACCTAGATAAATCACCCATCTGTGGTAGCGTGTCTTCCTCTTTTTTCCCTGTCAGACCTGGTGACTGGCTTAGCTATCCACCTCCTCAACGGATCCCCGAGGGATCCTGCTCCTCTCTTTCCTTCGAGTAGACCGCTTATCCCTCTGTCTACAGGGAACTAGAATCTTTATCTTTCTGTCTACAGGAAACTGCCCTCTGTCGGACCATTGCGAGCCCCTGTCCTATGGTTCGGCAACTTTCGTAGTTACTCCCAGCTTTTCAGCTTCTCTGAAGGATTGACGGGTACTCAGTTCCACCTGGTTTCACCATTCACGAATATATCAAATTTAGTGAACTTACCCGCTCAAGCGGGTGAGAACCCAGGTATTTCTCAGGTTCTCTCGACTGTTTTTCTCTCCTGACCCCCGAAGCGTTTGTGGATATTCATGAGCTTTTTCCATTTTTCATTCTCAGACAAAGTACATCCTTGGAATCCTGGGCAGACTTTCCCCTGGTGCCACTTCTCCTCTGTCCTTGTTTTAGTGACACACTACATATTAGTTAATCCTTTTTAGTTTTTTTTTCTCCCGTTCTAGGAACATACCTTCCTGTCCAACAGGCTCTTGCCCCTCTGAGGTAGGGCATACTCCTTCCTGTCTCAGTCTGAAGCGAGCCTTCAGCATCTTAATTCCTTCCTCAGGTCCGTCCTATTCAGGATAGGCCTGCTACTTATACCAGGTCATGGTACCGCAGTGGTTTCTGAAAGTAGACATGTCTTCAGATTACTTTTCTCTTTCATGAATTTTTGTTTCCTTCACGGATCTATTTCAACAGCAAGATGTTTTTTGCTAGTCACTTTTGTTCATTTACTCTGAACGGACAACTTCCATCTTGGGGAATAGCTCCCATGGGCTCAAGATCCAAGGACAGAAGGGTTACGTATCCACGTTTCCCTACGAGTATAGTCACACTTCGGGCCCTTTCCTATCCCTTAGCCCGCTTATACTACTCTCTTGACAACTCTTTCTCTATGGTTGTCTCAGTCTTAGACAATGATAATTCTCTTGTCTGTGGGACAGTGGCATCCTCTCTCGAGGTTCCAGCCTCTGTTCTCCTTCTTCTTATAGTCCTGCTTTTCCCCACCCTTGGGGACTGCTTTGGGACATCCCATGGTATCCTGTGTCCCCCAATGAGGTGATAGAGAAAAGCAGATTTTGTGTACTCACCGTAAAATCTTTCTCTGAGCCATCGTTGGGGGACACAGCTCCCGCCCTTCTTTTGGGTATATATATATTTTTTCAGTCTGTGTTTATCTTAAATGCTTCTCCTACTGCTTTTGCACTAACTGGCTGCTTGTCCCTCCGGACTGGGGGTGTATACTGCAGGAGCTAACTCTTTTGTTTCCTTAATTGGCTTAGTGTCACCTCCTAGTGGCTTACACCCATGGTATCCAATGATGGCTCAGAGAAAGAGATTTTATGGTGAGTACACAAAAATCTGCTTATTGCATCATTCCCACGAAGACTCATGGCTGTACTAGCTCAAAAGGGTGCTTCCACTCAATACTGAGCAAAAGGTCTGAATACTTATGACCATGTGATATTTCAGTTTGTTTTTTTTTAATAGATTTGCAAAATCTGTCGTCGTCATTACTATGAGCATGGAAACAAGGCGGGTAAATCCTTAGCTAGAGCATCACGTATACATCGAGCGGCCACCTACGTCCCGGAAATTGTTTCTTCTGCAGAGTCCCGACGAGTGACACTCCCCCTAGATATAGCTGAGGCATTTCAAAAGTACTATGCCTCACTATATAATGTAGACAATACAAAGTCTAAGATTTCCTCGATGTTTTAAATCTCGCACACGAAAATACATTCAAACTTCGGGATTGCCCACCCTGCAGAAGACGACAATCCAGTCCTTGTCCAGTCCAGTCCGATATCAGATCAAAAGATTAGGGAAGCGATCTCTTGTGCTAAATCTGGCAAAGCATTGGGCCCTGAGGAGTTTACGGTTCAATACTATAAAAAGTTTCGGGAGAGGTTGCTCCCTCATGTAGGAGCTTCCTTCAATGCCATGGCGGAGATGGTGACGCCTCCAAAAGATACATTGAGGGCGACTGTTGCGATAATCCACAAGCCGGGGAAGGACCCATCACAATGCTCAAGTTACCATCCAGTCTCGTTATTAAATGTGAACATTAAATTATTTACTAAGATTCTAGCGAGCAAATTATGTCCTCTGATGAGTGGCCCTTCACCTGGATCAGGCAGGTTTTGTGTTGGGTCGAGAGGCCAGGGACAACACTACCAAAGCAGTAAATTTAATTTATAAAGCTAAACTTTCTGGTTCTCCGCTGATGCTACTGTCGACGGACGCGGAGAAAGCGTTCGACAGAGTTAATTGGACATTCTTGGAGAAATCTAGAGCCATATGGCTTAAGGACAAGGATTCTGCAGTGGGTTTTGTCCCTGTATTCGGTACCATCAGCCAGGGTCCGGGTGAACGGCATCCTTTCTGAGTCATTTGACATCACAAACGGCACCAGTCAGGGTTGTCGGCTGTCCCCACTGATTTTTATACTTGCTCTTGAGCCCACTCCTGAGGCATATACGGGCAAATTTAGATATAGCCAGTATGAAGGTGAAATTGTGTATGCATAAAATTGCTGCATATGTGGGCGACCTGTTTTTTCTTGTGTCGAACCCTTAGATCTCCCTCCCCAACCTTCTGAAGGAACTTGTGGTCTATTCCAATCTTTCCAATTTTAAAATTGACCTATCTAAGTCTGAGGCCCTAAATATCACTCTTTCTCCCCCCCGCTTGTGGATCGATTAAAAGACGCCTTCGGGTTTCACTAGTCGACACGAGCTATAAGTTCTCTTGGATTACAGATCATGGCTGATGTTCATGAACTTTATCGGGCTAACTTTCCTACCCTTTTAAGCTCAATTTGTGTGGACTGTGGTAGATGGACAAAATTAACAGTTACGTGGCTGGACAATGTCAGCTCTTTAAAATGGCCATTCTACCTAAGATTTTGTATTATTTACAAGCTCTCCCCATCAGGATTCCATCTTCCTTTTTTAAATCAGTCTCCCAAATTCAGACGAATTTTCATTTGGTACAATAAGAGAGTTTGGCTGGTGAAATCGATATTGTTTAGACCAAAAGGAGAGGGTGGAGCGGGGTTGCCAACATTAAGCTATACCACCTGGCGAGTTACCTCCCACGGGTGATAGATTGGTGCAGAAATAAAATAAAATTTGGGTCCAGATTGAAGAGAGCTTTACTCCATTTCAACTGCATACAATACCATGGGTGACAATGGAAGCAAAAGAAGGCTTCCAACCATTGGATCCACATTATTTACATGTAGCCATAGGCTGATCCGCTCAACGATGATCCCTACCGACTCGACCCTAAGCTCAATACTTAGTCATCCGAATTTTAGACCAAGTATTGCAGACCCAGTTTTTGGCCTGTGAATTGAGCCGGGTATTGACAGGGTAGAGAGCTGGGGAGGCGGAGATACATAGCCGATCCTTGAATCACGGAGTTCCATTTCATCTTCTAGTCCCTTAGGATTTTGGAGATGATTGCAACTCAGTCATTATTTTCATAGCCTTCCGCCCAGGGCAGCGTTTTTGAGACTTTTTATCAAGGCTCTGGACCGTGTAGACATGCCGTCTCCAAAACAAACACTCTCTCCTCCGGATTTACCAACACCTCCATTCATGTTGCAATGGGAGACTGATTTGGAAATAGAGCTTAGCCCAGAACATAGAACTAAAATCTACACAGTGGCACATACCACCTCGATTAGTTCGTGGTTCCAAGAGGCAAGTTAAAAATTACTCTCACGATGGTATCGGGTCCCCTCACGCCTACATAAAATGTTCCCCTCTACCCGATGTGTTGGTGTTGAAGATGTGATGAGACTGAGGGCTCTTTTGTACACATCTTTTGGGATTGCAGAATCCTTGGCCCTTTTTGGTCCAAGGTGACTGAAATCATCCGCATTGTTACGGAATATGAGGGAGTCCTAAGTCCCACACTGTTCATGCTTCACCACTGCAAGATCCCTACTAACAGATATAAACCTTCTTTACTGAGATTCTTGATAATGGCGGCTCAAGCTTGTATTCCACTCTTATAGAAGAAGGCGACATGCCCTCCGATCTCGATGTGGATCTTGAACGTGAACGACCTCATGTTTATGTAGAATTTAACATCTACAGTTCATGACTCGTACATGAGGTGTAGAAATACGTGGTTTAGCTGGCTTGAGTTTCAACAGATTGAGACTTATAGAGAATGCGGAGGAACAGGAGAGTGATTAGACATGTGAAATGTCAATGGCAGGTGTACTGTCCTGGAGAGGATCTTTCCCTTGATTTCCCCCCCTTTTTCTCTTTTCTCTTTTCTCTTTCCAATTTTACATGCTCCCACTGTCTGATTTATTATCTATCCTTTCTTTTTCTTTTAACCACCTAAAGCAAGTTAGAAGGACTGCTTATTTTTCTTAATTCTATACTAAGGTGACTCATCATTTGTATGGATTTTCGTGGCATAGATACCGTTTAGTTCGCCTATACTCCCTATATTCGTTACAAGTTGACACTAGCTTGCTATGGTGTTTATTCCTTTTTTTTTTTTTTTGCCAGAATGGTGAGCTTAATTGTCTTACTGTAACACATTAATCAATTTGTTTGATTTCCATGATTCTATGTTAAATACCATGAATAAAGAATTAAAAAAAAAAAAATTATTGCAAAATCTACATTTCAGGTTTTTTTAAGCCAAGATGGGGTGCAGAGTGTACATTAATGAGAAAAAAAGAACTGTTTTGAATTTACCAAATGGCTGCAGTGAAACAAAGAGTGAAAATTTTAAAGGGGTCTGAATACTTTCTGTACCCACTGTATGTGGTGCTCTAGAGGGCTACGCAGTATGACCAGCTCTTATCACCCAGCATCTATTATAATAAGCAACATTTTAATGTACTGTAGGTAAGGCCTTTATCAGACTCAAAATCAGAAATCCAGAGTGACAAGAATACGTTCATCTTTCCAACAGGTTTAATTGTCTGTTAATGAGCACAACATTTGTAAATGCCAGGGCTCTGTGGACTTATCAGCACTAGAATGTTAAAGCTCTAGATGGTTTACAGTGGGGAGAATTTGATACACTGACGATTTTGCAAGTTTTCCCACCTGTAAAGAATGAATGGTCTGTAATTTACATCATGGGTACACTTCAACTGAGTGAGACAGAATCTAAATTTTTTTTAGAAAATCACATTGTATGATTGTTGCATTAATTAATTTGCATTTTATTGCACGAAATACCGTATATACTCGTGTATAAGCCGACCCGTGTATAAGCCGACCCCCCTACTTTTGCCCCCAAAACCTGGGAAAACCTATTGACTCGTGTATAAGCCGAGGGTGGATCCCAGCACAGGTATACAGGCCTCCCCATTGGTAGTATACAGCAGCCTCCGCAGTGGTAGTATACAGCAGTCTCCCCAGTGGTAGTATACAGCAGTCTCCCCAGTGGTAGTATACAGCAGTCTCTCCAGTGGTAGTATACAGCAGTCTCCCCCTGTGGTAGTATACAGCAGTCTCCCCCTGTGGTAGTATACAGCAGTCTCCCCCTGTGGTAGTATACAGCAGTCTCCCCCTGTGGTAGTATACAGCAGTCTCCCCCTGTGGTATATACAGGCCCCCCTGGTGGTAGTATACAGCAGCCCTCCCCCCTGTGGTATATACAGGCCCCCTGTGGTAGTATACAGCAGCAGTCCCCCCTGTGGTATATACAGGCCCCCTGTGGTAGTATACAGCAGCCCCCCCCCCCCGTGCTATATACAGGCCCCCCTGTGGTATAATACAGCAGCCTCCCCCCCGTGCTATATACAGGCCCCCGTTGCTGCCGCCGCACACCTGTAAAAGAAGAGCTTTCATACTTACCCTCCTGTGACCGCGCGCGCATCCCCCGCTCTCCTTCCTGCTTCTACCCGGCGTCCATCCACGTGACCGCGCGCCGGTAAAGACGTCATTACCGGCGCGCGGTCACGTGGATGGACGCTGGGTAGAAGCAGGAAAGAGAGCGGGGGATGCGCGCGCGGTCACAGGAGGGTAAGTATGAAAGCTCTTCTTTTACAGGTGTGCGGCGGCAGCAACGGGGGGCCTGTATATAGCACGGGGGGGGGGGGGGCTGCTGTATTATACCACAGGGGGGCCTGTATATAGAACAGGGGGGCGGGCTGCTGTATACTGAATCGTGTATAAGCCGAGGGGGGCACTTTTCAGCACAATTTTTGTGCTGAAAAACTCGGCTTATACACGAGTATATACGGTAAGTGTTTTTACACAATAGAAAAACAAAACTTAATATTTGGTACAGAAATCTTTGTTTGCAATTACAGAGGTCAGCTGGTCCCTGTAGTTCTTGACCAAGTATGCCCACACTGCAGCAGAGATTTTGGCTAACTCCTCCATACAGATCTTCTCCAGATCTTTTAGGATTTGGGGCTTTCGCTGGACAACATTGAGTTTTAGCTCCCTCCAAAGATTTTCTGATGGGTTCTTGTCTGGAGACTGGCTAGACCACTCCAGGGCCTTGAAATGTTTCTTATGGAACCACTTCTTAGCTCTGTGTTTTGAGTCATTGTGATGCTGGAAGACCCAGCCACTACCCATCTTCAATGCTCTTACTCAGTGAAGAAGGTTGTTGGCCAAAATCTCACAATACATGACTCCATTCATCCTTATTTCAATATGATGCAGTCGTTCTGTCCCTTTTGCGGAAAAGCATCCTCATTGTATGATTTTTCCATCCCCATGCATCACAGTTGGGATGGTGTTCTTGAGGTTGTACTCATCCTTCTTCCTCCAAACACGTGAAGTGGAATTGACATTTTGGTCTCATATGACTGGTGTGAGCAGAGGAACCTTGCGTGCCCTGCAGGATTTTAATCCATGATGGTGTAGTAAATTACAAATGGTAATCTCTGAGACTGTGGTCCCAGCTCTCTTCAAGTCATTGATAAGGTCCTCTCATGTCGTGAAGGTCTGGGCTGATTCCTGACCTGTCTCAAAATCATCATTACCCTATGAGGCAAGATCTTGCATGGAGCCCCAGACTTAGGAAAAAGACTGTCATCTTGTGTTTCTTCCATTTCCTAATAATTGCGCTATCAGTTGTTTCCTTCTCGCCAAAACTAACAGGCCTGTGAGAGTTAGAATTTTTGCTGGTTGGCATGGGATCAAACACTTTTTTTCATGCAATAAAATTCAATCAAATTATTTAACAAGCATGTTTGCATGGACTTTGCTTTTAGATTCTGTCTCTCACAGTTGATTTGTACCTATGATAAAAATTACAGAATTCTCCATTGTTTGTAGGTAGGAAAATTAGCAAAATCAGCAGTGTATGAAATACTTATTTTACTCACCCTACAGTGCGTTCATACTCTTCATTCTTAAAAAAACCCCTGTGTGCTATGCTATATTGGGTCATTCCATGTCAAGTGATCCAAAAATGAATATTTTTTTTTTCCCCGACGTCCTCAGATTTTTTAAATTTTTTTTCTATATGAAGAACAACTTTATCTAATTACAAAAAAAAAGTTTTGAATTTTTTTCTTTATCAGTTAATTTTTTACAGATTTTTAAAGTTTTAAAAAAGTGCGAATTTTGGCCTGGTATGGCTTTACATTTTCTATCATATCTCGGGCTAGAAATAAGATAGAGAAACAAAATAAACACCAATCTACTCAGAACTGTCCAGGCTTTCATCAGATATGTCACAAGAGGATCTTTGTTAATATTTTACCCATGTGATCGCAAGCGCAAAACTTTAAAACGCATTTCCGAAAAATCGGCGCGCTTTAAATATTTCAAAAACTGCCCATGTGTCTGCTATGCTCTTAGCCAGATCTGTACCAAATTTCAAGTTGGGATCGCAATGGAATCATATTTTAACATATTTTACTAGTAATAGCGTCAATGGGTCATTCCATATCAAGTGATCTAAATATAATATATTTTTTTTAACCTGACGTCTTTAGATTTTTTTTTTTTTTTTCTTTATGAAGTACTACTTTAGTTAATTACAAATTAAAAGTTTAGAATTTTTTTCTTCATCAGTTAATTTTTTACAGATTTTTAAAGTTTAAAAAAAGGGTGAATTTTGGCCTGGTATGACTTTACATTTTTTTTATCTCAGGCTATAAATAAGATAATGAAGTGGGAGAGGCATCATTTTATCAGAACGGTAACAGCTTTCATTTGAGATGTTACAAGACTATGTTTCTTTATATCAAATTCAAACTATTGACGGGCAATTGTGAAAAAATGACTGATTGTGTTCTTGGTGATTTTTGAATTGACACTATAATAGTTAAATATTTTGCACTTAGGTCCAATGAATGTGTCCATGGGGTCAAGCTGGGACAGAGTCATCACAAATTAGCCTTATTTGCAGATGACCTGCTACTTTACATCTCCCAGCCCCTGGTCTCCATCCTTTCGGTCTTAATGGAGTTTGAACGGTTCGGACAATTGAGCAACTTTAAAGTGAATTGCTCCAAAACCGAGGCACTCAATATTTCTTTGCCTGGAGAATTGGTTTCTCATCTATCTAAACAGTTCCCATTTAAATGGAAAGTAGAAGCCATTAAGTACTTGGGAGTCCTTATACCAAAAGATCTTAAACAAATATTCAATTAAATTATCAACCCCTTTTGACTAACGCGGAATCGGCATTTACCTCCTATAGACAATTAAAGCTATCCTGGTTCGGGAGAATAAACGTAGTCAAGATGGATGTCTTGCCCCGACTCTTATATACTTTTCAGACAGTTCCTGTTCTATTGGATAGAGGCTTACTCTCCAAAATGCAATCTATGATCCTTAGATTTGTCTGGGGGGGCAAGAGGTCCAGATTGCGAATGAATATCCTATCCTTGCCCAAGACCAGAGGAGGGGTTGGACTACCCAACATACGAGCGTACTTTGTGGCTTCCTCTCTTGTTAGAGCTCTAGATTGGCATTATCATGCGTCCTCCAAGAAATGGGTAGGGGTGGAGCAAGAGGGTTTGGGGATTCCGCTGAAACACCTGCTTTGGATTTCCCCTAAAGACTCCACAGACCTAGTACCTTTGACAGACATGACCAGAAACACCTTGAAGGTATGGCACCTAGTGACGAAAACCCTCCGCTTAAACGACAGACTTAGCCCTTTGACTCCCCTTTTTTCCAACCCATCTTTCCCACCCAGATTTGACAGGCAGAGATTTTTATGTTGGCGGATTGTGGATGACACTCGAGTAGGACAGACTCTGTCCAGTGGTGGTTTGCCCCCGATGGCAGAGCTACAACTCAAAGAACCTACGAGACCTCTTAAGTGATTCGAATTTCTCCAATACTAGAGCATACTTATATTCAGCTGACCACTCTTGCAGGGTAAGATTGACGCCCAACATATTGGAGAGGTTATTCCAACTGGAGGCTCCACCGAGGCGCAAAATATCAGTTCTATACCAGGCCTTAGGGTCCATGACAGAGCAGGGCACCCTTTACTTCCAACGTGCTTGGGAGAGGGAATTGAGGTGTAGCATTTCAGAAGCTAATTGGCAGAAATGCTTTATATTTACTCACTCACTAGCTAGCGCTTGTTCTGCACAAGAAAGAAGCTATAAGCTGCTCACTAGATGGTACTTGTGCCCGACGACACTCCGGAACATGTTCCCTGGAACCCCTGATACCTGCTGGCGCTGTGGGGAAGAGAAGGGTACAATGATACACATTTGGTGGAGTTGTGGGGAAATCCGGCGGTTCTGGTCTGAGGTTTTCAATGCATACGCCCGGATAACAGGTAAACAAGCCGAATGCTGCCCAGAATCGGCAATGTTATCCATTTTTCCAGGTCCTATTGGGCTACAGAAGAGGGATATTCTCCGCTTTTGCATCTCGGCTGCTCGTGCTGTGATCCCGAGGTTCTGGAAATCAAGCCGGGCTCCATCTCTACTTGATTGGTTCAAAGAATTGATGGACATATATCGAATGGAGGAGCTCGCAGCTGATGCGTCGAGATCTCGGAACAAATTCTTAGGGATTTGGGTTGAATGGATTCTTTTTCACGACTCTGCAGAATGTAGGAGTATCTTTTCCAGCACAGATAATATGGCTCGACCTCTGGCTGATGGGGAGCCAGTGGGATGAGTACCCTTTCTCCTTCCCATACCTCACCCGTCCCCCCCCCTCCTTTTTTTCTTTTTTTCTTACGTGGCTTTTCTTTCCCAGTATAACTTTTTCTAATGGTTTTTGTTTCTCTTCTCTCTCTCTTCTTTTCTATCTCTCTTTTCTTCCCATCTGATACATTCAGTCTAGGTATTTCCTTTCTACACCTATACCTTCAGAATTCTAGTGAACATTAGACAGGTATCGGAAACTCTGAGCTGTGAGTAGATCATTAATATTTCGGCCTTCCTTTCCGGTACACCAGTCGATAGACTATTCCAACTAGGCCTCAACGGGTAATGACCCACTTACGTGGTCAACCTGTTAGAAGGGGCCAAGTGATAAAAATCATTCTGTTGGGGCTGCTTGTCCCCTTGACATCAGAACATCTCAAAACCCTGAGAAAGGTTGTATACTTGAGTGTTTGGAATTATATTTAGATTGTAGTATATATTGCACCAGAGATAAGCGCAAAAGTAAATTTGCAGCTTATCTTAAAGTTACTAATAACTTTGTGAATTCTCTTTTTGTATATTTTATATGTCTCAAGATTTTGTTAAAAGATTGAATGTATGTCTTTCATATGTTTTTTCAAAATTTAATAAAAATGAGATTAACCATAGTTAAATATTTTAAAATATGATCCCATCAGGATCCCAACTTGAAATTTGGTACAGATGTGGCTAAGAGCATAAAAGACACATGGGCAGTTTTGGAAAATTTTTATTAAAACGTTTTTTCGGAAATGCGTTTCAAAATGTTGCGTTTGCATTCGCATGGGTAAAAAATTAAAATGAACAAATATACTCTTGTGACATATCTGGTAAAAGCCTGGACAGTTCTGAGTAGAATGGTGTTTATTTTGTTTCTCTATCTTATTTCTAGCCCGAGATAAAAAAAATGTAAAGTCATACCAGGCCAAAATTCACCCTTTTTTTAAACTTTAAAAATCTGTAAAAAATTAACTGATGAAGAAAAAAATTCCAAACTTTTAATTTGTAATTAACTAAAGTAGTACTTCATAAAGGAAAAAAAAAAAAAAAAATCTAAAGACGTCAGGTAAAAAAAAAATATTCATATTTAGATCACTTGATATGGAATGACACATTGACGCTATTAATAGTAAAATATGTTAAAATATGATCCCATTGCGATCCCAACTTGAAATTTGGTACAGATGTGGCTAAGAGCAAAGCAGACACATGGGCAGTTTTTGAAATATTTAAAGCGCGCCGATTTTTCAGAAATACGTTTTAAAGTTTTGCGCTTGCGATCACATGGGTAAAATATTAACAAAGATCCTCTTGTGACATATCTGGTGAAAGCCTGTATAGTTCTGAGTAGAATGGTGTTTATTTTGTCTCTCTATCTTATTCCTAGCCCGAGTTATGAGGAGAAACGTAAAGGCAGGCAACAGCGAAATTCACACTTTTTCCGAACTTTGAAAATCATTTTAAAAAAAAATAAATTTTTTAAAAAATTTTTCTCTTCACATTTTGCATTGTCTGACATGCTATTATCAAATAACAAAATCTCAAAAGAATTAAAAATATAGAGGTAATAATCATTGGTTCACTTGACATGGAATGACCCTATTAGCATTTGGTGACCACTTTGTATGTATTTATATTATTTCAGAAAGTCGCCGGCAACTTGGAGAATAATACTTTTAACCTAAACGCAAAAAATAGACGACGCTGGGGATACATAACAAAAACTGTCAAGAGCTCAGATGAGTGGGAAGACTTGCAAGACCTTGATATTGGCTCTACCCATATTAGAACAGAAGGAAATGGTGACCGACATAGATCAGTCGGTGATGGCCTTTCTAGGTAAATAGATTTATTTTATTTGTTTGTTTGTTATTTTATTTGACCAATCTTTGTATTATTAGAACAAATTTGGTTTGAATTATTATTATTTTTTTCTTTTTAACAAATGCATTTTAGTGTGACTATTTCTCTTTCCTAATTATATTGGATCTTCTTTAATGCCTTATGCTATCTTCTCAATTACCGTACAAGACCCAGTTTCTTAGCTTCCTAGATATAACGGAAACTGACTGGATGTTTGTGAAGTCTGATTGATTGTGGTGAATGTCTACAATCAGCCTATAGATGTCTAGGAACCATCATGTTTAATTAAACTGTTTAAGAAAATAAATGCATATCAAAAATAAGGAGAGATCACGGTAATAGTATTATCTATATGGGATATACCGTATATACTCGTGTATAAGCCGACTTTTTCAGCCCAAAAATTGGGCTGAAAAGTCCCCCCTCGGCTTATACGCGAGTATATACATGTGTGTGACGGGGACGGGGGCTCTGACTGGGGGCAGGAGGAGGCAGGAGGGGGCTACAGTGACACCGCGCGGTCACGTGGGCCCGGCTCATTAATATGCACGCATCCCCCTGTCCATCCCCGGCAAGGGGATGCAGTGCATATTGCCCCACACAGCCCCTGGCGGCCCCCGGCAGTGGTATACAGCCCCCCCCGCCTAGTACCGGGCCCCCATGCTGCGGATACAGTAGTTCATACATTACCATCTCTCCCTGCAGCGCGCGGCTCCTCCAGTCCCAGCCGGCATCTTCCTGTAGTGTCATGTGACTGGCGCGTCACATGACACTACAGCAACAAGCCGGGCGGGAGATGGAGGAGCCGCGCGCTGCAGGAGATGGTAATGTATGAACTACTGTATGCTGTGCCGCAGCATGGGGGCCCGGTACTAGGCGGGGGGGCTGTATACCACTGCCGGGGGCGCTGTATAAACCCCCGGGGGCCTGCTGTATAAACCCCCGGGGGCCTGCTGTATAAACCCCCGGGGGCCTGCTGTATAAACCCCCGGGGGCCTGCTGATACCCCCGGGGGCCTGCTGATACCCCCGGGGGCCTGCTGATACCCCCGGGGGCCTGCTGATACCCCTGGGGCCTGCTGAATACCCCTGGGGGCCTGCTGTATACCCCTGGGGGCCTGCTGATACCCCTGGGGGCCTGCTGTATACCCATGGGGGCCTGCTGTATACCCCTGGGGGCCTGTTGATACCCCCTGGGGGCCTGTTGATACCCCTGGGGCCTGCTGATACCCCTGGGGCCTGCTGAATACCCCTGGGGGCCTGCTGTATACCCCTGGGGGCCTGCTGTATACCCCTGGGGGCCTGCTGATACCCATGGGGCCTGCTGTATACCCATGGGGGTCTGCTGTATACCCCTGGGGCCTGCTGATACCCCCGGGGGCCTGCTGATACCCCCGGGGGCCTGCTGTATACCCCTGGGGGCCTGCTGATACCCCTGGGGGCCTGCTGATACCCCTGGGGGCCTGCTGATACCCATGGGGCCTGCTGTATACCCCTGGGGGCCTGTTGATACCCCTGGGGCCTGCTGATACCCCTGGGGCCTGCTGTATACCCCTGGGGGCCTGCTTATACCCCTGGGGGCCTGCTTATATGCCTGGGGGCCTGCTGTATACCACTGGGGGGGCCTGTATACCTTACTGCTGGGGGTTGTATACCTGTGCTGGAGTCCACCCTCGGCTTATACGCGAGTCAATAAGTTTTCCCAGTTTTTGGGGGCAAAAGTAGGGGGGTCGGCTTATACACGGGTCGGCTTATACACGAGTATATACGGTAATACCTTAGTGAACCTGTCACCAGGTTTTTCCCATATTAAGTGTGGCCATCACCAGTAAGCCCTTATGTGCTGCATTCGAGAATGCTGTATATATATCCCCAGACCAATCTGTAAAACATAATAAAGAGCTTTTATTATTCTCACCTATTGAGTAGTCCTGTCCGATGGGTGTTGTTGGTCTTGATCCTGCGCCTCCTCTCTTACAATCGCAGTCCCTGCTTCTTTTGGGTGACCCATCCTTTGTCATGTCATCCCCTCACTGTCCTCCATTGCTTTCCTGCGCATGCACACTTCTCTCTGCCCTGCTGAGGGCAGAGCAACAATTGTTGAAGAAGGAGCCCTGCTTTTAGGGACAAGCACAATGCGATGATTTTATGGGCAATATAATTGTGATTGTATGCAAGGCAGTCCATGATTAACATTTTGTTTCAATATTAATAATATGAAAGTTGTTTGCATGGGATGGTTATAGTCAAAACACACAGACCAATAGAGGCCCACTGATGCATGTTGGAAATATAATTTACATCCAATCTAAATGAATTCACACTAAATTTGTCATTTTCTTTTCATCACTATCTACCAATCCTGAAGCCGCTTTGAGAGTGTCTTAGATTTGAAGGATGACCTTGGTCCTGCTAGACCCGTGCACTCCTCATTCTCTCGACAAGACACAGCAGCCTCCAGGAGAACATCGGCTAAGCAGCATTACCTGAAACATGCCAGGTATTTGCCCGGTCAGTACAGCAATTATTTCTTTCACTATTTTATAAAACAAACGCACCCATAGATGTTTGATAAAGCCAAGTTTTCCGAAAGGGGTTATTTGTGAACACATTAGTTTCTTTTATTACTTTGGATATTTAATTAACCAGCAATACTGAGTATATTTTTAACCATTTTCTTGTCTTATAGCCATTAAAAATACCCATAATTAAATGGAACCTGTCATGTTGTACATGAATTCTGATCTGAGGATAACATTGTATAAAGAAGAAGCTGAGTGATATATATGGCTCGGCACTCAAATTGAATTCTTGTAAATTTCACAGGCAAAACAAGAAAACTGTGTGATGTTTTCAGCTCTATAAACAAGACCTTCATCAAACGCTCTTTTAAATGGCGCTGTGTGGAATAAGCATGTAATGCTGTGGGTGAAAGCACCATCTACCTACAGTATGGCATGCTTATTCCACACAGCGCCATTTAAACTGTGCAAAAATACAGGAAAGAAATGACAAGCTCATTCTTTCAAAAATGCAGCAAAAACAATGCAGATTTCAATGTCTGTCAGGAAATAAAACCAATGTGTGTGCATGACTTTTCCTGAATCACATGGGTTTGCTGCAAATGAAAAATGCAGGTTTTGATTAGCATAAAACCTAGGTAAAAATTAACCAAAAAATGCAAGAAAAACGCCCTGTGTGAACATAGCCTAACAGACTGCGCTTCTCTGCTCTCCTCTTCCATACTCCTGTTCAGTTAGATAGCATCAATGTAATTCACATTCCTTTCCACATATTTTTCACTATTTGTATGTCACAAATTATTTCAATAATTAACTTTAACATTTTTTTTTCTTAGGCTTATCTATTAAGAACAGTGCTGGAACTAATCCTCAAGATGGATTAAATTCTTTCAGCCAGTGGCCAAATATTAGTCGACCAGTTAAACCTCTTGCTGTGCCAGCAGGTAAAGCCTGATTTTATATTCTCCTTTATCAGAAACTAGCTGTGAGCCCGATGCGATTGCATCGGGATTCTAGAATCTGTGTATAGGGCATTGCTCGGGCTGCTGCAACGACTCCCAACGCCCCCTTCGCGGGCATTGCGAGTGAGTCGCGTGGGCGATGCGCGTCCACGAACAAAGCCACGGAGGTAGCGGCGTGTGCGAGGGAAGTCGCTACGGCAATTATATAATAGATTATCAGTATTGCATCGGGATTCTAGAATCTGTGTATAGGGCATTGCTCGGGCTGCTGCAACGACTCGCAAGGCCCCCTTCGCGGGCATTGCGAGTGAGTCGCGTGGGCGATGCGCGTCCACGAACAAAGCCACGGAGGTAGCGGCGTGTGCGAGGGAAGTCGCTACGGCAATTATATAATAGATTATCAGTATGTAATATATAATTTCCCTAACGCACTTCCGTAAGTTTTGGCGCTGTTTCCGTCGTTGTGGGCGTGGGCGCAGCGCCCACGCGACCTGTGAAGCATTGCCGGCGCCACTGATTCGCAAAGCCTCACTCGCAATGGCCGCCAAGCGGCCGTTGCAAGTCCTTGCAGAATAGGCGCGACTCACTAATTTATACATAATCACATACATAATACTGATAATTCCTATATAATCACATATATATATATAGATGGCGGGCCGATTCGAAAGAATCGGGTAGTCTAGAATCCATATATAGTATATTTACTAATAGTTAGGGGAGTGGGGTGAAATGAATTGTGTGTATACAGGTGGCTCAGTGGTTAGCAGTGAGTGGGGTGGCTCAGTGGTTAGCAGTGAGTGCAGTGGCTCAGTGGTTAGCAGCGAGTGCGGTGGCTCAGTGGTTAGCAGTGAGTGCGGTGAGATTGGTGAGCACAGTGGCGTGGGCAGAGTTGTCGGCCCAGCGGCGTGGGCAGAGTGCTGAGTGCAGCGCTGTGGGCAGAGTGGTCATCACACACATACATACATACACACACACACACACACACACAGACACTTTGCTATAGTTAGCACCGACCCTGCGTCTTCCCTGCTGGCTGGATCCTGAGTTGACATGTCGGCGCCCGCGGACGACTGGATCCAATATGGTGTCCGGGAAGTTTGGCGAGACTTTTTGGACGCGATATTTGATCGAGTAGTTCGGGGGCGGCGACATGTTGACTGAGGATCTAGGCTCGTGATGCAGGGCCGGTGGTAAGTATAGCGGAGTATGTGTGTGTGTGTGTGTGTATGTGTGCTGACAAAGTGAGTGAAGTGCGGAGAAAGTGAGGTGTGGTGATGTGGCCCCTGGCCGGGTGCATCACACGGGTTATCAATGCAGGTCTGTGTTCACATGGGCCGGTTTTCCTGATTGTGTGTGCTGTGTGAAACCTGTCCGATGTACATGGGGTTAACAGCTGAAGGGTTTTCATGAGCTGAGTAAAACAGCTGAGTGTGAGTGCTGAAGATCCGATACATTCATGAGCCTAATGAGCGGCTGAACCTGTGGGGATGAGTGCTTTGCTGGGCTAAACCTGAATGGTGCACAGGGGGTTAATCACATCTCAGGTCTGTGTGTGAGTGAAGATGTGCTGATTGACTCACTGGGTTGCAGCTGTGAGTGAGCAGGCTGGATAGGAACCTGCCAGGTGTCTGAGTGAGGAGAGGACGATGGGATTCAGAAGTCCAAACCACTGCCATGTGAGGAGGTGCTGGAAGTGATCTGTCCCCAGTGGGTAAGTGATGGGAGCCTGCCAGCTCCATGCTAGTGCACCTGATGTGTGCATGCCAGCCAGTGTCCAAGGGCCAGGCGGTCAGATGTGCGGTGTGAGAGAGCGAGTACGCTCCAGGAGGTCTTGTGTGTACTGAGTGACAGTGTTCCTGTTACTATGTGATGTCTTATGTACAAATGCCATGTGTGATGACTCATGTGCGTGGTGGTGGTGGTGGTGGTTTGCACGTGGTGGTTTGCACGTTTACTGCTCGCAATGCCCGCTTTGCGGGCATTGCTTCGCGAGTCGCGGACAGAGTCCTGGAGAAAGTTCCGAGCTACGCGAACAAAGCCACAGGAAGTAGCACCGGTCCCGACAGAAGTCGCTACGGCAATTATACAATACATTGTAACCGTCATTTTAATTTTTATTTCAGAAACCAATAGTACACATGTAAATAAGCAATTTAGTAATATATCTCCTCAGCTAAATTAGCCTCTTTGTTTGCCAGAATTAAAGTCATTATCAAAATTCTCCATTAGAAAAAATTATATTTAGTAAAGTCTCTCCCATTATTGAGATAGGAGATGGCAGCTGTTACTGATGGGATTCTGTAATGATGGGAGGAGCTAGCTGCAGAGCTCCACACCTCATCCCTCTTCTTTCCACAAAAAAATCTCATCAGAAGCAAATTTGTCTGATGAATATTGATGAGCGAATAAACTCATTACTATGCTCTATTCGCACGGATGAAAGAAAGCAAATAGACTGTTGTGTTCCCAGGAGCGCTCACACAGGGGGTTCAGGTTTAAAAGATAACTTCGCATTATTCACAATGCGTTTCAATGACGGAATGCCATCTTCATCAGGTGAATCCTCACCTGATGAAGATGGCATTCTGCCATTGAAACGTGTTGTGAATAATGCTAAGTTATCTTTTAAACCTGAACCCCCTGTGTGAGCGCTCCTGAGAACACAAAAGTCTATTTGCTTTCTTTCATTTTAATCTCCCTTAGGGAGATTGTGTAAGGAGCTGCTATCACAGGACCTGTGCTTCCTGCACACAAGGACCTGTCCCCACGTCAGAGCCTGGCCAGCTGACTGTTACCACGTGATCGGAGGGCGGGCGCAGCATCCTGGAATCACTGCTCACACAGCGGTTCCTTCCTCTACACATCACCGAGGTTGTGCAGGGACAGCACAACCTCTCAAGGTGAGAGACCACCAGGAGTGTCCTCTCCCTTCCCCCCCTAGTGGTAGCAGGTCCCTCTCATTAGCGCCTCTCCCCTTTTCTTTTCTTTCTACTCATACGGATAGTACAGTATTCGTGATAGTCCTTAGTCGGCGAATATCACTGGTGCTCGTGAGTGATGTGTCGATCTTGAGCAACTTGACATAAATTGCAAGGTCCCTTCAGTACAGAAAGGAAGTCAGCACCCTAGTCAGAGCAGATTGAGTGGTAGGCGTTCACTGGGAGGTACAGCGAGGTGTTTTATGCAGTGAAGACTCAAAAAATACCACCCTCCAGCCCTGTTCCAGAAATGCTTGTTCTATGGCTGGCTGTGTATGGGCCCGACTATCGCTAATTGACTAACATTGGACTCGCTATTCGGACGAGTATCCAAGTATTAAAAACTACTTGCTACATATCTCCCTAAGCAGAGTATTTTACTACTTGCTCATTATTATTTATTTATAGAGCACCATTGATGGTGCTGTACATGAGAAAGGGTTACATACAAGCAAGTTAAAAATACAACGAGCAAACGAACAGTGAAGGGCTGATACAGAGAGGAGATAGGACCCTGCCCTTTCGGGCTTACATTCTACATTGCAGTGGGGAGAAAGACAATATGTTGGGTCTGCTCTGGTGGTGGTGGAGCGCTGGGTCCAGTGGTGGTGGAGCGCCGGGTCCAATGGTGGTGGAGTGCCGTATCCAGTGGTCGTGAGTTGGCACCGTGGTCATTGCAGGCTGTAGGCTGTTCTGATGAGATGGGTTTTCAGGTTACGCTTGAAGGTTCCAAGTGTAGGGGACAGTCGGACGTTTTGGAGTGCAGAGTTCCAGAGGATGGGGGATGCTCGGGTGAAGTCTTGCAGGCAGTTAGATGAGGAACGTACAAGTGTGGAGGAAAGAAGGAGGTCTTGGGAAGATCGGAGGTTATGAGTTGGATGATATTGGGAGATTAGTTCAGAGATATATGGTGGGGGAGGGGACAGATTGTAGATGGCTTTGTATTTCAATATTAGGAGTTTCAATTGGATATGCTCGTGAATTGGGAGCCAGTGGAGGGATTTGCAGAGGGAAGAAGTGGAGGAATAGCTAGGAGAAAGGTGGATTAGTCGGGCAGCAAAGTTAAGGACTGATTGGAGAGGTGCAAGAGTGTTGGCAGGGAGGCCACAGAGGAGAAGGTTACAGTAGTCGAGACGGGACATAATGAGGGTGTGAACTAGTAGTTTAGTAGGTTGAGGAAGGGACGGATTCTGGAAATGTTTTTCAGGTGGAGGCAGCAGGAAGGGGCAATGGCTTGGATATGCAATTTGAAGGACAGGGCAGAGTCAAGGGTTACTCAGAGGCAGCGGACTTCAGGTACAAGGCAAAGTGTGATGTCATTTATTGTGATAGATAGATAGATAGATAGATAGATAGATAGATAGATGATAGATAGATGATAGATAGATAGATAGATAGATGGTAGGAGGTGTGTGAGATGAAGGAAAGATTATGAGTTCGGTTTTGTCTACATTGAGTTTTAGAAAGCAACAGGAGAAAAAGGAGGATATGGCTGATAGACACACTGGGATTCTGGACAGACAGCAGAGAGGTGACGTCAGGGCCAGAGAGGTAGATCTAAGAGTCATCAGTGTACAGCTGGTACTTGAAGCCATGGGACTTTATGAGGTGTCCCAGACCAAGGGTATAGATGGAAGTTGAAAAGGTAGGAGGAGATCCAGGAGAGGGCAAGGTCAGTGATACCAATGGAGGAGAGGATCTGTAATAGGAGGCAGTGATCGACCGTGTCAAATGCAGAGGACAGGTCAAGAAGGAGGAGGATGGAGAACTGTCTGTTAGTTTTGGCTGTAAGTCATTAGTAATTTTGGTCAGGGCAGTTTCAGTGGAGTGGTGGGGGCGGAAGCCAGATTGAAGGTTGTCAAAGAGGGAGTTTCAGTGCCTTGTGAAAGTATTTGACCCCTTGAACTTTTCAACCTTTTGCCACATTTCAGGCTTCAAACATAAAGATATAAATTCTAATTTTTTTTGTGAAGAATAAACAACAAGTGGAACACCATCGTGAAGTGGAATGAAATTTATTGGTTATTTTAAACTTTTTTAGCAAACAAAAAAACTGAAAAGTGGGGCGTGCAATATTATTCGGCCCCATTACTTTCAGTGCAGCAAACTCACTCCAGAAGTTCAGTGAAGATCTCTGAATGATCCAATGTTGTCCTAAATGACTGGTAATGATAAATAGAATCCGCCTTTGTTTAATCAAGTCTCTCTGTATAAACGCACCTGCTCTGTGATAATCTCAGGTTCTGTTTCAAGTGCAGAGAGCATCATGAAGACCAAGGAGCACACCAGGCAGGTCCTAGATACTGTTGTGGCGAACTTTAATACCGGATTTGGATACAAAAAGATTTCCCAAGTTTTAAACATCTCAAGGAGCATATTGAAATGGAAGGAGTATCAGACCACTGTAAATCTACCAAGACCCGGCCGTCCCTTTAAACTTTCATCTTCAACAAGGAGAAGACTGATCAGAGATGCAGCCAAAAGGCCCATGATCACTCTGGATGAACTGCAGAAGTCTACAGCTGAGGTGGGAGAGCCTGTCCATAGGAAAACTCAGTTGTACACTGCACAAATCTGGCCTTTATGGAAGAGTGGCAAGAAGAAAGCCATTTCTCAAAGATATCCATAAAAAGTCTCGTTTGAAGTTTGCCACGAGCCACCAGGTAGACACACCAATCATGTGGAATAAGGTGCTCTGGTCAGATGAAACCAAAATCGAACTTTCTCTATTGCCTCATTGGGGGGTACAGGATACCATGGGTGTATGCTTGCTACCACTAGGAGGCGACACTAAGCCAATTAATGAAATAAAAGAGATAGCTCCTCCTCAGCAGTATACACCCCCAGTCTGCAGGGACAGCCAGCCAGTTTTAGCTTAGTGTCCATAGGAGGCACGTGTGGTCTATAGACCGACATGCCTTTTACCTTTATTCTTTGATATTCCTTTTCACTTTTACCGGATTTTCTGGATACAGATGAAGATCCTAGACGGGCAACGGCTCCCTCGGGTGCCGCTTTCGCACAACCACCAACATGAGTTGGTGTCTCCACGTACCCCCTCCTTGCGACATTGGATCCATCAGGGCTGCACCTGCCTTTGAGACTTCAGTGCGACGGTTCCGCAACCAACAACGGACAAGCACGCAGAGTGTCGCCTCCCCGTACCCCCTTCCGCACCTGGCGCAGACCCCAGTACCCCAGTGACACAGAAGGATGACCAGCTCCACACGGTTTACCTCATAGGAGCCCTAGCTGCCACATAAAGCCCGAAGACCTCCATACCTGGAGTCATGCAGCAGCAGCCAGGCACTCATGTCATCAGCTACACTGGGTTCCCCAGCTTCCCACGGGCAGCCTGGGTTGAGGTGTGATACACGGGACTCCACAGTTTTAACAAGGTGAGATCGCTCCATCCCTGAGGCTGCTGACATACAGTTACCTGCACTGGCAGCGGACCCCCCTTACTTAATCAGGCATTGGGCCCCTTCATTCTACCTCTTTAACATGTGGGGGGGCAGTGACCTGGCAATGTTTCCGCTCCCGCCGGTCTCGCTGCTCCACCCGCCGCTCCTGCGGCCGAGTCAGCAAATCTAGGCCCCTCTTTGTCATTTACAGTTCCCGCCGGAACCACCATTTCTGCGGCCGGAAATCTTAAGTCTCTAGCCGATGACAGGTTTTTCCCACTAAGCACCGCCCCCGGCACGCCCCTCTATGATGTGGCACCATCGGAAGGGCAGTAACCACGCCCCTGATGATGTCATGAAGGCGCAAACCACGCTTCCTGCTCCAGCCACGCCCCCAGATCCAGGAAAGCAGGATCTCGCTCTGGAGGCAGTCTCTCCCCGGACAACTGCAGCACTGCAGAGGCATAATTTGTCTGGGCCTCGACTCTCCTAATCCTTTTATTCTCCTCCCACACCTTGTGTACCAGGACCAGAGTGGGGCATGACAGTCCCAGTTTCCTAAAACTACCTGCCTCCAGTCCTTGAACCAATGAATCTCTCCCCAGTACCCGAGTCTATATCTGCCACACCGAACACGTGCCCTCTGTCTCTCTCCATCCTCGCAGTTATTGGCCCTGAGCTGATAGATAATAAATCCACTGGCTCAGGAGTTCCAGCCCCCCTCCTCTTTGGGCCTCTGTAATATTTCCAGTTTAATCTTCGGTTGTTTTTTCCCCCACACAAGATCCCTAAATATAGAATTGATTGTACGGAACCACCGTTTAGGTATCCATATGAAGGCATTGTGCAGCACGTACAACACCTGGGGCATTAGCACCATTTTATTCAGGTTTAACCTTCATACTACTGAAAGATGTAATCTACACTATGCCCCCACTTTGATTCTGAACTTAGGGCCCTTTCACATCAGCGTTTTTTTAAATTTGCGGCAGATGCGGTGAAAAAACCGCATCTGCCGCAACTGCCGCATAACGGTTCCACTTGCGGCACGGTTGCGGTTTTTTCCATAGGAAGTATAGGGGGACTTGCGGCAGATGCGGCAAGTGCGGTATTGCACTTGCGGCAGGTGCGGCAGAGAAAAAAACCGCAGTAAGCCGCGGTTTTTTTCTCTGCCGCACCTGCCGCAAGTGCAATACCGCACTTGCCGCATCTGCCGCAAGTCCCCCTATACTTCCTATGGAAAAAACCGCAACCGTGCCGCAAGTGGAACCGTTATGCGGCAGTTGCGGCAGATGCGGTTTTTTCACCGCATCTGCCGCAAATTTAAAAAAACGCTGATGTGAAAGGGCCCTTACCCAGTAGTGGGATCAGAATCCGGTCTATACAGCTGTAGAGTGGGAGCAAGATGAGTTGCAGAACAGAGGGCATGGGTAGGGATGAGATCTAGGGAGGTGCAGAACTGTGGAGAGCTTTGTGAGTGAGAGATAAGTTTGTATTGTATCCTGTAGCAGATGGGCAACCAGTGTAAAAATGGTATGAGGTGGTGGTATCTGTGAAGCGGCTGGGCAGAAAAATTACCCTGGCTGCTGCATTAAAGATCAACTGGGGGTGTGTACAAATGCTCTTGCTTCTCATCTACTTTTGCCTCTCCATCCAGGATTGAGCTAGCCTTGGGGAATAATTTGCTGGGCCTGGTAGGTGAGGTGTCATATCTGGCTAGGACCCTGGACTGGCCGTTGTGTGTGGTGCTTCAGGGGTCAGGCTCTGAGCTCTCCAGAAGACCCTTGTGGAGGCTGAACCCGTTCTGGCTTCAGCTGATAAACTTGGATGGTCACAAGGGATCTGAATTGGCAGAATTCATTAAAATTAATATTGGGTCAGCCTCAGTGCTGATGGTCTGGGAAATCATGAAGGCCTATTAAAGAGGGCTATGTATAAAAGAAATATTGCGAGTTAAAGCTGAGACGAGTAAGAGAGATCAGTAATTGATCAGGGCATTAGAAGGAGCTGAGGAAGCAATGGTAAGGGAGCAGACTCCTACTGAACTGGAAAGGTTGAAAGTAAAGTTCTTTGAGGAAGGTGAGAGAGCAGGCCATCTATTATCCAGGGTGGAGGCAGCCCAGAGGGACTCTGCATACATTCTTAAATTAAAGGGGAAAGACGGGCACTTACATACATGTAGTAGGGCTATTTTGGAGATTATGATGGGATTTTATTCAGATCTATATAAATCTAAAATACGGCCGACGGGGGATGAAATCGGGAACTTTTTGGAAGGGATGCAGCTTCCTGGGCTCTCATCTGCAGAACAGAGACTCCTGGAGGAGCCTTTAGATATGGAGGAACTTGAAGTCGCTTCGAACTCCTATGCTGAATGACAAGGCCCCAGGGGAGGATGGTATCCCGGGAGAAGTATATAAAAAATATAAGGACATGCTTCTTCCTACTCTGATGGAAGTTTATAATGTTGGATTGGGGCGGGGGGAGCTGCCACGGTCCATGAGGGAAGCCATAATTGTAGTGTTACCAAAATCGGGGAAAGACCTGACAGATCCAGCTTCATATCTTCCAATTTCACTTTTGACCACTGGCATCAAGCTACTAGCTAAAATATTGGCCAACCGACTTAATAAGGTCATTGAATCTTTAATACACCAAGAACAGTCAGTCAGCCCAATAAATCCACAGTCATTAATCTCTGCCGAATGTTTTTATATATGCAAGCAAGGTTGGATAACACAGGCCTTTGGTAGTTTGAAGTGGAGGTACCTGTGGGCAGTAATTAAAACAATGGGCTTTGAAGACCGGTTCATTAGTTGGGTACAGTTACTGTATGCGCCCTCCAGTGCTAAAATACGAGTGAATGGCCTTTTATCGGAAAAGCTTTTCCCTACATAGGGGGACGAGACAGGGGTGCCCATTATTCCCCATGTTATTTGCTATTGCAATGGAGCCATTGGCGGCTACAATTCGAGGATCTGACGATATTAAGGGCTTCCAGTTTGGGGGTCATGTGGAAAAGGTGTCCTTGTATGCAGATGATGTGTTGCTTTTTTTGGCTGACCCTCGAGACTCCTTGAGATGTGATTCTTTAGTGATGGAGAATATTGTCAAATTTGGTGTCATCTCAGGACTGACCATCAATTGGGATAAGTCTGTATTGCTCCTCTGGATGTGGCTACTCCCCTGATGCTGGATCTTGGGATTCTTCTACGAGTGGTTAGCGAATTGAAATATCTGGGCATTGTGGTGTCAACTAAATTGGAGAATTATGAGCGGCTCATTTATCCCCTCTTATTAGTACATTTCAACAAAATATTGGAGTGTGGAGGAAGCTGTTCCTATCTTTGGTGGGTAGAGCTGATCTCATTAAAATGATCGTTGTGCTCCAGCTTCTTTACATACTCCATAATTCCCCAGTCTGCATACCACAAAATAAATTCTATAGAATTGGCCCCAGTGCATTATGGGTTTGATCACGTGACCAGCTCCACGCATGCGCAATGCGCTTATTGAAGCCGGGCCGATCACGTGATCAAGCCCATAATGCACCGCACCGGATGTGACGTAGCGGCCGGTGCATGATGGATGTAAAGAGGGCGGGAGATTCCAAATGGAGGAAGCGGCGATGAAGAAAGAATAATGCCGCCCAGCAAGGCGTGCGCTGCTGCATCGAGGAGGGCACAATGGAGCCTGGGGCCGCCTTTTCAGTCCCCAGCCTCAGGGACTGCTGTAAGTTATAGGTTTTTTTTTGCAGTTTTATAGGGCCCCTTTAGCTCAGAGAGGGATAGATAGTGATAGAGGCTTAGATCCAGGTGACAGGTTCCCTTTAAGTCATTTGAAGAGCTCCGAAAGGAATTTCCTTTGAGTCAATCCTTATTTTTCCAATACCTTCAGCTGCGGACACCATTAACCAACAACTTAAAATTTCGCAAATAATTGTACAATCAGATACACTGGTAAATCTTATTGGGTCATTGAGTGGCACCAAGGGTTTTATTTCATTTTATGTATAAGGGATTCTTAGACTCCTTCCTGCTTCTGCACCAGATAGGAGTAGAGAGAAATGGGAGACAGATGTGTGGCCAATCTCAGATCCTCAGTGGGATAATATACTACAATCTATCACCACAGTCTCAATGAGTGAGGCTAGAAGAATATCACAACTCTGTCTAACACATAGGGTGTATAGAACTCTGGCTTGGATGAAAAGGGCAGGGTTTCTGGGTGATTCTTCTTGCCCGTGATGTTTTGAGGATGGGGCAGTATTATTCATATGATGTGGTCTTGTCCCAACCTACAGAATATTTGGGTGCACACCCTTAATCTAACTCAGGAAGTCACAGGAAATGCACTGGCCTGTGTACTGGGGTGCATGGAGGACATCACCATGGACGAATGGGGAAAGCTGATGATAGCCAGAATTTTATATGCGGCCAGGAAACTCATAGCGGCCCATTGGCTGGATGACAAACCGCCAGTCAGGCGCAAGAATTGATTAATAAAATTAATTTTGCTATTATCATGGAGCAAACTATATATGTTAAGAGAGGTCAACACCAACAATTTGAGAATGTGTAGGGTGGATGGTTGGATGGCCTGGGTCTTGCCACAGCTACTATGCTAAGGGAAAGGACACAACAGCTTAAGAGACTCACGCCCATTTGTTCTAGTGACTTAGGTAAAATTCTCACTTGGAAGTGACATATATTGGATAACATAATTTGTGATGTTATTTTTGTTGCTTGATCTGGGTATGGGGGTGAGTCCTTCCCTCTCTCTGCTCCCCCTTCAGTTTCTCTACTCCCCCTTCAGTCTCTCTGCTCCCCGTTCAGTGTCTTTGGTCTCCCTTCAGTCTTTCTGGTCCCCCTTGTTTCTCTGTCTCCCCCTTCAGTATTTATGGTCCCCCTTATGTCTCTCTGCTCCCCTTCAGTATTTCTGGTCCCCCCCCCTCTGTCTCACTGCCCCCCTTCCCTCTCTGCTCCCCCTCTTTTGTCTCTATGTCCCCCCTTCATCTCTCTGCCCCCTCTTCAGTGTTTCTAGTCCCCCTTATGTCTCTCAGCTCCCCTTCAGTATTTCTGGTCCCCCCTTATGTCTCTTGGCCCTCTTTCCCTCTCTGGTGCCCCCTTTCATCTCTATGTTCCCCCCTTTCATCTCTCTGCCCCCCTTCAGTCTTCGTGGTCCCCCCTTATGTCTCTTTGGCCCCATTTCAGTCTTTCTGGTCGCCTTGTTTCTTTGCCTCCCCCTTCACTGTTTCTGGTCCTCCTTATGTTTCTCTGCTGCCCTTCAGTATTTCAGGTCCCCCCTTATGTGTCTCTGCTCCCCTTCAGTATTTCTGTTCCCCCTCTTCATCTCATGGCCCCATTCAGTATTTCTGGTCCCCCCTTGTCTTTCTGGACCCCTTTATGTCTCTCTGCCCCACTTCCCTCTCTGCTCCCCCTCTTTCATCTTTCTGTACCCCCTTCCCTCTCTCTGTCCTCTCTTCAGTTTTTCTGGTCCTCCCTTATGTGTCTGTGCTACCCCCTCTTTCGTCTTTCTGCACCCCTCTTCTCTGTCTCCAGTTTTACTGGTCCCCTCTTATGTCTCTCTGTTTCCTCTTTAGTCTTTCAGCTCCCCTTCTGCTTCCATGCCTCCCCTTCCCTCCTTCCCAGCTGTGACAGCTCTATGTCATAGCTGGGAAGCAGTGAAGAGTAGACTACAGGAGGCGGAGCTACAGTGATGTACTGTCATGTGACTGATCACATGACTGTGACATCACCAATGGTCCTATCCGAATAGGTAAGTAAGTTGTTAAGGGTCTACTGCAGGGGTGTGCGGGCGCCAAAGGGGGGTGCGGGGGTCTACTGCAGGGGGGATGCGGGCATCGGAGGGGGGAGTGCAAGGGTCTACTGAGGGGGTGTGCGAGCGCCGGAGTCTACTACGGGGGTGTGCAAGTGCCGGAGGTGGGTGTGGGGGGGGATGATGCGGGCATCGGAGGGAGGTGTGCGAGGGTCTACTGAGGGGGTGTGCGTGCGCCGGAGTCTACTACAGGGGTGTGCAGGCGCCGGAGGAGTGGGTGCGGGGGGTCTACTGCGGGAAGGGGGGGTTGCGGGGGTCTGCAGGGTCAGCTGCATCGGGAGAGGTGCGGTGGGAGGTTGGCAGGATTCTGCAGGTGGCATGTACAGAGTGGGCTTGTGTTGCCTGTGCCGCCGCCAGCCTGTGCCATATTAGCATACCTATCACTTGGGTGTGCTAATATGGCGCAGCGCAGTGCATTGTGGGATAGCGACATAAGCGCCGGAAGCTTGTGACACATATTATTGGTGATTATATATTAAGGCCCAGTTACACACACAGATAACTGTGCAGAGATTGTTCGCAGATTTTTGGTTGCAGTGAAATCATGGACACATTGTTCCATTTTGTGGCTGTGTACAAATGAATAATGTGTCCATGATTTCACTGCAACCAAAGATCTGCGAACAATATCTGCACAATTATCTGTGTGTGTAACTGTGCCTTTAGATGTATTCAAGTTTTCATCATCCCTTATTCTCTGTGCATTTTTTTTTTTTTTGTATGTTTGTTTTTTTAAAGGATCTAACGGAATTACAGGTTACATTCCAACTTTCTGGAAACAGGAATTGAGTTCTGTTGGACCAAAGACTCGATTAGCCCCTCTTACAGACCCATCTCCAAGTAAGTTTTTCTTTTGTTTGTGTTTAGCCAGAAGAATGTGTACAATTTCTCTTTAGCTCTTGACATTATGGACCTGATGTATCATTTATAATTTATTGAATTAACATTACTTTTTCTTTCTTGTGGCTCTTATTCATGGACCTAATTTGTGACAAAACCCTCAAAATGGCAAACATGGTTCATAAATTCATAGCCAAATCAAAAATGATCATTATTTTTGTCTTTAACTGTTTTATTGCGCTATTAAAGCACCAAAAGTCGCAATGAATGATGAAAAAAATAAGCTTTTCCAAAAGCCTTACTCAAGGCTGGGACTGGAGTGAGATGTGTCAAAAAAATGCCACATTTGGTTAAAAATTTCCTTTCATGAATATTGATCAGTAGCGTTGTCAAGGAAAAATTGAAAAGACTTTAAAGATAGACAACTTAAAAAGTGGCACAAAATGTACAGTGAATACTAAACTCACTAATAAAAAGAAAATTACTCCAGAAAAGTGGAGAAACTTCATCGGTGAACTGAGCCAAATTTGTTATTCTTGTAATAACTCGTAAGTCTGTAGTCATGTATGCAGATACTGAGACCTTGATAATACTAGTATGGTAAAAAGCAGCAGATTGAAGATGCATGCACCTGTCAGTATTTTTTAACGTTTATAATCTTTTTTAAAGTTAAACATCTAATGTTTATAGGGAGCAGCCCCAGTCTTTTAAAAAGAAAGATTTTACATGCTTGCCCTAGGATTTACACCAGATCTGCCTGGCTACATTTTGTCTCTGTTAAAATGTACATGAATTCTTTGCTGAATTCTTGGGCACCTACATCAAAGAACAGTTAATAGTTTAAAATTCCTTCAACATAGTAATTGGCATCTGATGCCAAGAGTTTAATATCTAAAAAAAAATTTAACCTGCTTGAGTCAAGCTAAACTTGACTTTTGATTGCTGTTCTTTGGATCCTCTCACTGCATAATTCGGTAGATTGTGAGGGTGCATCCAAATTGTCTGGCCCCTAACCATCATGCCATGGATTACTTGTTCCTATTGGTACATAATCATACGCCCAATAAAGTTTTGCTTTGGCCAAAGGAGTTTTAACCTTGGCATTATCACAAAGTAAACTCTTACACCATGTTCCAAATTATGTAAATGTTCTTTTTCTATGATTTTCCTAAATGGTCGGTGCAAATGACAGTCAGTATAATAAAAGTCATCACCCGTTAGAGTGTACATCGAATCTTATTGAAGAAACCTCCCAATGATAACAGTATACTCTTCAAAATTAAAAAAAAAACAACTGTAAATGCACTTTTCCAAATTATTAGGCACAGTAGAGTTTCTAAACACTTGTTATGTTTGAAAGAACTGAAAATGCTCATTTGTTGAATTTGCAGCATTAGGAGATCACATTCACTGAAATAAAAAAAACTATTTAACTCCAAAACATCCTAACAGGCCAAGTTACATGTTAACATAGGAACCCTACTTTGATATCACCTTCACAATTCTTGCACCCATTGAACTTGTGAGTTTCTGGAGAGTTTCTGCTTGTATTTCTTTGCATGATGTCAGAATAGCCTCCCAGAGCTGCTGTTTTGATGTGAACTGCCTCCCACCCTGATATATCTTTTGCTTGATTATACTCCAAAGGTTCTCTATAGGGTTGAGGTCAGGGAAAGATGGTGGCCACACCATGAGTTTACCTCCTTTTATGCCCATAGCAGCCAATGACATAGAGATATTCTCTGCAGCATGAGATGGTGCATTGTCATGCATGAAGATGATTTTGCTCCTGAAGGCACGTTTTTGCTTTTTGTACCATGGAAGAAAGTTCTCAGTCAGAAACTCTATATACTTTGCAGAGGTCACTTTTACACCTTCAGGAACTTTAAAGGGACCTAACAGCTGTTTCCCATTGATTCCGGCCCAAAACATGATTCCTCCAGCTCCTTGCTGATGTCACAGCTTTGTTGGGACATGGTGGCCATCCACTACTCCATCCATCTGGACCATCCAGAATTGCTCGGCACTCATCAGTAAACAAGACTGTTTGAAAATTAGTCTTCATGTATGTCTGGGCCCACTGCAACCGTTTCTCCTTGTGAACACTGTTTAGGGGTGGCCGAATAGTAGGTTTATGCACCACAGCAAGCCTTTGAATGGTCCTACACCTTGAGGTTTGAGGGATTCCAGAGGCACCAGCAGCAGCTTCAAATATCTGTTTGCTGGTTTGTAAGGCCTTTTAGCAGCTGCCCTCTTAATCCGATGAACTTGCCTCATTCTGCCTTTATCTGCACAAACCCGTCAGTGCTCAGAATCGGCATTGAAGGAAAAAAAAAACCCTATGACACTTAAAACCAATTTGCATAATAATTTGGAACATGGTTTAGAAGGGTCCAATGAGAGAATTTAATATTTTCAAATTCTACTTCCTAACCGCAATTTGGGGCCCTTTCACATCAGCGTTTTTTTAAATTTGCGGCAGATGCGGTGAAAAAACCGCATCTGCCGCAATTACCGCATACCGGCTGCACTTGCGGCGCGGTTGCGGTAAACGCCATGCACCTGCCGCAAGTGCAAAACCGCACTTGCCGCACCTGCCGCAAGTACGCCTATACTTTGCATGGCGTTTACCGCAACCGCGCCGCAAGTGCAGCCGGTATGCGGTAATTGCGGCAGATGCGGTTTTTTCACCGCATCTACCGCAAATTTCAAAAAACGCTGATGTGAAAGGGCCCTTAGACACCATGATATCTACAGCAGTTTCACAGTTACCTTGTCACTGAAATGGGTCATCATCGGAAATACCTTGTGTGAATGTACCTGTAAAGAGTAACTGAATTTGTTTTTTTTTTATTTTTTTTGTATTTAAAATCACAGTAGTGTTTCAGAAGTCCTTTAAACTTGGTGGGATATCAAATTCTGAGATCCCCCATTAGTTACTCAAAATACTATGCAGACGTTTTTAGGTTGATTCTTTCATAAACTATCTCCTGCATGGATCAAATATAACGCTTGCAGGTGTGAGCATGAGGGGAGTAGACCCACTGGGTCGCAGTACTGGTTTCAACCTGGAGGAGTGTAAGTATATGACTACCTGATCTTCACTAGAGCCTCTGATGGTGAGGTTAGGCTTGTGTGGTGAGGTATCTGACAGGTGCCACTCCAGAGAGTCACTGTACCATGACAACTGGCCCCAGGGTCGGGGATGCAGGCACGGATAGAGCCTGGTGCAGTTGGGTAAAAACTTAAAGGGATCCTGTCACCCCCAAAACACCTCTAAACCTATTAAAAGCTGTCCCTAGAGCATATTAACACTTACCCTAAACTCCTTTTACCTCCTAAATGCACATAGTCAAAGTGAATAAAAACGTTATTATAGTACCTCATTACTGATGATAATGAGTGACTATGCTATTCATAGTCACTCATCCAGACTGCCCCTCTTCTTCATATCACGCCTGAATAGGCGTGATCTACATCACAGATTCAAATTGCCGCCTCCCTGCGCGCCTCCCCGCTCTCCCATTGCGTCCGGACTTCAGTGTGGGGCTGTATGACGCGATCCGCGTCATTCCCGGCGCCGGGTGATGTATTTACACCCGCGCCGCGCTGTCAGCTTCAAAATGCGCACTGCGCATGCCCATGGGCATGCGCAGAGCGCATTTTGAAGCTGACAGCGCTGTGCGGGTGTAGAAACGTCACCCGGTGCCGGGAATGACGCGGATCGCGTCATACAGCCCCACACTGAAGCCCGGACACAATGGGAGAGCGTGGAGGCGCGCAGGGAGGCGGCAATTTGAATCTGTGATGTAGATCACGCCTATTCAGGCGTGATATGAAGAAGAGGGGCAGCCTGGATGAGTGACTATGAATGGCATAGTCACTCATTATCATCAGTAATGAGGTACTATAATAATGTTTTTATTCACTTTGACTATGTGCATTTAGGAGGTAAAAGGAGTGTAGGGTAAGTGTTAATATGCTCTAGGGACAGCTTTTAATAGGTTTAGAGGTGTTTTGGGGGTGACAGGATCCCTTTAATGGCAGGTGCAGACGAGAGCAGACTGGATGGCTGATGCAGGCAGGTGAAGTTGACATGGCTGGGGTAGCTGGTATGGAAGGTGCAGCAGGTATGGTGTCACAGCTGGTTCAGGAAGGTGTGGCAGCAAGGCTGGTTCAGGCGGGTTCGAATGGTACAGTGACATGGCGTGTACTGTGGGTACGGATGGTGCAGCAGGTGAGGCAGGCACAGTTGGCACTAAGATACAAAAGTGGTTAGGAGGCACAGAATAAACTAGGAAGAGTATACAGAGAAAGGGTCCTGACAACTAGCTTCATGTATCTAGGCAATACACCAATTTGCTCTGGCACCTCCCTTAAGGGGAGGGTGTTTTAAATACCTACCGTCCTCCAGCCATTTACTGGGGACACACACAGACTGCGCACACTGCCCTTTGAAGGGGCAGAGAGTGCACACACTGGTGCCCTAAGCATGCTCCCAGAAACACGCACTATTAAGCGCAAGGAATTTCCTCCATAGGCCCCATTATAAGCACTGGAATTACGCATCGCCGTTCAGACAATGCGCAATTCCAGCGCCTATAAATGCGGGTGCATGAGGAAAAGCAGGATATGATGTCACACGGAGAAGGGAGGAAGAATGCTGTGTTCCTTCCCCTGTGTGACATCACATCCTCGTGCAACTCCTGGGGGGAAAATGTGTCCGTAAAAAAACGCGGTATGTGAATGCACCACGTTTTTTTACCGGCGCAAAAAAGTGCAGTAAAAAATCGCATCCTAAGGCTCCCATGACCTATCCTCAGGACCAAACTCCTCCAGTCAACCAAAAAGAGGGTTTTACTTCAGGGGAAATGGTGTATCAGTGTCCGCGCTGCTGAAATCCCAAGAAAACGATCCGGAAACCATATGTAGGTTGCATCAATCCTCCATTTATTCCTTTTCCTATGCGTTTTGGCACTGTCCTAGTGCCTTCCTCAGCGTAGGAAAAGGAATACCGTATATACTCGTGTATAAGCCGAGTTTTTCAGCCCAAAAATTGGGCTGAAAAGTCCCCCCCTCGGCTTATACACGGGTCAATACGGTATGTGGTGTGTGGGGGCCATGTCCCGGGTGCTGGGGAGGCTGGAGGAGGCGGGGGGAGGCTGCTGACTGAGCGGCCCGTCACGTGGTGCCGCTCATTAGATATGCACGGCTCCCCCCGCCCATCACAGCGGCAGGGGGAGCCGTGCATACAGCCCCCAGTGGTAGTATAAAAGCAGCCCCCCCCCCCGCTGCATTACTCACCCCCCACACTGTGCAGAGCCCCCCCCGCTTCATTACTCGCCCCCCACACTGTGCAGAGCCCCCCCCGCTGCATTATTCACCCCCCCATACTGTGCAGAGCCCGTCCGCTGCATTACTCGCCCCCCCATACTGTGCAGAGCCCGCCCGCTGCATTACTCGCCCCCCATACTGAGCAGAGCCCGCCCGCTGCATTACTCGCCCCCCCCCACCCCATAATGTGCAGAGCCCCCCCCGCTGCATTACTCGCCCCCCATACTGTGCAGAGCCCCCCGGCTGCATTACTGGCCCCCCCCCCTTCCCCGCTGCATTATCTTACCCTCCACAGTCTTCATCACCGCGGGCCCTCACGTCCATCCTCGTGTGTTCCGGGTCTCATGTGACCCGGCGCGATGACGTCATCCCACTGCCACCGCCGGGTCACATGAGACGGGAACGCAGCGCGCGAGGATGAACGTGAGGGCCCGCGGTGATGAAGACGGTGGAGGGTAAGATAATGCAGCGGGGGGGGAATCTGCACAGTAAGGGGGGCGAGTAATGCAGCGGGGGGGGCTCTGCACAGTATGGGGGGGCGAGTAATGCAGTAGGGGGGCTCTGCACAGTATGGGGGGTGAGTAATGCAGTGGGGGGGGCTCTGCACAGTATGGGGGGTAGTAATGCAGCGGGGGGGCTCTGCACAGTATGGGGTGCGAGTAATGCAGCGGGGGGGGCTCTGCACAGTGTGGGGGGCTCTGCACAGTATGGGTGGCAAGTACTGGGGGCCTGCTGTATACTACTGGGGGCCTGCTGTATACTACTGGGGGCCTGCTGTATACTACTTGGGGCCTGCTGTATACTACTTGGGGCCTGCTGTATACTACTGGGGGCCTGCTGTATACTACTGGGGGCCTGCTGTATACTACTGGGGGCCTGCTGTATACTACTTGGGGCCTGCTGTATACTACTGGGGGCCTGCTGTATACTACTGGGGGCCTGCTGTATACTACTTGGGGCCTGCTGTATACTACTGGGGGCCTGCTGTATACCATACTGCTGGGGCCTGTGTACCTGTCCTGGTGGCTGTATACCATACTACTGGGGCCTGTATACCACTGGGAGGGCCTGTATACCACACTGCTGGGGGTTGTATACCTGTGCTGGGGTCCACCTTTGGCTTATACGCGAGTCAATACGTTTTCCCAGTTTTTGGGGGCAAAAGTAGGGGGGTCGGCTTATACACTGGTCGGCTTATACACGAGTATATACGGTAAATGGATGATTGATGCAACCTACATATGGTTTCCGGATCGTTTTCTTGGGATTTCAGCAGCGCGGACACTGATACACCATTTCCCCTGAAGTAACTTCTGGATGGTTCCCACGTGCATGTGGAAGGTGAAAGTCCTGCAGCAGCTGCATTTAATGCTAAATGCTTTTACACCAGTTGTGGGTCTCACAACTGTGCTAGGTGAGTGAATTCATACCCACCACATACATTAGTGTCACTAGTGATAGGGCACTATTGCGCCTCTTGTTCCCCCCCCTATTTTTTACTTTGAAAAAGAGGGTTTTACCTCTCCTCTTTTTCATGGCAAGGATGTTGTTTACCTTAGACGTCTTCTCCACTAACCGATAAAGGTAGGGTGCCAGGATTCATGAAGTAACTGCTCAGGATGACAAGCTTGAGGAGACACTCACAGAAGGCTGCACAAGAAGGCTCGAAGCTTCAGTTTGTAGGAAATGGTATTAATCTGCTAAAGTACCTCAAAGGGACCAATGAAGCGGGGACCCAGCTTGTAGGAAGACATTTTGTCACGCTTCCGGGGGAAGGCGCCATGGTGCCGAACTCCCCTGGGTGAGCTGGTCCTAGTTTAATCAACCCCTATACAGGGACTGTCAGGGGCAAGCTCAGGGGTCTAAATACCACAGCTGCTAGTACCAGGGGGGCAGCTCGTAGGGTTAGCCTATACTACGGTATAGCAAGGTAGGAAACACGGGTACAGGGCCCAAGGCTGAGAGAGCAGGAATGGCTCTACTGAAGGAGAGTACAAGAAAGGCCTCACCAACCGTCAGCAAGGCCTAAGCAAACTAACTTAATAATCAGGCACCTCCCATCAGTGGAGGTAGCGTGATATACCACAGGACGGGTAGCTATTGGTCAAGGGGAGTGTCAGGTTGGGCCGAGCCGGCCCCAAGAGTCACAGGGAAAGGGCACGGCCGCGCCTAGTGCACCACTCATGACACTCATGAAACCTGACCCCTACAGCATGCTGGTGCGTGAGCTGGGCGGTCAGCAGACAGGAAGGTGACCCAGCGATGGCTCAGAGACACAGTACGCCTGGACGCCAGATGCCCGGTCGGCAGAGGAGCAGAGAATGCCGACCCAGGAGAGGTGAGCTGGGCAGTGGTGACATGGGACCTAACACATTTTGAGACAGATCTAGATCGTCCACCACATGCTTTGTCATCTGAACAGAGGACCACTCCAGACATGCTTTGGTCTCCACCCAGACTTCATAGAAACTCTTGACAAGAGCATCGGCTGCAAGGTTGCCGGAGGTGATAGTCACAGGAAAATTCATTTTGGGCTGCAGTCCATAGACTATGAAGAATAGAGAGTTAGCAGAGGAATCGTTTGTGGTTATTATAGGAGATTTCCACCCATGGTAGGGTTTTGACCCAATTGCTGTGATGCTTATTGGCGATGTGCTACAGGAAATTTGTCAAGAATTGGTTGATCTGCTCCACTTAGACATTGGACCGAAGATGTTCTGGAACAAGTGCTCAGTGAGCACGGGCTGAGAGGGAAACCCAGCCAGAGGAGTGAATTGGGCTATTCTGGAGACTCTGTCCACAACTACATAAACCATAGAGTAACCCGAGGACACCAGCAAATTCGTGATGAACTCCATGAGTTGCCAGTGAGCGAACGGCAATGGTAGGGGAAGTAGATGCCCAGCGGGAAGCTTCTTGGGGGTTTTATTGCAGGCACACAAACAACGAGCTGAAACAAAGTCCACCACGTCTTTGTGTAGACTTGGCCACCAGTAGTGCTGTGCCTTAGAGGAGTGACCCCACCGCAACCCACAGGGACAACTTTATTGGGGATTCTGTGAGTATTTTGGAGGGCTTATTTAATATGTTGATGTTCCACGTACTGATCGACTGACTAAAAGGACTTGTAGAGTGCATCCGCCTTAATCTTCTTTTTAGCTGGCCGGAAGTGACGAACAAAGTCGAATCAGGCAAGGAACAGCGACCATTGGGCTTGGCGCAGATTCAACCTCTGAGCCGATTGTAGGTAGGCTAGGTTCTTGTGGTCTGTGTAGATGAAAATGGGATGCACTGTTTCCCCGAGGAGCTACCACCACTCCTCCAGAGCCATCTTGATTTCCAACAATTCTCGGTCACCATCAGAGGAGTTGCGCTCAAATGCATAGAAGGCTTGGAAAAGTATCTGCAGGTAACCATCCGACCAGTAGTAAGAACCACTGAGTCACCTTCAAACCATTGGGATGATGCCACTTTAGGATTGCAAACACCTTCTCCGGATCCATTTTCAAACCGGTGTTGGAGGTAATGTAGCTCAGGAAGGGGAAGGGAAATCCGTTCAAAGAGGCACTTCTCAAATTTGGCCAGAGGTGATTCCACCTCAGCCTCTGTGGAACCTGGCAGACATTTCTCTTGTGTGTAGGCAGTTCGGGATAGAACGTCAGAATGTAGTCCAGGTACACAACCAATTAGTCCCGGAAGATGTCATTCACAAATTACTGGAAGACCGCTGGGGCATTGCTTAGCCCAAATGGCTTTACCCGATACTTGCCACAGGTGTTAAAGGCAGTCTTCTGTTCATCACTCAACCATATATGGACAAACTTATATCCACCTTGGAGGTCAAGCTTAGAGAAGATTCTGAAATGTAACCATCCTTTTTTTTTTTCACAAAAAATAACCTGGCTCCATCTGGAGAGCTATATCAAAGTATTTATCTCAACAAGAAGGTACATGAAGGGGTCCTATTTAAGTTATAAATTAAAAACCCCATAATTTATATAAAATATAACCTTTATTATACAAGTATAATAAACCATCCATGTGGCTTTATTGTGGATAGTATGGTGATAAATTGTACATTAAGTACTGTTCATACTATAGGTTGGTTTCCTGTATTAGCCTGAAATGGATAGTAAGGGCAAGTTCAAGGGCAAGCTACCACCGCGGGGAGACCTATTTACAATAGTGTGTATAAAGCTCTGCTGAGAGATAGGATAACAGAATAGGAACTAATAGGGCTGTGTCCATAATACTAGTCCCTTATCATCCTTATGTATCTGCATTGAAGTATCTTAGTTATTTATATGTTTTGTTTGTGGGGGGTTTATATGTTTTGTCTTAGGGTTTTTTATAATTGAATAATAAAGGCTATATTTTATATAACTTATGGGGTTTTGAGTCTAGATGAAACAAGGAAAAGAAGAAACTTTTTTGGGCGCTGCACTTCAAATGTACTCCAAAGAAAGGGGGGATAAAAAAGTATTGCATTCAGTGTATCTAGGTCATTTTGTACTACTGCTCCTATCGAATGTACGGTTTGAAGAAGCTGTAGCAGGGCGTTCACCTCATGGGGAGACTCTGATATAAACACTAGCTGGGAAGTGAAGAAGTCCTATTTACCGGGGTTGGAGGTTTCAAACACGCTGAGCTGCCGGGCTATTCGTGTTTCCTGGATCCCAGTTAGCTACAGAGGATCTCTAATCTTGGATCTCTCTCCCTTTTTGCTGAGTTACATAATTGTGCCTGTCAGCACAACTTTACCAGGCAAGTAGTACATTTTAAGATTTTAGAATTCATTCCCAGGGTTTACACAGAAGCGCTCTTTTTCTTTTTTAGGGTTTTTGAGTCTGAGATTTATAACTCTGGCTGCAGAGGAAGACTTCTGGACAAATACCCTTGCCAGATTGTCTTTGGTGTACTCTGATATGGCTTTGGTCTCCGCCTGGGACCGAGAGTAGATTAGACTACGGAGAGGTGAGGAACCAGGAAGCAGGTCGAAAGGGCAATCATATGGCCTATATGTGGTGGCAGTGTCTCGGACTCCTTGTTGAAGACGTCCGTGTAGGTCTGGTAATTGGAAATCACTCCTGGAAGATTGGATGGCATCACAGGCAGATGGGGCCGGACGGACTGAACTAGACATTTCTCTTGACGGGACTAACCCCATCAGAGCACGTTTCCCGATCTCCAGTCCAAGACAGGTTGGTGCATCTCAACCACAGCAGGCCTAGTACAGTGAGTGAGACAGACCTGGAATCGCGTACAAGGAAATCTTCTCCAAGTGTATTCCCACCTGAAGCTTCACTTGCACGATGATGAACTAGAAGGGCTCAGACAAAGTTTTTCCATCCAAAAACGATATAGTTATAAGAACTTGAAGTTGCAGGATGAGAATCTGATACCGATCCACTACAGCCTGTTGCACGAAGTTCTCAGCAGAAACGCAGTCTAGATAGGCCGACTCTGAATCAGAAGGGAATATAGGATAGGGACACAGCAGAGCTAGGGACGGTGAAGACTTGCTCACACCTACGGTAGCCTCCTATGGACCCTAGGCTTTGAGGGTTCCCAATTTCACAGGACACAATCAGATCTGGTCTTTCGCACTCCACAGTAAACACACCCTCCTGCGCCAATCTTTTGGGCAAAGCTTTGTCATATTCACATTTCATAAGGTGTTCCACGAGCCAGGTCTAGTGTGAGGGAATAGACCCAATGGGCCACGGTACTGATCTCGGCCTGTAGGGGTGTAACTAAGCAACTACCTTGTCTTAACTAGAGCCTCTGATGGTGCGGTTAGGCTTGCGCTGGAAGGTTGCCGTGAGGTGCCACTGCACGGAGCCACAGTACCATGGCAGCTGGCCCCAGAGGTCGAGGAGGCGGGCACTGACAGTCTGTTTTGATTTGGTGAAGATTGGATGGCAGGTGTAGATGGGAGCAGACTGGATGGCTTATGCAGACAAGTGTAGTAGGCACGGCTGGGGTAGCTGGTATGGCAGGTGCAGCAGGTATGTTGACACGGCTGGTTCAGGTACATGCAGCAGGTATTGTGATACAGCTGGTTTAGGCAGGTGCTGACGGTACTGCAGTACGGCTGGTACTATGGGCACAGCTGGTAATGGAGTCATGGCTCGTGCAGCTGTATGGCAGGCACAACTGTTACTAGGATACAGGAGTAGGCACGGGTGTAGGATAAACAAACAGAGACGCAAGAAACTGGAACGGTCCTGTCAACTAGCAGTGTGTCTGTAGGCAATAGACCACGCTTCTCAAGCACTTCCCTTAAGGGGAGGGTGTCCTAAATACCTTGTGCCCTCCAGCCGTTGGCTGGGGACTCCTGGCTCGCATTCCAGAAGCAGGGGACACGACACCCATCCGGCAGTCTTGCAGCTTCTAAGTGTGCCAGTACTAATGCTGCATCAAGAAGCCTATACAAACATAAATAAAATTGATGACTTGCTGTTTCCGATGCTGTTTCTGCCTTTTTCCTGTTGGGCTCCTTACTGACCTCCTTTATGTCTTTCCCTTTCACACAACATGTTAATGTTGGAGAAAAAGTATTAAAGGAGGGCAGGTAGAGTGCATCATATCGTCTACATGTAAGGGCAGATCAGATCGCCCTGCATCCCTCACTGTAAGTGCTCATGTTTTCCACCTTTGTTTTGTAATTTAATTTTTTTTAAATATTTTCCTAGCAATAATAGTGTTACATTTTCTGTGTATTTTATCTTTCCATCTAGAGTTTGGGTCCGTTAAATCTGTTGGATCATATCTGGGACCGTCTACCCTCAACTCATCATCTAAAAGTTCTCCTACGTTGTCTCCCAGGCCACCACCACCTCTTCAGCCAATTCACGGGAGAACAGACTGGATGTGCAAATATGGCGGACGCAGATAGCCAAAACATAGCACTTTATTTGGCATTTATTATGTCAACCTGCTTAGCCAGCTGTTGTGGAAGCAGTTTTTATGTGTTCTTATTTTTTTATGCCTCTAATCTTTTATTTTCCATTTGTAGTATTCTACAAAATACTAACTTTTTCTAGAATGAGATATAAAAGTATCTGCTGTGAGCAGCATCATGATGTAGGTAATTCTGGCTCTCATATGTCAGTCTCTTTAGTGTATACAGTGCCATCTTATAACCTGTTCCTTTCAAGAGCAACCAGAGACAGTGGCTAAGATTTCTCCAAACCATTGCAAATGAGTAGTTGAACAGTTAACCTTGGCAGCCAATCAAATTGCTTTTTTGGTTGCTTGTTGTTCTTTTTTAAAATGACTTTCTACAAAATGAATTTGATTGGTTGCTCTAGGTAAGTGCTTCACACTTTCTTCGCATCGACTTAGATGAATCTTTTAGTACCATAAATGTAACGTCGGCATCTAATAGAAAAAGAGTTGTTACTACCATTTTACCAATATGTATATAATGGCTTCTATGGGTAAAGTGTCAAAATAGAGACAAGGTAGACTAATTGTCTAGTGACTCTTTTAAAAAGGGTTCTGTCTTCAATATGTATGTCTTTGCCTCCATTTCAAGAATGGAACCATTGCTGCTGTCATTGGAGTGCAGAAGTTCATACAAGTTAAATGGGCGAGCTCCACATGCGTAGCCATCTCTCAATTCCTGGAGTCATGTGGCATTGCCCCTTTCTCAACCTAGATACGGTTCTAACCACTGGGACCCACAACTACTGGACAAATTATGGAATGTCCCTGCCAATATTAGCGGGTCCTGCCTTTGTACCTTGATTTTTGTGTTTCACAGTAGCAATCTAGGAAAATAGTTTTCCATATATAATGGTAAAAGGGTTGTCCCCTACTAGGACAACCTCTTCTCATTCCAAGTTTATCCCTGTTAAATAAAAAAGTTTATGTTCATCTCCCATATGAGCACTATTCCAGTGGCACCTGCACTCTCCTGGAGCCTACGTAAGGTTGTTACATCATGTGAGCCCTGCGCACAATCATTTCTGGTTTCACTGTCCACGCCTTTGGACGTATAAGTAATCAACAAAAAGTGAGTGGCCTCAGCTCTCATGTCCTCTTAATTACTTGTACATCCAAAGGAAGTTGTAGTGAAGCCTGCCCTGATTGGACTTGGGGCTCTTTTGACTTAAAAGGAATCTTTCATCTGAGAGCAGCATGATGTAAGCAAAGAGACCCTGAATCCAACAATATATCACTTAGTTTCCTGAGTGCAGCGGTTCTAACACAGAGTTTTTCAATTTAGCAATGAGGTGGAGCAGAGAAAACTAACCCCACCCACACTAGGCTTTGTATGTACATTTCTATAGAAAGTGAGGTGCTAATCACAGCAGGGGGCGTGCCGGACTAGCTGACCTAGACTGGTAATGATAATCTCCTGATGCTAAAACAAACATTGCAGGTAAACAGTACAGAATGTGATGAGAGGTATCTCTGAAATATCTGTGTTAAACCCTACAGCATGCTAAAACCTGCTGTCAGATTCCCTTTAACAACTTCACGTGGGCCCTGAGAGAATGCTGTCACTGCTGGGAGGTCCGTCTATAAGCTTTTTGTATTTTAACAGGGGCAAACCTGTGGAATGAGAGGAGTCGTTAACGTAGTGGCAACCACTTTAACTTGCCAGCAACAGTCTAGCTGTGTCACACAATTTTATTAAGACGCCTGACCCCTATACACAGTTTATTAGTCTGCCAAAATCAGTGGCCTTGACCAATGTTGCTTTTACTATTAGTAGTGACCTTTACACCTGAATAGCTTCTGAATATAAAGGGCTGACGTAGAGGGCGAGGATGTCTGCTCTGCCTGTAAATCTGTTTATTTCATGTTGCTTTAGAGTACTACCTAATTACTTTTTGTATTTTAATCTTTGATGTCCATTAATTTCATAATTTTTGAGAATCTGCAAAACGTTGCTGGGCAATGTAGTGCACTTTTTTCTAATTGGATTATAACTTGCCTTTATTGTATTTAAGAGCTGTTTTAGTTTATTAATGTTGATAAAATGATACCTATCTGCAATCTGATGTTTTATACCAGGGACATCCTTTTTGCTTCATAAGTTAATTTGCTGTTAAATTCTGGATGCACTCTTGGGGAGATCTGTGGTGCAGCCCATAAATCTTTAGTTTAAAGGGAACCTGTCAGCTAGTTTATGCCTCCCCAGCTATCACTGTCTGTAGATGTAGCTTTATAATACTATTCTAACCATCCCTGTCCTGAGCTCATAATGTGATTTGAAAGGTGAAAGAAAAGCATTTACACTTACATTTCCTTATGTCATGAGGCAGTCAGTCTCCAGCTTGGAGGACGGAGACTGTTTGGCAGGTTTATAGTTAACATTTCAGCCTTATGTTAGAACATGTTGAGAGACCAGATGTGATGTCACAACCATGTGACTACAATAGGCGGAGCTAAGTCCTCATAGCACATGATTTGGCTTGCTTAGCTCCGCCCACTGTGATCACATGATCATTACATCAAACAGGTCCTTTAGCCATGCAAGTTAAAAGTGAGTTAACTATTATCCTGCCCGACAGTCTCCCTCCTCCAAGCTGTAGACTGAAATGTAAGTGTATAAATGCTTTTTTTCACCTTTACCATTGCATTATAAGCTCAGACAGGGATGATTAGACCAGTATTATAAAGCTACAGGTACAGACAGTGATAGCTGAGAGGGCATAAAACACCTGACAGGTTCCCTTTAAAGGGAACCTGTCACCTCCTAAAAGCAACCTAACTTATCAATACATGTCCCTGCACCTTCCTATTACCATTATAACTATCCTTCTCTCTGCTAAATGCTTGCTTTGTGTTCTAAAAAACATTTTTATGCTTACTCATTAGGATGATAATGAAGCAGGGGCTATATGCGTGTTGGTTTGTAGCCTCCATGGGCGTGTTGATTTGCAGCCTCCGTGATCCTTTATCATGCCTCGATGGGCGTGATATTGTAATAAGAATCCTCTCTCCCCATACTTGTGTCTGACGTGGTCTCCAGTTCTGAGTATGATGCGAATCGCGTCATTTCCAGTTCTGATGACGTCGGTACACCTTCTTTTAGTGGCCGGTTTCAAGCAGCGCATGCTCATCTTCTCATCTGATGAGTAAGTATAAAACACTTTTTAGAACATTGAAAGCAAGCATTTAGCAGAGAGAGGGATAGTTATAATGGTAATAGAAAGGTGCAGGGACATGTATTGATAGGTTAGGTTGCTTTTAGGAGGTGACAGGTTCACTTTAAATGAAAGTGTGCAATGCCAGTGCAAGATTTGTAATGACTGACAGTCTGTTCTCCTGACATCACTGCAGCCTGTGCCTAAATACAACTTGCACAGTACAGCAGGGCCAAACTTTGTCGCATTACAAACACATCTGCAGATCTCTTCATAGTGCTGTCTGCTGTGCTTGTAGAGCTGTCCCTGTTTACAACAAACACTTCTTCAGCTGCTGTCTGCAAGCATTCATTGTGCGGTATGGACATTACAACTGAGCTAAGATTTCACGAGAGGAAAGCTGCAGATAATTTTGTAATGAAACCAAGATTGGGTCTGAAGTATTTTATAAGTTATAATTGGGTACAGCTCTGCAGTGAGATCAAGTGAGCAGACTGTCAGTTATTATGTCTCACAATGGTAACACTCAATTTCATTTAAAAATTAAGCTCTCAAGGAATCCCTTCAAGAGATCAATGTCCATCCCATACCTCTTAACAGCTCATTTTCATATTAAAGGGAACCTGTCAGGTCCCCTAAGCCGTGTAACCTAGCAGCAGGAGCATGTGTGGGAAAAATTACATGCCTAACCATCAGGGCTGTGGAGTTGGTAAGCCAAACCACCGTGCCTAACTCCAAGTCTGACTACGCGACTTTGACTCCTTCATACATTGCTCATGTTTAAGTCATGAATTTATTGTAGTACAATGTGAACATCAGGCTTTTAATCATTGTTATGATGCAACAATTAAGATATTTAGATAGCATATAATAATAATTGATAATAATCATATTCAGCACATTTTGCATTGAACTACTGTACCTAATTTATTATATATTTTAGGAGTTGGAGTCTGTCCATTTTATACCAACTTCAACTTAAACTCCACCAAAATTGGCACCAACTCCACATCTCTGACTCCACAGCCTTGGTAACCATTCCTGTCTGGAACTATTTATAACACTCCTTTTGGCTATGATAATTAGGGCTTTGAGTAGTCGGGCGTTGTTTTCCATGACTAGTCTGCCTTCTTTCCATGTTATCACACCTCTGTGGGTGTGGTAACATATTTTCCAGGAGCCAATGTCATCGACACTTCATGGAAATCTTGTGTTTCATTCCCGCAGCGTCACTGCGCCTCTCTTTAGTGTGTTCTGATCCTGGCTTCAGAGCTGCACTATGTATGATCAGGAGTCTTCTGCACTTCCGTCTATGCGCAGTGCGCCTCTGAAGCCAGAAAGTTCCACCCGTCACAGAGGCACAGTGACGCTGTGGGAATAAGACACAAGATTTCCGTGAGTTTATGGTGGCATCAACTCCTGGAAATTATGTTATCACATCCACAAGAGCGTGATAACACGGAAAAAGGGCAGAAGAGTCAAGGGAAATAATGCGACTAGTCAAAGCCCTAATTAGCATAGGGAAAATGCATGCTAATGCATGTTACAAATGCTATTTTTCACATTAATCCTTTTCTCAGAATGCAGACGGGAATGGTTAGGCATGGTATTTTGGCCCACACATGCTCCTGCTGCTAGAGGGCTTAGGGGACCTGACAGGCTCCCTTTAAAGGGAATCTGTCAGGTCAAAAATCAATATGTAACTTATGTTATTTTCTAATTCCTCTGGTAAAACCTTTTTGAGTTTTCACTGCATAAAACACCAGTGAGAGACAAGCATTGAATCTGCTCACATTGTGGTGCCAACTCCCTTTGTGGATTGAAAGAAGTCAGCAATTTGTGACAGATTGTTCAAGATCCACACATCACTCACAAGCACCAGCATTACTCGCCGAGTAATGAGTATCGCACATACTGTACTATCTGTGCGAGTAGCGAATAATAAAGATTATACTCACTCATCGCTATCTGATGCATATTATTATTTATATAGCGCCATTAGAGTCCATGACTCTTTACATATGAAAAGAGCAGACGAAGACAAGTACAATATATATGGACAATCAAATCGTACAGGTACAGGAGGGGAGAGGACCCTGTCCACGAGAGGTCAAAGTCTAAGAGGGACAGGTGGGGATACAGTAGGAGGGGTAAGTGCCGATCGAGAGACGATGCGGTGAACCGGGACTCATTGCAGTTTGTAGGCTTGACAGAAGAAGTGGGTCTTCAGGTTTCTTTTGAAGGTTCCCAGGGTGGGCGAGTGTTTAATGTGTTGGGGAAGAGTTCCATAGTATGGCAGATGCATGGGAGAAATCCTGTATGTGGTTGTGAGATGAGAGGGGAGTAGAGAAGAAGCTCTTGAGAGGATTGCAGGTTGCGTGGAGGTAGGTATCAGAAGACCATGTCAGAGATATATGGAGGAGACAGGTTGTGGATGGCTTTATATGTCATGGTTAGTGTTTTAAACTGGGATCTTTGAGAAGTGGGGAGTAGTGTGTTGTGTCTGCTCAGCAAATACACACATTACATGTATGCTGGAAAATGTTCATATAAACACATAGAAATCTCTCACAGACTGCAACCACAGTAGTGATCTTACTATAAGAGTTGCATCTTGTGCTCAGAGCAATAAACACCTTCCCCCTCTCCTATCTCTTCCTCCCCCTCAGAAGCAGCTTGCACAAGCCTGAGATTTTCAGTGACTAACTTCAGCACAGGGGGAGGGAGGGAATACCAGCTTTGTTAGGCGTATTTCATTAACATTTACATACTATTGACTTGTCCGCAGTGCAATTAATGGACCGAACTAGTGCAGCCAGTTGCTTGCAGGGTGTGAAGATGCTTAAAGCAAGAAAACTACGGAGGGTACAGTAATTGTATTTACATATTCTTAAACTGCTGCCCAAGCACTATTCAAGGGTACTATTAGTATCATACTGAAAAATGACCTGACAGTCCCTTTAAGAAAAACATGGATTTGTTTGGAATACAAAGACTTGTAATCGCAGATATGAATGTATCATTTCAGTCAGCTTTCTATGACGTGCATGCCTGTGTAAATAACTTACAGATGATTCTTCTTGTAGATTCTCTTTAAACTATATATAATGTGACTACCCAGCTATTTACTGACATGTACTTTTTATTCTTATTGTTACATGATGGAGTTGTAAGTATATAATGTTACTCTTTCTTTCTTCCTTGGCTTACCTGAAGTGCTTTATTTTGAGAGACATCTTTTCCAAATACCTACCTAATTTCCCTCATGACCTATTTTTTTTCATAATTACTTTGCATCTTACTAATGCAGGGTATAGGGCTAGGTTGTCAATAGCTGGAAGTCTTAAGGGCCTCATTCACTGAGGGAAAAAATTATATATGCAAATTAGCTCTCAACTAGGAGAAAGAAAACAGTCTCTAGTGTCACCTATAGGAAGGTGTTGATATCCCACACATTAACGAGCTTTGAAACGTTGACTACGAACGTCTGCCAAACTAGATTCTCTCCTATAGATGGTGTTGTTTACAATTCATGCTTCTTGTGGCAGGAGCATTTTATATGCAAATATGAATGTGACATATTTGTCTCCATTCACATTCCTTCTTTCAGCCACCATTATAGCAGATGGACGCCAATAGTCAAATTTTTGTAGTTGAGCGGAAAATATGTTTTTTATACAGTGTTTAATATATTGGAGAAACTTTATCTAGGCTGGTGCAAAGTAAAAGTGGACTAATTTCCCATAATAACCAATCAGATTCCTTCCCTTATTCTCAGAGTCAGTTTCTTTCTGTTTTATTTCCATCTCTGTCTGCTTCTCAGGGCATCCACCTTAAAATAGCTAAATTGATGTTCCTATTATCTGCTAAAACTAGATTCCTCTGCAGCACTTTCTTCACTACTGAAGAGCCCCCCCTTCACCTGCTCATGACTATCCCCATCTCTCTGATTTATTGGCAAGCTAATACGAGGCCTCTTTCACATAGGCGTTTTTTATAAAAAGGCGGCAGATTTACCGCATCTTCCGCCTAATGGCCGCACTTATGTCACCGATCTGGCAAGCCCCATGCATTGTCTATGGGGCTTGCAGTCAGGTGCGGCAAGTGCAGTTTTGCCAGTTGCGGCAGATGCGGCACTTGCGGCCTTGAAAAAAAACACGATCAGCAGCATTTTTTTTCACGGCCGTATCTGCCGCAAGCGGTAAAACTGCAGTTGCCGCACCTGACTGCAAGCCCCATAGACAATGCATGGGGCATGTCGCAAGTGCGGCCGTTAGGCGGAAGATGTGGCAGATGTGGTAAATCTGCCGGATCTGCCGCATTTAAAAAAAAAAACGCCAATGTGAAAGCGTCCTTAGTGTAGTAAATACTTATACTTCTGTGCACGGTCTGCTCCTGTAAAGTACCCTATCTGGCTGATTTTATCATTTCCCTCTTCATCAGCATATTTGCCATGTGTTTATGCACCACTAGCTGATTCTTGAAAAGTTTAACTCTGCAGCTAAATTCCACAGTAGTAGTGTAGACCTATGTTTGTTGTGTGCTACAGATGGATCAGTGATATCAAACTGAATGCTGCTGTGTTGATGCATGTGACAAAAGACAATCCTTTGTCATATGCATCAATTGATGAATGCCTTTGTAGTTTCACATCACTGATCTCAGGAGCAGACAGCAAATACAGCTAAACTAATCTTAGTTTCTGTACACAGAGCTGCATGCAGTACTATATCTTTTCTTTCTACACCCTGTGTATACAGCCTATCCATCAATATACCCCTATTTTCTATCCCCTCTATATGTAGCCCATCTCGCAGCATATCACTCCTTTCTGTCCACTAAATAAACAGCCCCATCCTGTAGTACATCTCTCATTTGTGAACTGTAATGAAGGTGGCTCCACCTCTATCTGTGTCATTCCTCACAGTAGAATCTCCATTATAGACAAAGCACAACTAGGTTGGCAGAATGTCACCTGAAAGAGACTATACTGTTCATTATCAAATGAGCACTGAAACTACAGGATGGTTTCATTGGTAACTAAATATATAGAGCCAGCAAGAGCATCCTTAGGAGAGTGATGGGTGCAAAAGGAGGTAGAATTAAAGGTGGGTAATATTGGCCCAAATTAATACATGTGAACAGTATTTGAAGACCATATTTGCTTTAAATCTAAATGGTTGCTATGGGCAACTGCTCTACGTTTGCACCAGTCTGTGATTAAATGAAATGATCTAGCCACAGGAGTTCTGTACTGATCACTGTTGCACTAGACATTATTGAATGGCAGCAGATATAATCAATTTGTCTGGCAGCAGGCACTGGCTGTTGATGCTTACAATGATTACTGTATATGGCTTTTATTCTCTAATTTAATAATGGAAGTATAGGACAAAGTTGGTAAGTTTACAATAAAAGACAAATTAATAGCCAGCTGCGAGATATTTGCTCTTATATTTATTATATACATCTGTAAGTATATGTATTAATCTTTCAGATGTGCCATCTACTACAGTAAGCATTTGTAACTTTCTGCAAACTTTTTTTTAGAAGCTACTGCAATAACTTAGTTGCTAGGGATGGGCGAACTGTTCGTGTTTCTCTGTGTTCGTGACCGGGGTTGCTCTGTTAAAGCAAGTAAAGAGTTGATAATCATCCTCAGTATACTTGCCAAGTCCGCGTTATTCGTTCCAGCTGTGCTGTGGCGCTGCGTAACATCTGTGCTTCCATGGACTAGTCATGTGACTTGCTCCAACAGCCAATCACATACATCTTAAAGATAAGGGGCAGCCCGGAAGTGACACAGCGCGCATCACACCAGGAAGACAGAACATGGACACGGTAAGTACATTAGGTGTATTAACTCTTTCATTGCTTTAAGTGAATGTTCCTTTTAAGAGGTTGCCTATCCACTTAACATGTCCTGAGATCCTGCTTATCCTTAGTCCTTGAGTTGAATTTAGACATCCAATCATGTCTGTACAGAGTGGACTTCATTCTGTCTGAGCCAGCTTCTTCCATACTGAACGAATATGCTGCAGCTGATCATCACAGTGGCCGATGACTGGCAGCGACTTTACTTGGGATCTTTTTGCCAGCTGACTGGCAGGTGTGAGTTCTGGAGGACAGCACCATTATAGGAGGTGATCAGAAAGGTTTTGATTTGTTTTGTTTTTTTTAGCCCACTCTGGGCCCGTTAACTTTAAAATTGGGGACAATCCCTTCAATTTATTTTTATTTGGCGTAACAAGTTTACATTTTTTTTAGGTGTAATTGATATTATGCCGAACACTACCGTGCCAAAATGTAGTCCATGTCCTAATCTAGCATTGTAGTGCCATTTTGTATTGTCCCTTTGTATTGTAGGTTAATCAGGAAACACCTTACACATGTGTAACCTTTCTTTTTTACAGGAGCAAGAAATTGTGCATATGAGCAGCTTTTTTTTTGTATGCTACCATTTATTTCCACATTTTAAAATTTGCATTAATGTCTTGTGTCCAATTTATATTGTATGTATTCCTTTCTACAAGTTGTATAATAAAGATCTTTTTCTTAGGATGTTGTAATGACTTGTTTATCAATGGGCCAGAAATTATGAGGGGAGTGGAAATGGGAAGAAGTATTAACCTCCCTGGCGGTTTGTTTAGGTCTTGAATTTTTTGCTAAAAGCGGGCTACCCGCGTTCGCGGCAGATGCGGTAAAAAAAAACGCATCTGCCGCACTTGCCGCATAGCTGCCGCACTTGCGCCGCACTTGCGGTAATCTGCATAGGAACCAACCACCTCGGATGACCCTCATACACTGTTAATATGTGCCCCTGCAGCCTAGTAAACCATTAGCAGCACTGTTTTTGTGTGAAAAGTGGCTGCAGTAGAAGTGAGATAATGATTTTATAAACTTACATGCCTGCGTACTTGAGGGCGTCTCCCTGTGTGTGCTGGCACTTGTGGGCTGTGCTCATCATGTCTGCTCTCCCCCTCCCTTATGCACGCCCCCTCTCAGCCTGTGTCCCACTGTACAGACAGCATGTATCAGAGACATGGCTGTACAATCTCAGACAGGTATGTTTACTTCTGAAATGTGGCTCTTCTGAGGAAAACTGAAGTTAAAAGCTTCAGGGGACCGAGCAGCACAGATGACTAGTCAGACAGTTGCCTTTTCCCACCCACTCCTCTTTTAATGATAAGTCTCCTCTTGTGAGCGTGTATAGGGAGACCACAGTCCGTCACTGACAGTAGGAGGGGAGAAGCCACCATGGATCCACTTGTCCGACCATTCTCCCATGAGGCTCGGTCTCCCTTTTAGGGTATGTGCACATCAGACGTTTGTGCATCTCTGCAGACCGACCGGGAACCGGTGTAGAATAGCAGAAACTGAGTTTTCTGTGCTCAGCAGTGTCCCTCGTTTTTTGCTCGTTTTTTATAGCGTTTATACAGCGTTTTGTCGGCTGTTTTTCTGAGCGTTTTTAAAACTGAGTTTTTTGCTGCACTTGTAAGCTGGAACCGCTGGAAAAACGACCAAAAGAAGTCACTTGCTCTATCTTTGAAAACCGGTGGAAAAACGCTGAAGAAACTGAAAACGACCAGAATAAAAACGTTCTAATGAAGACAGCGTTTTCTAAACTCCATTGACTAGCATGTTAATCCAACCGGAGGCTAGGATTAACATAAATTAACATAAAACTCAGCGGAAACCGCCGACGGAAAACGCTGAAAAACAGCCCAGAAAACTACTGATGTGCACATACCCTTAAACTGTTCTCTGAAATGCAACAGCATGTCAGAGTTAAACATACCTGACTAAACTAGCCAAAATCTGATGCAAACTAAAAAATATGTCAGTACATATATCCTATCCAAGCTATTTAGCCTGATGAATTTATGTGTGTGTGTAAAAAATAAAGAAAATATGGACTTTAATTGCCCAAATGGGGTGGCGACATTTCGGCTAGATGTTAGCCTTCCCCAAGGCTTGAGAAAGGCTACCATCTAATGGAAGCATCACCACCTATTAGGGCATTTAAAGTCTATATTTTTGTATGCTGCCTTTTTATTTTTTACTTGTGTATATCTCCATCATTGATTTTGATATCGAGAAGTATTTGCATCACACTATTTGAGGTATTTGGTGCTGTTCCGAATTTTTTTACTATATATACATATATATAATGTGTACACGTTGGACAATTATAATAAACGAAATTCAGTGCGCAATTATAAAGGTACGTCACTCCCACCAGGACCTAATAGGCCATATGAGAGTGACACTGAGCAAGACATACTCATATGCTGAATATTAACAACACAGAACGCTGAGTACCATGCAAATAAAATGAGTTTTATTAGAAACATTTCTAAAAGCAGATGGCGGTACAGAAGCAGGAGAGAGAAGGGTGGTTACATGAAGTACACCACACATAATATTAATTCCAGAATGCAAGAAAAGTCACAAAACCTCACAGGGGTAAGATACATGAGGTGCAATTTAATGTATCAAACTTCGTAGTGCAAGTATAAACCACCCCTGTCCACAGTAAAAATGTCTGTTGGTTTGAGATGGCAAAGGTGGTGGGTCAAGGAGTCAAAAAAGTGCTTTAGTGCATAGATGTAATATAATAATTGTATGTATCAATAGACCCACTCATCCAGCCACCCAAACACTACCAATTAATGCACATAGGACAGGGAGCTAGATAGCACCCCGAGGTCTCCCTTTTGGTAACAAGGCTGCAAACTTACTGCATATACTGTACAGTTATCTGGTGTATATCACAAACCCACCCTTTGAGGGGGGCCCGATGTACGTTTCACTTACTTTTATGCAAGTTTCATCAGGGAGACCGGAAGAGATTACTGTTGATTGTCTATTGATACATGCAATTATTATATTACATCTACCGTATGCACTAAAGCACTTTTTTGACTCCTTGACCCACCACCTTTGCCATCTCAAACCAACAGACATTTTTACTGTGGACAGGGGTGGTTTATACTTGCACTACGAAGTTTGATACATTAAATTGCACCTCATGTATCTTACCCTTATGAGGTTTTGTGACTTGTCTTGCATTCTGGAATTAATATTATGTGTGGTGTACTTCATGTAACCCCCCTTCTCTCTCCTGCTTCTGTACCGCCATCTGCTTTTAGAAATGTTTCTAATAAAACTCATTGTATTTGCATGGTACTCGTTGTTCTGTGTTGTTAGTACATTGCCCAATTACGTTGTACAAAGTAACACAAATAGAGAAGCATCAAGATAAAATTCACAGTATAAGGGTAAGTTCACACATACAGTTTTAACCTCGGTTTAGCAGCGAAAACCGCCGGCGGTTTAGCATAGGTTTTATTTAAATTTATGTAAATCCTTAGCAGCTTTAGGACTTACAAGTAACCCTATGCAATTTAGAAACCGCTGTGCACACATAGTCGGTTTATGTGAGCGGATCCGCCAGCGGTTGAGCGGTTTCCGAGCGGTTTAGCAGCATACAACATGTCAATTCTTCCCAGCGGTTTTGGATCGGTTCCATGAACAAAATCCTTCATAGAAAACCGCTGGAAAAACCGCTGGGAAAAACGACTATAAACCGCTGTGCACACGCTGTAAAAAAACGCCGGAAAACCGCAGGAACACAGCTGGAGACTTCAGAGCTCAGAACTGATAATTTCCAGCGGTTTTCTGACGGTTTGAACGCCACTAAACCTTCCTGTGTGAACTTACCCTAAAGGGTATGGCTGAGTTTACAAATGTGAATAATGTGCCTACAGATTAAAGAATACTGTGCATAAGAAGCAACAAATTATACAAAGAATACTCAGCTTTTCCCTTTACTGGGGTTAATTAATTGCGTTGAACTTTCACTATATGTGATTTCAATTATAGTAGCAAAAGATGGTAAAATATGAATCCCAATTTTGGTTATTATATATAATTTTATGTTAATCTACATTACACATAATGGCTGAACTTAAAGGGTTTGTCCAGTCTAAACTGATAATGCTACAGTCACTCTATGCGACTGCAGACGTGCCAATCCTCCCAGCGCCCGCACTCTGCGCTGCTATGATTTACTGGTTTCTAAGCTGGGAACCACCACAATTATGTGGTATGTATGTTCCTGTCCACAACATGACTATCGATCGCGGCCTCACTCCATAAAAGTGTATGGAGCAGATGCGTCGGACTAGTGGGAGTGGCAATATACTGGGCGCAGCTTTGCTCCATACGCTTGTATTGCGTAAGGCTGCACCCACTAGCCAGGGGCTCTGGCCTCAGTGGCCGGGAATATGCATACTGCATAACTGCGGTCCATTATCGGTTTGGAAATGGCAAACCCTCACAGTGTATGGTGCATGCGCTGGGAGGATTGATATGTCTGCAGTCACATAGTGACTGTAGAATTATCAGTATAGACCAGACAAATCTATATAAGAAATAAAGCAAAAACTTGTATGCAGTTTTAGATTAGCAAGAGTAAACTGTGACATATTTAACAGGCTACTCAGGTGTGCATAAAGGCCTTTGTTAGTGCAATTTCAGACCCGCAGTTAGATTCCCCACATTACAGATACAAATTTGAATAAATCCAATTAAAATTCCAATAAGCAAATTCAGTGGAAAAATCCTGTGAATGCACTAATATACTCGGGTGTGCATATAGACCTATGTTAGTATAAGTGCAGTCCCACAGTTATAGATTCCCCCAGGTTATATATACAAGTTCAAATGGATCCACTAAAATGCCAATAAAAAAACAATTAATTGAGAAAAAATCCTTTAGATGCGCTGAGGTAATCATAAGAAAAGAAGAAGAGCATAAAAAGCAATAAGGGGACAGTTAACCCCACACATTTTTGAAAGCTGCAGCAGAAATCCGCCTGGTGGATGACTTAGTCCTGTGTGCAGAGCGAATATATTCCACTATGTGTCAGGCACAACTGCTTTCTCCTTCCTGCGATGCCTTGGCTTTTCTGCAAGGCGTAGAGAACAGGTCTAAAGGGTGACGTCACACTAGAATTGAGGAAGCCGGGTAGGTGGAATCCAGCTAGTTTCGGAGCTGCTTGGGCTTCTTCATCAGGGAGCTTACTTTTATAGGTATTTTTTGGATCCATGTGAACTTGAACATTTCAGTTGGGGAATCTAACTGTGGGTCTGCACTTGTACTAACATAGGCCTGTATGCACACCGGAGTAGCCTGCTCTCATTAATCCAAAACTGCACATTTCAATGTATCCACAGGATTTTTAATTAAAGATCCTTTAAAAACATTTAAAATCACAGAAACACTTCATTGTCCTTCTGACGCGTTTCTGGCCATGGACCTTCCCAGCATGATAATATCAGCTTACAGCTTGTCTGCTTTTCCTTGGCTGGTTTGAAAAAATGTGACCCCATGTCAGTTTTATTATTTTTTCTATGTGGCTTAATAGAAAGCTTTAAAAACTTTCTATTATCTACAGGCTGGGCCATTTATATGGATGCACCTAAATAAAATGGGAATTGTTGGTGATATCAAGTTCTGTTTGTGGCACATTAGTATATGGGAGGGGGAAAACTTTTCCAGATGGGTGGTGACCATGGCGGCCATTTTGAAGTTATCCATTTTGGATCCAACTTTATTTTTTTCAAAGGGAAGAGGGTCATGTGACATATCAAACCTATTGAGAATTTCTTAAGAAAAACAATGGTGTGCTTGGTTTTAACATAACTTTATTCTTTCATTACTTATTTACAAGTTTATGACCACTTATAAGATGTGTTCAAAGTGCTGCCCATTGTGTTGGATTGTCAATGCAACCCTCTTCTCCCACTCTTGACACACTGATAGCAACACCACAGAAGAAATGCTAGCACAGGCTTCCAGTATCCGTTGTTTCAGATGCTGCACATCTCATATCTTCACAGCATAGACAATTGCCTTCAGATGAGTGATGAGGCAAACTTTTTTGTGTATGGTGAAATTAACAAACAAAACCACCGCTATTGGTCTGACACTAAGCCACAGTGGATAGATCCCTTCCAAAACTGTTGGAACACAAATATTGATGGTATGGTGTGGTATATGGGGTATAAAGATAGTGTGGCCATTCTTCATCAATTGAAGGGATCTATCCACTGTGGGTTAGTGTCAGACCAATAGCGGTGGTTTTGTTTGTTAACTTCACCATGCACAAAAAAGTTTGCCTCATCACTCATCTGAAGACAATTGTCTATGCTGTGAAGATACGAGATGTGCAGCATCTGAAACAATGGATACTGGAAACCTGTGCTAGCATTTCTTTTGCGGTGTTGCTATCAGTGTGTCAAGAGTGGGAGAAGAGGGTTGCATTGACAATCCAACACAATGGGCAGCACTTTGAACACATTTTATAAGTGGTCATAAACTTGTAAATAACTAATTAAAGAATAAAGTTATGTTAAAACCAAGCACACCATTGTTTTTCTTTTGAAATTCTCAATAGGTTTGATGTGTCACATGACCCTCTTCCCATTGAAAAAAATAAAGTTGGATCCAAAATGGCTGACTTCAAAATGGCCGCCATGGTTACCACTCATCTGGAGAAGTTTTCTCCCTCCATATACAAACAGGAAGTTGATATCACCAACCATTCCCATTTTATATAGGTGCATCCATGTAAATGGACCACCCTGTATTCATCATCTTTGCACATCTTTAACACGTAAAAATCATTAATTTCTAGAATGCATTTAATTCTGGTGCGTGTCACACTCGTCCCACACGTATCGGAAACATTGACATTTTAAAGGGGACCTTATACTCGCTCTCCGGCATCTTCAGCTGTTTTCACCACTGTTCCTGTCAGTCTCCGGTAATTTGTAACCTGCATTCTGCTCCATTGTTTCATGGAGTGCACTGGAAGTTATAACTCAATACAAGTCTATGAAAACCTCCTACTGGCTCTAATAGACTTGTATTGAGCATGTGTAAATTAACATCTGACTTCCGGACAGTCAGAAGATACTAACACAAGATTGCGCTGCATGACAGAAGCAGCGTCGGTAAAAGGTCAAGATGCTGGTTGGTGAGTATACGACTGAAGGCAAGAGTCATGGGTTTAAAGCACCACTCCAGCACTGAAAAAAACAACCAAACAATGGAGTAGTGATTTACATGTATTTTATTGGAATTTTATGTAAAATACCAACACAAAGTATATATATATATATATATATATATAAAAAGAAATTGTCAGCTCACCTACTCCTCCGCTTACCATGTCCTCTGGGCTGCACGGATCTACTGGGTGAAAGTCGGTATGCACAAAGCAATAAGTATCCGACACCATTTTTGGAGGAATGATCCCAGGAAATCCAAGGTTTCTTAAAACATTTGTTTATTTCTTCATATTAAAAACAGGTAACAAAAAGGTCAGGCAGTTCGAATGCACTCATGATTACAAAGAAGGCATAGAAAGCTGTGTTTTAATATGAAGAAATAAATGGATGTCTTAAGAAACCTTGGATTTCCTGGGGTCATTCGTCCAAAAAAGGAGGTGGATACTTATTGCTTTGTGCATACCAATACTAAGTAGCAAATATTTGTGAAGTGTACAGGAAATTCTACATAATGTTCTAAATACTTTAACAATGTAAATCTGAAAATTGTGAATTGCATTTGTTTTCAGCCCCCCTGAATACCAGGACACAAAGCTGGTACAGACATACCTCCAAAAAACCTGCGGTAGTAATTTCAGCAAAAGATGGTCCTACAAAGTATTGACTAAGGGGGACTGATACAAGTGCATGTCACAAGTTTAAGATTTATGCTTTTAAAATATTTAGAAAGCCATGTATCATTTCCTTTATACTTCACATATGTTTGTTACTTTGTTGGTATATTCCATAAAACCCCAATAAAATACATTTACGTTTTGAGGATGTAACATGGCAAAAAATGTGGAAACGTTCATAGGATATGAATTTCATGACATTGTGGTGCCTTCTGGTTATCCCACCTCGGTGTGACCCTCATGTCTTTGCAATGTCCTCTCCTTACCTCTCTCATAGCCCCATCTTTGAAAACCAACTTTCATCCAACAACTACTGAATGCCAACATCCTCTCTCTCCTTCATTCATTTATACCTCTTTTGAGATCATTTCCTCCATCAAACTGGAATCCCCATATCTCATTTTGTGATTTAAGAACTGCTTCGATCCACCTGTTCTTTGCTTACAAAATGTCCTGGTTTTGAATAATATCCTGATTGTCCTCATTTAACAAACTGTATTAAACTATGGAAGAGACATGTTGGCTAGGTGGCATCATCATTTAATAATTGTTTAATACAATGACAGATTTCTTGTGATCTCAGACACCGGTGAATATTGATATGAGCATCCTCATGATCATTTCTAAGCTTGTCACCCAGCCAACCCAGGCCGAGTGATTAATGAACATTTAGATACAGAATACAAAATAATATATTGCAATAGTTCGGTATCTTATCTGTATATCTTACAACACGTTATTCTTCTTAGGCCACATTTCTGACTATCCAGTTGTTCCCCATTCCATCCTGAAACACCAAAGGAAAATTGATGTCAGAACGGATCCCATAGTTTACTATTCTACCATTCACATTCTTCCATGTCATCTGTTGTATTCTGAGGAATAGCTCTTCTCCTTATGTAGCTTAATCTGCCTGCCTGCAGTGAGGAGTCTTTTAGCCGCTATGCTCCTCTGGGAAATATGCAAATTGTCACTTCAGGGAGGAAGTAGATGAACTCTAGTGCCACCTATTGAAATTAGCAATGCTACAAGTCATAATTGACTCTTTAACAAGCCTTTCAATATGATTTAGGAATTGTACCAGAGCAGAGCCCCAATCTGCAGATGCTGCATTTCGGGGTGATTGCCCCTCATCAGTGCAGTGTGTGGGATCTGATCTGGCTGTATGAGAGGCTGAGATGAGGTCTGGGAGAATAGCTATTCCTCTTATGGAGAGGAATCTGCCTGCCAGCATTGAGGAGTCGTTTAGCCACAATGCTCGTCTGGGATATATGCAAATTGTCACTTCAAGGAGGAAGTAAACGAACTCCAGTGCCACCTATTGAAAGTAGCAACCCTACAAGTCATATTTAAAAGGCTTGTTATAGAATCAATTTTTACTTTTCGGATTGCTACTTTCAATAGGTGGCATTAGAGTTCATCTACTTCCACTCTGAAGTGTCAATTTGCACGTTGTATTGTATCAGAAAACACTATGGCCCAGATTCATTATTTGCATATTTTTAAGTGATTTTTCTTATTTGTCTTGAATTTGTTGAAAAATTCTGTGCAAAAAATGGCAAAATTGTGTGCACAGTTTGGTAACTCTCAAGCTCATAATCAAAGGTGCTTTCCTTTTTTTTTTCTTTTATCTTATTTTTGCAGAAAGTCACATGATCCTTCAAATCATCACACATTAGTTTTCAGTTGGGCAAAAATAAAATTAGACAGATTCTGTACTCTATTAGGGGACTATGCAAAAAATGTGTCATTTTGATTAGTTGCAAATAACGAATTAGGCTACAACACTTTGGATAAACAAAACCATGCCTACATTATGGAACACAAAAAAAGACAAAATCAGGTACTCAATAACTTAAAAAGAAGTTAAAATGAAATGCTAAGATGCAAAAAAAATACAGATAAAGACAATGATGAAGCTGGGATGACACATTTTTCGATCTGGTTCACATATTTTGCCGTATTGTGATAGTTAAGTTAACTGTTGCTGATTTTACACCAGCTGAGGCTCAGAAATACTGATTTGGATGGTCCGGATATTGGAAACCTGACCTTCGCCTCATTGTTGTATCACACACTGTGCAGCAGCTCTTACTGCGAGTTGATTGCCAAGATTTGTCAATGCTGAGCTGTCCTGAACAGAAAGCTGTGTATGGACAGACCCTCCCCTTCCTTATACTGCTACAAATAACAGATCTGGAGCTGTCCCTGTAAGAAGAGGTGGCGATTGCTGACTTTACTGCTCGGTGAGTACTTTTACTTATTTTGTGTTATGTTTCTGCTGTAAATTATCCCTCCTAAGTCTAATCTGGAAGTTATCCGTTTGACTTGTCTCTTTTGTTAATTATTATGCCATCATTCATTTAAAGTGGAAACATAATTTTCAGCCAAAGGATAAAAGATATGCATGCAATACATTGTAGACATTGCTCCTAATCCCTCAAAAAGTAAGTCCTGGGGTTCCCTCTTGTAAAAATGTTACATAATCTATTGTTCACTTATTGCAGGGGTGGGGAACCTCCAGCGCTAGGGCCAAATGCAGCCCTCGATGACTTTTTTGTGGCCCCGGGCAGATTCTTGGGGACCGCAGTGCTCAGGCTGGCAGACGCGTTTTGCCAACTGTCTGCCCTTTAAATCCAGCTCTCCAGTGATCTCTATGCCACAGCCTCAGCCCCCACAGTGAGGTATATGCTCCCAGCCTCTCCTGTGATGTCTAGAGCTCTAGCAAACCTGGTAAAGTAGTTGAGAAGCAATGTGACCAAATTCACCCACACCAAAGAGAAGCAGCTCCAGCCACCACATTAGGGGGAGTTGATTGTTTAACCACATATAGCGGGTAATTTTCAAGTTGATAATTTTGTACGACCCCCGAACGATTGTAGAAATTTCCAAATGGCCCTTGCCAGAAAAATGGTTCCCTGCCCCTGACTTATTGGTTACTCCCATATTTTTTAATGAATAACACATCTTCATAGTTATGTAACTACAGGAAAAAACAATTTATCATTAGCGTGGTACCTCTTGTGGGAGCTATAGTTAAGGTCGTGTGTTAACCAGACTTAAAGGAAACCTATCATATCCCCGAATATTATTAACTTGCAGATATGGGGTTACTCTGCATGCTTCCAGAGCCGCATGGCCACTACACTGGAAACCCGACTACTGAGAAGAAATTAACTTTATTCCTCCTGGCAGCCTCAGCTTGTAGATATAGGAGTGCAGCCGACAAGGCTTCAGTCATCTCTCATTGTACAAGTGAGTGGTGGCTGTAACCACGCTCCGGCACTGACAGTCTCAGTGTTGAGCTAGCTGTCAGTCAATGCCGGGGTGTGGTTACAGCCGCCACTAACTGTATATCTACCAGTGACTGAAGCCATGACTCCATGACTGAAAGCTGGATGCTGCTAGAAGGAATAAAGTTCATCTTCTGGTAACAGGGCTTTCAGTGTGGCAATTGCGTGACTTTAAAATGCTGTTAACCTGCAGAGTAACCTTATCTGCAAGTTAACAGCATGTGCAGATGTGATAGGTTCCCTTTAACAAAAGTACAAATGGAAGGTGCACAGAAATATAGTGTGTGGCACACATTTTGCCCACATTTCTCTTTTTTTTTGTTTCATATACAAATGAATTTCCCTCTGTTGAGGAGATGTGATTGATAACAAAATGTAGCATACTTATTCCATAAGACCCAATTTATTATTGCAATTGTGCCTCATTTTTTTGGATTTTTTTTGGAATTTTTCACCTGTTTTTCATTTGCAATTTCTTTTCATTTCCGTATTTTTTAAATTCTATTAAATATGATGATAGCCTGGATTTATTTTTGTTTTTATGTTATGTTGACATTGTGGTGTGAATTTAGAGTTTCCAGCTACATTTCATCATTTAAAAAATCACAAAATTGGTCACAACTGTACTCCAGTCTCCCCAGAGTGAATTTATGTATGGCAGAAAATTGTTTGCACAGTGTTTACAACATTTTGCAAAATGTACTACAAAAAGTGAAAAAAAGGGGGTTAAAGACAAAAATAAAGATGATCGTCAACTTCATGCAAAATGTATGATCTGCGTGCATCATTTTGAAGAATTTGGTGGAAAAAAAAATGGTAAAAGATACCACAAGAAAAAAATGCAAAGGGACCCCAATTCATAATTTTGCCTTTATTATGTTTTATTAAGACTGGTGTAGCACATTCTCATGCTATGCTAGTTTGCAGGAGTACAATGCGTCCTATTCATTAAAGGGAACCTGTCAGTTGGTTTATGCCTCCCCAGCTATCACTGTCTGTACCTGCATCTTCATAGTACTATTCTAATCATCCCTGTCTGAGCTCAGAGTCTAATATGAAAGGTGAAAAAAAACACATTTATACACTTACATTTTATCATGTAAATGAGGGACAGTCTACCTCTTGAAGGAGGTAGACTGTCTGGCAGGTTAATAGTTAACATTGCAGCTGAATGTCAGAACATGCTGGGAGACCTGATGTGATGTCACAATCATGTGACTATAATAGGCAGAGCTAAGTCCCCATAGCACAATATGAGTTTGCTCGCTTAGCTCCTCCCACCATCATCACATGATCGTGACATCACACAGGTCCTTTAGACATGCAAGTTAATGGTGAGTTAACTATTAACCTACCAGACAGTCTACCTCTTCCAAGCTGGAGACTGACTGCCTCATTCACATAAGAAAATATAAGTGTACAAATGCCTTTTTTCACCTTTATCATTACACTCTGAGCTCAGACAGGGATGATTAGAATAGTATTATAAAGCTACAGCTACAGACGGTGATAACTGTGGGTGCATAAACCACCTGATAGGTTCCCTTTAATGATTTTGGTGCATCTTCTGAGCAGCATGCACTCCCATGTGCTGCGCCAGAAATGCTACCTACCCCATTTAGGGACTGCAGTAGCATTTCTGCCATACACAACACTGGTATTTGTAATGATTGGATGGGCTGAAAAAAAACATTATTGAACCCCCACTGCAAATTAGTTTTATTAGAAAAATTGACACATTTTCTGCCATTTGTAATAAAGCAATGAAAAAAAAGAGCAATGTAAATAGGTAAACACAACTGATATAACAGTGGTTTTTCCACATTCAATTTCTAATGACTACATCAGTCACAGAAATAGTCAAACCCTTCATGACAAATGTCTTTAAAGGGATTATTCGTGATTTTTATTGAAAAAGAAAAAGTGCCAGAGCACTAACAAGCTGGTAACTGCCACATACCTGCCTGTTGTTCCCAGCACCATTCACCGCCGTTCATCTCCACCACAGAGTAGTCACAGACCGTTCCTGCCAAGGACAGCATGGAGGGGTAAACCGAGCATAGTTGGCTTTTCTATTCTGCGCTGTGGAAGTGGGCGCATAGTTTACCTCATGCTGATTTACAGCCAGCTCCTCACTACCTGATTGGGGGAGCCAGTTGTCAATCAACATGACATTTGCAATGTACCCATCGACAGAAGGGAAAAGCCGCACCACTGTTGACGTGACGTCAGCAGAAGTGGCAAAATCTCTGACAGGCGCGGTCTAAGACCGCTCTGTGTCAATAGTGGATGGCGCCGGGCACAACGGGTAGGTAGGTGGCAGCAGTTTTTTTTTATAAATCCCGGATAACCCCTTTAATACCTGGTAAAGAACCTTATAGCTGTTGAGATGTCATGCATAATTAAAGACCAGCTTCTAGCATTCCAGCCTATTCTTCAAGGGCAATGGCCTCCAGTTTACTAAAATTTTTGGCTTACAGAGAATGGCCCAAAAATTAATAAAATCATTGTCTTGCGTAAACAAGGGAAAAGATAGAAAAAACGTAGTAAAGGCATTGAATGTTCTTAGCGATACAGTTAAGAGTTTTAAATTGGGAACTTCAAGGTAAACCGGCAATACCATCTGGATTTGGCAGAAAAAAGCCATTGCCGAGTGCCACCAAATTTATTGGGATGCAGATGGTCCAAAACCCCAAAGTTACTACAAAGGATCTACAGAAAGATTGGTGGCAGAGGGAACTAAGGTTTCAATTTGCAATGTAATGTGCATACCAAACGCTAAAGGTCTCCATGCCCTACAACTCCAAGATGTACACCTGTATTGACCCAAAATCACAATAAACATAATCTCCAATATGCTGAAAACAATTTAAAGAAGCCACAGAAGTTTGCGGATTTGGTTCTTTGGAAAGATGAAACAAAAATGTAACACTTTCAACCTATGGATCAGTGGAATGCAAAGATGACCAAAAATGAGGCGTACACTGAAAAGAACTACCTTCTATAGTAAAGCATGGTGATGCTACAAAAATGGTCTAGATACTTTTAGTATGAAATTAGTGTACATGTATACAAAGTAGTCAATATACAAACATGCACTTACAGTGTTGGCCAAAAGTATTGACACCCCTGCAATTCTGTCAGATAATACTCAGTTTCTTCCTGAAAATGATTGCAATCACAAATTCTTTGGTATTATTATCTTCATTTAATTTGTCTTCAATGAAAAAAACACAAAAAGAATTGTCCTAAAGCCAAATTGGATATACCGTATTTTTCGCTTTATAAGACGCACCTGATTATAAGACGCACCCCCAAATTTAATGAAGGAAAAGAGAAAAAAATAATTTTTAATGTTAAATGGGGTCCGTCTTATAATGCCAGTGTCCGTCTTAAAATCATATAGGGTATATGTCTCTCATAGCCCCCACTTCCTGGTACATGGTCCCTCATCCTGGGATATAGCCCCCTCATCCTAGATATGGCCCCCTTAATCGATTTATGGCTGGCACATGTCCCCCAGTGTTGGCACACGTCCCCCAGTGCTGACACACGTCCCCTATTGATGGCACAAGTCTCTCAGTACTGGCACACGTCCCCAACTGCTGGCACATATCCCCCATTGATGGCACACGTCCCCCAGTGCTGGCCCAAGTCCGCCAGTGATGGCACAAGTCCGCCAGTGATGGCACACGCCCCCCACTGCTGGCACACGTCCCCCACTGCTGGCACACATCCCCCATTGATGGCACACGTCCCCCAGTGCTGGCACACGTCCCCAGATGCTGGCACACGTCCTCCAGTGCTGGCCCACGTCCGCCAGTGATGGCACACGTCCCCCACTGCTGGCCCAAGTCCGCCAGTGATGGCACAAGTCCGCCAGTGATGGCACACGTCCGCCAGTGATGGCACACGTCCCCCACTGCTGGCACACGTCCCCCACTGCTGGCACACGTCCCCCACTGCTGGCACACGTCCCCCACTGCTGGCACACGTCCCCCACTGCTGGCACACGTCCGCCAGTGATGGCACACGTCCCCCACTGCTGGCACACATCCCCCACTGCTGGCACACGTCCCCCACTGCTGGCACACGTCCCCCACTGCTGGCACACGTCCCCCAGTGCTGGCCCAAGTCCGCTAGTGATGGCACAAGTCCGCCAGTGATGGCACAAGTCCGCCAGTGATGGCACACGTCCGCCAGTGATGGCACACGTCCCCCACTGCTGGCACACGTCCCCCACTGCTGGCACACGTCCCCCACTGCTGGCACACGTCCCCCACTGCTGGCACACGTCCCACTGCTGGCACACGTCCGCCAGTGATGGCACACGTCCCCCACTGCTGGCACACATCCCCCACTGCTGGCACACGTCCCCCACTGCTGGCACACGTCCCCCACTGCTGGCACACGTCCCCCAGTGCTGGCCCAAGTCCGCTAGTGATGGCACAAGTCCGCCAGTGATGGCACACGTCCCCCACTGCTGGCACACGTCCCCCACTGCTGGCACACGTCCCCCAGTGCTGGCACACGTCCCCCATTGAAGGCACACATCCCCCAGTGCTGGCACACGTCCCCCAGTGCTGGATATGGCCCCCTATGATTACACATGCCTCCCCCCATGCTGCATATGGCCCACTATGATTACACATGCCTCCCCCCATGCTGCATATGGCCCACTATGATTACACATGCCTCCACCTTGCTGCATATGACCCCCCCAAGCTGCTGCCCATAATAAAATAACAAACGTTTTCCTCACTATTTCCAGTGATGAGCTGCCTGTCCCTCTGCTTTCTCCCTCCGTGCAAGCTGCGTCCGAACTTCCTGCTTCTCTGCCTGTGATGTGACTCTCTGCTGAGCAGCTCACATGACAAGCAGAGAAGCAGGAAGTTCGGACGCAGCTTGCACGGAGGGAGAAAGCAGAGGGACAGGCAGCTCATCACTGGAAATAGTGAGGAAAACGTTTGTTATTTTATTATGGGCAGCAGCTTGGGGGGGTCATATGCAGCAAGGGGAGGCATGTGTAATCACTGGTGGGGCGCAGGCAATGTAATATGCACTGCACCCTCAGTCCCATCACCGTGGTGCGATTTCAGCACCGCGGTGATGGACAGTGGCAGTGCATATTAAATGAGCGGGAGCAGGAGATCTCCCGCTCCCTCCTGCAGCCCCCAGCCAGCACACTGGACCCCCGGGCACACTCCAGAGCTGCCCCCACCATCCCCTATATAATATGCTATACTATATACGTATATTCAGATTATAAGACGCACCCCTAACTGTACCCCAAAGTTTGGGGGAACAAAAGTGCGTCTTATAATCCGAAAAATACGGTAGTTCCACACTAAACATAAAAAAGGGGGTGGACAAAAGTATTGGCACTGTTAGAAAAATCATGTGATGCTTCTCTAATTTGTATAATTAACAGCAACTGTAACTTACCTGTGGCACCGATCAGGTGTTGGCAATAACTTAATCACACTTGCAGCCAGTTGACATGGATTAAAGTTGACTCAACCTCTGTCCTGTGTCCTTGTGTGTACCACATTGAGCATGGAGAAAAGAAAAGAAGACCAAAGAACTGTCTGAGGACTTGAGAAACCAAATTGTGAGGAAGCATGAGCAATCTCAAGGCTACAAGTCCATCTCCAAAGACCTGAATGTTCCTGTGTCTACCGTGTGCAGTGTCATCAAGAGGTTTAAAGCCCATGGCACTGTGGCTAACTTCCCTAGATGTGGACGGAAAAGAAAAATTGTCAAGAGATTTCAACGCAAGATTGTGCGATGGTGAATAAAGAACCTCGACTAACATCCAAACAAGTTCAAGCTGCCCTGTAGTCCGAGGGTACAACAGTGTCAACCTGTACTATCCCTCGGCGTCTGAATGAAAAGGGACTGTATGGTAGGAGACCCAGGAAGACCCCACTTCTTACCCTGAGACATAAAAAAGCCAGACTGGGGTTTGCCAAAACTTACCTGAGAAAGCCTACAACATTTTGGAAGAATGTTCTCTCTTTTTGGGCAAAGGCATCAACATAGAGTTTACAGGAGAAAAAAAGTGGCATTCAAAGAAAAGAACATGGTCCCTACAGTCAAACATGGCGGAGTTTCCCTGATGTTTTGGGGTTGCTTTGCTGCCTCTGGCACTGGACTGCTTGACCGTGTGCATGACATTATGAAGTCTGAAGACTAACAACAAATTTTGCAGCATAATGTAGGGCCCAGTGTGAGAAAGCTGAGTCTCCCTCAGAGGTCATGGATCTTCCAGCAGGACAATGACCCAAAACACACTTCAAAAAGCACTAGAAAATGGTTTTAGAGAAAGCACTGGAGACTTCTAAGGTGGCCAGCAATGAGTCCAGACCTTAATCCCATAGAACACCTGTGGAGAGATGTAAAAATGGCAGTTTGGAGAAGGCTCCCTTCAAATATCAGGGACCTGGAGCAGTTTGCCAAAGAAGAATGGTCTAAAATTCCAGCAGAGCATTCTAAGAAACTCATTGATGTTTACCAGAAGCGGTTGATCGCAGTTATTTTGGTTAAAGGTTGTGCAACCAAGTATTAGGCTGAGGGTGCCAATACTTTTGTCTGACCCATTTTTGGAGTTTTGAGTGAAATTATCAATGTTTTGCTTTTTGCTCAATTCTCTTTTGTGTTTTTTCATTGAAGACAGAGCTGGCCACGGTCCTGAAATCACAGCAGGGGACAGCCCCAGGTGCTGAAGTTTATCAGCGCTCACTGCTAGACTCCGGCGTCCGGCTCCCAGATCCGATTTTTTTTGTCAGATATGCGCCATAGACTCCCATGTTAGGGGGCATCAGATCGCGCCAGAGCCGGGAGGATCTGATTTTGTCCGATTTTTGCCCCGGACACAAAAATTGATGCAAGCTCCGTTTTTGTGTTCGGGTTAAAAATCGAATGCAGCTTGATGCTGCCGGACAGGGACAAAACAGATGGCAAATAGCAGCCATCCGGCCCTGTCCAGCACCATTGGGCTGTATTAGTGCAAAATCGGGTCCGGGTCTGTCGGGTTCACACCAGACAGCCCCCGGACCTGATCTTGCCATGGTGTGAAGCCAGCCTAAATGTTGCACTCAGACATTTGCATACCAGCAAATAAAAATCGCAACCCCCAGAGACTGTAGAAAAAAAAAAACTAGTAAAAAAAAAAAATTTTTAAAACTAAAAATTTTATTTGGTTTTAAAAATAAATGATTAATGAATTATTAAATCCAAATAAGTTGAAATCTGACACATCCCTTAAAGGATGGTTACAAGGAACCATTATCTCAATATCTCAAGGGGTCCCAGAAGTAGGGACTCTATAAGGGATAATTTAGTATTCTGGGATTAACACTTTTTTATTTTTTTAAAGTAACGGTATAATCTGAATTACAGAATATAGGGGATTGATTTGGTAACTCTGAAAAACTGAGTGGTGGACCAAAGAAACTTGGTAAACGCTGCAACAGTTGGTTCTAAATGGAAAGAAACTGATTGGTAGACCAAGGAAAGTTTGGAAAAGTTGGTGAGCTCAATATGTGGGTGTTGGACCTGTAATAGTTAGAGGAAGGCAATATCAGAAGTGTATTTTTGTTTTGTTTTTGTTTTTTTACTTTTCAAAGTGAACCTGACATCAGATTTTTCCATTTAAACTGTTGCCACCACTATTAAGTCCTTTTATTATATACAATATTCTAAAGTGCTGTATATAAGTCCCCAAACCGATGTGTATAACATAAAGAATAACTTTTATTATACTCGCCTACGGTGAAGTCCGCTCCGTGTTTCTGATCTTGATCTGGTGCCTCCTTGCTGATTTCAATCGCACTTCTCTCTGCCCTGCTGAGAGATGAGCAAAGTATTGTAGCGCGCATGCTTGAGCGCTCTTTGAGTAGCACAGAGAATAGTGCGCGAATGCAGGAGTGCAATGGAGGACATTGTGTGGATGACAATGGACGCGTCATACACACAAAGCAAGAAGAAAAGAGGTGTTGTATCAAGATCAGCAACACTCATCGGACCGGACCTCCCTTAAGGTAACTATAGAAAAAGGTATTTTTTATGTTCTATAGATTTCGGAGAAACCTGCTGACAGGTTCCCTTTAAATTAGTTCATAATGTCAACACGACTATAGAAACAAAGGCATGAAACACACATCCACTTTATATATTGATTTACTGCTGCTATGAAAACATTTACAAAAGTAAATATGAGATTCCCAGTTAGGCCCCTTTCACCTAGGCGTTTTTGAAAAAATGCGGAAGAATTGCCGCATCTGCCGCCTAACGGCCGCACTTGCGGCCCGACCCATGCATTGTCTATGGGGCTTGCAGCAAGTGCGTTTTTTCCGGTTGCGGCAGATGCAGTTGCAGCCGCGAAAAAAACTGCTACTGACTGTGTTTTTTTTGCGGCCACAACATAACCTTCTGCCATAGGCATCAATAGTGGGGCATTTTCAGATTCATATCTGACAGCAGTAAGTATCAAACCCAGTTCTCGCAGTTCTGTTGTGTCTAGATATTTCACACTCCATAGTGAGGCCGAGCAGAGCACACTGCAGGACACTTGAACTCTACTAGAAGCCAAGCTTCACACTGTCATTTTTTGGATTTTTTTGAGCAAAGAGCGCCACAAAAACGCTAACACAAATGCTCAAAGTTATGAACATATACAGTACATGTCTATGCAAAAAAAGGACTTGGTCATATGTTTAAGCTTACAGCTTTTTTTAAAGCTCAAGTTTTCAAAAGAAGGGTTTAAAAGAAGTGACGTACATTCCTCAGGCATTTTCCACTACAATGGCGCTCAGTACTTAAATACAAGTCAATGGGTAGGCTAAAAATAAGTTATTTTTTTGTGTGCTTTTTTAGCATTTACATCACATAAAAATATGACTAGCATTTTCTTAATTGCTTAATGGAGTTAATAAAATGTCTGGAAAACAGCAGAACAATTCAAACAATGCACAGGAAATGCACAAAAGAAGCAAAAAAAGATGCTTCATGATTACAAAGCTCCATAGAAAAAGTTTCCTGAAGCATCTTGTGTTAGAAAAATGGACAGTATATACAGATGAAATGACTAGTTTTTTTGAGTTGATTCTCTCCATAATCCTCATCCAAAACTCTCAAAAAGTCGTGCAAATCTCTTGCAATTAATTTCTAAGGAAAATCCCCTTTGACACTCATATGAGATGATTTTAGAGGTTTTATTTTTCTGAAGAGGTTTGTGTAAATGCCTGGTTGAAAAAAATTCATGTCACTTCTGTGAAGAGAATCTGGAAGAAACCTCTCTAAGGGCCCTTTCACATCAGCGTTTTTTGAAATTCGCGGCAGATGCGGTGAAAAAACCGCATCTGCCGCGATTACCGCATACCGGCTGCACTTGCGGCGCGGTTGCGGTAAACGCCATGCAAAGTATAGGCGTACTTGCGGCAGGTGCGGCAAGTGCGGTTTTGCACTTGCGGCAGGTGCGGCCGCGAAAAAAACCGCGGCTGACTGCGGTTTTTTTCACGGCCGCACCTGCCGCAAGTGCAAAACCGCACTTGCCGCACCTGCCGCAAGTACGCCTATACTTTGCATGGCGTTTACCGCAACCGCGCCGCAAGTGCAGCCGGTATGCGGTAATCGCGGCAGATGCGTTTTTTTTCACCGCATCTGCCGCAAATTTCAAAAAACGCTGATGTGAAAGGGCCCTAAGGCTGCTTTCAAATCAGAGTTTTGCACTGATCGCGGCAGTTGCGGTGAAAAAAACGCAACTGCCGCGATTACCGCATAATGGGTGGCGTACTTGTGGTTTACTTGCGGCAAGCCCCATACAATGTCTATGCGGGCTTGCGGCAAGTGCGGTATCGGCACTTGTGGCAGGTACCGAAACCGCACTTGCCGCACCTGCCGCAAGCCCGCATAGACATTGTATGGGGCTTGCCGCAAGTAAACCACAAGTGCGCCACCCGTTATGCGGTAATCGCGGCAGTTGCGGTTTTTTCACTGCAACTGCCGCGATCAGCGCAAAACGCTGATGTGAAAGCAGCCTAAGAGGTATGCACACACGACGTCTTAAAGTGAACCTGACATCTTATACATGCTGCCCAATTTGGAGACCGAGCCGCACTGCAGACTAATCAGACAGGCGGGTCTCGGCATGTTCTTTCTGCCCGCTGCCCTGAATTGACAGGTCACTTTCTACGTGCGCATATATATATAATGGCAAAGTTTTCTTAGACAAACCAGATTCAAGAAAAAAATAGCGGTCTCTTTTCTAAAGCGACTTTGCTGGCAGTTTTGTCATAATTTTTGCAGGTGTTCTGCTGCTGATATTTTTTCTATAAACCATATGGTATCTGCCTGAAAAAGATGTTGTGTGCACACCTCTTCAGTTGGATTCCGCTATGGAAACTGTCTGAAAAACCTATAAGAAAACCCGCTGGGGAACAAAGACTAAAAAGTGTCCCTTTTAGTCCAATAATATCATAACGCACAGTTCTACATACAGTATTTTGAAGGTGAAAATGGTCCCCTTAACTCTTGGACCGCTGCGCGGGTCGAAGATCTATGGATCAAAATGAAAAGCAGGCCATCAATATATCTACCATACCATCAAGTGCTGTAATATAGGGGCTATCCACATTATAACTGTGACATTCTTCCCACTAACTTATTACCAAATTTGCTAAAAAAAAAAAAAAAATGTGGAGTGTTTGGTTCCCATATAAATTCCCATGTTTTGTACAAAGAAGCTGCTGCTAAAATAAAAAGTTATTAGAAATAAGAAAGGAAGTTACTTCTTTAATGTAATTTTGGAAGTCTATTAAAAAATTACTGCATTTAATTGAGAATCAAGGGCAAGTAGATCCATTTTATGGGATATGGATGTGTAGAGAGAAATTACGTCACATCCAAACCAAAATAGTCAGAAGTCCAATGCAAGTTCTGAAGGTTATTTTTATATATCACTTGTGTCCCTCAGAAAACCAGGGTCCTATGGGCAAGTGACTGGGGCTTATGGGCTAGCCATTCCCTAAAAATAAACATTTTATGAAGAAATTACTTTTTTTCATATGTTCGGTGTTTTGAACATCTTTTAACTGCTTCAGGTATCTTCCAGGCAACTTTTGAATCTTCACATTGACTTGTGCTGTAAAGTACATGGGTTGAACTAGATGGACTTAAGGTCTTCCTTTAACCTTAAATACTATGTTACTATGTATAGTGTCTTCAGAGATGTAAATGCCTGTAGAATAGCCAGTTCATGTTTTTTAACCGCTTGGCGTGTTTGTCATTTTTAAATAGAAATGCAGTCGCTCATTCTTTTGAGTATTTTCTGGGCACTTTTTTTGGCAGAATTCAAAGAGGACCTGCCTGAAAAAAATGCGATGTGCACATACCCAAACAGAGAAATCTTGTAAAAGCACACATTCAGCTGTGTTGATTTAGATGGCAGAAAGTCCTTTAGGGTGCCTTCACATTTGCGTTTGGCAGCAGCGTAACAATCGCAGCCAAACGCTTGCACACATGCGTTCCTATGTTTAACATGGGAACGCATGTGCCTGCATTTTGGCTGCGTTCAGTTGTGTTTGCGTACGGATGCGCATAATTTCTGAGCCCTCTGAACGCAGCATGTTGCATTTTTTGTGCGTTCGCGGGCGCTTGTTTTATCTGCAAGCGCACAAAAAATGCATGGAAGTCAATGGATCCGCAGTGTCCTCCACATGACAGCGCAGGAGAACGCTGTGGATCACATTGAAATCTCTCCCGGTGGCCGCCGGTGATCAGTTAGAGCATCCACTGATCTCCCGCCGGTGTCGGCGGGGAGAAAAGCTGATCTTACAGCTGTTTAAATCTCCTGCGCTGACACCCAATAGGTGAGGTCGGCGCAGGAGATTTGAAACAGCGATCAGCTGTTTGTTATCTCCTGCACCGATATCACCTATTCGGTGTCGGCGCGGGAGATTTAAACAGCTGTCAGATCAGCTGTATTTTCAAATCTCCCGCACTGACACCGGCGGGAGATCAGCTGTGCCGGGGGAGGAGATCTCTGCCGCTGATCTCCTTCTCCCGGCCGCCCCCAAGACTGCTGATTGGCTGGCCGGGGTGCATACTGATGTGAACGCATGCGGAGATTCTCCACTGCGTTCACATCAGTATGGGCTGCGTTGCACTGCGTTAGCGTCTGCATACCATACACATGCAGACAGAAACGCATGTGTGAAGCCAGCCTTAGGTAAACATGTGTACAGTGCACAGAAGGATAAATTATTCTAATTGTAGAGTAGGTTGAGGATGTGTCAAATATGTGTGCTTGAGGCAGCAGAGGTGAGGTCAGAGCTGTGCTATTTTATATGGTCATACATTCAGCTAGCATCTAGTGCACCTCTGTGACATCAATTCAGAGAGTTGGGACGAGCCAGACACATACAGCAGAGGGAGGGAGGTGTTTGCTGCACTGAGCAGAAGCAAGGTGCTTCTATAAAATGTAGTTTTAGTTTTTCCCTGCTATTAGCTACTGGTGAAGCAGAAAGAACTGGATGGGGATCATGTATACAAGAATGGGACCATATGTACCAGGATAGAGACCATATATACCTGGATGAGGACCATGCATACCAGGATGGGCCCAGGATGAGGACATATATACCAGGATAGGCCTAGGAGGGGGAAGACATATTCCAGGATGGGGGACATATATACCAGGATAAAGACATGGATACCATGATGGGGATCATATATATCAGGATGGCTCCAGTACGATGACAGCTGGGCTCCCCGCACACCGACTCAGCTGTGTGCGCCTGCATGAATTCAGAGGATTATGCGCCAGCACCAAAGAGGAGGGGACACACACAGAAGTGGAGGCGGCAGACACATAGAGGGGGCAGGGAGGACCGGGCTGGCAGTGATCTCAGTACACAGTGAGCAGACCCCTCAGACTGCTTAACTATGAATTTAAATACACTTTAATAAACTTTAGAAAGTGTTTCTTTCAAGGTACAAGGGGGTTAGAGCGATTGTACAGACCTTCACAGAATGCAGCATACACGCTGCTGAAGGTGCTGCTTTCACTTTGGAAAGATCCAGGGGGGTGACAGGTCCTCTTAAGTTTTAGATTTAAAGTTTGTTCCAGACTGAAACATTGGCCATCGTTTTTATATAAATATGCCGATTTACCATTAAACCTTAAAATTTCATATTTAAGTAAGTATCCATCATTTTAGGCATACACACAACTGTGATCAGCCACATTTTTAAGAGCTAAAAAGAAGGATAACATTAGAGGACACCACCCAAAAGCGGACAGATGTAGTCCAAAGTGGCTCCATTTGCCTCAATATAGTGAGTGGTTTTGTCTGAGTCAAGTTTTTTTGAGTTTACAACAAAGTGCTCAGCGTAGTACACATGATAAATGTGAATCGAGCAGTATTCTGATTTTTGGGAGGCAAAATAATAATTTAGACAATAAACAGAAATACTCAAATGTTCACGACTAATAAAAACATATTTTTATTTTTAACTCACTTATTTCTGTACATGATGTTGGAGCTTGTTTGCAGCTATATAACTATAGTGAATCATTAACTTCTGCAATAGCAGGATCCTCTTGTGACCGCTGCACTTTTTGTTCTTGCCAAAATTCTTCTGGCTGCTAAAGACATAAATGCTGATTAAGCAAGAGGCTGCTGGAGACCAGCCTAGATATTCACAAAACATTTTTTGTTTTGTTCTCAGGATTCTCATACAGTGATATCATACTGATTTTATTTTTCTTTTAAGGGTCTGTTTTGAACATTTGATGCAGAACTGTCATGAGAATAACAATACAAATGACCTACATTATTGAATACCAATAAGAACTGAGAACTAATACAATTAACAATTACCAGGCAGGTAGTTACTACACTGTTCTACCCAGCACCAGCAAAAAGCATTCCTGCTGGTATATTAGCTGTTTCATGGCAACAGAGCAGCTCTCCCTCTTCTGGGGTGCTCAGTTATCAGGACTTGACTGACAACGTCCGGCTGATTGACGGCAGTTTCCCCAAAGCTATGCAGGGAAGCAACTGTCACTCAGCACCACATAGGCATTTATGCCCAATCAGCTGAGCAGAGGGGAATTGAAGCTACTGCTTGGTTGATGTGACCTCAGTAGAACCTGCAGAATTGCTAGCAGGAGCTTTCTGTGACTGCTCTCAGTTGGCAGAGATCTACGCTGGGCAGAACAGGCAAGTAGTTAGCAACTACCTGCCTCTTAGTGCATAGTTACAAAATAAAATAGTCCCGGACAACTCCTTTAATCATGAAGCTGATCAATGATACTAAAGCGTATCAGATTCTTATAGCAATGTCCTATAATTACTCGACAAGATAATATTCTGTGCACAAAAATGTATCACTTATAAATTCAGCAAAAATATGTTTTAATAAATAAAAACCATATACAAGACATCTGCCAAAGTATGTTTTAAAACACATCATTGGACAATGTACACACATACGGTGTATAGTAAGATTCAAACTCGCTTGGTTGTGTGTTAGAGGTACACACAAACCATTTTTGTTTAAATGTCCAGCTGGTTTATTCAGTCTTCATAATCTATGTAGTAAATCAATCTAAAACAGCCACCTTCCAGCACAAGATACAAACTGAAAAATAATAGGTCTATATATAGCTCTGCCCACTCAAGATAATGTCCAGCTCTTTTTAGCAAGCGCAACACCGTTGGAGGCCTGCACACTTCCACACACAGACACTACAATGAAACTAATGGATTCCATTTACCTCTTGTATCACAACCTAGGGTGGGGATATGTAAACAGTTCTTCCCACCTATCTCTCTAACTGCTTAAATGATTGTCATATCCGAAACGTTGCCAGGCCACTAGGCAATATAGGAGTCCACATCACTTTTTTTTTTTTTTGGTGCTGTTTTTTCTTTTTTTCAACTATCATAAAGGGACATTTGGGTGTCTGAAAAAGCTTGCACTAGTGTAATATTTGTGCTGTTCCTATTTTTCATATATATAAAAGTGTTGGAGGAAAATCGACAGCTGCCAGCTACAGCCAGAAAATTTTTCACAGTCACACGTCTGGACCCCGAAAGCATCATAGGCTATGTTGTGAGGCGAAATTTAAACCCTGCACGTTCCACTTCACCAAATAATGGGGAAAAAGTGAAAGGAAACGTGTTGGAGGCAAATTGACAGCTGCCAGATGTGAACAAGGGGGACTTAAAGAATGAGCGCGATGGCGCCAAAGAGTATATACCGTACAGTTGCTAAGGTGGGGCCCTGACATAGGATACTCACCACACACGGGAATATGAACACACACACAAAATGCGCCACACACTACCACGTTCTTGAACACATACCACCCTCAGCACACATTTCACCACACAAACACTAACCTCGCCACATAATCGCCCTAAAACACACATAAGTCTGGTATTATCCTTCAAAAATATAAATCTGATTAATAAGCAGCAAAACTACAAGAGAAACAAATGTACCATATCTAATATATAAAGCTGAGTGTGTGCGTGCGTACGTATGTCCGGGATTGGCATCTACACCGTTGCAACTATAGCCACAAAATTTTGCACAGTCACACGTCTGGATCTCGGGAGCGTCATAGGCTATGTTGTGAGGCGAAATTTTAACCCCGCACGTTCCAATTCACCAAACAATTTTGTCCCTATCTACATAATGGACAGAAAGTGACAGTTACCAGTTGACAGTTGTGAATGAGAGGGGCTTAATGACAGCACCAAAGACTAACAGCATATACCAGCATATAGTCACTAAGGTGGGGCACTGACATGGAATATTCACCACGCACAGGGACATGTATACACACCACATGCACACAAAGAGTAACAGCTAAGGTGGAGCCCCAACATTGGATACTCACCATGCACCCAAACACACACTCCGCAAAGAGATACACACAACATAGAGACACACACCACACATGCACTCACCCCACAGGGACACACACACCACAGGGACATACACACATACACATCCCACAGGGACACAGAGACACCCCCCCCCACAGGAACACACAGACTCCAGAGGGGTGGACACACACCACAGAGACACCCCTCCCCCACAAGGACAGACACCACAGGGACACCCCACCCCCCCAAAAGGACACACACCATAGGGACCCCCCCACAGGGACACACGAACACCACTGGGACACACACACACACCCCAGGGACACACACACCACACAGACAGACACAGATGTGCACAAATCGCCTCACACAACTCGCCTCATACGTCTGTTATCTTTAATTTCCAAAAATAAACATCTGATTAAAAACAGCCAATGAGCAACACGTGCCATATAGGGAATGAAGGCAGATGTCAGTCACATGAGCTGTCTCTTATGTATATGTGTGAGGTAATATATACTGCCCGGCTGTAGGGAGGGTTTACTGTTGGCGGGAGATTTATTAGGCTGCCTACAGCAACCAATCACATCTCAGCTTCTATTTTCCTACAGGTCATTAATATGACATATTCAAATTCTATTGTGTTATAGCTAACATCAGTTATTTATTAATCCGGGCGTAGCCGGGTACTACAGCTAGTATTATATATATATATATATATATATATATATATATATACAAAAATGAGAGCGGCACATAGAAAATATTTTCTTCAAGTTCAATGCCTACTTTGCAATATTTCAATTGCTAGATACATACCAAAAAATGAAGCAGCCAGCACTCAAAGAATTCCGTCAGTTATTGGCCCTGATGGTTCTGTGGCAACGTCTCAATTAACAATGGAATCTTTCTCAAGCAGTGAATAGGTGCTACTCAGTAGTTTAAATACATGAACATTTGTATTACACAATTAAAGTGCATTTGCAATAAAGTGCATTTTCAGTGCAATTCATCCACTTTCTGTGACGGCATATTACATAGTTACATTACAGATGTGACATATCGTGTTCTATTAATAGTGTTATTTGTATACAGAGGATGAATCTACTGTTTGTTAAACCTTCCAAATTACAGATAAAAAGCCTCAAATTACATCATTAAAATCATTTTTTAATAGATTCATCCTTAATGGCGTTTTCATACGTAAAAACATGCTTACAGAAAAGCATGCTATTCCTGGCGTCCTAGAAGTATAGTGTGCACATGTCATTGCCTCAGTGAATGTCCTTTGGGAGTTCGTACTTCACCTACTGTGCATGCAGTCTTGTGTCCTGAGATCTATTACTTTATTGCGCATGCACCCTGAACACAATGAAGTCCACTGCTCCATCTTACTATGGTCACTTCCTTGCTCTGCACTCTCGTTCTTATATTCATAGTGGTGCTATGCTAGATTCTGGAGTCTGCAGTACAACAACAATTTCTTTTATAGAGTATATTTATTTTATGTCTTAGGCCCCTTTCACATCAGCGTTTTTTTTAAATCGCGGTAGAAGCGGTGAAAAAACCGCATCTGCCGCGATTACCGCATAACCACGACACTTGCAGCACAGTTGCGGCAAGCCCCATGCAATGTCTATGGGGCTTCTGGTAAGTGTGCGGCAAGTGCGGCTTCGGCACTTGCGGCAGGTGCGGCCTCAAAAAAAACGCGGTCAGCCGCGGTTTTTTTACGGCCGCACCTGCCGCAAGTGCCGATACCGCACTTGCCGCACCTGCCGCAAGCCCGCATAGACATTCTATGGGGCGTGTCGCGGTTATGCGGTAATCGCGGCAGATGCGTTTTTTTCACCGCATCTGCCCCGATTTAAAAAAAACGCTGATGTGAAAGGGGCCTTAGGCTGGCTTCACAGTCAGGTTCTGTCCGGTGTTTTGCAGGATCGCATCTGATCCAGGAGGAACCAATTTTGTAAAATTTTTGTCCCGGACACAAAATTGTTGCAAGCTCCGATTTTGTGTCCGGGGCAAATAAACTAAATATGCCGGATCCTCCCAGACAGCACAAAACTGGATGGCAAATCACTGCCATTCTGCCCTAACCGGCCCCATTAAAGACAATCGGGTCTGTTCACACCGGACAGCCCCGGATCCTAAAAAGTGCGGTATGAAGCCGGACTTAGAGGTTATTGTTCAGCCTATAATGGACTTTTAAGGTTTAGCCTCCTTTCCAGCCCTCACATGTCAGTATCTCGTTCTTCAGGGGAGTCCCGCAGGCTGCGAGTGTACCACGGTCTAGGAATCTCTTCAGACTCCAAACCATTGTATACATAATCGTCTGTGGCACCAGCTGAGGAATACTCCTGTCCCTATACATTTACGACATTGAAATTGCTCTTGCTGCCACTAAAAGAAACAAAGCTCCTGGATTTGACTGGATCCACCCTGAATTTCTCAAAAACTGTGAACTGTATGCGAAAAAATGGCTGGCAAAATTCTTCTCAGATATTGTAAAGAGTACATAAGTCCCTAGTAATTTAATGCACACCTAGATCATAGCACTGTTAAAACCTGGAAAGCCTGAAGATAACCCATCAAGCTATAGACCCATTGCTCTATTGAGTTGCCTATACAAACTTCTAGAACGCCTAATCTATAACAGGATCAATTCAAAGATTCAATATCCGTAGAGCAAGCCAGCTTTAGACCTGCCCGAAACTGCAGCAACCAAGTCTTAGATTGGACAACTCTCATTGAAGCTGATTTTCAAAAGAACAAGGTGGTTTCAGTGGCGTTCATCAATCTTTCTGCCGCATACGACACTGTGAAGGGAAGGACGCCTGTACAAGTTTCTGAAGGTGGTCCCATGTGAGAAAATGATGTACCTCTTGAATAATATGATCGCAAATCAAACCTTTCAGCTCATCATGGGTAACTCAACCAGTTGTAAGAAAACATGAAACAACGGTCTGGCCCAGGGATCAATGCTGGCACCACTCCTGTTTGCTCTGTACCTAGCTGACCTTCCAGACACAGTATCACGGAAATTTGGATACGCTGATGACTGGGCACTTAATACAGTGAGCAAAACAATGGAGAAGCTCAGGAGGTTCTAACAGAAGACCTTAGTGTAATGGGAAAGCACTTCCGACAATGGAGACTAAAACCCAACCCATCAATAACGGAAGTATGCTGCTTTCACTTACACAACTCGTGCCAAGACTACTCAAAGTACACATTGAAGGCCAACCTGTCAAGCACAATTTCAAGCCTAAGTACTCAGGCGTAACCCTTGATAGGAAGCCTAACCTTCAAATACCACCTGAATAAGACAGCATAGAAACTGAAAGCACGCAATTATATTATTCAGAAACTCTGGGGTTCCTCAACACCTGTAATGAGAATGTTCACCCTCACCTTGGTGTACTCTGCTGCAGAATCCTGTGCTCCAGTATGGCTAAACAGCTGCCACGTGAATAAAATTGACACCCAGCTGAACAACTCTATGCATATAATATCTGGTGCTATCAGACCTAGGCCTGTCCACCGGTTACCTGTTCTGAGCTACATCGCACCCGCAAACCTGAGAAGACAAGAGCTCCTACATAAAGAATACACCAAAGTAGTTAAAAACGGAAACCTCCCAATGCACCAAAACATCCAAGATGTTCAAATACAGCGACTGAAATATAGATGTCTTCCCATCTGAACTGCAAGTACGCTGTATGAACACGATTTCAGCACAGAAGAGAAATGGCGAGAACTCTGGACCAGTGCAGTAGACGGTGAGCTCCAAATGTTTCCCCACCTACAAAACCCACCACCAGGCTTCAACCTACCAAGAAAAACCTGGGTCACCCTAAATCGCATCAGAACAAACTTTGGTGTCTGTGCAGACCTTATGAATAAATGGAGGAAATCTGACTCCTGCCTGTGACTGTGGAGCTGAGCATCAAACAATCCAGCACATTGTTGAGGAGTGTCCCCTCAGATCTTACACCGGTGACAAGAACGACTTCTACACTGGAAATGAAAATATTATTACATATATACAAAACCTTGATATCCAACTCTGATTTCTGTACCTCTGTACTTTCCAATCACTGTTTACTCTTTGATACTCTTATATGATGTGTCGGGCTTTACTTGGAATACCAATTACCATTTTTTGTTCAGGCTTAATTTTTACTTAATTGGAGAAAGAGGGTGTTTTTTTTTTGTTTGTTAAATAGAAGATTTTTCTCAGTGTTTTGTGTTCCTTTTTACTTACAGGATTAGTAATGGGGGGGTGTCTCATAGAAACCTCTCCCATTACCAATCCAGAGCTTTATGGCAGCTGATTTTTTTTTTTTTTTTTTTTACAAATCACAGCTGTCATTAACCTGGAACATTACCTCAATTGCCACTGCACGAGGGCAATCGAGATTAGCCACGGAAAGTGCCAGGAATGGCTAATCTAGGATTCTACTATTCTGGGACGGCTGCGGGCTGTTATATTTAGGCTGTGGAGCGCCCAATAACGATGGGCTCCCTTGCCTGAGAATACCACCCCCAGCTGTCTGTTTCATCTTGGCTGGGCATCATAATTGCGGGGGATCCCCACATTGTTTTTTTTTAACTATTTAAATAATTAAGAAAAAATAACGAGTGGGTCCTCCGTATTTTGATACCCAGCCAAGATAAGGCAGAGCCTCCAAATGTCTGCTTTAGCTACAATGGGTATCAAAATATGGGGGACCCGACGCCATTTTTTTCAATAATATACTTATTTTTACACACCCCTTTGAGGAACCAGACAGTTAGTGTGAAGGCAACCAATCGCAGATGCCGGCGAAGACGGTGAGTGCAAAGTCTGACTGCAATCAACCACAGATGCTTTTTCAGAGGGTGTGTGGGGGAATCGGGGCATATTCATACAATTTAACACAAGAACTACCGGAGGGGTCATTTTGACCCTTTTGCTATATCTTTTTCCTATAATTTCTAAAATTTTAACAAATGAGTTCTGAGTTTTTGTGACTTTTATTTATTCATGGTAGTGTATATTTTAGGACACAAAAATGAATTGTAACTCTTTCAGGGGCCCGAATTTTACAGTTCATACCTATAAGTACTGAAGGGGTCAATTTGACCCCATACATAAAAGTAGTAGTAGGCAAGTCACCTATGTGACAAAATATGACAAAATGTGGAGTTGGAAGATGTAATGAAAACAAACCAACTAAAACTTGCGCAAGCTGTAACAAACCAGTTTGTGGAAAATGAACTGGGAAAGTGGAAGAAAGTACTGTTTGTGTTAATTGTTGGACACCGCATGCTATGACCTTGTCAAAGGGAAATGTGTTTAAACTGCTGTACTTGATCTTAACACTGTTCCTATTAAGTTAAAATAAATGTTCTTTAATTTGTTGGCAACAAAAAAGTTATTTTTACTCCAGAGTCAGTACTTTTGAATTGGGGTCAAAATGACCCCTTAGGTTAGCTATAGGTATTATGAAACATGCGGTAATTCTAGTGTTAAAGATCAGACCCAGAAACAGTGTGATAGCTGTGCAAATACTCACTGAGTATAATTGTCCGGCTTTAGTCCCCATTTTGTTTCCTTTTGCAGTCCCCTACCCACCATTTTATAGCACCTAAGTTCGGGTCCCCTTTGATTTATATGGGGTTTGGGATCCAGGTTCAAGTTTGGGTCAAGTCGGGTACCAGCCTGGACTTGTTTTTTTTAAGGTCCGGCTAGACCCAGTGAACCCAAATATCTGCAGGTTCGCCCATCTTTATTAATGAGTAGAAACCATTATCGTTTTCAGAGGATACAAATCTGTTATGGTTTCTCTCCTGAATATTTTTTGTTAGTTTACAGTAATCACTGTAAATTTAGACAATTGCTAAACGTGACATAAAATTTTTTTTAGTTAACCTGTGTTCTTGTCTCCTCACTGCCTGCAAGTAACTTTTTTCTAATTTAAACAGACAGAACATACAAGAAAGATGTCTGCGAAACCCAAACTTGTCTACTTCAATGGCAGAGGTAAAATGGAGTCCATCCGCTGGCTGCTTGCTGCTGCTGGTGTTGAGGTTTGTATTGTGTTAACAAGTGTCATATTTTTAATATTCTTAACAATCAAGTAAAATTACTTTAATATGATTTATTCTCAAAAATGCATTTTGTTTTTCAGTTTGAAGAAGTACATTTGGAGACAAGAGAACAATATGAAGCGTTGCTTCGAGGTATACCTAACTTTCCTACTATTCTTTACCTCCCACGCAGCAGTTGGCTTTTCAATCGTAGCAGTTTGTATTTGTACTGATTTTATAATGTACAAACATCTTCACCGAGTATGGATATTGCTGCTATTTCACAATTAGCAATGCCCTGGGTCAAAATAATAATCGACAGTGGGCACGAAATCCAACAAGAAACTACAGTCCTCAACATTGAAATTATAATATCAAGGAGGGAAATTCATGGAGCTATGGAGACCACATAATCGTTAGATACAGTATTTTGAGATGCTTTGAAATGTTTACATTTCTTTCAGCTTTTGCACATCATTAAAGGGAACCAACCACCCCCAATGACCCCCCCGGACTATTAATATGGCTCCCTACTCCCAGCACATACATGTGCTGCAATGTTTTTTGCTAAAAAAACTGGTTTTTAAAAGTAAAGATAATGCTTTATAAAGTTTCAAACGAAGGGACGGTTGGGCGTTACTTACATGTGGCTAAAGCCGGGTTGCAGCTGCCACTCATTCTCCTCTCTCCCCTCACAGCCGTAACGGCCAGCCCTTTTTGCAGCGTCACAGCCTGGTGCACGGGCTCGCATGCCCGTGCACACGTCATCAGCTACAGCCGGGTCGCGAGCACACACGCTCTGACTTCCTGCGCTCGGCTGTGGAAGTCAGAGCGCGCGCTCGCTACCCGGCTGTAGCTGATGACGTGTGCACGGGCATGCGAGCCCGTGCACCAGGCTGTGACGCTGCAAAAAGGGCTGGCCGTTACGGCTGTGAGGGGAGAGAGGAGAATGAGTGGCAGCTGCAACCCGGCTTTAGCCACATGTAAGTAACGCCCAACCGTCCCTTCGTTTGAAACTTAATAAAGCATTATCTTTACTTTTAAAAACAGTTTTTTTTAGCAAAAAACATTGCAGCACATGTATGTGCTGGGTGTAGGGAGCCATATTAATAGTCCGGGGGAGTCATTGGGGGTGGTTGGTTCCCTTTAACATACTGTATATTTATCCATCCTGTGATTTCCATAATTCCATTACTTTTTCTATTTGGTATATCAATTTCAATGATGAGAGTGTAGGGCACTAGCCATTCTCCGTATGGAGAGGAATCTGCCTGCAGGCATAAGGAGAACTGATGAGGAGAGTTATAGCTGCAATGCTCCTCTGGGAAATATGCAAATGGTCACTTCAGTGAGGAAGTGAAAAACTCTAATGTCACCCAATAAGGGAAGCAATCCTCAAAGTCATAATTGACTCTTTAACAAGCCTTTTAATATGACTTAGGATTTTTGCCTTGTGTTCAGTCTCCTGTATGTGTCATCGCTGTTGCTGATGTCCTCACTGCCTCCAGCCCTCAGGAGGCTGAACAAGAGAGGGCTGGAGATGGCACACAGAAGGCTTGAGGTGGTGAGGACACCAGCAACATCGATGACACATTACTGAGTAAGTCCCTCCGAACTCTTTATCTGTACACTTTCTAAAGTCTTTTTAACAACTTACAGGGGGGCTAGAGACATGGGGGACCCCTTCCCTGAATGCAATGAATGCAGCAGACACGCTGCATTCAGTTAGCATAGCACCAGGGGGGTGACAGGTCCTTTTTAAATATAGATCATGGTACAATTTAAATGCAAAAGAGAGGTCTATAGTAAACTAGCACTGACCCCACTGAACACAGCACAAACTGAAAGTGAAACTGAATGAAACTACACTGTGTGCAGAATTATTAGGCAAATGAGTATTTTGATCACATGATACTTTTTATCCATGTTGTCCTACTCCAAGCTGTATAGGCTTGAGAGCCAACTACCAATTAAGTAAATCAGGTGATGTGCATCTCCGTAATGAGGAGGTGTGTGGTGTAATGACATTAACACCCTATATAAGGTGTGCTTAATTATTAGGCAAATGCCTTTCCTTAGACAAAATAGGTCAGAAGAGAGATTTGACGGAGTCCATAATTGTGAGATGTCTTGCAGAGGGATGCAGCAGTCTTGAAATTGCCAAACTTTTGAAGCGTGATCACCGAACAATCAAGTGTTTAATGGTAAATAGCCAACAGGATCGCAAGAAGCGTGTTGGGCAAAAAAGGCGCAAAATAACTGCCCATGAAATGAGAAAAATCAAGCGTGAAGCTGCCAAGATGCCATTTGCCACCAGTTTTGCCATATTTCAGAGCTGCAACATTACTTGAGTATCAAAAAGTACAAGGTGTGCTATACTCAGGGACATGGCCAAGGTAAGGAAGGCTGAAAAACGACCACCTTTGAACAAGAAACAAGATAAAACGTGAAGACTGGGCTAAGAAATATCTTAAAACTGATTTTTCAAAGGTTTTATGGCCTGATTAAATGAGAGTGACTCTTGATTGGCCAGAGGCTGGATCAGTAAAGGGCAGAGAGCTCCACTCCGACTCAGACGCCAGCAAGGTGGAGGTGGGGTACTGGTATGGGCTGGTATCATCAAAGATGAACTTGTGGGACCTTTTCGGGTTGAGGATGGAGTGAAGCTCAACCCCCGGACCTACTGTCAGTTTCTGGAAGACAACTTCTTCAAGCAGTGGTACAGGAAGAAGTCTTTATCGTTCAAGAAAAACATGAATTTCATGCAGGACAATGCTCCATCTCATGCATCCAACTACTCCACAGCGTGGCTGGACAGTGAAGGTCTAAAAGAAGAAAAAATAATGACATGGCCCCCTTGTTCACCTGATTTGAACCCCATTGAGAACCTGTGGTCCTTCATAAAATGTGAGATCTACAGGGTGAGAAAACAGTACACCTCCCGTCACAGTGTCTGGGAGGCTGTGGTGGCTGCTGCATGCAATGTTGATCGTAAACGGATCAAGCAACTGACAGATTCTATGAATGGAAGGCTGTTGAGGGTCATCATAAAGAAAGGTGGCTTTATTGGTCACTAATTTTATTTTTGTTTTGTTTTTGCATGTCAGAAATGTTTTTTTCTAAATTTTGTGCAGTTATATTAGTTTACCTGGTGAAAATAAACAAGTGAGAAGGGAATATATTTGGTTTTTATTAAGTTGCCTAATAATTCTGCACAGCAATAGTTACCTGCACAAACAGATATCCTGCTAAGATAGGCAAATCTAAAAAAAAAAACACTCCAACTTCCAAAAATATTAAGCTTTGATATTTAGGAGTCTTTTGGGTTGATTGAGAACATAGTTGTTGATTAATAATTAAAATAATCCTCTAAAATACAACTTGCCTAATATTTCTGCACACAGTGTATAGCTGTAATAAAGTGTGTTACTCACCACCTGGATAAGTACATGGTGTTTAACCCCCAAAATGATGAGACACAATAAATATAGTCCAACAGCTGATTCCATGTCCATGTAAAAATTAAAGTGCTGGGTAAAAAATCTGTACTAACATGATCCCGGCCGGTGACATGTGCAGTGAAAATGTACACAGGAGCTTCCCGGATGGCATGTGACACCACTAGTGATGAGCCACCACCTCAATGTTCGAATTCGGTTTGATTCGTCGAATTAGTGATTTGTTCGTCGAATGTTCGTTGAACACCGCGAACCCCGTTGAAATAAATGGCTACAGCAAACATATAGAAAACACCTTCAAAGGTCTCCAAAAGCTGCCAAACTACTCAGAATGGACAACAAACACTAGAAAAAGTGACACCAATTCAAACACAGTACAAATAGTCAGAGGCAAAGTGGCATTAGTTGTCTACGTTAAGTAAAAAGAGGTGGAAGAGTAAAAGGAGGATGAGACACAGGTATGGGCATGTCACGTCCTTCTTAAATCATGTAAAACATAGCAAGGGGACTGCAACAAGAATCATCACTTTTTTCAAAGGGTCACACCTACAGCAAAATGGCATCAATTGTCCCAGACCAAAAATTGCTGAACGGCCTAACCTGCATGCATGGCACAGAGTCTGGAACAGGACCTGGCCTAGCATTTCAAGGTTAAACATTGCTCATCAATTATAAGTTTTGTGGAGTATTACAGTAAAAATAGAGAGGTAGGTCAGTGGGCCTAGTGGCCTAGTAGGCCTGGTGGGCCGGATCCCATCAAAGCTCATGCAAGCGCTCCCATCAATGTTATGCCCCGCCACACACAGGTGGGACCACCATCAGTTTCGTGGAATATTACAGGAAATAATAGGGAGGTCAGAGACCTGTTTGGGCCTAGTAGGCTGGATAAACTCAAAGCTCATGCAAGCGCTCCCATCAAAGTTATGCCGCGCCACACACAGGTGGGACCACTATCAGTTTTGTGGATTACTACAGGAAATGAGAGGTAAGTAAGTGACCTGTTTGGGTCTAGTGAGCCAGATAAATTCAAAGCTCATGCAAGCGCTCCCATCAATGGTATATCCTGCCACACACCAGTGGGACCACCATCAGTTTAGTGGAGTACTACAGGAAATAATAGAGAGGTAGGTCAGAGACCTGTTTGGGCCTAGTAGGCCGGATAAAGTCAAAGGTCATGCAAGCGTTCCCATTAATGATATGCAGCGCTACACACAGGTGGGACTGTGGAGACCCGGGGGTCAGGGGGCGCTCTCGTCCGCAGGCCCAGCCGCCTTTACAAAGACAGCGTGGACCAGGGCTCATCCCCAGCTGAACGCCCGAGCTCCTTAACCGTGGGCGGAACACTACTCAGACAACACAGGGTGAGGGAATCACAATAACAAGGCTTTATTGGATCCCCAAACAGTTAACAGCATATAACGCATAACCAAGCAAAACACAACATGTAACAGGCAACAGAGTCTCACCCTTCCGCTGGCTCACCAGGGTTTAAAATGCAGCACGGCAAAGTCTGTAGCCAGGTGACTGTATCGTCCCAACCTGGGTTGCTTTCTTGTCCTTAAGCAGTCTATCACAGCCGAATCCGATAATCCGATACTGAAGTCCTTGTGGTTCCTTTAGTCTGTGTTCTGAGCCCCTTGGTCGGCACCGAAATGCCTAGGCCTGGGGTTATGGCTAGCTAATCGGATCCGAAGACCCTAGATTCGCTGCCTGTCTCCAATATTCAATCTCCAAAAACTAATGGTCAAAGTGAAGAGTCCTCCTTATATACCCTCAGCCCTCATTGTAGGATATTGGGGACGTCATGATTGGTGCAATAAAATAGTCTTTTCATTGGCTGATCTCCAATCCTCATTTAACATAGTTTAGTCCTATTGCAATCCAAATGCTGATTGATATAGCAACTAGCAGTGATACAATGGAAGGGTAATATTAGACATTGAGTCTGCAAACCATGACATTAACACAATAGTGGCTGGGCCTCAATCCACATTCACAGGGTAATAGACAATGGACGATTAGCATAATTAAGTTCTCTGGCCTTCAATGACAAACAGGTTAGATAATTACATTACCAAGCTAAACTTTAACCACAGAAATCTATGACAATACTGTAAGAAATTCTCTTTGACCATTACAAGTTTACAAACCAAAATGCAATATGATATGTCTGGATGAATAAGAAATCCTCCTACATTATATATTAAAGGGTCCATTTCGTCACATTCCTCCCCCTTCTTATTTAGCCAGACAGGATAGGCTTCCGATCATCCTTCTCCACCTGTCGGGACAGCCCATCCGCATTTCCATGGTTCTTGCCCTGTTTATGTGAGATGGAGAAATTGTAAGATTGTAACGCCAAACTCCACCTAAGCAATCGTCCGTTGTCCCCCGCGGTTCGATTTAGCCAACTCAATGGATTGTGGTCAGTGAGGACTGTGAACTCATTGCCATAGAGGTAAGGCTGCAATTTTTTTAGGGACCAGACTATGGCCAGGCATTCTTTTTCTATGGTGGCGTAGGCCCTCTCTCGGTCCAACAGTTTCCGGGAGAGATAAGCTATAGGATGTTCCTCGTCGTCAGCCCCCACTTGGCTAAGTACCGCTCCTAGTCCTGTGTCTGATGCATCTGTTTGGACAATGAACCTTCGTCGGAAGTCAGGAGCAGTCAGAACTGGGCTCTGGGCTAGCCGGTCTTTCAACTGGAGGAACGCAGCTTCACATTCTGGGGTCCAGATAAGGTTGCGGGCATATTTTTTGGTTGTGAGGTCAGTGAGTGGTTTTGCTACGGTGCTGTAATTGGGGATAAATTTTCTATAATAATTTGCGGTGCCCAAAAACGCGCGGACCTGTTTTTGGTTGACAGGGCGCGGCCACTGGGTAATTGCTTCTACTTTTGCCGGTTCTGGACGAATGCACCCACTTCCCACTCGATGACCCAGGTATAGCACCTCGGCCATTCCCATTTGGCATTTGTCAGGTCGGATGGTGAGCTGGGCTTGGGCTACCCTTTGCAGCACCTGGGACACATGCTGAAGGTGCTCTTCCCAGGTGTCGCTGAAGATAGCGATGTCATCCAAATAGGCCTGGGCATACCCCTGACATCCCTCTAGTAAATGGTCCACCATCCTCTGGAAGGTAGCTGGGGCATTCTTCATCCCAAAAGGCATGCTGGTGAACTCATATAGGCCAAAAGGGTTATGAAAGCTGATTTCTCTTGAGCCTCTTTTGTGAGTGGGATCTGCCAGTATCCCTTGCTCAGATCGAGAGTGGATATAAACCGAGATCCCCCCAACCGATCTAGTAGCTCATCCACCCGGGGCATGGGGTAGGCATCCGTAACTGTGATCTCATTGAGCCGTCTATAGTCCACACAGAAACGAGTACTCTTGTCCTTTTTTGGCACCAGCACAACACTGGCAGCCCATGGGCTTTGGGAGGGAACTATGACTCCCATATGTAACATGTCATCCACCTCGGCCTTCATCATTGCCAATACCGGGGGTGTCACTCGGTATGCGGGTTGGCGTTGTGGAGTGGAGGCCCCTGTGTTGACATGATGCCGGACCAGAGGCGTTCGACCAGGTAAACTCGTGAACAGGGGTTCATATGGTCTGAGTACGTCTGATAACTGTTGCTTCTGTGATGGACAAAGCTGTTCCCCCAGTGATACATCTTTTACCCCCATTTCCCTTTTGGAGTCCACTAATAGGTCTGGGATCTGGTCTGTTTCAGGGTCATCTAAATCGGGACAACAAACTGCTAAGTTGGTGACCTCTCTTTCCTCATAAACTTTTAGCCTGTTAACATGGTAGGTACGCTCACGAACACCTGCTTGGTCCAGAGCCACAGTGTAGTCAGTATTGCCACATTTCCTGGTAATGGTAAATGGACCCGCCCACATGGCTTGAAGCTTGTTTTTGCGTACCGGTACAAGTACCAGGACCTTCTGTCCACAGGCAAATTCTCGGAGTCGGGCAGCGCGGTCATAACATCGTTTTTGCCTTTCCTGAGCCACTTCTAAGTTCCCGTGGGCTAATGCCATGAGGTGCCTCATTCTTTCCCTAAACTTTTGAACATAGTCCAATATGGGAACCTCTTCTGTGGGGAAGGTGCCCTCCCAACTTTCTCGTACCAGCTCTAAGGGGCCCCGTACTTTTCGGCCATACAGCAATTCAAAGGGGGAGAACCCAGTAGAGTCCTGTGGCACCTCCCGGTAAGCAAAAAGGAGCTGCTGCAGGTTTTTCTCCCAGTCCCCCCCTCGGCCTCTACATAACGGCTAATGAGCTGTTTCAGGGTTCCATTGAAGCGCTCACACAATCCATTCGTTTCAGGATGGTAGGGCGTTGTGCGCATGGGGCGGACTCCATGTTTCTCCCAGAGGGTCTGAATCAGTTCGCTTTGGAACTGTGCCCCCTGGTCAGTTAATACTTCCTGTGGAAATCCTACCCGGCTAAAGATGTCCAGTAAAGCTTGAGCCACATGCTCTGCATCTATGGAAGTCAAGGCAGTGGCTTCTGGGTAGCGGGTGGCAAAGTCTACCAGGGTGAGGATGAATCTTTTTCCGCTGCGGCTGGGGATGGCTAAGGGGCCTACTAAATCAATGGCAACTCTCTGAAATGGTTCCCCTATCAAAGGCATGGGTTGGAGTGGGGCACGACATGGGGCTCCGCCCATACGTTGACACACTGGACAAGAGGCTCTGTATTTCTTTACTTCTTGAGTGACCCTTGGCCAAAAAAAACTACGCAACAGGCGGGTCCGGGTCTTTTTGGTCCCCATGTGCCCAGCTGCAGGAACATCATGAGCTAAGCGCAATAGTTGGGATCGATATTGCTGGGGTACTACAAGCTGATGTACACGGGTCCAAGGTTTTTCTGGGCAGGATGCGGGCTTCTCTCGATATAAGAGGCCTCTTTCCCATCTATACACCTCCCCCGGATTTCCTCCCCCAGGTTGGGCAGCCGCACTACGGATAAGCTCTAGGGTGGGGTCTGTCAGTTGGGCTTCCCTGAACTCCTTACGATCTATCTCCCCCCAGTCAATGGTCACAGTTTGGTTTGATGTACTCACATTGGTCGGCTCAGAAAAGGAGGCTGAAGGTTGAAGAGGAGGGTTATCCTCAGTTGGTTTGGTAGAAAGATCTGCACAAGGGTGATGCTTGGCTTGGCTGCGGGTGATGGCGGTGACAAACTGGCTGGATAATCCTTGTCCTAGGTCATTTCCCAAAAGAACAGGGGTTGGGAGGCCGTCCATGAGCCCCACTTCAACCTCTCCCTGGTCAGTTCCCCAGTCCAACTGCACGCGTGCCAGAGGAATGTTCGAGCGCTGGCCTCCAGCAAGGGTGATGGTCACTTGGCGGCCCGGTAAATGATGCTCGGTGGGAACAATATCTGGGCTAACCAGGGTGATTGAAGATCCAGTATCTCGAAGTCCCTGAGCCTGTATACCACCGACCTTGACCGTCTGGATGTGGCGATTGAGGTTGGCTGGTGTACGGTGTCCGGCCTGCCGTAGGGTGTGGACCGGGTAAATCACTTCCTCAGCTACTGGCGTATCTTGGGGGTAGTATCCTCCAGGCATCGCTGGTTCATCTCTGCATATGTTGACTGATTGGGCTGGCAGCCGGGCTCCAGGCATAGGGCCCCGATGTTGAAGACACTCTTTGGCTTTGTGTCCAAGGCGCCCACACGTATAACAGCGCTGTGGGTTAGGCAAGTCACGGGCCCTGTTGGTACACCTTTGCCCTATTGGGGTTTCTGCGGCATAGCGAGTTAGTCCAGCACGGGAGTCTGGAGGTTGCTGGTATCCATGGTTGATGAACCTCCTGGGATCGGTGGGCCTATTGGGTCTCCAGCTGGGTCGGTTGGCTGTAAATTCGTCAGCCAATCGGGCTGCCTGCTCTGGGGTGTCGGGCTTCCGGTCCGCCACCCATTCTCGTATTTCCGGGTCCATCTTCTCCATAAGCTGTTCGAGTACTATCATATCCCGGAGGGCAGCAGCGGAGTGGGCAGCACGACCATCAAGCCAGCGGTTACAGTGTCGTCGAAGTTGACTGCCAAATTCGACATAGGAGACACCCTGGCGAGACATAGTCCGGAACTTAATGCGATATCTCTCAGGGGTTATGGTAGAAAGGGCCAACAAAGTGTCCTTAATAATTCCATAGTCCAAGCAATCCTGAGGCCCAAGTGATCGGACAGCTTCCTGGGCCCGACCAGGCAAACTTCTCCACAGGTATCTGGGCCACTCAGCTGTGTGCACCTGGTGCATTCTCATCATCATCTCAAAGTTTTGCAAGTGTTCATCGATCTCAGTGTTGGATTCATTCATCATTGGCACGTCACTGTAGCGAAGGTGAATTCCTTGGAGGCGGTCTATCGTGGAGGTGGGCGCTGGTGGTAAGGAAATTGGAGCTCCCAACACTACTTGCAGAACACCAGCCCTTTCTTCTCTTGAAGCTTCAGGCCCCAAGGCAGCCAAGCTCTCCTTGATTTGGACTGCTGTGGACCTGGTGATTTCACGATATTCACTGGATCCATGATGTGGTGCACAACTTACATCCTCTGGTACCACGTCGGCGGGGTCCTCATCATCCTCACCATCATTCTGGGTGTCCCAATGGACCAATTTCTGAATCAAAGCCGACCGAGTGTCAGCGTTCCTGTATTCAATATTTCTCCTCTGGCACAGATCCTGTAGCATCCATTTACTGCTGCTGCCGTATCTCCTCTCCGGCCCTTGTCCCATGGCTGAGCTGGTGGGGTTGGACATGGCAACGTCCGAAACCTGAATGCCTCACCTATGGCCTGCTGAGTATGCTTATATGCCTCCCTGGTTGTTGAGCCCTTGGACGGTGTCCACGAACACCAGTCCCCTACAGCTCCCCTGGATAAACCAGGCTGAGTAGTATCCCACCGCTGCCACCAATTGTGGAGACCCGGGGGTCAGGGGGCGCTCTCGTCCGCAGGCCCAGCCGCCTTTACAAAGACAGCGTGGACCAGGGCTCATCCCCAGCTGAACGCCCGAGCTCCTTAACCGTGGGCGGAACACTACTCAGACAACACAGGGTGAGGGAATCACAATAACAAGGCTTTATTGGATCCCCAAACAGTTAACAGCATATAACGCATAACCAAGCAAAACACAACATGTAACAGGCAACAGAGTCTCACCCTTCCGCTGGCTCACCAGGGTTTAAAATGCAGCACGGCAAAGTCTGTAGCCAGGTGACTGTATCGTCCCAACCTGGGTTGCTTTCTTGTCCTTAAGCAGTCTATCACAGCCGAATCCGATAATCCGATACTGAAGTCCTTGTGGTTCCTTTAGTCTGTGTTCTGAGCCCCTTGGTCGGCACCGAAATGCCTAGGCCTGGGTTATGGCTAGCTAATCGGATCCGAAGACCCTAGATTCGCTGCCTGTCTCCAATATTCAATCTCCAAAAACTAATGGTCAAAGTGAAGAGTCCTCCTTATATACCCTCAGCCCTCATTGTAGGATATTGGGGACGTCATGATTGGTGCAATAAAATAGTCTTTTCATTGGCTGATCTCCAATCCTCATTTAACATAGTTTAGTCCTATTGCAATCCAAATGCTGATTGATATAGCAACTAGCAGTGATACAATGGAAGGGTAATATTAGACATTGAGTCTGCAAACCATGACATTAACACAATAGTGGCTGGGCCTCAATCCACATTCACAGGGTAATAGACAATGGACGATTAGCATAATTAAGTTCTCTGGCCTTCAATGACAAACAGGTTAGATAATTACATTACCAAGCTAAACTTTAACCACAGAAATCTATGACAATACTGTAAGAAATTCTCTTTGACCATTACAAGTTTACAAACCAAAATGCAATATGATATGTCTGGATGAATAAGAAATCCTCCTACATTATATATTAAAGGGTCCATTTCGTCACATTGACCACCATTAGTTTTGTGGAGTACTACATGAAATAAAGTAGAGGTAGGTCTGAGACCTGTTTGGGCCTAGTGGGCCACATGAAGTCAAAGCTCATGTAAGCGTTCCCATCAATGATATGCCCCGCCACACACAGGTCTCCACCAACAGGGGTTACAGTTTGGAAATGAGGGTCTACATTATACTCGGGCCCTTGTTCATCTGGGCCTGGATCCGACTCACAAAGATTTTGGACATCGGTGCAGATCTTTTCCTCGTCTTCACTCAATGAAGCTTTGGAGCAGACCTCTGACTCCCAGGCTATAGTATGAGTGAACAGCTCTGCAGACTCAACCATCTGTGTTTCCTCATAGTCAATAGGGCGGCTGGAGACTTGTGATGTTGAAGTTGAGGTGGAGGAGAGCCCACTTAATGGAGCGCATGATATCCATTGAAGCACCTGCTGTTTTTGGGCCTCATCTACAAGTTTTAGCGATGCTCTGCTGCGTAAGAAAGGGATGATATCAGAGCGTCCATGAAAAGAAGTAGACATTTTAGTTTGGCTTGAAGACGTTATTTGTTCACCAGATATTTCTGTTACTTTTTTTTTTTTTTTCTGTTCAGATGTTTTTTATTAAACTCAGCATAATATTGCAACACACATCAGAAAGACAATATCACATTATTTTACCTTTTATATGATATAAACCCAACTATGGATCCCACCCCCCACCCTCCATACTCATGAACAGATTCCCTGTATGCATTTCTATACAAACAATAGCACTTATATCTAGAATCGTCGTATATACATCCTCCATCTTCTTCTATAGCCACCGGTCCAGCAGTATAAAAGAAAACATTCGTCACAGTCGTCGCTCATACACCTCCTGACACATTATCCTCCACCCGCAACCATGGATCCCACAATTTTTCAAACATTGTAAAGGCATTCCTTTTCTTATAAATATTCTCTTCTGTTCGTATGATATACGCCACTTGTCGTAAGTATTCCATCCTGGAGGGAGGCTCGGCCCTGATCCACGCTCTCGCAATCAACTTCCTCGCCATGAATAACAATCTTGCCACCGCAATCTTCTGCACACTCGTCACATTTATTTCTTCCACATAACCTAACACACACACAATTGGTATTCTCGGAATCACGCATCCATACCTTCCCTCAATCAAATTTATCACAACCATCCAAAAAGCTTGCAGTCTCGGACATTCCCACATCATATGTAGCACTCCCGCACCCTCATGCATGCATCGCGGACATTCTGATGTACTCCTAACCCCAATCCTGTGCAAAAACTCAGGCGATCTATAAACTCTGTGCACCAAATAGAGCTGCGACATCCTACCCGGCTCACTCAAAGACAACTTCGGACCATATTCCAGTATAGTGTCCCACACCTCATCATTTATTTCCCCTATTTCTTCTTCCCACTTATCCCGAGCCCGTATAGGATGCCGCAGCAAGAATGTATGCAACAGATCGCCATATATAGTCGAAATCACTTCTTTAGTGTCCCCATCCATACAAATATAGTCCAACACTATGTCCTTGTGAATCTTGAGATTACTCAGTCTCCTTTGTCTGTTATAGGCATGTGCCACCCTGTGATATAAGAACCCATCTGTGTCCGGGATCCCAAAGTCTTGCTTTAATGACTCAAAGGCCTTCAACCTCCCCTTCTCTTCAAGCTGCCATAGATACTCAAGACCACCACGTGTCCATGCTCTCTGACCTCCCAACTTACAGAGTTCACCTAAGTTTCTATTCATCCACACAGGAGTATATTTCGTGAAGCCACTTATGCCCCTCAGTTTCTTCACTCGAGACCACACCCTCTGTACCAAGCACATGGTGGGAAACCTCCCTCCAAACTGTCCCAGATCTCCCGCCTCCAAGCTCTGTACCAGTGGGGACCTGCCAGTCATAAGTTCCAAAACCTTTTTCACTGAGTCTCCCTGCCCTCTCGATACCCACCCTCTAAGATGCTGGCTTTGGGACGCTAAAAAATAAATCCAAGGATTTGGTAAAGCAATTCCCCCTTCCGACTTTGGCTGTTGCAAGATTTCAAGTTTAATTCTGGGTTGCCCCCTGCCCCATACCAAATCCCTAAATAGAGAGTTTAACCTCTGGAACAACCCCCACGGGTGCCACACAGGAGAGATATGAAGCACGTAAAGAATTTTAGGCATAAGGATCATTTTGGCCAGGTTCGCCCTGCCCACCACTGAGAGACGCAATTTGGACCATGCTTGTGCCTTATCTTTTAGTTTGATCAACAACGGGTCTATATTCAATCGGACAAAATCTGTAACCGGTAACGCTATCTTCATGCCCAGATATTTAAATTGCTCTACAACTTTGAGCTCAGCACATTCTATAGTTCCCACCTCTGCTTCATCATCCCTGTCTATCAGCATTAAACTGGATTTTTCCCAATTTATCCGCAATCCCGACATTGCTCCAAATTTCTCAATTACCTCCTGCAGGAATAAGAGTATATCATCAGCATAAAGTGCGATCTTTTCCTCCACCTGACCATATTTAAAGCCAACCACTTCAACTGACTGTCTAATATGAGCCGCCAGTGGATTTCTGTTACTTTAGCACCTACCCCACGGACACAAAGATTTTTACCCTTTCCAACACCCCTATTCCCCTTTCCACCATCAGCAGACCTTTTACCACTCATTTTGGAGGGTAAGTAATTGGCAACTCTATAGTTATTGGTACAAAAAACAATGGATGCAAAACTAGCAGAGCTGAGTGGCCAAACAGTTGTACTAGCCTAAATAGGTTTTGGTAATTAGTTTTTTGCAAATATAGAACATTAGTACTAGCGTCAATAGTTTTGGTAACTAGTTTTGGGCAGGTGCAATACAAAAGTGTTATCTGTGCTGTGTGGCGGTACTTTTCAAAAGAACACTGCAGTACAGCTACCTAGTCAAACTGTGTTAGTAGCCTAAAAGGATTTGCTTGGCTACATGCACTAAAAAATGGCAATTACAGACAGGCGGTGTAGCTTTCTTCACAACAGTACTACACCAATGCCTGCCACACACCGCTTCTAGCCAATATGGATTGACTGGGCTAGATGTAGTAAAAAGTGGCTATTACAGACAGGCGGTGTAGCTTTCTTTACAACAGTGCTACACCAATGCCTTTCACACTGCTACTAGCCAAAAAGGATTTACTGGGCTAGATGCAGTAAAAGATGGCTATTACTGACAGGCAGGGTAGCTTTCTTCACAACAGTGCTACACCAATGCCTGTCACACTGCTAGTAGCCACAAAGTATTTACTGGGCTAGATTTTGCCAGATGCTGTAAAAAAACGCTTGCACAGCACTGGAACAGACCTGCCTGGCAAAAAGTGCTTTTAAGCCCTGAAAAGGGCTGTTCTTAGAAGTAGTCCCTAAACCTATCAACTCTCTATCTAACATGCAATTGAATCACTATCTATCTAACTAGCTTGGTCTGTATTTCACACTGCAGCACCAGCAGCGGTGCCGTCTGACACTGAGCTGCAGCACTGAGAAAATGGCGAGCAGGGTAAAATGGCCGGGTTTTATATGGCAAGGGCATGTGACATGGCCAGCCAATGACACAGAGCCTTGTGTGAAAAAAGTGCACTTTCCTCTATGCGTGCTGATAGGCTGACACACCGGACCACTCACAGTAAGTAAGCGGCAAAGAGAAAAAAATTGGAGATCTGCATTATTTCAGCATACACGTCTCCACAGCCCCCCTCCCGCCCACTATTCATTCCTAGACACTGAAACTCATAATTACGTTCACAAAAAGCATTACTGTGAAAAGTCAGTAACGCTTTTGGTGAACGAAGCGTTATCGAACAAAAACTCTAATTACTGGACTTTTAGCAAATTGTTGAATGACTCGAATATAGCCCAAAACAGGTCGAATTTGAAATTGGCGAACAATTCTAATCAAACATCGCTCATCTCTAGACTTCACACACATGCACAGTACAAGCTTGTTTACTCAAGACTTCTCTTTTACATTTAAATTGTACCATGTTCTATATTTAATGTATCACTATAATAGTGGAAGCGCTTAGATATATATTTTATTTATTTTTCTGAATTTTAACCTTTGGCAGGGTTTTTCTTTACTTAGCAGCTCTGCTGTAGGATTAGGCGCAGAGACAACTTAAGTACTGTAATTTTGATCCGTCTTCTTTTTAGTTATCTCATGTATATTTTTATTCTGTGCTTTAAAATATATTTAATTTATGAAATAAGCTTAAAATACTTTTGTTTTACACGAGTTAGGATATTTTCGCATAGAAAACCATGAACGTAGTAGATAAAAAAGAAAAAAAACATTTGAATTGTTTTTGTAAATATTTTGCGTCTTAGCAGTTAGTTTGTAGGATTTGATTTTTTTTTGCCATTTTATCTTTTTTGATTTTCAGATGGAGTCTTGGTGTTTCAACAAGTACCACTGGTGGAAATTGATGGGATGAAGCTTGTCCAGACTAATGCTATTCTCCAATACATTGCTGCAAAGTATAACCTTTACGGGAAGGACCTGAAGGAAAGAGCTTTGTAGGACCGAATTATACTATTAACTTTTTTCTTTCTTACAAATCAGTCCAATCAAACTTAAAGTGTAAATTTTTAATAGTAATGTACAGCAAGTGAATATAATCAACTTTCACATTTACTTTATAAATGAAATCAGAAAGGAAACCATTAAAAAAATCTTCCACAAGATGTCCTCAGCAGGCTGTATGTGAAGCTCATTCTTAGTCCCCTCCATCTTCAGGGGTGTGGCCTAAACTGTGTTCACAATACAGCTGATAAGACTGTCAAGTTACCTCATGCTGGCACCTCCATTCACATGGCTCTGCTCGGTGTTATCACAGACACAGAGCAGAGGCCTGTGAACAAGGAGTCAGATAAGATCTCACAGGAGCTGTTTGAGCTCAGCATGGTGCCTGCATGAGATAATTTGACAGTCTTATCTTTATTGTGAACACAATTTAGGTCATGCTCCCTGAAGATGGAGGTGACTAAGAATAAGCTTCACACACAGCCTGCTGAGGACATCTTGTGGAAGGTTTTATAATGCTTTCCTTCTTGATTTTATTAATAATATATATGTGAAAGTTGATGATAATCACTTGCTCTACATTACTATTAAATAAAAATGTAAACGACGATCATGATTTAATTTATGAGGCAATAACTCTGACCCCGACCTCATTCACATACCAGTTGTATAAGTGTTTCTTTGCTTCTTGCAATTGTCCATCATGTTCCATACGTTTATAGCCATCCCACACTTGATGCACGTTCGTCATATGAGGCAATAGGCCGCAAAAGTACATGGATTCAATAGAATATCTTTGTATGCCTCCATATAAAGATCATATGGAGGTATACTGTAGTAAGAGCCCCATGCACTTCTACAGGTGCAGTATTATTAGTATGTCCTGAGAGTTGCACAGGATACTATTTACATTGTCCCTACTATTTAAACTGCAACTATAAAAAATAATTAATACTATTTTAAGAAAAATATTTTATTTTCACATCCTTAGAATTGATATGTATGTGGGAGGCACCAACGATCTTATGGAGTCCATAATGCGTTACCCGTTTTATCAGCCAGAACTTAAAGAGGCACAACTCAAAACTATTTTGCAGAGGGCAAAAAACAGATACTTTCCAGCTTATGAAAAGGTAAAACCTTTATCAATAGCTTGAAATAGCCTTAAAGTTTAAATGTCATTTCATTGAAAAAAAAAAAAAAAAAATACTGCACTGGTTGTTAATGTTGGCTCACATAGCAGCTAAAATAATGCTTTGTACCATATGACTTATTTTCTCACATTTTTCTGTGCTCTTTTGAAAACTGAATTTTATGGCTATGTGGGCGTGGCCAGCAGCTAATAGGGAGCAGTGCAATGTGACAGCAGAGAAAGGGTTAACAGAGATAGTCACTGAACTGTGTGGAGCCAGATTACAGATCAGAAGCAAAGGACAGAGGAGTTTGCACTGATTCTGACATTCTGACATTGATCAACAACTGTGCTGTAGCCTGAAGTAATCTGATACATTGTCACCACATCAGCTGCATTCAACAGTGTGGACGTTCTGTAGGCCCTGTCCCTTTTCCTTCACATGGTTACATGCCACATATTCAGTGTGAGAAGCTTAAAGACGGATCTGACTGAGAATGAACATATGTCTGCTTCTGACACAGTCTAGTGGGGACACCTTGTGGAAGATTTATGAATAGTTTTCAACCAGAATGTTACAATAAAGTAGATTTGAAAGTTTATTAAAATCACTTGTTCTACATTCTTAAATAAAAATTTAAATGGAGATTATGCTGTAAATATCATGCTGTAACTTTCAATAGTCAATATACAGGTTAAAAGGTTATTGCCAATTTAATTTTCCTTTCCATTGATCTATCAGAAAAGCTAAATGAAACTGTAACATGCAGGCATGTGTGTGTGTATAATATACAGTACCGTTCAAAAGTTTAGGGTCATTTAGAAATTTTCTTATTTTTGAAAGAAAAGCACATTTTTTTAAATAAAGCTAACATTAAATGAATCAGAAATACACTCTATACATTGTTAATAAGGCAACTGACTATTCTAGCTGCAAACGTCTTGTTTTTAATGCAATATCTACAATGCATAGGTGTATAGAGGCCCATTTACAACAACCACCACTCAAGTGTTTTAATGGTACATTGTGTTTGCTAACTGTGTAAGAAGGCTAATGGATGTTTAGAAAACCCTAGAAAACCCTTGCACAAGTATGTTAGCACAGCTGAAAATGATTTGGCTGATTAGAGAAGCTATAAAATTGACCTTCATTTGAGCTACAGTAGTTGAGAATCTGGAGCATTACATTTGTTTGTTCTATGAAACTCTCAAAATGGCCAGAAAGAGAGAACTTTCATACGAAACTCGACAGTCTATTCTTGTTCTTAGAAATGAAGGCTAATCCATGCGAGAGATTGCCAAGAAACTGAAGACTTCCTAGAACGGTGTGTACTCCCTTCTGAGGAGAGCACAAACAGGCTCTAACTAGAGTAGAAAGAGAAGTGGGAGGTCCCGCTGCACAACTGAGCAGCAAGACAAGTACATTAGAGTCTTTAATTTGAGAAATCGACGCTTTCGAGCTCCTCATCTGGCAGCTTCATTAAATAGTACCTGCAATGCTGCGTATTTGTCGCGTTTTTTTACGCGCGTATTTGCCCCAAAAATGCATGTGCGTTTGCGTTTCCCAGCAAAGTGAATTGACATTCACTTTGTGCCATTCAGACGTCGCGTAATTTTACGCACATAAAAAGAATGAACATGTCAATTCTTTCCAGTTTTTTACGCGGGTTTTTTCCATAGGCCCCATTATAAGCACTGGAAAAAACGCGCGTAAAGAAACGCAATTGACGTTGTTCTCTCACGAGTGTTTTTTCCCCTTAAAAAGACGCGCATAAATAAACGCGACAAATACGCAGCATGTGAACGCAGCCTTAAGCCTAAAATCTTTATTTAGTTCTTATTTTCATGCATTGGGAACATTGCACACTGTTTTCTAAATCAAAATAGAGTCATTGCATAAACATAAACACAATTAACACCTCCACAAGAAGATCTTCTGTTGTGTAAAAGACCACTCTACCTCATCTACATCAGCAACAAAGACTTCATTTCAATTTCTTTAGTCCACCTCCACTTGGCATCTCCTTATGTCCTGCTGTATTTTGTATTTTAATGTCTCAGTAAGTCATTTGTAATATTGTCTGATGAAGGAGCCTTGAACTCTGAAAGCTTACAAATATAATTTTTGGGGTTAGCAATAAAGGTATCACTCCTATAATACTTTTCTTAACTTTTTTTTGGGACTTAAGTATTTACATAAATCAAAACATAAAGAGAAATATATATAATATTTAAAGGGAACCATGTTGCATTTCTGGTGCGGACGAGATTGGGTGATTTGTGCGCAGGCATCCGCTGCGCACAGATCACATATGGGAGTGAATGGGTGCGCACAGTCATGCGCAGTCAAGCGCAGCACCGTGCGCTCCCATTATAAAGATAGGGGCTGGCGGTGCTGCGCTCACATTGCGGCTCCCCTCCGCAGAACGCTGCGGAGGGGAACGCTAATGTGAAAGTAGCCTAACAGATTAGCTTCACACAGGTGTCTGCTGACTATCACAGTACTCACAGGTAACTTGAGACTGTCTTTGGTCATCCTGGAGCTCATCATTGGCTGAGTCTTTGCCATTCTGTCCCAAATCAGGCCACTCCTTTAATATATTATTATTTGGATGATACCACCGAGATAGGGACAGAAATTAGTGGCTGCAGTCTCACCTGGGCCATGGAAACTAGGGGGCCGAAAAAACCCCTTTGACGCATATAAGAGCAACATTTTTAAAGATGTCATACTTTGGGGCTCTGTTGGGGTTGTTACTTTATGGCACACAGTATATTAAAAATATTTGCTATTTCAATATGAGAAGACTAAAAAAAATTCAGCAAATAAAAGGCCCTTTTTCTATTAAGTTACAATAAAGGTACATTTAAATAAACATTGCTAATCTTGGATCCGTTACGTCTGCAGAATGTGAATGTGGCTGAGTCCATTTGCAGATCTGTGTGCTTGTCTGTAAAACAGGAAAAACCTAGCATATATAGCATTTTTTTATGAGGATATAAATACTTCAGATCATAATTATTCTAGTAATTCATTCACGTTTAATGAATTTGAAGGTTTATACTTTTCTTAACAGAATGCCTTTGTAATGCTAAATCAAATGCATGAGGATTTTAATCTAGAAGAATTGGTGGGGGATCATGATGTAAAGCAAATGATCTCAAATTCTTGTTATCATCCAGTAAAATCTCTTCATTACATTCATTTGATAAAAAAGGATCTGCTGGCTTTGTACCATGATGTTTCTGCTAACTAAAATAAAAACTTTATAATTTAACCCAAAAAATCATTATAATGCCATTCATGAACTAAGTAATAACAAAAATGTAGTTACACGTAAGTCAGATAAGGCAGGAAGGATTGTATTGTTCGATGCCTCATTATATAAATAAGGACCCTTTCACACTGGGGTTTTTCAAAAATGCGGCAATTACGGTAAAAAAAACCCGCATCTGCCGCATTTACAGCGTAACGGCCGCACTTGCAGCAAGCCTCATGCATTGTCTATGAGGCTTGCAGCAAGTGTGCGGTTTCAGCGGTTGCGGCAGATGCGGCCACAAAAAACCCGCCGCTGACCGCGTTTTGTTTCGCGGCCGCAACTGCCGAAACCGCACACTTGCTGCAAGCCTCATAGACAATGCATGAGGCTTGCTGCAAGTGCGGCCGTTATGCTGTAAATGCGGCAGATGCGTTTTTTTACCGCGACTTCTGCATTTTACGAAAAACCCAGTGTGAAAGCACCCTTACTAGTATATTATCTATCTTTATGTAAAGCAACGCATTTTTATTTTAGATCCTCAGAGAATTGTTTGCCATTAGGTGCCATGTGAACTCCAGTGACCAGTATGAGAGTGTGTGAGCCATAGCAACAAAATTAACACACCTGCTCATCATTCACACCTGTCATCTTGTAACACTAAAGAGCCACATGACATCGGGGAGGAAATATGGTTAACTGGGCACAATTCAGCCATTTTCATTTAGGGGTATACTCAATTTTTTTGCCAGCGGTTTAGACATTAATGACTGTGTGTTGAGTTATTTAGAGGGCACACCAAATTTACGGTTATGCAAGCTGGACACTGACTACTTTACATTGTATCAAAGTATAATATTTTCAGTCTTGTCCCATGAAAAGATTTTTTATACATTTTTTATTAAATGTTAGTGGTGTACTCACTTTTGTAATATACAGTATATTCCCCATGAACAGGTAATGTTGAGTTTGCAATTTCACCAAAATAATTCTAGATCCTTTTCACAAGATTTAAAATAAATTTTTACTAATAGCCACACCATTTTTGCTACAGTTTTCAACAGCTATTTTATTTTTGCAGATGGAGGGAGCTCCGATGGGGTCTTTGTTTCTCCTCATCGATTGCAATTTTGTTTGTAGGATGGTGAGAGTAATGGTTTATTTTTTCTATGGACAATCCCTTTGCAAAGGATTTAATTTAATACGGATGCTACATGGATGACATACTAATAGTGGGGTCCTGTAACATGGCGACTGTGTCACCGCTGAAGTGCTGCTTTAAATTTAAGCCCCCTGTATCTGGTCTTATACTCGCCCTTCACCTTCTACCGACGTCACTCTGATCCCGTACAGTATATGCATATTGTACTGAATGTAAAAAAAATGCAATGTTAAATATATAAGGTGTACAATACAAAATCTTAAAAACAGAATTGTTGAACACATTTCTATAGTAATAACGTATCCTATTCAAGAGTAGTGAAACACTTTGTAGAATTGCACTGTGCTGTTGTTGAGCAGTTCATGTTTTAGTGGCTTCGAGAGTGTCTGCCAAGAAGCAGAGATTGGTGCAGACGGGTTATTTTGAAGGAAGCGTCAGATTTTGAAGCTAAACACCAGATATCCTAATGTTATAAATTTTAAAGGGGTTGTTCACTAATTCAACAACACTTAATTTCTCGTGCCCCTGCCTTTAAAAAAAGCCTATACTCACCTCCTTTGTGGGTGCCATTCCAGCAATGTCAGAACTCACATTCCCAGGGCCCCTGTGACATTGTTATGACACATGAGCCATGTAACCAATCACAGCCAGCTTCCTTCTCCAAGCCTTTGGACGCAGGAGCAAGTAACAGGCAGTGAGCAGCAGCAGAGCTCACTTCCTGTTAATTACTTAACCATCCGAAGGTGGAGAAGAAATTTGGTGGTGATTGGTTGCGGGGCTCATGTGTCATAACAATGTTTCATGTGGCCAGAAATGCAAGTTCTGACATCACTGGACTCAAGCTTGCACCAAAGGTGAGTATGAACTTTTTTATTTTTATGGGGGGCACAAGGTAAATAAGTAGGGTTTCTCCAAGTAGTGGACAAACCCTTTAAACCCTTCACCACCCTGCGATTTTTCATTTTAGCTTATTTTATTTTCAAAAGGGGTGGGTGATTTGAACTTTTTAGCTTTGTTTTTTTTTCATATTTTTAAAAAGTTTTTTCACCTTTTATTGCATTTTATAGTTCCCTGAGGGGACTTGAAACTGGGATCATCTGATTTCTTGTGCTGTACATACCAGTGCCACAGCCACTTTCACAGGAAGTTCATCATGACAGATACAGGGGTAATCAGCTGACTTCCGGCTGTCATGGCAACCCATCAGCGCCCTGCGATCACGTCACAGAGTTGCTGACGGTAGAAGGGAATGACGAGTCCCTCTGCCAATGCATGTCAAATCCCATTGTCAGAGATTGACTGCAGAATTTAACTGGTTAACAGCTGCGGGTGAATCACTGATCCCCCCACGGCTATTAGTGTCAAATTCCAGATGATCAGATCAGCTGACATGTGATGCAAGCTCGCCCACCGGGCAAGGGACACAATCTATTTTTTTTTCCATAGTAACTTTAATATGTATGCTGTTGGGCTTTGTTCGCACATAAGTATTTTTGGTCAGGTTTTTATTAATATTTGAGTGCGGGGTCTGGGAGTGTCTCCAGGACAAGAGAGCAGGAGCTCTCTCTGTGGGTTTCACGCCTTGTTTTAGTGTGATGCGGAGTGTTGGCCAAGTGTTAATATATTAATGAGGTATAAGACTGTGTTCTCATGATAAGCTATTGGTGAGTTTTTGACGCTGTATATTTTTGCATTTTATGGTCCCTGCAAAGTGGATGGGATTGATAAAAATCTCCTACCCACTGTTTTTTGTTACTCAGTGCGTGATTCAATTACGCCAGTCAATTTCTCTTGCGGGGTACACCGAGTTTTATGTCCAGATTTTTCTCATAGATTTGCATTAGATGCCGAAAATCTGCAGGTAAAAAACTCACATGTGCATTTCCACATCAAAAACAAATAAAAAATGCATGTAATCTGCACATGATTGTATCATATGTGTCAAAGCAAAATTCCAGGAAGATTCAAAAACAATGTTCACTATTACAAAGGGCAGCTACATATCAGATGTTTTCTATGGATTATTAGCAAAACTGCTATATGCTGTTAAATAAAATGCAAAACGCACAGCGTCAAAAACACAGTTAACAATAAACACTCAAAAATGCAATGAAAAACACAACTAATTTACCTTATACAGCATGTGCAGAAAATCTACAACATCAAAAACTCATCATGGGAATGTAGTATGTACACATCGACCTACGATGGAAATACGGATAAAACACTGACCGTCGTTAACCTCGCCTTGCATAACCTTTGACAAACATAACAATCAAATAATATAAATATTTATTACATTGTTACATCAGTTGCATTTTGTGTTTGCCAAAGTAAAACGTTGGCGCAAATTCAAATATTCTAAATTGTGTGATTTTTTTAAAAATTTTATTTCTAGTTCTAGGTTCCTTGCAATATAAACAGTCATCTGCGAGTTTGTTTTTTTTTGAGCAAGTACAATATGGCACTACAGCCGCAGTGTGAGGGTGTGTGCTCCCGATCCAGAGGCACTGCATGTTGGACGCAATGCCTCCAGACCTGCAGGAACCCACGGGTACACACAGGGTGACTGTAGCTGCCTTGTGCCCACGATTTGCGGTGGGTGTATGGCGGCTTCTCCCTGCGTGCACCCAATGGTGATCGCTTCTGACTCCGCAGCATGAAATTAACATTCTGCGGAGATGCGGAAGTCCGGATACCAGCACCACAGCTGAAAACACGCTGCGGTGGGGAGAAGCACAGTGGGCATGGCATTTCTAGAAATCCCATCCTCTATGCTAGTATTGTAAAATGCAGCATTTTGGACGCAGGAGCAATACACGGTATCCAAAACCCTGCAATTCCTGATCGTGAGCACACAGCCTAAAAGTACTGTTACACGCTTCAATGTCATAACGATCTCGCCAACAATCTCACGGGAGCGCGCTCGTTACAACATCGGTAATTGATCGTTGGTGAGATGTGACACGTATGGATATTGTTCACGACGCACCAACGATATCGTTCGCACAACCCAGCAAACGATACTTGTTCACTGTTGTGAATAGGCGAAGTCGTTAACGAGATAGTTATCGCGGTGTCACACACAACGATGCAGCAGGTTGAATGAACGACGAATGACAGATTTATGAACATGTTCATCAATCTGCGATCAACGATCCAACGATTTATCGTGGTTGTATCTCGGTGTCGCACGCAACGACGTACTAACGATGTCGTTTGAATGACTCCAAACCCGTGACGTTTGAGCGATATCGTTAAGGATATCGTAGCATGTAACATTACCTTTAAGGAATGGAGCGAGTTGTATCCTCTCGATGACACTTCTAACTTCAGATATCAGTATAAAACGTCTGTTAGACCAAACACAAACATAAAGAGATGTACAAAAGAATAATAGGTGTCTTCTAAAAAGTTGTTCTTTGAATGCTGCCCAGTCCTGTCACTTTAGGATACTACATCATTGCAGGATCTGAATACACTTTATTGCAATGATTTTTAGGATGGCTCCTCACACCGTAACATATTTGTTACAGATTCTGATTCACGGGTAAATGTAGATTAATGTCTTCTCTGTGATTTTTATCCCTTCTGTATTGAAAGTAATAAAATCTGCAGCAGATCCATTATTTGGAAATGCATCCTTTTAGTAAGTTTTTCTTCAAATGATACTGTACAATTTATGTTGTATTATTAGTTTACATTGTGATATTTGCTGTTTTCTGTTCTGCATAGATACTCTGTGACTCTTGTAGCTGAATCAGTCTTTATATTGCAGGTACTAAGAGATCATGGAGGGAACTACTTGGTTGGAAATCGATTTACCTTTGCTGATGTGCATCTGCTGGAGGCTATCTTAATGGTGGAGGAAAAGTGTGCTGACATTCTGATAAATTTTCCTCTCCTTAAGGTTAGTTTATATGGGTTGTAGGTATAATGCAATGTGCTTGTACTTACATGCTAACTGTAAAGGGAACCAACCAGTAGGTTTTTGCCCTACATAAACTATAGACAGTGCCCTAATGGTGCTGATCATAATAATGCCTTGAGTGCAGAAATTACAGGCTTGTTTGTAGAGTAATTTTAGACCAAACCTTCTCAAATGATGTACGGTAATCTGCACACAGGCTTGAGCATCGGTGTGGGACTTTGTGGTTCGAGTCTTCTTTATCTATTCCTCCTGTGGCTGCTTTCTTCCTCATTATTTAAATTTCACGCCTTGGTTGCCCCCATTACCCCTGGCGCGTGTGCAGTGCTATGTTCACATAGTAGTTGAAATTTTTCAATAAAATAGTGCCGGAGTCAACGCGTGCGCTTACCATAGATTCTGGTGCCATTTTATTGAAGACACTGTCTTTGCGAATATCACCAGTCTCTATAAAATTTGAGGTATTTTAAATGAGTTATCTATCAGGCAATTAGTTGCTAACTACCTGCCTGTTCTGCTGCTCAGATTGATCACAAACCACCATCAGCAATAGGGATGGGCGAACATCCTTTTTTTCCCCGGGTCCGTTTTCAGGGTTTCTCTGCTAAAAGAAGGAAAGAGATATACTTACCAGGTCCGCATTCTTTCTTCCTGGTGTGTTGCGCGATGCGTCACTTCCGGGCCGCCCCTTATCTTCTGGCCGGATGTGATTGGTTGTTGGAACCAGTCACATAACCATTCCCCCAGAAGACCGGAAGTGATGCCGTGCCGCTGCACTCCGGGAACGAATAATGCGGACCCGGTAAGTATAATCACGCTGATTAACAACTCTTTCCTTCCTTTAGCAGAGAAACCCTGAACACAAAGCCGGGAAAAAATGGATGTTGGCCCACCACTAGCCAGCAATTCTACAGCGTCTGGTGATATCATGTTGACACAGCAGCAAACTTTCTTCTGTTTTGTTGACGGGACATGACTGCCGATGTCATACCAACTGACAGTTGTCTCCCTGTTGCATAACTGCAGGAAGCCAGCTGTCAGTCAACATTACATTGGTAGTGACACTCAGTTGATAGAACAGCGTGGAGGAGGAATAGCTGCTCAGTTCATGTGAGGTCAAATGAAACAGCAGAATCACCAGCTGAAGCCATGTGTGAACGATCTGAGCTTTAACTGGGCAGAACAAGGCAGGTAGTTAGTAACAACCTGCCTGTTAGTTCTTAGTCTAGGCCTATAAGGCTATATGCATATACTGCATTTTTTATGCGTTTTTTTACAAATCTGCACCAAAATTTTCATGCCTATCCTGAAGCCAGCAAAGTCTATGAGGATTTCGAAGTGCTGTGCACACGTTGCTTATTTTTTCCTTGCAGATTTGGTTGTAGAAAAAATTTGCATCCTGTCAATTGTTGGTGCACATTTCCCTGCGTTTTTCAGCTCTTTCAGCCATTGACTCGTTATAAAAAATGCATAGCACAAATCTGCATCAAAAACGTCGCAAATCTGCATCACAAATACACAACGTATTTGGTGCATTTTTCTGCCTGAAGAAGCATAACATTTCTGCTCCAACTCTACAGCGTTGGTACATACCCTAAGTATAGAGATTACTCTTTCTGAGCCATCACCTGCTGGAGTGAGTTTGCAATTTTTTTGTCCATTTTAAAAGGTCGCAAGTCATAAACATGGCTACAACAGGAAAAATGCCAGGGACCTTTGACAAGATCAAAATAAAATTAACGGACTAGGCATAAAATGCACAAAAAGGGTGCAGAACCTTTCTAAAAGGTAAAAATAACAAAAGACTAGCAAAACAAGGGATTAATGGTCCTCATTGTCTTTACATTGTTGCTTAATATTATATGCAGATTGAAATTTGCAATTATTGTAAACACTTCAGAAACAGAGTATCTATTGGACTGGCCTTGGGCCTGCTCCTTTTCCCTCCTGTGTAGGAAGCCAAGCCCTTTTGTCTCTTTGGGGGACACTAAATGAAAAGAACAAGGTTAATTACAATATAATTAAAGATTTACACAACTATTTCATCTATCTTGCGATTAAACTTGTGACTTTTTCAAGATTTCTGCATCTTGCATGTATGTGTGTAAATGAGAACTTGATTCCTTTTCCGATACTGACAATGTGTTCTGGCTTTTTTATTTTTGTAATGCCATTTATTGAATATTGTAGTTATGTTAATTTAATTTATATCACTTAGGGCTTCAAAACAAGAATGAGTGAAATTCCTACCATCAAAGCTTTCCTGCGGCCTGGAAGTCAACGGAAACCTGTTCCTGATGAGAAATATGTGCAGATAGCGAGGACTGTTCTGCAGATGCAACACTTTTTGTCACCTAATTAAGGACCAAGTACTGGAATGTCCTAATTAGTCATTACCATGGGTGAAACCTACATTTTACAGTATATACTATATCTATAGCAGTATCATAAGCCTCTCTCTGAGAAGAAAGTTGTAATTTGCCACTATGCAAAAATACTCCTACCATGTAACAAAGATTCTTCAGTGTCTTGATTAACATGTATACATACTGGGCAAAGAATAAGTGCCCAAGTCAACGAGATTAAAGATTTTTGCAACCTGCTCAGCCAATTTCTTTCTATGTGATTTCAAGTATAAATATTTAAGTTAATATATGTATTACTGTGCATTGTCATTTGCTCACAAGCAGTGGTGTACCTTGAAGCTCATGAGCCCCGATGCAAAAGCTCCAAAAGGACCTTCAATTATTGCAAGTCTTTAATTGCATTAGCCTTTTTCTATATGCCTAAGGTACTTTTGGGGCCCCCTAGGTTCCGGGGCCCGAGTGCAATTGCAACCCCTGCACCTATTTTAGTTACACCCCTGCGCACAAGTCTCACCAAGAATAACATGTTACTGTAAATCGGCAGCTCTGATAGGGAGACATGAAGACCTGCTATTAGAATGTATCAATCTACAGCATGTGCATTTTTGTTAGGCTCTGTTCACATCATTTGTAGAGATGAGTGGACCCGTGGAAGTTCGGGTTCTGGATGTTCAGTTGGACTTTATATAAAGTTCTGTTCTACACCTGAACATCATTGAAAGTCACTGATTAAGGAGTTCTGCCCACCATAAACAAAGCACTTTGAGGTAAGGGAGGGCCGGGTTATGTCATTTGTCACATATGTCAACGCTGATTTTACCCCCATTCAAACACTGCAAGCAGCTCGCACTGGGCCGAGCACCAAGTGTACCCGAGGACAGCGATATTCTGAAAATGTTTGTCAAGTCTGTGTTCTGTACAAACTCTGAACTTTAAAGTCGGTTCGCTCATCCCTAATTATTTATGCTTTCAACTTGCCTTTGATTACTTTATATTCACACTTTGTGGTGCTTGCCTGAATTTGGTGGATACTACGGCAAGATGTTTTACAGAACACAATAACTCCATCTGCACCATTAAAGTCAAAGGCCCCGTCAGCACAAATGACAGAATCACTTTTTTCCAGGTCTTAACCCCATCATCCCACAACTTGTTTGTGCCTTACTGACTCGGCCACTTTTTCCAATTCTGACCAATGTCACTTTGTGGTTTGAACTCTGGGACACTTCAATTGATCCCAGTGATTCTGAGACTGTTTTTAGGTGACATATTGTATTTCATGATGGTGGTAAAGTTTGGTCGATATCATTTGCATTTATATTTGAAAATATCAAAAATGTGAGAAAAAAGGAAAGTTTACCAATTTTCAAAAATAATATTTTTATACCCTTAAATTAGAGAGTTATACCACACAAAATAGTTGATAAATTACATTTCCCACATCTCTACTTTACATCAGCACAATTTTTTAAACACTTTTTATTAAGGAAGGTAGAAGGTTCAAAGTTCATCAGCAATTTCTCATTTTTACAACAAACGTCACAAAACCATTTTTTAGGGACCAAATCACATTTAAAATGACGTTGAGGGGTCTATGTGACAGAAAATACCTAAAAGTGACACCATTCCAAAAACTGCACCCCTCAGACTGCTCAAAAACCACATTCAAGAAGTTTCTTAACCCTTCAGGTGCTTCACACGAACTAAAGCTATGTGAAAGGAAAAAAAATGTACATTTTACCATTTCCCATATAAGTACTGCTTTAGCCCCAAATTTGGAATTTTCATAAGGGTAACAAGAGATATTAGACTGTATCATTTCTTGTGTAAAGTTCTCCAGAGTACACAAGAACCCCATATGGGGCTGAAAACAACTGTATGGGTATACAACAGGGCTCAGAAAGGTAGGAGCGCTATTTGACATTTGGAGTGCAAAATTGCCTGAAATAGATAGATACTTGGGAAAAGGTGTATAGCGGTCCGCGCTACCAGAATGACTCGCATCAAAGACGACACTGGCAGATGAAGTATTGATAAGATCCTTCTTTTATTCACCGACGCATTTCGGTGCCCACTTGGCACCTTCATCAGGGATACTCTGATGGTATCCCTGATGAAGGTGCCAAGTGGGCACCGAAACGCGTCGGTGAATAAAAGAAGGATCTGATCAATACTTCATCTGCCAGTGTCATCTTTGATGCGAGTCATTCTGGTAGCGCGGACCGCTATACACCTTTTCCCAAGTACCTTGATGCTTTTCCACGTGTGAGTGGTTCGGTGGAGGTCCAGCAGCAGCCATCAGGATATTATTCCTAACAAGCCTTCAAACCAATTGTGGGTGACACAACTGGATCAGGTGAGTGGATCGCTTTGCTCACCGGGTTGTCAAACTAGTGTCTAGTGATAAGGGCACTATTGTGCCTCTTGTTCCCCCTCCCCTTTTGTATTTGTCACAGTTGTTCATCGTTCCAGTGGGAAGTAACGGTGCACAAAGGATTTCTGTATCCTTGGGAACAGAGTGCAGCATAAATCTTCTATAGAGAATGGATTATCTACGTGGGATATTTGTCTCCAGAGAGAAACTGATACAGCAATCAGTAGGGATTATACATACAACACCGGATGAGACTGAAACTACCAATGAAATGTTTGATGAAAAGTAAATTAAGCTCATGAAAGGATTGTTACATGACTTAGATGAGGCTTTACAGAAAGAAATACAATATGGAATGGATGCCCGGTTTTTGACTATATACAGTTAGGGCCAGAACTATTTGGACAGTGACACAATTTTCGCGAGTTGGGCTCTGCATGCCACCACATTGGATTTGAAATGAAACCTCTACAACAGAATTCAAGTGCAGATTGTAACGTTTAATTTGAAGGGTTGAACAAAAATATCTGATAGAAAATGTAGGAATTGTACACATTTCTTTACAAACACTCCACATTTTAGGAGGTCAAAAGTAATTGGACAAATAAACATAACCCAAACAAAATATTTTTATTTTCAATATTTTGTGGCGAATACTTTGGAGGCAATCACTGCCTTAAGTCTGGAACCCATGGACATCACCAAATGCTGGGTTTCCTCCTTCTTCATGCTTTGCCAGACCTTTACAGCCGCAGCCTTCAGGTCTTGCTTGTTTGTGGGTCTTTCCGTCTTAAGTCTGGATTTGAGCAAGTGAAATGCATGCTCAATTGGGTTAAGATCTGGTGATTGACTTGGCCATTGCAGAATGTTCCACTTTTTTGCACTCATGAACTCCTGGGTAGCTTTGGCTGTATGCTTGGGGTCATTGTCCATCTGTACTATGAAGCACCGTCCAATCAACTTTGCAGCATTTGGCTGAATCTGGGCTGAAAGTATATCCCGGTACACTTCAGAATTCATCCGGCTACTCTTGTCTGCTGTTATGTCATCAATAAACACAAGTGACCCAGTACCATTGAAAGCCATGCATGCCCATGCCATCACGTTGCCTCCACCATGTTTTATAGAGGATGTGGTGTGCCTTGGATCATGTGCCGTTCCCTTTCTTCTCCAAACTTTTTTCTTCCCATCATTCTGGTACAGGTTGATCTTTGTCTCATCTGTCCATAGAATACTTTTCCAGAACTGAGCTGGCTTCTTGAGGTGTTTTTCAGCAAATTTAACTCTGGCCTGTCTATTTTTGGAATTGATGAATGGTTTGCATCTAGATGTGAACCCTTTGTATTTACTGTCATGGAGTCTTCTCTTTACTGTTGACTTAATGACAGATACACCTACTTCACTGAGAGTGTTCTGGACTTCAGTTGATGTTGTGAACGGGTTCTTCTTCACCAAATAAAGTATGTGGCGATCATCCACCACTGTTGTCATCCGTGGACGCCCAGGCCTTTTAGAGTTCTCAAGCTCACCAGTCAATTCCTTTTTTCTCAGAATGTACCCAACTGTTGATTTTGCTACTCCAAGCATGTCTGCTATCTCTCTGATGGATGTTTTCTTTTTTTTCAGCCTCAGGATGTTCTGCTTCACCTCAATTGAGAGTTCCTTTGACCGCATGTTGTCTGGTCACAGCAACAGCTTCCAAATGCAAAACCACACACCTGGAATCCACCCCTGACCTTTTAACTACTTCATTGATTACAGGTTAACGAGGGAGACGCCTTCAGAGTTAATTGCAGCCCTTAGAGTCCATTGTCCAATTACTTTTGGTCCCTTGAAAAAGAGGAGGCTATGCATTACAGAGCTATGATTCCTAAACCCTTTCTCCGATTTGGATGTGGAAACTCTCATATTGCAGCTGGGAGTGTGCACTTTCAGCCCATATTATATATATAATTGTATTTCTGAACATGTTTTTGTAAACAGCTAAAATAACAAAACTTATGTCACTGTCCAAATATTTCTGGCCCTAACTGTACATACAGGAGAACATTTGCCCCAGGGGACTAAGATTGGTACTAAATTCACCATTTCCTGATGATAATGCTTTTACTGAAAACTGGAAGTTTGTTTTACAAAAATGCATGAGCACTCTACTCAGCATATTATGCGATAAAAGATCAAAATTATCAGATGATGCTACAAGCGAGATTAATGTAATAAGCGAGAGATTGATTAAATATAATACGTGCACAGAATTTAAAAAGATCTATTCAAATATAAGCACCAGCCTTATGCGTTTGGAGCAGGATACTGTCATTAGGAAAACTAGAAAACTCAATAGGGATAGGCAGGACTACATCCAAGATAAAATAGACACAGAGAATAATACATTTCGCAGGAATAGATCATCATCATATAACAAGGAACAAAGGAAAAGGAGTTTTTCTAATAATCTGAGACATAAACCTATGAATAATAGTAATAATAAAAACCATCTACAAGAGACAGTAGGGAAAGAGAAAGAAAAAATAGAGTCGGACACTAATGGAATAAGTGTAACTATGGATACACAGATCACTAAAGATGACAGTGAAAAAGATGTTAATAAAATAACAACAAAAGGTCCAATTAACACCCTCATCACGGCTAAAGATGTGGAGGGTATAGACGAGGAGGAAGATATTGATAGTATTTTCATGGATGAATGCTTCGATGAAGAGAGCTATTTAATTATACAAGAGACCCCCAGTAACCACACTGAGAAATTGGAGGTTGGGATTATGACAGAGCAAGAAAAATCTAATAATAAGATTACTACAATGGCTCAAATACATAATAATATGGATAACAACACACAGACAATAGTGAAAGCGAGGAGCGGGGAGAACACCTGAAAAATATAAAAGAACTAATTGACAAAATTAACAGGGAGAAACCCCTCAGCCCCATAAAAGTACATACAAACAATAGTAAAACCACAGCAAGTGAGCATAACAAACCCAAAACACTAACAGACCCTGCAAATAAGGATTCACAATCAGATTTAATAGAAATAGAGGATACTATCCCGACTAAGAGAGTAGTGTTGGATAATTCTAAAAATAATAATAACGGAGTGGTGCCTTTTTTATCCGCAGCCAAACCTCTCTCACAAGAGAGAACCAATTTTTCAGTCCAATTTCTGGAAAAAGAAAAAAAAAGGATGTAGAGGAAAAGGAAAGGAGAAAAAAAGTACGAATAAGTTTCAAAGACTAATAAACAAAAATTCCATTAGTAATATAATAAACCTGTCAGATTATATATTAACAAAAGAGGAAGAAAAACTTTTGAAAAAAGGATTACTATTTTGCCCCACTAATGGTCCTGGTGACTTCGACCTTTTTATCGATGTTCACCAATTTATTAGGAAGCTGACCCTCAGGCAACACTTTCTATTGAACCCAGATGGAAGTGAAAACCTTGAAACAAACAATGATGTGCAGAAAGGTAATAAACTAAAAGCTAGGTCAACGTTTTATCCTCTAGAGAGTAGGGGACATATTTTAGTTACATTCCAGGATCTGTTACTTAATGAGTTAAAAAAAGAGAATTTAGTACAGAAAAGCAATAATAAATCCAATAACAAAGACAATTTAACACAAGGAGAAAAATTGGCTTTAAAAAATCTGAGGGATAACAGAATGATATCCATACGTGCTGCAGACAAGGGAGGAGCCATAGTTATACAAAATAGGACAGTATATGAGAAAGAAGCTCTAAGATTACTTTCTGATGAGAATTACTATGAGAAAATAGAGATAAATCCGTACCCTGGATTGGTGAAAGATTACAACAATAGGATCATTAAGGCACATGAGAAGGAAATTATAACAACAGATCTAAAGAAATTTTTAATTAAGAAAGAACCCCCTATCCCATTTTTCTACCACCTACCTAAGATACACAAAAACCTGGAAAATCCCCCTGGTCGCCCCATTATATCAGGCATAAATTCTTTGACTAGTAATATAGCGGAATTCATTGATAAGAAACTGCAAAAATACGTCTCCGTATTAGACAGCTACACCAAAGACTCCACAGACATAGTCAGAATTTTAAACAATATGGAGTGGAAAGAATCCTATCTACTACTTACCATGGATGTAGCAGCCTTATATACGAATATTGAACACAAATTAGGTCTATTGTGCATTGAATATTTTTTAAGAAATGATCTTTTAGTGAAAAAAGATGAGATTGAATTTATATTAGAGAGTTTACAATTTATTCTTGAAAACAACTTCTTAAAAGAGGTATCCCTGATGAAGGTGCCAAGTGGGCACCGAAACGCGTCGGTGAATAAAAGAAGGATCTGATCAATACTTCATCTGCCAGTGTCATCTTTGATGCGAGTCATTCTGGTAGCGCGGACCGCTATACACCTTTTCCCAAGTACCTTGATGCTTTTCCATGTGTGAGTGGTTCGGTGGAGGTCCAGCAGCAGCCATCAGGATATTATTCATAACAAGCCTTCAAACCAGTTGTGGGTGACACAACTGGATCAGGTGAGTGGATCGCTTTGCTCACCAGGTTGTCAAACTAGTGTCTAGTGATAAGGGCACTATTACGCCTCTTGTTCCCCCTCCCCTTTTGTATTTGAAATAGATAGAGGACACCATGTCACGTTTGCAGACCCCCTGAGGTGCCTGTGTAAACCACCCACAACTGGCCCCATTTTGGAAACTACATTCTTCAAGAAATTTATTTAGATGTGTGGTGCGCACCTTGAACCCACAATTGTTTCACAGTATTTTTATAAAAATTGAGCTGTGAAAATAAGAAATCACATTTTTCACCAGAGACATGTTGCATTTGACCCAAATAATTCATTTTAACAAGGGTAACGGGTAAAAACTGACCATGCAACTTGTTGTGGAACTTTTCCTGAGTACACCAATACCCACATATGGTGGAAAACTACTGTTTGTGTGCACGGCGGGACTCAGAAGGGAAAGAACACCATTCAAATTTTGGAGTGCAAAATTGGCTTTAATAGCGGACATTTGGAAAGCCCATAATGTGCCTAGACAGTGGAAATCCACAAGTGACTCCATTTTGGAAACTGCATCCCTCAACAGCAAAAAAACGACAAGTAACCCCCATTTTGGAAACTACATTCATCCAGGAATTCATCTAGGGAAATAATGAGCCTTTCTAACCCTCAGGTGTCTAACAGAATTGTTTTAACATCGGGGTGAGTAAATAAAAAATGACCATTTACTCCACTGAGGGGAAATAAGAGAAAACAACTTGGTTACACAATTTCTCCTGACTATGCCAATATGCATATGTGATTGAAAACTACTTTTGAGGAATAGTGCAAATCTTAGAAGGGAACACGTGCCATACTGGAGAGCAGATTTTGCTGGAATGGTTTGAGGATTCCATTTTATATTGGAAGAGCCCGTGACATGCCAGAAACACAAATGCCCCATAAGTGACCGCACTTTACAAACTACACCCCTCAATGAATTAATCTAGGGGTGCAGTGAGCATGTTAAGATCACAGGTGTGTTACAATTTTTGACCCAAGGGTGGTGACAAAAATAATTAAATCTTTACCACAAGGATTATTATTTTAGCCCCAGATTTTATATTATTAAATGAGGAAATGGGTAAAAATTGGCACAAAATTTGTCACATAATTTCTGCTGAACGTGACAATATTCCACATGTGGCTGTACAGTACAGCTTAGCAACATGGCGAGACTCAGGAGGGAGGAGCGCTATTTCACTCTTGGAGAACACATTTTTAAAGAGTAGTTTGCGGAATCCAAATACAGAGCCCCTAAAGGTACCGTCACACGCGGCAATATTGCTAGCAATTTCACTGGCAATTTGCTGGTTGCAGTGAAATCATGTACACGTTGTTCCAGTTTGTTGCCGTGTACAAATGGAACAATGTGTACATGATTTCACTGCAACAGCAAATTGCCAGTGAAATTGTCAGCAATATGGCCACGTATGATGGTACCTTTAGTGTCAGGAAAGCAGATTTCCCCTCAGACTACCACATTTCGTAAATTACACCCCTCTGGGAAGTTATCTACAGAGGGGTAGTGACTATTTTGACTCTGGGTGTTTTATAGAAATAAACACACAGATGAAGTTACGAGTGAAAATTGCAAATCTGCCAATCTAGTACAGTACATTGTAGTGCCCATACATAGTACCCACTCGTGCTTTGGGAGATATAGACCCTGTAAATTAAGCAGGCTCTTATCGTTACAGTACTTACAAAGATGTGGACGCTAGTTACGGTTTAGGTATATTGCACAGAATTCACTGGATTAGTTTAGGCGGGTGGGGAGCAATTTCACTTTACGAGAGCTTTTGTGTTACCAGTAGCATGGAAACCGGGACCTGTTTTTTTGCATGAATGGAGCTGAAGCTTTTACTAGAAACATTTTACCTTACACATTGGGTCACATTTGTAAGCACTCAGTGTACAGGGCAGAATAAATGTGAGTATTGTGTATGCTAGAGGCATATTCAGAATAGGTTCACGATAAGTGAGTTGCACCTTATCATGGTTATCGAGCTTACATAGCTTGGCCAATACACAAACTAAGTATGTCTTGTTTTTCAAGTAACCAATAGCAATAACGCAATACCAAAATTTATTTTATTGAAGTTTAGCATATTTCAGCATTGTGGAGTACCGCTGTTTATATCCACAGACGCGTGGTACAGAGCTGTAATAACAGAAGGACACACTGTCATCCACAGACATGTGGTACAGAGCTGTAATAACAGAAGGGCACACTGCCATCCACAGACATGTGGTACAGATATGTAATAACAGAAGGGCACACTGTCATCCACAGACATGGTACAGAGCTGTAATAACAGAAGGGCACACTGTCATCCAGACGTGGTATAGAGCTGTAGTAACAGAAGGACACACTGTCATCCACAGACATAGTACAAGCTATAATAACAGAAGGTAACACTGCCATCCTCAGACATGTAGTACAGAGTTGTAATAACAGAAGGACACACTGCCATCCACAGACATGTGGTACAGATGTGTAATAACAGAAGGACACACTGGCATCTGCAGACATGTGGTACAGAGCTGTAATAACAGGAATGCAATAGCCGCAAGGGCCATGGGTACTTGGTAGCCAGGCCGGCTGACTTTCTGGGAGGTCATAGTGGCTGTGGCCCAGCTCTGTGGCCCTGGCCGTGCTGTGAAGGAGGTATTTACAGGGGATATGAGTCCTTTTGTGACACCACCTGTGGTATTTGGCCAGGGATGGCCGACGCTCCTTGGATGAGCCCCAGGGGATGGTATCGCTCCCCACAGGTGGAGCGGGGCCCCAGGTTTGGTGTGATAGGGATAATGGTGGTTGTAGTTTGGGTGCAGGAGCTGGCAAGGATGGTGTGGGAAATAACAGGAGGACACAAAGTGGTGCAGTTTCTTTACCTTTACGTGGCAAAATGTGGTGCAGTCCAGGGGGCATTGGTTACCAGGTCCAGAAGGGTCTGGTCAGCCTGGAAGCATTTGGGATTCACCTTGCCGTGCTCGTGGCAGCTCTGGGCTCTCGCTATGCTGTTGTGCTGCTGGGTCTTTAGTGCAGCCAGGAAGCTTAGTCTCCTTTCCTTCAGATTCGGTTGTTGGGACATACAATACCTGCACAACCGTGGACTCCGGAATCCTCTGTAGCACCTCTCTGGGGTGAGTTTTCGGCAGCTTCACTCCCCAGAGCTCTTGCTCCTACGTCTACTCATCTCCCTCTCCTCAGACGTTGCTTTTAACACCTCCTCCGTGCCGGAAACAGGGCAGCTCCCCTGAAGTTGGGTGTTGAGCTCCCCCTTCAGGCCTGGAGTCAGGTTTTGTGTGTGCCTGCTGTGGTTTACCTCACGTGGGGATCTCCTCCTGCTTCAAAGCATGACATCACCCTTGGTGAAGGAGGCAATGTCACTGTGGCAATCGGATCACTGGGGTGCCATAGAAAGACACACTGCCATCCACAGCCATGTGGTACAAAGCTGCAATAACAGGAGGACACACTGCCATCCACAGACATGTAGTATAGAACTGAGATAACAGAAGGGCACACTGCCATCCACAGACATTTGGTACAGAGCTATAATAAGAGAAGGACACACTGCCATCCACAAACATTTGGTACAGAACTGTGATAACAGAAGGAGACACTGCCATCCACAGACATGTGGTACAGAATTGTGATAATAGAAGGACACACACTGCCATCCACAAACATTTGGTACAGAGCTGTAATAACAGGACACACTGCCATCCACAGACATGTGGTACAGAAATGTGATAACAGGACACACTGCCATCCACAGACATGTGGTACAAAGCTGTAATAACAGAAGGACACACTGCCATCCACAGACATGTGGTACAGAACTATAATAACAGAAGGACACAGACTGCCAAGACCCCACCCACCGGTTCTCCCCGCAATGAATGAGACCACACCAAATCCCTCTACCACTAGCTGCGACTTCATAACTCGTAAAATCCTTTTTAGGGGAGGGGAAGGAGGGTGATGCGCACCCCGTGAGCAGTGTGGTAAGAGGGAGAAAGGGCTTTGAGCCCTAGTTATAAAGCCCAGGGGCGGGCTGTAGGGCTACCAGGCATTGCACGGCAGGGAGAAGCGTGGGAGACTGGAGCCGGGGCTCAGCAGTCAGAGGAAGCGGCATCAGCCGCAGTGCCTTGCAGACTGCCAAGACCCCACCCACCGATTCACCCCGCAGTGCAATGAATGAGCCCACACAAGGAAAGTATATTTCAACTTTATTATTGAGGGCATCAATGTAACACCTCTCAAATTATTTTAAAACAGGGGTTGGATGTATTTTGGCCGCAGCTCCAAACCAGGCACAAAACTGCCTTAAACCTGACCGCGTTTTTTTCGCGGCCGCATCTGCCGCAAGTGCCGAAACCACACTTGCCACGCTTACCGCAAGCCCCATAGACAATGCATGGGGCTTGCCGCAAGTGTACAGCAAGTGCGGCCGTTATGCGGTAAATGCGGAAGATGCGTTTTTTTCACCGCAACTGTCGCATTTTTGTAATAACGCTGATGTGAAAGGGGCCTAAGTCTGTTTGCATGATGGCAAGCAGCTCTTGGATCCTTACATTTGCTTGGTTATTCCCACCCGCATGTATGACTATAATACGCGATATGGACACTGTCCCAGGCAGGACCTGTGCCCAAGGAAGATCCCAAACATCTTTCCAATGGAACCTCAGCTCCCGGAATCCCAGATCGCTTCTACCTGGCCTTATTTCTGCACGCCGGGCTGCCCAGAATATTTGGCCTGAACGGATCTAGAAGAAAGACTGTTAGTCATCATCAAACGACTGTGCCATTTTAACATTGCCATCTTGACTCGTATGTATCTGTTGCTGATCTGGAAATTAAGCGAGTCTCTGGCTACCCCTAGTTATTTATTGTTATTTTTTTTTTTTTTTACACTGCAAACCATGAATGTAAGTTATACACTGTAGAGATGAGCGAGTACTAAAATGCTCGGGTGCTCGAAGCACGGGCCGAGCATCCCAAGATACTCGTGTACTCGGCCTGAGCACCGAGCCCAATGTTATCCTATGGGAGACCCGAGTATTTTTCTGGCATGACCCCCGGCAGCATGAAAAAACCCTAAAAATGTCACAAAAGTATCAGAATAGTGCTCAAATGACATGGCAACAGCATGGGGAAGACCCCTGTAAGCATTTCAGACCCCAAGGTCACTGCTGTGAACAATGTTGTCAGACTATTACGTCACTTTTACGGACTGTCAAGAAAACGTTACAAAATGAAACCAAAATGGATTTTCATGGAAAAAATATTAAGGGCTCATACCCACTTGTGAGACAGAGTTGGTGTATGTTAGTTTTTTGGATTATATGAAAGATTTTTTTTTTTTAAATTGTGTGGCACTCCCATGCTCCTGGGAAGAGACGTACATGAAGGCCTCTTTAAATAATGTGCCCATTTTAAGGAAGTGGGTCTTTTGTAGTATTGCCCTAGGCAGGATGGAGGCGTGCATGGGGGCCTCTTTTAATATTGTGCCCATTATAAGGAAGTGTGGCACCCTGGCACCTGTTGGGCACCACAGAAATCCTTAGAGCACAAATGGAGTAAGTAACAGCACAGCAAAACCCACAAACACCAAACACAACAACAACACTTAGAACACCTGGTTTCACCCCGAGCCTCTAGGGGGAGCTACACTGGTGACTTCTAACCAGTTCCCCCTATAAATAGAGTCTTGGAGGGAGAAACTTCAGAGTGTGGTAGACGCTACAAGAGCTACCAGCCTGTGTGAAACCTCCACCCTATGAGGAACACACTAGGCCCAACCAGCCTGTTAGCCAGTGGAGATCCCTGCAATTGGGATATAGGAAGAAGGAGATCACCTCTCAGGAAAACAGAGTTAACCTGACTCTTTCCAAATTAACCGGTTACTGGAACCGAAGCTGTGAGAGCTGCCCAGCCACCACAGAGAACCAGCACCATCAACAGGAGGTTTAGCCACCTGTTCCACCTGATGCACCTATCCACGAGAGCCCAGGGAAGAGTACTGATCCTGCTCAGACCCTTTTACAGTGCCCTCAGTGCTGTTAACCAGGTGAAGCAAGTTCCATTGGAAACGCTGCCCGGTCCGGCTGGATTCCACATCCACCCGACCTTAGCACCAGAACTAGAGAAAGGAAGCCTAACACTGCTTGCTGTGAAACTCCATAAGTGCCAACTTCACTATCCCGGTCCGAGTGTACCTGACTACCATCCAGTAAAGGTACCTAAAAGAGACTTTGTGTGGTTGTGCATTATTCCTGTATTCAGCGCGCAGCATCCCGCAGCTGCCTCACAACATCTTGCGCAGCTCCCGGCTCCGGGGATTCCCGCTCATCCTGTGGGGAGCGTTCCATCTCGCTGTATAACATCCCCCGGAGACCTGAACAGCGCTGGTAAGGTTACCAGAACACCCGCAGGTGGCGTCACGAAGACAAATCACCCCTACTGTTCCGCCATTCCCCTATTGATCTGGACCACCGGGCCTACACTACCGCAGGCGCGGTTCCGTGACTGGAGGATAAGCAACGCCCGCTACGTGTACCCCCAGCTACGGTGAGTCAGAAGTGCGTCTTTTGTAGGATTGCCCTAGGCAGGGAAGCCAAAAACTGTGTGGCACTCCCATGCCCCTGGGAAGAGACGTGCATGAAGGCCTCTTTATATAATGTGCCCATTATAAGGAAGTGGGTCATTTGTAGTATTGCCCAAGGTAGGGCTGGCAAAAGTCGTGAGGCACCCCAATGCCCCTGGAAAGAGACGTGCATGAGGGCCTCTTTTAATATTGTGCCCATAATAAGGAAGTGGGTCATTTATAGTATTATCGTAGGCAGGGCTGCCAAAAGTTGGGAGGCACTCTGATGCCCCTAGATAGAGGCGTGCATGAGGGCCTCTTTTAATATTGTGCCCATTATAACGAAGTGGGTCATTGTAGTATTGCCCTAGGCAGGGCTGCCAAAAGTTGGGAGGCACCCCAATGCCCCTGGAAAGAGACGTGCATGAGGGCCTCTTTAAATAATGTGCCCATTATAAGGAAATGGGTCTTTTGTAGGATTGCCCTAGGCAGGGCAGCCAAAAATTGTCTGGCACTTTGATGCCCCTGGATAGATGCGTGCATGAGGGCCTCTTTTAATATTGTGCCCATTTTAAGGAAGTGGGTCATTTGTAGTATTGTCCTAGGCAGGTCTGCCAACAGTTGGGAGGCACCCCAATGCTCCTGGAAAGAGACGTGCATGAGGGCCTCTTTAAATAATGTGCCCATTATAAGGAAGTGGGTCATCTGTAGTATTGCCCAAGACAGGGCTGCCAAAAATTGTGAGGCACTTCAATGCCCCTGGAAAGAAACATGGAGGAGAGCCTCTAAATATTGTTCGCATTACAAAGGAGCGGGTGTCCTGTACTTGTAATGCCCATTCTGTAAGCATGGACTAAAACATTTACCCCTGGGGGGTATACATGAAACTACTGCCTAACTTTTGAACAGTTAGGGTCATCATCATCATCATAAATATGATGTACGAAAATTATGTTTTTGTGGCATTATGAACCACGGTCGCACTGATCATATGATGGTGGCGGATGAGGAGGAGAAGGAGGAGCAGTACAGCAAGTAGCCAAAGACATGAAGTGTGTACCGATGTGTGGGTGTGCGGAGGTGCATGGCAATCTACCGGCACAAAATTTAAATTCCGCTATCATTTGGTGGTGGTGTGGTGAAGTCAGGCCCAATCCAACCCTTGTTCATCATGATCAGAGTCAGCCTGTCAGCATTTTCAGTTGACAGGCGGGTGCGTTTATCTGTAATGATTCCACCTGCGGCACTAAAAACATGCTCTGACAAAACGCTAGCGGCAGGGCAGGCCAGGTCAGGACCTCCAAGGCGTAGAGAGCCAAATCCTGCCACAATGTCCAGCTTGGATACCCAATAATTATAAGGCACAGAGGAGTCTAGGAGCACTTTAGTACGATTGGCAAGGTACTCCCTCAGCATCTTGGCAAACTTTGCAGTCCTTGTGACACTACCCCACACCTCAGGGCCTGTGGTACGGGAGGTGCTGAGAAAAGTGTCCCAGATCTTTGAGAGTGTTCCCCTACCACTGCTGGATTGGACTTGTGCCTCTCTCGGCCGGACGTCTTGGTTGTCCACCGAATCGTGACCTCTACCGCTAGCGTTTTCAGAAGGGAATTTTTTGACTAATTCCGCGACTATGGCCTTCTGGTACTGCAGCATTTTTGTACACCTTGTAGCGTGGGTCTAAAAGTGTCACCAACCAGTAATGAGTGTCCGCCAAGATCTTGATAACGCGAGGATCACGAGACAGGCAGCATAACATGAAGTCAGCAATATGCGCCAGACTGTTAACAGGCAAGACTTCAGGGCCTTCACCAACAGCATGACTGTCCATGCTCGCCTCATCATCCTCCTCCTCCTCCTCTCCCCTGTCCTCTGGCCATCCACAGGCTGACGGTTGTGCATGTATTACCATCAATTCCGCATGAAAGTAGCTCTATTTCTTCATCCTCCTCCTCCTTGTCATAGTCCTCCAATGCACGTTGGGATGAGATGAGGCTGGGCTGTGTGTAATCACCCAGTACGGTTTCTTGCTGCATCTTATCGTGCTCCGCCTGCAATGCATTGTCTTTGATTTTGAGCAGAGAGCGTTTTAGAAGACAGAGAAGCGGGATGGTGAAGTTAATGATGGCGTCATCGCCGCTCACCATCTTGGTGAAGTCCTCAAAGTTTTGGAGGACGGTACATATTGTGAGGCACCGCCGGCATGATCCTCATGGCCGGGGCGCATCACATGCAGGATCAGGAGGATCCTGTGCACACTGGCCGGTTTTCCTGTGATGATACTGTGTGAACCTGTTCTGAACACAATGAGTTTAAAGTGACTAGTGTGTGGCTCATGAAATCGATGGAGGCCATGAGGAATGGGATGTAATGAGTGATTGCTGACAGCCCAGGTGGGTGTGTCAGGTGGATGTGTCCGGAGGAATAGCAGCCCAGCTGGATGAATCAGTGTGGGGTGGGATAAGAGTCAGCCAGCTGAGTGATTGAGAGATTCATTCTCAGCCAGAGATCAGCCTGAGAGCATGTGGGCTGGTTTCCAGCCAAGTGCAGAGCAGTCCAGAGGCTCTGTGTGAACCTGAAGGGAGCAAGCTAGCTCCATACCGGTAGCCAGGACTGGGGTCGTTACAGCACCTGGTGTGGGGAAGCCGTGGCTGACCTGGTGGACGCTGGACTGGACGTGGGGTGAAACACGTCCAGGAAGGAGCCTGTGGGGGAGGCTTGGCCAACATGTTACCCAGGTAGCGAGACCCGGATCCGTGCCCAGTAAGACAGCAGTTCCCGTGTAACGGAGTGAGCTGTGTGCGTGATTAATGCCAGGCGGGCATAACCGCCATTGGGTCCGACTAGTCAGTCGGTAAAGGACCCATAGACGTATGTAAGGGCTTAGGTAACAGTGCCCTGAATGAGAGACGATGGCCTATGTGTAACAGCCATGTATAATGTTGTGGGAAAAGAGAGTGACCCAGCTAGTGTGGATGATATTGGAGGCGATCCGTCCCTGTGGGACGAGAGGGAGGCTTGCCCTGCTGCTTGCAGTGGGTACCTGTCCCTCAACCACGACCTCTAATGGTGTGGGTGTGCCTGTGGCCAGAGACAGGGGTCACGAAGGCTCCTAGAAGGGTAACCATGGCTGATCCGTTAGGGTGCTACTCAGACGCAGGGTACAGTCGTCGACCTGGAGACCTGCCATGAGATGAGATGGAGGTTTGGTGGCGACTGGTGCCCGTACCGTGGTGAGTAGGCCACGGTGACGCATGGTTAGCCCGGATTCTACGGTTGACCAGGTCCCTGTTATGGTCATGGAGGAGCCACAGTCCATGGATGTGTTATGATGGGCTGTGAGCGGGTGTAAGAAATGTATGTGATCCATGGACGTTTGTATGATGGATCACATATGGTATGTACGGTCCCGGTCAGGCAGGAATCCTGACTACGGGTTAATGGTATATCATCATGCTGGGTGACTAAAGCCGGGCGGCTGGTACCGCCATTGGGACCCACAGGGCCCGTTGAGGCGTATGTAACGAAGGTCAGAAGCAGGGGTTAAAAAGGGCTCCTAGAGTGGGGACACCATGGTTGAACCAGGTGGACTCTGACCGGGACGTAGGCGGAGATACGTCCAGGAAGGAGCCCCTTGGGGATACATGACATACCCGATACTCAGGTTGCTCAATCCCTGTTATGAACCTGGAGGGGTCATCGTTGTAATGTAACGTATGTATTGATGTATAGTGTCAGTAGGCTGGAGGCCTTAGCCACCACGGGAGCTGTTAGTAGAGCTCCAATGGGGACAGAGAGATGGTTACAGGTCCCGGGTTACAATAAGATGTCATGTGCAATAAGTGTTATGTAATGTTATATGTAAATGTATGGTGTATTTATGTATGGTGTTTATAATCAATGTGATATGTGTCAAACATGCTACCCGGGTTATGTTATTAATATGTGAAAAATAAACGGGTAGACATTGGTTAACTTATAAACACGTGTTTGTTGTTGTTATGCAAGCGGGTTCCCCGGTTGCTACCTCACAATATGTTGGACATCCATATCCACTCCTGAGGTCTTATGTGTGGAGTTTGAACCGTATACCGACGGCCTAGTGGATGCTGGTACTCAACAACTGCCCTCTTCTGCACACAAATCCTGACCAACATGTGCAGTGTGGAATTCCAACGCAGTGGGGACATCACACACCAGTCTGTGAGCCGGAAGGTGCAAACGCTGCTGAAAGCTGGCAAGGCCAGCAGAAGCAGTAGTGACTTTCTAAAATGTCCACACAGGCGGCGTACTTTGACGAGCAGATCGACAGCTCCGGGTAGGATTTCAGAAACCACTGAACCACGAGGTTGAGCACATGGGCCACGCATGTAACATGTGTCAGCTCGCCTCAGAGCCGCCACAAGGTTCCGGCCATTGTCACACACGACCATGCCTGGCTGTCGGTTCAGCGGTGTGAGCCAGTGATCTGCCTGCTGTTTCAGAGCTGTCCACAACTCTTCAGCGTTGTGGGGTTTGTCACCTACGCATATTAGCTTCAGCACAGCCTGTTACCGCTTAGCCGAGGCAGTGCTGCAGTGCTTCCAGCTTGGGACTGGTGTGGAGGGTGAGGAGGAGGCTGAGGAGGCACGACGTGCTAGAGCTGTACAATGTGGGTGAAACCCTGACTGAGTTAGGGCCTGCAATCCTTGGTGTCGATAGGAAGTGTTCCGTCCCAATCTCAGATTGGGTCCCAGCTTCCAGAATATTAACCCAGTGTGCCGTCAGCGAGATGTACAGGCCCTGCCCACAAACACTTGTCCACGTGTCCGTGGTTAGGTGGACTTTGCCTGAAACTGCGTTATTAAGGGCACATATGATGTTTTGTGACACGTGCTTATGTAATGCGAGGACTGCACACAGGGAAAAATAGTGGCGGCTGGGGACCGAGTAACGTGGGATAGCCGCCGCCATCAGGTTGCGAAATGCTTCCGTCTCCACCAGCCTAAAAGGCAACATTTCCAGCGCAAGCAGTCGTGAAATGTGTGCATTTAGAACTGTGGCATGTGGGGCGTTGGCAGCGTATTTGCGCCTGCGTTCCAAAGATTGGTGTATGGATAACTGAATGCTGCGCTGGGACAAGGACGTGGCTGATGATGGTGCCATTTCTGTTTGTGCAAGTAGAGGTGAAGGACAGGAGGCATCTTCGCCTGCAGTATGCACATGGGATTCTCTTGCACACACAACAGTGGAAGACGCAGCGGTGTCACCCGCAGACAATGCTCCTGGACTCTGCTGTACATCCCGCAAAGTCGGGTGCTTTGCTGCCATGTGCCTGATCATGCTGGTGGTGGTCAGGCTGCTAGTTTTGCTACCCCTGCTGATGCTGGCATGGCAGGTGTTGCAAATGACCTTTTTGGAATTATCCGCAGACACCTTAAAAAACAGCCAGACTCGGGAAGACCTAACAGTTGTACTGGCAACTTCTGTCGTGTTGTTGTTCCGGGAACGGTTGCCTGCGGACACCACCCTGCTTCTTCCGGCCTGTTGTGATGCTACGCCTAACTCCCCCTGTGCACTGCTGTCCTCGCTCTGCATGTCCTCCTGCCAGGTTGGGTCAGTTACTGGATCATCCACCACGTCGTCTTCCACTTCCACACCCTGATCCTCCTCCTGACTTTCTGGCAATTGTGTCTCATCATCGTCCACCTCTTGTTGAGACACGTTCCCACCGTTGCCTTCGTGAGACCGTGGCTGCTCAAATATTTGTGCATCGGTACATATGATCTCCTCATGACCCACTTCAACTGGAGCTGGCGAGAGGCCAGAATCTACGAATGGATAAGTGAACAGCTCTTCAGAGTGTCCAAGTGTGGGATCAGTTATGTCCAGGGCCGGGCACTCGGCATGGTGGGAGGAAGGAGAATCAGGGTGTGGAATGTGCGGTCCAGTCTCACGGCTACTTACACTTGACAGTGTGGATGACAGGGTATTTGTAGTGGTGCCAAACTGACTGGAAGCATTATCCGCTATCCAACTAACACCCTGTTGACACTGGTCTTGGTTTAATAGTGGTGTACTGCTGCGGTCCCCTAGAAATTTGGACAGGAAGGTCGAGCGAGATGATGTTTGTCGTGGCGCAATTCGAGCTTGCACACGGCCTCGGCCTCTGCATGCACCACCATCACGTCCAGTGCCTTGTCCCTTGCCACCGGCCTTGCGCATTTTCAATGTTGTGCTGACTGTATACAGCTAAATGAAGGCGTCCAAAAAATGGTTTTTAGCTGCACACTGAGATTAAAGATTACAGCGGTTTAATCCCGGCAGCTGGAACGGTCAGACACAAACGCTGACGAGAATAGCGAGTCTTTTGGCGTATCCTAATTTACGCTAAAACCTACTCCAGCTGCACTAAGATGCTAAATGAATGCAGACAAGATTTGGTTTTTAGCACGACACTGAGATTAGAGATTAAGGCCCTGCAGGTGGACTGATCAGACACAAATGCTGACGAGAATAGCGAGTCTTTTGGCGTATCCTAATTTATGCTAAAACCTACTCCAGCTGCACTAAGATGCTAAATCAATGCAGACAAGATTTGGTTTTTAGCACGACACTGAGATTAGAGATTAAGGCCCTGCAGGTGGACTGGTCAGACACAAATGCTGACGAGAGTAGCGAGTCTTTTGCGTATCCCAATCTAATATATAAAGCTGAATGTGTGTATGTATGTGTGTATGTATGTATGTGTGTATATCCAGGATTGGCATCTACACCGTCGCAACTGCAGCCCACAAAATTTTGCACAGTCCCACTACAGTCCTGGACCCCGAGAGCGTCATAGGCTAGGTTGTGAGGTGAAATTTTAACCCACGCATTCCAGTTTACAAACAATTTTGCCCCTATCTACATAATGGGGAAAAAGTGACAGTTACCACAATTGACAGTTGTGAATGAGAGGGGCTTAATGACAGCACCAAAGGCTAACAGCACGTACCAGCATATAGTCACTAAGGTTGGGCCCCAACATGAGATATTCACCACGCACGGGGACATGTATACACACCACATGCACACAAAGAGTAACAGCAAGTGTATAGTCGCTAAGGTGCAGCCCCAACATTGGATACTCACCAAGCACCCGAACCAACACAACACACTCAGCTTCTATTTTCCTACAGGTCATTAATATGACATATTCAAATTCTATTTTGTTATAGCTAACATCAGTTATTTATTAACCCGGGCGTAGCCGGGTACTACAGCTAGTTTACACTAAAACCTACTCCAGCTGCACTAAGATGCTAAATGAATGCAGACAAGATTAGGTTTTTAGCTGGACACTGAGATTAGAGATTAAGGCCCTGCAGGTGGACTGGTCAGACACAAACGCTGACGAGAATAGCGAGTCTTTTGGTGTATCCTAATTTACGCTACAACCTACTCCAGCTGCACTGAGATGCTAAATGAATGCAGACAAGATTTGGTTTTTAGCACGACACTGAGATTAGAGACTAAGGCCCTGCAGGTGGACTGGTCACACAAACGCTGACGAGAATAGCAAGTCTTTTGCCGTATCCTAATTTACGCTACAACCTACTCCTGCCTATAGAGAGCTAAATTAATCCCTAAAAGCACTGTTTTGGGATGGATGAGCCTGTACACCAGCCCCAGATGTGATGCAGGCTGGTATACTGGCACAACGAAGTTTGCTATATACCCTGCCTCCCTGTATACAGCTCTATTAGTTCTCTGAAGAACTGGTGTGATAATTAGACTGGCAGCCCTGTGCCTACACTAGCTGAAAGGCCACAACTCTGTCCCTCAATCAGCAGCACCTCTCCCTACACTGACTGTCTGTGGAGCAGTGATGAGCAAAGCGCGGTCAGGACTAATAAAGACCTGAGGACGCTGTGCAGCCAGCCAATCACTGTAACGCCACAACCAACATGGCTGTGGCATTACAGTGTCTGTCAGCCAATCCCTGCATGTGGGCTGGCTCTGTAAAGAGCGCCAACATGCAGGGAGGTGGACACCGAGCATAGCAAGAGTATCGCGAGATTACTCGGTACTCACCGAGTACCCTGAGTACCGAGATATTCGTGCAAGTACCGAGTAGTGACAAGCATACTCGCTCATCCCTAATACACTGCCCACACAACACAAATCTACTGGAGAATGGCAGCAACTCACTGGGCAGGTTTCCGCAGTGTTTCTTTATTGTTTATTCCATAAAAACAGGTGGTTTTTCAGGGGTAGTGGAGGGAGGATGGGGGTCGCAACAACGGGCCGTTTCGCATGGTCTCGTGTTTCGACGGGTCGCAATCAATCAGGAGACCGTGCGAAACGGCCCGTTGTTGCGACCCCCATCCTCCCTCCACTACCCCTGAAAAACCGCATGTTTTTATGGAATAAACAATAAAGAAACACTGCTGAAACCTGCCCGGTGAGTTGCTGCCATTCTCTGGATGAATGTTCTGTGTAACACTATCTCTAACCTGAAAGTGTACCCTGGGACAGGAAATCCAGCAGAGCTATGAGGAGAAACACAGCGTGCCCCTGAGAGAAGGGAGAGGAAAACTCTGTGTCGACTCGCTGGTGCCCAGCTGCCCTGAAGTGTCAACACAAATCTACTGGCTAAGAAAACTGAGCGTAATACTGTCCATGCCAACAACTACAATTGAAAGTATATAAAGGGGTGGGGGGTGGGAGCGGGGAGAAAGGGGGTGGGGTTAAACTAAATCCGGCCTGATGTAGCGGAAGAAGGAATCAGACTTCCACTGCCCCACGTGCTGTATTTCCTCGTTTGTGAATCCGGCCCTTGCCGCCTCGGTCGCTGCGCCTATGCGGAATGAATGGGTGCCATAATCGCTTGGCTGAAGGCCCAAACCCGGGAGCGATGCTTTTAGCAAGGCAGAGAACTGTGTTGCTGTGAGTGGAGATACTGTGACGTCTTCACGCTGTAAACCTCCAGGATGCCCCGGGGATCTGCTGACTAGTTCACTAATACGCAAAGCACAGAAAAACGCCAGCGCAAACACGGCTGTGGACAAGAGAACCTTGCTTTCCCCTGCACAGATGCCATCCAATTGGTCTACTATGCCGGATAGTGTGGCAAACAAAATGGGTCTCCTGCTCTCGGTGCACCTGCGCTTCCATTTCCATTCCTTAAGGGCCTGCGAGAACAGGAAGGCCTTGGTGACATCCGGCCAACCGCGGAAGTGAAAGGCTAGTCCCGCTAAATGCTGCTGCGCCACTGTGCATGACACGCCGTTGGAGTGCAAATGTGCCATGTATTGAGCGACTGAGTTACCTAGAAAAGCCGCAGAAACCTGATCCGGCAGTACCTGCACTAGGTTAAACCACTCCTTCCAAGCCTTTCTGTATGAACGCCAGGTGGATGGAGCTATAGAGGAATCTACCAGCGGCATCAGTTGTCCTCCAGGACCGTCCAAAGGGACTTCGGACACTCCAGGCCCTTACTGTTCACCTTTGGGTGCAATTCTCGAAACCTCTGAAAATCAAAGAGTGACAATGCATCAGCAACACTGTTGTCAACTCCTGACACGTGACGGGCCCTAAACCATATATTGTGATTAAGGCTCCTGAGAACTAGGTAACGAAGCAGCCTGATGACCGGTGGGGTGGAGGATGCAAGGTGGTTAATTGCATGGATGATGCTACCATTGTCGTTCCAGAAGCAAATTCGCCTATTGGCCAACTGTTCGGCCCATAGTGCTGTGGCCAAAATTACAGGGAATAGCTCCAGCAGGGTGAGATTTTTAGTCCAACCAGACAGGAGCCATGTGTCCGGCCAGCAGCGTGCGCACCAGCTTGGACCCAGGAAGACTCCAAAACTGATGGCCCCGGCTGTGTCCGAGAATAGAAATACATCTGAACTGGATACCTCGGGTTCTTGGAAACATATGCGTCCGTTGTAGCCAGCTAGGAAGGACTTCCATACCCTAGATCCTCCTGTAAGACCCTACTAATGCAAATCCTGTGGTGTGAGGCAGTTATGCCCCTGGTGGTCAAGCAGAGTCTTCAGGAAAAGATTCTTCCCATGGGCATGACTGTGCAAGCAAAGGCGAGCAAACCTAGAAGTGACTGCATTTGTGTAGGGTTACTTTGTGGACCGCCTGGAAGCCATCAATTAGGGCTGCAGTTTTCTCGACTTTGTCCAAGGGTAGCCGAAACACCATATCGACGGAGTCAATTTCAATTCCCAAGAATGAGAGTCTAGCCCAACGTCTTTTCAGCTGATAGTGGCACCCCAAACCTGTCCGCTATAAACAGAAAAGACTGTAATGTGGTGGCGCATGCCCCGGAACTGGAGAGGCCGCTGAACAGGAAGTTGTCTAAGTAATGGGTGACCGATTTTATATTTGACACATCCTTGACTGCCCATTCCAAGAAGGAGCTGAAGAGCTCAAAAAATTAGCATGATATGGAGCAACCCATGGGAAGGCACCTGTCATAAAAGAATTGATCTTGAATGGCACACCCTAATAGGTGGTGACAATCTGGGTGTACTGGTAGCAGGCAAAAGGCTGACTCTATGTCTGTGTGTCGCCCCTGCGTTCAGGAGGCCACAAAGGGAACTGCAGCCAGGCAGGTAGGACGACAGTTGAACAGCAACACCCTCACTGCCCACACAACCCACGTACAGTAGATGGCAGCATCCAGCCCCGAGCTTGGAGACTCTAGGCAGGTGAGGGGTGGTGGATTTAGAGGAGTGGGTTGGGCACACACGTAGTCAGGTGACTGACAGTAGAAATAGTGAAGGGGGAGGAGGAAGGAGTCAGTAGGCCGAGGTAGGCTGAGCAGTAAAGACTGAATCATACGTCCTGGAAGAGTGAAGGTGTAGGAGCGGAGAATCTGTACCGAGCCAGTGCGAGCCGGAGGAGAGAGAAAGCCCGTCTGAAGCCAGATCCCCAGGAGTGTGAGAGGACAGAGAGGGACGGTGACACCCGGGCCCTAGAATTACAGCCGAGACGACAGACTGCAAGCGGAGTAGCTCTCCTATGACACTGGAAGACACAGTAGAGAGAGCCTGGTAGAGCCTCACACCGGAGGACTGCCGGAGGCTGGGCTGAGTAGAGTGTCGGCTCTAGAGGGGACCGTAGTTTCAACCCGCATCCCCAGACAACCGACGGGGGACCACAGCTACACGTTAGGGTCCCTACCCCAAAGGACAGGCAGCTCAGTGACAAACAGGAGGACCCACAGGGGCCCGAGTCACCGCCATACTGTCCAGAGTCACGCACAACCAAGTGAACCTAGAGAACGTTAACAGCCCGGAAAGGACACAGAGACAGAATGAGGGGTCACAGAGAGAGAGACCTGTCTGCAGAGAGTAAAGGGAACCCGGAGGGGAAAGTGTGCCCGTGTACTGAGACTTGTAAGAACTGTAACTGAAGTGTAAACTGTACTGAAGAGCTTTGAAAGTAAACAAGGAGAACCCTGAATCTGCCTCACTCGTCTGTCTCTATCTGCGTACCATTCCCTCCATACAGGATTATAACAGCCGAAACCTGCAGAGCCACAGCCTGTCAGCTCCAGCACCGAGGAGGGATTTCTGCAGCATCTGGCTAGTAAGTGAATTGCACTCAGCACCAAGCCTGCACACTACATAATAGACTCGAACCATCATCATCAGTTCTACCCACTGGAACTATTCCATCTACGCTGCCATTACATCATCCCCGGAGGTTCTGCAGCAGCGGCGGCCCCATCACTGGCCGCACATAGTGGGTGGCGTCACGACTGACAATCCCCTGTAAATATCCCCTTTTACTTGCCAGCACGGGACACGGTCCGGACCAGGACCACCCGTGACTTCCCCAATAGCAGACGGGTCCGGTACCGAGTACCCTTGTCCCAGTGGGCTCGACATCTGATTTGGCCATGACTGCTCCCTGCCCAGTTTCCCTGACTAGGGCCACCGCTTTGTCAAAAGAAACGTATGATACTGCCGAGTCCTCTGTGGCAATGCCGTCGTTTACTGACCTGCCGGCTGGAAAAGACAGGTGGTGGATCAGGCAAAATTCACCCTTCTCCTTTTTGGGAATTACGCCTAGTGGTGAAATTCTGAAGTTAGGGAAAGGGAGTTTGTGTAAAAGGACCTGCCATGTGGCCTAATGATACCTTCTTTTGAACCTTATTTGCCAGGACCTCGGGGTGTTCCCATGCCGATATATGTTTGGGAGCAAAACAGGGTAGTGAGGAAAATTTAAAGGGGATGAAGAAACCGTGGGTGAAACTATCGCTGATGGTTACGGCCGCGGCCTTATTGGGGTATTGCTGTAACCACAGTGCCATCTCTGACACATTCACCAGGGTCTTTGGGACCTGATGGTGGGCTCTGGCTGTCTTGTCGCATCTTGCTGATGTGTGGTTGCCTCCCCACGATGAACACGCATGTTATTTTTGCATAAACCTTGGAATTTTCAATGGCATTCGTTAAAAAGCCAGCAGCATCCGGGTCTGCCAACGTTGGCTACTTGTGGCTCGTGATGGGAGGGGCAGGATGATGGCCATGGAAAGGACTGGAAGGTCATCTAGGCCATAATCAGTCTAAGCCATGAATCGGTGGCCTTGACACCCCAGCCCAGGTGGGGTTGCAACGCTAAACGCCTCCTGAATTTTTCGGCGTACTTCCACCATACTGATCCTCCATGGGTTTTATAGGAGTTGTATATGGTGTTGAAGTATGTGAAAAGTTCAAAGCAACGCTCAGGGTATTTTTGACCCATAACGCACCCCTAGACGCAGAAGGCCTGAAGCCGAGACTAGCAACCATTTGTCTATGTAGTTGTTAGCCCAGATTTTTTGTATGGTCTCTGGTGACAAGTGTGTGCCGAGCGGCGAAACGCCACAGTATATGATATCCCTGTGTAGGTTGGGACGTAGCAGTGCAGTGGGGCATAAGGCCATGGCAGGGTTAACTAAAATTTTTCTGGCAGGGGAGTAGTGCCCTTTCCCGGACAAGGCTGAATGAGTGCCCCCCCCCCCATGCGTTAGCAAAGCCGTACTCACCGGTCAATGTTGCTGTTAGGACCAGCAGTGGTGATGCTGCGGGAACTGGAAATGACGCGGCACCATGTGATCCGCAAGCTGGACATGACACAGTCCCTGGATGCGTTCATCCCCAGTGAGTGCAAAGACTGCGGGGGACCCGGGGGAAGGCGGACAGGCTGTGCACGGAGGGTCTCCGGGCATGGATGGATGCTGGTGGGACTGGACCGGCATTGGGGTGAAACAATGCATTGAGCTGCGCACGAGGGACCTCCGGGGCAAAAGTGGATACCGACAAGAGCAGTCTGGCCTTGTTAGGCCGGGCCGCCCTGCGCCTGCATCTGGGGCCGTATGAGGGGCTAAGTCTTTGCGGTGGACGTGAGGGTCTGGAAGACCTGTGTCCACTGATAGAAGGATCCATAGGGACGGAGCAGGTGCCCACAAGGGAAGCGAGCCATTTTGCTCCCTCCCGCCCGATCCTTTCTCTTACCGCTGCTTCAAGGGCGTCCATCGTTGGCTCAGTGACGATACTCACTCTGTGAGCAGTGTGGTAAGAGGGAGGATGGGCTTTGAGCCCTGGTTATAAAGCCGAGGGGTGGGCTGTAGGGCTGCTATGGGATGTGGCTCAGAGAACGAGGAAAGGGGGGACTACCAGGCATTGCACGGCAGGGAGGAGCGTGTGAGACTGGAGCTGGAGCCGGGGCTCAGCAGTCAGAGGTAGCGGCATCAGCCGCAGTGCCTTGCACTGCCATCCACAGACATGTGGTACACAGCTATAATAACATAAGGACACACTGCTATCCGCAGACATGTAGTACAGAGCTGTAATAACAAAAGGACACACTGCTATCCACAGACATGTAGTACAGAGCTGTAATAACAAAAGGACACACTGCCATCCACTGACATGTGGTACAGACCTGAAATAACAGAAGGGCACACTGCCATTCACAGACATATGGTACACAGCTATAATGACAGAAGGATACGCTGCTATCCACAGCCATGTGGTACACAGCTATAATAACATAAGAACACACTGCTATCCACAGACATGTAGTACAGAGCTGAAATAACAGAAGGACACACTGCCATCCACAGACATGTGGTACAGAGCTGTAATAACAGAAGGGCACACTGCCATCCACAGACATGTGGTACAGAGCTATAATAACAGAAAGACACACTGGCATCTGCAGACATGTGGTACAGAGCTGTAATAACAGAAGGACACACTGTCATCCACAGACGTAGTACAGAGCTGTAATAACAGAAGGGCACACTGTCATCCACAGACGTGGTACAGAGCTGTAATAACAGAAGGACACACTGCCATCCACAGACATGTGGTACAGATATGTAATAACAGGACACACTGCCATCCACAGACATGTAGTACAGAGCTATAATAACAGAAGGACGAAGTGTCGTATGATCAGCGCTGCTACCAAAGGAAGACCAGGACAAAGGATAGTCTGGTTGAAGTTAACTCTTTAATCCTACGCGTTTCGGAGCCCCTCCTGGCTCCTTCCTCAGGGAAATAACCTGAGATTTAAGGATATTTCCCTGAGGAAGGTGCCAGGAGGGGCTCCGAAACGCGTAGGATTAAAGAGTTAACTTCCACCAGACTATCCTCTGTCCTGGTCTTCCTTTGGTAGCAGCGCGGATCATAGGACACTTCGTCCTTGTATGCTGATTTTTGACCGCGGTGACCCGTGGATGTGTGGATCCAGCAGCAGCTACCGACTAAGCGTTCATACTGGTTGTGGGTTTACACAACCAGATCAGGTGAGCAGGCCTTGTCGCCATATATATACCTCTATAATTTAGAGATAAGACCCTATTGCGCATTTGTCTCATTTTTATAGATAATAACAGATGGGCACACTGCCATCATCCAGTGTAATAACAGAAGGACACACTGCCATCCACAGACATGTGGTACACACAAACAACAGTACTTTTCTGCCAAAAAGTATAAAAATTCTTTTCTTCGATTCAAAAACTCCAAAAAGTGCAAAAGTTCAAAATGCAAACAGTTCAAAAGGCACAAGTGCTTCAATACTGCACACTAGCACTCTGCAGTTCAATTCAAAGTTCAAGAAGTCTCAAAAGTTCAAGGCACAGTCATTCAAGTGCAAACTGGTCTTAAAACCAAGGGGGAGCACACAAGGTGCTCAACTATATACAAGATAAAGTTTATACCCGCTCATTGTCCGTGGTACCAAATGTCTATAAAACATGTAAGACAGACAAGGGAAAGCTATCATTCATTCAGGATTGGGATGGGAGCATTAAGGGTTACATCGCATTCACACTTACAAGTCTTTCTGCAGGATCCAGGTCTTCACTCCTTCTTTTCCATCTTCCAGGGTAATATCTGCGGTATTTGCCATCTGGGATACAACTCCATGTCCTGCAACGCGTGGACAAGCAGATAGCTTTCTGGAGTCTGGGTAAATGCGTCTACCATGGATTTTGTTGTAGCAGTCTCAATGATCATTACAGGATCCGTGTTGGTTGCCAAATCCGTGTACGCTGGCAAGTCTGGACAAACTGCGGGATCTGGATCCTCCAAAGCAGGGATTTAATCTACCTCTAATGCATTTAAACAGAGTCTCTTTACATTTACTCCGTACGGGCCTCTTTCTCCTTGCACAACATGGTACGACACCCATTCGTCGATTGTTACTCTCCTATCCGGGTGCACTGAGGGTAAATGTTCTTCTACTTCCCATGTGTTGATGAAGACATCTCTTTGTGCATCTGGTTCTCTAGCAAAGGCAAAACCTCTTTCTTTAATAACCTTCACAATCTGCCCTTGATGTCTTGGGGATTTCTGCACCTCTGTATCTCGTCTGGCCATATTTTTAGCTTTTCTGGCGCGAGCTATAACAATTTGCTTCTGTACCTGTCTCTCAACTTCTTCCTTCTCCCATCTGCGCACGCAGCGTTTTAGGTATTCCTCCCGGGTTATTATTTCTGCTGGGCCTATTGAGCCACTGGGGTCACCTAGGAAGCCCATCAAGTCCTCACAACTCTCATCCATTTCCCACCAGCAACGAAGTTGCTTTCCTCTCACCTCAGTTGTCGCAGGTGCTGGGATCAGGGGCTCCGGTAACAGTAGGTATCCTTCCGGCAAGGCTCCGAGCGGGTCAATCTCCTTTACAGCGGGGCACGATGTCACTTTGGGAACAGGACACATCTATCAAGGTTGCAGTGCGGCAGATCTCCTCGCTTTTGATGCGGTAGTTTGAGGCGCCAACCCAGCCGGGTTGCGTGGGTGAGGTCTGGAATCTTTCCCGTACATCTACGTGAATCCGGGTTCGTTGTTCTGCATGAGCCCGGGTTGTCTGCAGCGGCAGCAGTCTCAGCACACCTCTCCGGGTGTCTTGGATGTCAGGACGTTCTTTGCCGCCTTCCGCCATGCTGCCGTGGTCACTCAAGGTCTTTCCCTGGTCGGGTTCCTCCACGAACATTCTCTGTGGGCCCTCCGGGATCACTTGGGGGTCTTTATGCTGCAGCGCTCTTTTTGGCGTCTCCGCTTCCGCTTCCGTCCTAGTGTACTCTGATGGCGACTTTTGTCTTCCGGTTCTTTGTCCAGCCTCTCTCCGATGACGATTTCTTGTTCTGCTCCCGCCAGCTTCTCATTGGTAGGTGGATTTAGGGGTGGAGGCTCCTCCTTTGGATTGATGGCTGGCTCCCCCGGAGTTAATGGAGCCAGGGCGGGTCTTTCTTTTTGCGCCTTGGACCGGACTGGTCCACGATGGGAGGTCTGGGCACGCCTCCTCTGCACATGGTCTCAGGCTCCTATGGCTACCATTTACCCCAGATATGGCGGGAAAAGTCCAGAACACGTTATTTAGGCACACAGGGTCCAATTCTTTTGGACTGGGTACATCCTGTTCGTGACGCCAGGTTGTCGAGCCCACTGGGACGGGGTACTTGGTACCGGACCGGGTTTGCTGCTAGGGATGTCATGGAGGTCCTGGTCCGGACTGTGTCCCGGGCCCTGGCAAGTAAAAGGGGAATATTTACAGGGGATTATAGTTTATCGAGACGCCACGCATGGCTTGTGGTCAATAGTGGGACCACCGCTGCTGCAGAACCTCCAGGGATGATGTTAAAGCAGCTATAGATGGAATAGTTCTCCGCGGGTAGAACTTAGTTCCCCGGGACAGTGATGATTTAGGTGTATGGTGTAGGCTTGTAGTAGGTGCAATTCACTTACTCTCCTGCTGTTGCAGCCTTCCTTTCTTCAGGGTTCGGAGCTGACAGGCTGTGGCTCTCCAAGTGGGATCTGTCTACAGTCCTGCTGGAGGGAATCATGCACAGGCAATCGAGAATCATGCAAGGGAGTCAGAGGCAGGGTTCACCGTGTTTACTTTGCAGTTCTTTTGGTACAGCAGTTTAGGTACAGTTCTTACACGGGTTACAACTTTCCCCTCCGGGTTCCTCTTTACTCTTTGCAGCCAGGTTGTTCCTCTAAGTGACCCCTCACTCTTTCTCTGTCCTTTCCAGGCTTTACTCTCTTTCTCTCTCACTGTGTGCGTGTCTCCAGACAGTTTAGCGGTAGCTCGGACCCTGTGGGTCCTCGTGGTCGCCACTGAGCTGCCTGTCCTTTGGGGTAGGAACTTTAACGTGGAATTAGAGCTCCCCGTCGGTGAATCTGGGGAAACCGGGTGAATCGTTGGTCCCCTTCAGAGCCGACACTCTGCTACTAGCCTAGCCTTCAATAGTCCTTCTCTGCGAGGCTCTATCAGGCGCCCTTCTAACCGTATGACTTTGGTTCCATACAGAAGGCTACTCCGCCGGCAGTCGGCCGTCTCGGCTGTGTTCCTAGGACCCAGTACAACTGGTTCTCTCTTTCCTCACACTCCTGGGGTGCTGGCTCTGGACGGGCTTTCTCTTCGTGGCTGCACTGGCACTTCGGATTCTGCGCTCCATTCACCCCACTCCTCCAGGACGTGTGCCTCTGTTCTGTACTGCTCAGCCTACCTCGGCCTACTGACTCCTTCTTCCTCCCCTTCCCTATTTCTACCATCCATCACCTGACCTGCTTGCTGTCCCACCCACTGTTCTCTAAACCCACCACCCCTCCTTGCCCGCCTAGAGTCCCGGGCTCCGGGTTGGGTGCTGCTCTCTAGTGGTGTGTGGGATGTCTGTGAGGGTGTTGTGTAAACTGTCTTCCTGTCTTACCTGGCTGCAGTTCCCTATGTGGCCTCCTGGTCACAGGGGCGCCACATTACTTTATCAAAAACTTTATTTGTGGAGAGGTAACACTCTCATCTTTTTTACCACACATTGGCATAAACAGGGTCGCAGATCTTTAAAACGGGCAAACTGGCCACCAACATAGGGTTCGGGAAGAATCACCGCCTTCGGCCTTCCATTGTGGGTTTCTTACCACCGGATAGCTATCCCTTTTCCGCAGCTGCGACTTTAACAAACAACCTCAAAAAACTGGGAGGGAGGGTAGGAAACAGGTCCAGGTCCAAAGAGAGTGCCGGACCTATTGGGCAGGGGGTTTTATATTGGTGGGTGGACCCCTCCAGGAGAGGGGGCCTCTTCCTCCTGCGTCATCGCTGGAGGAAGCTGGCTCCGGGAAAGTGGAGGGGGGGCCCGGCAGTCAGGGGGCAGCAGCCTAATCTGCGGCTGCAGTGCCCCTCAGACTGCTGAGACCCAACCAACACCCGCCTCCCAGCAACTGATGCGACACCAAATGTTTTACTTTATCAAAAACTTTATTTGTGGAGAGGTAACGCTCTCATCTTATTTACCCCACATTGGCATAAACAGGGTCGCAGCTCTTTAAAATGGGCAAAATGCCCACCAACATAGGGTTCGGGAAGAATTACCGCCTTTGGCCTGCCGTTGCGGACCACCGGATAGCTACCCCTTTTCCGCCAAGGAGTAGCGCAGCGCAGCAAGCTACGACCCCCCCCCACCAAACGACTGAAGGGCCTGTGCTACCCCTTCCCGTACACCAGCTAGGAATATATCCATACCGGACTCATTTAAATAAATTCCATCTTGTCTCATGAAACCAGAATTGTCACCCTCCAACCTGTGATGTCTCACCACCACCCCATTCTTAAATCTAATGAAGCGGGAAATCCTTTGATTCAGCGTACGCCGGGATCTTTCCATAGCCCAGCCATCCCTGGCACCATGCCAGGCGACACGTGGCACTACCTCGGACCACACCTTTTCAGATCTGTTAGAAAAACAGGGAATTTGTCCATATCTGAACACATCAGGGTCAGCAGCTCCGCCAATGGCAAGGATGCCAAATCATTGCTGCCGGCATGTAACACAAGAACGACCGGTGACGTTACTGCTCTCGAAATCCTGACAACTTCGGGCAACACTTGAGGCCATGTCAAGCCCCTGTATCCTCTCCAATTCACATCCAAGTCCAAAAATCCCAATGAGCGCCCGCCCATGCCTGGCTACCCAATAAATGTAGGAATGCCCGATAATCCAAACACTGGGCCGGTTTCCATCTGTAAGGAAATAACAATTAATAACCATCCCATCAACTATGAAACACCCCCAAATAACACCATTCCTATTTACACTAGCTTTGCTTTTTTTTTAACCTCTTTTATCAAGCTGTTAACCCAAGGCAACTTTCTACAAAATCAACTCGGGCCTGATATACCTGACGAAACATCTGGATTGCCATCTCCCGATCCGCTGAATGTCGTGTTCCGCCATGCCCGCTCGTACGGCTTCAGTCGCCGCTCCTATCCGAAAAGAGTGTGTACCATAGTCTGATGCCGGGAGACCCAAATTGGTCAATACGATCCGCAGAACCGACAAAAATTGACCCACCAATAACGGAGACCCGTCTTCGTGAATGAAAAATGCGTCGCCTCTCATGTTTGCGTATGCCGTAACCAGGGCCATGGGGCACACTGGGCCCAGGATCCCGAAAAGAGGAAACCAAGTCCTTTTCCCGTCTGGATCGGTTTTTGATTTTCGTAATCGTAGTCGTAAACCATCCCCACAAAACATGATGTCATCACACCGCAAACCCTACCGCCCCACGCAGGATTTTGGTAAAATTTCCCAATCCGCAACGCACCGAAAAATGTGAGTCCAAACGCTGCTGAAAATAAAACCGACTCGTAATTGGAAACGCACGCTGCAATTGTCCCCTTTATTAAATCAGCTAGCAGCTGAAACGTAATAAGCCTTCAGCTATCCGTCCGGGGATCCAATCTCTGCCAACCCCTCAATATGCGACCTACCAGAAAACTTTTTGTAACATTCGGCCAGCTACGCAACTGGAAATGAAAAGCTAAACCGGACATCTGATTTCGGGCCACTGCTCCCGAAACGCCGCTGCTGCGCAGATCATGCAAGTATAACAGAGTATACCTCAACAGTGATTCGTTGGACAGCCCGACCGGGTTGTCGCACACCATCCTACACCAGTCGCCCCACGCCTTACCGTATGATCTCCACGTGGAAGGCGCAATTGATGATCGGATAAGTTGCATCAAGTCTCCAGCAATTCCCACATTGATGCCGGGAAAACCGAACCTGTCGCCCGGGCGGACGGGTGAAGTTCCTGAAATTTCTGAAAGTTAAAGGGGAGAGAGCATCAGCCACCTCATTATGACAACCTGGAATGTGCTTAGCTCTAAACCACACATTAAAAGACAGACATTTTAGGACTATAAACCTAAGGAGTGTAATGACTGGAGGAGATGAAGACGATACGTGGTTTTATCGCGTGAACCACGCTAGCGTTGTCCGATCAAAAACGCACCCGCCTGTTGTGAAGCTCCGGTCCTCATAACTCCACTGCTACCACAATTGGGAATAATTCCAGCAATGTCAAATTTCCCGTCCAACCCCTCTCCACCCATGCATCCGGCCAGCCGGCCGAACACCATTGGTCGAGAAAAATAACCCCGAAGCCGGCAGATCCTGCCACGTCCGAAAAAAGCTGAATGTCAGAATTGGAGCATTCCTCCTCCTGAAAACACGTATGTCCGTTGTACGTTGACAGGAAAGTCTTCCAGACTCTCAAATCATCCCTAAGGGGCCGTGTAATCCTGATCCAATGATGAGGGCGGGATATTCCTCTCGTGCTATGGATAGCCGTCTGGCAAAGATCCGGCCCATCGGCATGACTCTACAAGCAAAATTAAGGGATCCTAGCAACGAATGCATCTGAACAAGCGTTACCTTACCAACTGAAAGAAATCCTTCAATCAGCTCGCTCAAGGCCTGAACCTTGTCCTGCGGGAGCTGAAACTCCATCGCCAAGGAATCGATGACTATCCCTAGGAACGACAGCTCCGTAACTGGACCTACAGTCTTATCTACCGACAGGGGCACGCCGAAAGTTCTCATTAAAGACCGAAATTGTTCCAAGATGTCCTGACATGCGGGGGAACCGGCGGGTCCCACAAACAAAAAATCGTCGAGGTAGTGGGTGACAACTTTTGTATGGGCCTCCACCCGGATCGCCCACTCCAAAAAGGTGCTAAATGTTTCAAAATATTGAAAGGCGATTGAACAGCCCATGGGCAAACAGATGTCATAAAAATACTGGCCGTCAAATCACACGCCCAAAAGCTGGTAGCAATCGGGATGAACGGGCAACAGCCGAAAAGCTGATTCAATGTCCGATTTTGCCATAAGGGCGTCGCACCCGGCCTCCCTGACTAGATCAACCGCCCTGTCGAAAGAAACATAGTGCACCGCTGAATCAGCACTCGGGATTCCGTCATTCACGGAACCTCCTTTCGGGTAAGATAAATGGTGAATGAGGCGAAACCGCCCCTGTTCTTTTTTGGGAACAATACCCAACGGGGAAACCTGCAAGTTATGAAAAGGCGGGGAGTCAAACGGCTCCCGAAAGCGTCCCAATAGGACTTCTTTAGCCAATTTTTCACGTAGAACATCGGGAAACAACACCGCCGAGCGCAAATTAGGGGCATAGGACGGAAAATTTGAAAAAACGAAGGGAATGAAAAAAACCAAAGGAAAAACAAAACGAATCTGAGCCGCGGCGGCCTTATTGGGGTACCAGTCTAACCATGGCCCCATCTTTTTCACGTTCACCGGTGTCACGGACATCCCCCTGTGAATTGCTTCTAGGTCCCCTGATTCTTTGAGGGTGGTGGGTGCACTTATCCGCCCATGGGTTCCTCCGCAAGAGGAACACTCGTGTTTGTACTTACACAAGCCATGGAATTTACAATGCCCCTCATTTAAGAGGCAACAGGTGCCCGGTCTGCGAACGACCGCTGTACCCGTGCTGGCACCAGGCACAGCGGTCGCTGCTGGAAACGGGGATGGCGCAGTTTTTTGAGCCATCATCAGGCAAAGCCACGAGTCCGTGGCTTTAACGCCCCAGCCGAGGTGCAGGTGTAGTGCTAATCGACGACGAAAATCCTTGTCGTATACCACCACGCCGATCCCCCGTGTGCCTTGTAAGAGTTATAGATGCTATCCATGTATATGAATAGCTCCGAACATCTTTCAGGGTGCCTTTGCCCCATTACACAACCCAAGACTGCGAAAGCCTGCAACCAATTGTTGATCGTCTTCGCGACCTTGGGCTGGCGGTCGTAAACTCTGTCGCCGACCCTGCGCTCTCTATCTATGGAGTGCTGTTCTGTCGACACTAGGGACCAAATGTCGACAAACTCGTTAGCCCAAATGGCTTACCTGTTAGGTCTAAATGTGAACCCAGTGGGGGGAAGCCACAAAATAAGCCATGCTTATATTTGACAGGCCGCGGAGGGGGAGGTGGTTTGGGAACGTCCACTAACTGCATTACTTTGGGATTAACAAATACCTTATTCCCCGTAGACGCCGATCCTGCCCCCCAGGCTCACACATATGGGTACTCACCGATCGTCGAGGCAGGTGTCTGTTGTCCTTGTTCCAGAGGATCTGAACGCTGCGCTGAGTGGCGCACTGCTGCGCGTCCTGTTGTTCGTTCCCGTGACCTAACCGACGAGTCGTCCGATGAGGGAGGAGACCGCCAGCGTGAGGATCTTGAGCGTCTGCTGCGGCAGACAGACCTCGACCTGTGGGAATGGCGGCAACTACTCCTGTGACTGGTTAGTAGCGCTGTCGTTCTCAAAGAGAGGTGCGCCATGCGGGCCGACCCTTGCAATCGTGGGCGTTCTAACCTGGTACCCATCCGCAGCATGGGAAACCCATAGTTGCTCCAATTATGGCGGTCGTGCTCATCCCAGGGCCGAATATGATCACCTACCCACATCTGCCTGCTCAGCGCTCCCTTCCCACGTCTGTGTCCTAGGCGACCGGGGGGTTAATGTTAGTGGTGGGCTGAGACATCAGGGGTTCCTCTATCCCCCCCACCTGATGCACTGGAGGAACTGTGAGTGCCTCCCATATCACCCCTAGCTTGTGGACCCGAGAAGGGGGTATTAACCCTGTGATCACCAGCAGGTGTTATCAGAGGAGCAGGGGTTGCTGCAATCTGTGCAGCAGGGGCCACAGCGATATGCGCTGCAGGGAGCACGTTAGAATACACAGCGGGGGGCACAACGCTAATGGCCGCAGGAGCTTGCACTGTGCTCCGGCGGCTAAGGAAGCATGGAGATGGGTGGGCGGAGCTTGAGGAGCGGTGCGAGAAGAAGACTTCTGCGCGCTCCTTTTTAAATTAGATGGTGGGCTCAAGAGAGCAGGCGGGCGGCTCTTTTAGATCGCCACCCTCCGGCTTCCACTGCTTGAGCCTCAGCAGGGAGGGAGCCGGCGCCGACTAACAGCGCCGCGATCCAAGCGCTACCCTCCCTGCTGATGCGCTCTCTTACCGCCTCCTGGAGCGGGTCCATCGTACCGGCTGCCCAACAGTCCCGGGTCCAAAGAGAGTGCCGGACCTATTGGGCAGGAGGTTTTATATTGGAGGAGAGGGGGCCTCCTCCTCCTGCGTCATCGCTGGGAGGAAGCTGGCTCCAGGAAAATTGAGGGGGGGGGGCGGCAGTCAGGGGGCAGCAGCCTAATCTGCGGCTGCAGTGCCCCTCAATGGACACACTGCCATCCACAGACATGTGGTACAGAGCTGTAATAACAGAAGGACACACTGCCATCCACAGACATGTGGTACAGAGCTGTAATAACAGAAGGGAAGGGCACACTGCCATCATCCAGTGTAATAATAATAATAACAGCAGAGCACACTGCCATCATCCAGTGTAATAATAATAACAGCAGAGCACACTGCCATCATCCAGTGTAATAACACCAGAGCACACTGCCATCATCCAGTGTAATAACAGCAGAGCACACTGCCATCATCCAGTGTAATAATAATAACAGCAGAGCACACTGCCATCATCCAGTGTAATAAT